>VONZ01000076.1:1185000-1838008 GCA_012976165.1 Labeo catla
TGTGTGAGTAGCGATGTGCAGATTTCTATGCAAAGGTTTATGTGTGTGAGAGAGAATGGGTAGATGGAGTAGTGCTGCAGGCATGTGTGCTAGGATACTGCAGAATGACATCAGCAAGAACGCTATGGGACATTTCAAGTGGACAGAAACAGAACCCAGTGTTCCAAAAGTTATATTCTATATTCAACCCTCTCTCTCTCTCTCTCATACACACACAAGCTGAACATCATCTTTCACTCTCCTCATCAAAACTTAATAATTTTACTTGGTCTCATGCATTATCAAGAGCTTCATATTCTAAATTCTTTTTAAAACCACTTTAGCTATCTTTCTATTTACTTAAAAAAAAAAAATGGTATGGTCTTACCTTGAGTGTGCTCTGGGGACACAGCATATGCAGGGGGAGCACAATAGAAAAAAAAAAAAAAGGGAAAAAGAGAAAGGAGCAGAGGTTAATACTTTACTTTTGTTAAAGCGATATCTAGAAGTGCACACATTTTCAAACTCAAACAGAGGTGAGATCCGGTCAGAGGCCCATCTGTACTGAGACAAACAGATGGACATTTGGAGTTTCCCTGAAGGAGACCTGCAGTTGCAAAGAGACAGCAATTGTTAAAGGAAATAAAACAATACATATGTACCATGTACTTACCATTGTAGCAGTATATAAAATGAATCTATAAATGTGACCCTGGACCACAAAACCAGTCATTAAGGGGCCATTTTTTTATTTTATTTTTTATTTTTTAATTGAGATGCATCATTTTAAAGCTAAATAAATAATCTTTACATTGATGTATGGTTTGCTAGGATAGGACAATATATGTCCAAGATACAACTATTTGAAAGTCTGGGATCTGAGGGTGCAAAAAAAAAAAAATAAATAATAATAATAATAATAATAATAATAATAAAAACATTGAGAAAATCGCCTTTAAAGCTGTCTAAATGAAGTTCTTAGCAACGCATATTACTAATCAAAAATTAAGTTTTGATATATTTATGTTAGGAAATTTACTTAATATCCTAATGATTTTTGGCATAAAAGAAAATTCGATAAGTTTGACCCATACAATATATTGTTGGCTATTGCTACAAATATATCCGTGCTACTTATGATTTTGGTACTTCTGGTTTTGTGGTCCAGGGTCAAAAATAACATCTCAAAATTTTGAATCTGTAAATGGAATATCACAAATCTGCAGAGCTGTGGTTTTATGTCTATATTGTACATTATGTGTACATTCATAAATCTGTACATTGTGTATTGTTATTACTGCATTGTATGATATTTAATAGTATGGTCTTTTTAGAAATAACATTATTGTGATATATTCCATTTTATTGTCCAATTCCTATTTATCTCTACACTATTTCTGTACTTTCTTCTGCACTGGAAGCTCCTGTCATAGAGCCAAATTTTGTGTGTGTGTAAACATATTTGGCAATAAAGCTCTTTCTGATCTTGATTCTATATAAAGACTCAATAAATGTATCTGAAATGAGCATACAGATGTTTCAAACTTTTAGTCAATTGGGAAGGCATATATAAAAGGTCATAGCATCAACACTTTTAATAAGCCAAACTCTGAGATAAACATATAGACATTTAAGCCTCCTAACTTCCTGAAGAGGCCTCTTAAGAAAGTCAAAGTAAATCTGTTTTCATACATAACTATTGCAGTTGTAAAAAGTTTGCAAACTTGAAAACCCGCTGGTGCAATTTTCAGCCTAAAAGCAGAATATGCATTAACAATAATCTATGACAGTGACCAAAAAACCCTTTAAGGGCAAAGAGCAAATGCGTCATCAATATTAATGCCTGTGTCTCTCAACAAGTGAAACCATGCATGTAAAAATACCAGAACATCCGAAGCCAGGGAAAGACAGACATGATTAACAGCGTGACGAAAGGAAGCAATGAAAATGGAGCAAAAACCGCAAAAGGAGAAGAGAAATATAGTGAGTAGACCAGTCACAAGGAGGAGAAAAAAGGACAGCGACATGAAAGAATGGGGTTAGTGAGGGAGTGAATTAAGGGAAGATAAAGGGAAATTAAACAGGGTTTAAAAGGTGGAGAAAGAGTGAGAAGGAAACAAGAAGTGTGTGAGAACCAAATTAGACACTCAGTAGATGAACTAGTGTTAATTGTTACAGTTTTTAGCAGCTCCCGATGGACCCTGCGAATGCATGTATATTGCACGTGTGAATGGCAGGTTGTTTGCATGCTGGGTAAAGTTCTCTCCCCCTTCGGACCACTGTAAAGATGATGACTTTCCTCTGTAATCCCATTAGAAAGCTTGTAGTTGGATTACTGTCTCCCTGGTTATGCTGACAGGCCTAATCCAACAGCACACATCAACACCACCGGGACAACGGCAAGCATGTTGGACCAGATTAACCTCAAAACACCTGAGCTACACAATGCATGACTCAGACTTAGCTAGAAAGACTCTCTTCAATGCAATTCTGAAAATATCAACACTTACGGTGTGACAGAGTGATTCTGAAGAGCGCAAGGTCACAGCTAGTTTTCGTATTCCCTAATGATAGTTCAAGCACGTCAAACACAATTTGTCACAGCAGTGTGCATTATTAACTGACAGAATGAATGAAATGCTTTTCTGTCTTCTTAATAGTGCTTAAAAATCACTGCTACAGTGTTCACTGCAGGTTATTCATATTTAAAAGAAAACACAAAATCTGTGGTAAGTGTGAGACATTTTCAACCTTTACAGACCCAACAGATCATCAGTGAATGTACATTTACAAAAACCGTAAATGTCCTGACCATCATTTTTTTTTTTTTTTAAATATATAATTTTCACAGATCGCCAAGGGTTTGCAGACCTTGTCAGTGCTTTTAAACCTTTGCATGCAAAACTAATCATACAGAAAAGAAAAGGGGAAAAAAAATCATCATGTTCTGCTAAACCCACAGGCAGAATGGTGACTTAACCTCAGTGTCAACTACAGCAACATGCCCACATTACAACCAATGCCCTGATTACTTCTAGTAAAGGTCACTGACCATCAGTACCATCACACATACTAGCATTATATATATATATATATACACACTACCGTTCAAAAGTTTGGGGTCAGTACATTTTTTTTTTTTAAGAAATTAATACTTTTATTCACCAAGGATGTATTAAGTTAATAATTAAAAGTTTATTAAAAGTTAATAATAAATAATTTACATTGTTATAAAATATTTATATTTTGAATAAACACTGTACTTTTTAAACTTGTTATTCATGAAAGAATCCTGAAAAAAAAAAATCACAGGTTCCAAAAAATATTTGGCAGCACAATTATCCAACATTGATCATTCTAATAATAAATCCGCATATTAGAATGATTTCTGAAGGATCATGTGACACTTAAGACTGGAGTAACAGCTGATAAAAATTCAGCTTTTCATCACAGGAATAAATTCTATTTTAAAGTATGTTAAAATAAAAAACATTATTTTATATTGTAAAAACATTTTGCAATATTACTGTTTTTTTTTCTATATTTTTAATCAAATAAATGCAGCCTTGATGAGCATAAGAGACTTCTTTAAAGACTATTACAAGTCTTACTGACCCCAAACTTTTGAACGGTAGTGTATATATATATATATATATATATATACACACACACACATACACTAGCATTGTTATTATATATACTAGCATAGTCAGTGACCTTTACTGAAGGTAATTAGTAATCATGCATGGAGATAAAAATAATAAACCATTACAGATAAATCAACTATATTCATAATCTAATTATTAGCGAGGGCAGAGAGAGTGAGAGAGAATGAAATTGAGGCATAATTTTGGTTTATAGCACAAATTGATTCGACAACACATCATACTAAACAACTGTTTCACGTAAGATAATAATTAAACATTCTATGAACAAATAATTGGTGAATACTGAATTCAACGCAGTTGCAGTTGCTCATTATACACACATGTGGAGAATTTAGATCTACACAATAAATGTTACAATGAGAACAATGAGAAGGAAGATAAAGGAAATTTTAACTGATTCACAGTCAAAATAAATAAATAAATAAATAAAGGAACATCAGAGTGATAAAATGAAAAACAGAATAAAGTAAAGTGAAAAAGATGAAGGAAAAGATAAAGAACAAAAGCAAATCTGACACTTTCTCAGAACCTGAGCTAATCGGAATGTCTTTCACAGCTGACGCACACACACACACACACACACACACACACACACAGCTCTCTTTCAGAGGGAGCAGCTGCAGAAGGATGTGGCTGGAATCACTCTCAGGTCTAATGAACACACTCACACACGTCTAGAGAGTGGCAGACACACAGAAAATGCATGCTAATTCCCTGCACCTGCATGCCACCACCATTCTCAAAATTAGAAACAACCAGCAAACATGGCTGCTGTAATGATGAAAATATAACACTTGAATATGAATATATATATATATATATATATATATTTACATATAACCAGGCCAGTATGGACATTAAACCACAGCTTTGCAAACTGAAGCAGAATTAATACACTAGAATTCATGTTATCCATATCTAGCGTTCATTAATAAAGCATTCTGTCAAATTTGGATGATAATTGCAGCGACTAGTTACTGTGTACTTTCAGCTGTGTTTAATCCATTTTACTATGCTAGAATTCCATAAATTTTCCACTATAATCATTTCAGAAAACATTCAGCAAATTCAGTTAGCATCTGCATATAAGAAAGCCATTCAAAATTCAATATTAAAAGCAGATTCAAGCAAATTATTTGTATTTTAACCATTAACCAAAACTATTAAATACAAAAATACAATGTCAGTAACCATACCAAAAAGGAAAAACAGCTGCACCATAGATGCAGTATAATCAGATTTAGACATATGTATGCAACCTCTTAATTCTAGACAGTAAAACAAAAACAGCACAAAACAAATATATTAATGCAAAACAAACAGAACAATTAAACTAAGATAAATCTACTAAATAAATTAAGAGATGCAGCTTGCAAGGTTATCCACACAAAACCTCTTTTTAAAAAAAGAAGGGAGAGAGAAAATGTAGCCATATTTAAGCTGCAGTCAGTGAACGGACTAAATTATTCACATCATGCTGGCCTACATCTTCCAGGCAAATGTCTGTGTGTGTGTTCATGTGTGAGGGATGCAAGGATGCTGTTCGGACTCAAACATGCTCTTAAATTCACAGCGACATTAAAAGCTTCTGTGAACGCTGCTGTGACGATCCCCAAAAGAGCAACTCTCACTGGAGAAGTGTCTCTGCTAGAGAATAAAAAAAAAACTGTGATAACAGAAACACTGGCTGGCAAACTACAGAGGAGACTGTCATATTTCTCTGTACTGTAAAGCATTTATGAGGAAAACACAAATAACTACAATGGTGGATAAATCTTTGCTTGTATTTCACCTCGAAAATATGCCTTCACACAAGATTCAGCAGTTTTCAAACAAGGATGCATGCAAACAATTCTATCAAAATACAGACGGAGCCTGTGCAAAGTTCATATTTTAAAAATAGAATAATGTTGTGCATATGTCAGGTTGGATATAATGTTTACACATTACATTCTCCTACATTAACACAAATGCATGAGATGCACAATGACCCATTTGTGCATGGAACATGGATGAGACATCCATGATGTCTCTGCTGCCTAAATCACTGACACACACCCACATACATACGGCCTGTATTTGACACGCAAGTGTGAGTCACTGTCCAAATGTCTTTGCCACTCACAAAATATACATACGCACTCTACCATACCCAGATGATTACACAAACAGCAATAGCTACCATTTTTACACGTCCTTCATTTGTGTGAAGCATCTACGATTAACACTGGGTAAATGCCAAATGAGAGTAAAATTGCTTTGGTGAGTACATTATTGCAGGACAGTTGGCTGGTTATTTTATCAGGAAGAATAATACACATTATAAACATTAGTGTCATTCTCATGTTCTCTTCACTTCATTCTTCTCATTTTTCAAAATTAATTATTTTATATATATATATATATATATATATATATATTTTTTTTTACTTTTGTGCATTAACAATTTACAGTGTGAATCTAAATAGATGTGTTCACTCATGCATGTGCATAGCTGTTCACAAGCACGCAATTCACATGACAGTGAATCGTGTCGTTTCTTGGGGTAGTATGTCCTCCAAGGCCCCTCCTTCAGGGCAGCAATCCAAAAAATAAATAAATAAACAAATAAATAAATAAATAAAAATAAAAAACACAGCAGGATCTTGTTTCAATGGAAACAAATGTAGGAGATGCTTTAGCATGCTAAATAAACTGCTTTTGTGTGGAAAGAGCTTGTCATATAACAAATTGATTGCCTGTTTGCTGATCTTCAACATGTTTGGCATGACATCTGTTTACTATGGAAAAATAGACCCAGAGTTTACCATATCCTTTAATAAAGGCATCTCTTGTTGTTCTGTGAATACTTTCAAAATGGCTGCTGCCTCTGCAGAACACACACATATATGAACCTGCTCTTAGCACGCATGAGCGCACACACACATACACACACACACACACACACACATAGAAGTGGAGATGAGTCACTGTTCTTCCTCTTCCTCCTCCATGCTTTTACGTCAAGTCTCTCTTGCTATCGTCCTGAATAGAACTAAATATATCACTGAGTTTTTAAAGAAAACATTAAACATGTAATTATTTCATCATCAGTTTCTGGATTGGAAAGAAAAGGAAACAAATCACTTTTTACTGAGACATATTTAGATTAAGAAGTTTAGTTTGTGCAAGATGCTTGCTGATGCATCAGCCATAAAGCAATTTCCTTTATTTCCTTTATAATAAAGGAAATAGAAACACTTGCTTTGTCATTTTACAAAATGTAAATTTTTCTTTTTGCATTCTTATTAATATTTATCTATTTTAAAGTGTCATTCATTTAAAATACTAAATCAGCTATTCTATTTAAAATTGTGCCTGAAATGTACATTTAATTCAAAGACAATAAATTACTGAACAACAACCCCATTAATTACAATACACATTAAACAGGAAAATAATACCACTAGTAACAATTTCCCATTTGGGGCCTTCTGTGCCAGTTCTGGGGGCCCATCTTACTTCAAGGGTTTATTTTTATCTTTTCACTTCAAAATAAAAAATAAAAAAAAATGAATGTGTCCACAATTCCCTCATTAGCAAACAGACACACACACACACACACACACACACACACACACAAAATAATAATCAACAAAATATAATGTAATAAATTACTGGTTTCCAGAGACAAAAATAAGTAGATCAGTTATAAGTAGATCAGCTCTCAAATTTAAACGACACAGAACAGACCTCTACAACTGTTTTCAGAAGCAAGAACTCTAGAAAAACGCTGACTTGCAAAACATTTAATTTCTTCACATGATTAAATATTTTCCAGAATGCTAAGAAGTGCAGAGACCACAGAGTAGATATGACCTAACAGCTCAGGACTCCAGAGACCATCTATAAATACCCCTAGAAACATGGATACCATAAGAGAGACACTTGTTTCCTGCGGCATGGTTTTACCCCAATTTAAGTTGGGATTTACACATCATAATACTTGCAAATAAAAATCTGACATATAAGGCAAGCTGTAGCACCACAGGCCTTCTAAAAATAGTACTCATATCCCTGACTCCACCCACATCCAGCACACAGCCCTGCTTTCAGCCTAAGAGATCTCTTGTGAGCATTGTAGCACTCCGGCAATTACAAACTGTAGCTCTGAAACTGTGTCAGATCTATGTTACAATCATCAAGCTTTGTGTTTGGAATAGCATGCTAAAATACTATCATTTCTGCCATATATAGTATGTATACTGAACACAGGATGTCATTTTGATTATATGTATGCATGCAATATTTGAATGACCTACAGCACTTTTCAATGCATATGCAATCAGAGCACATCGCATAGAAAAATGTATCATATACACTTAAATTAACCTGAAATGATATCAACTCACTATTTGATCACAAAAGACATAAGACATGTTTATACACATCTATATTCAAAAGCAAAACAGCTTTCATAGATGATAACTGAGCGACACTGGCAGACTTTTAATGTGCATTTAATGTGATGAGGTCATGTCCCAATGCAGCATACTACTGTTTGTAATGTAAAGCATATGACAAACACATTTGCGGAAAGAAACAATTGTATGGTGAAGTATATACTAATACTAGTAATGAATAAAGACAAATTAAAAGCATTATATATATAAGGTATACATAGGGTAGAGTAGGGGAAAACACTGACTCCACTGACTATGTTTGAGAAAAAAAGATGTCATTCTGAAAGTATAGTTATATTTTTATTAAATAATATTCAATTCCTATCTACAGGCTCTACTGTTCTCATATTATATATAACTGTGATGTTCTACAAAATGACAACATTTAAAACTTTTTTCTTACTGCTGAAAATTAGGGATGCAACGATACCATTTTTTCAAAACCGATCCGATCCGATACCAAAAATTCTGAGTATCGGCCGATACCGATTCCAGGCCGATATCAGTGGGGGTATTTCCATTTATTAAGCATTTAGTCACATACTTTATTTAATCACAAATCCCATATTTTTTATCTTACATTTAATTGGTCAATAACCAATAAAAGGGAAAGGAAAGTTAACAAAATAATTATCTATTTTTCAGAATAAATAATGCTCAACAGCTTTTCATATATTGGTCAGACATAACGAATAGAAATTACAAATTACAAACTACAATAAATAATTTTATATAAAGGCCAAATTTGATCATATAATACAATTTTAAGAGGTCGTTATCTGTCACCCAATCACTTAAAAAAATCTTGAGTATGAACTTTTTTTTTTTTTCAGAACGAATCGAAACGAAAAACAATTCGTTCTAGTCACAAATGCGTAACGCATCGGAAGGCTTAACATTGTTTTAAAACGAATGAAAAACTGTACAATATGGAAAGCATTTCCAACCCTTATTTTAGCATGACAAGAGTTAATGACTAAAACTTTAAAATGAATTAAACTAAACTTATATAAACGTAAAAATATTTTTTTTAAATAATAATATTAGCCTGGAAGTTGGAACAAAAAATTAAAATAAGTCCTCTGTAACATCGTAACATCTCAGCACTCTAAATAGGCCTAGGCATACACTAGGCCAACGCGCCAATAAAAATGACTCTTTCTTAACAAATTAAATTAAGATAAATTCTAAAATAAGATGGGAATTTGGCAATAACTAAATTAAGATAAAGGCTCCGCGGGATTTGCTTCGCTACTTCTCTCCACAATCCGGCTTCAACGCGACGGTGAATAGCATCTGAAATTTAATAAAAGAATAATGCCAATAGCCCATATACCCTACACTATACATTTAAGACTAAATTAATATTTAGTTATAATTTGAAAAACCTTTACTCACCAAGATTAGGCTACATGTTTTTGTGTTGGAAGTTTATTGAATTCACGGTAGATGCTTTAGCGCGGTCCTGTGCTCACTGATGCGCTGAACACCCTTTCATTGCGTTTCAGAACTGAAACTGTTGGAATGACATCCTCGTTAACAACTAGTATAATTTGGGAGTCTCTAGTTTGGGCTGTGTCGCCCACTCACTACTTTGGCTTTGCAAATATTACAATTTGCAGTGCTACTAGCTGCTGTATCAAGAGTAAAATATTTACCGACACGTTTGCCGCGCTGAGGTAGACTTTGGATGTAAAAGGTTCCCTCTGAACTCGCCTGTCACACTCACATAAGCAGCGCAACGTATTTTAAATGTATTTTATTTTTAAGGCAATGTTTTAAAATAAATAATTGTGTTCTTATATGAATTATTATAGTTTTTACAGTAGAATATTATTTTTTGCTATTCATTTAATCAAACTCTGGTATCGAATTTGGATCGGTCACGCATCACCGATATCCGATCCATTCAAAAAGCTTGGATTGGCGTCGATACCGATCCAGAGTATCGGATCGATGCAACCCTACTGAAAATTAGATCATTTACTGTGAAATCCATTTCCTCTGGTTAATCACCAGTGTAAGCTTCGTAGTGAATACTTCTACATCACTATTGTCAATGTAGACCATAGTTATAATAAAATTTTATCTTGACTTTATCATGTGGATATGTTGGGAAAAATGGTATGGGGGGGTCGTTTTCCCCCACTCTACCCTATCATTATAGACCAATGCATTCAATAATAATATCCATTATTTAAATTAAACACACTCCAGAAGATGACATGACAGTTTCTATGACCATTAGGAGAGAGATTACTGCAGACATAAAGTCAAAGATTATATAAAAGAGAGCGAGAGAGATACACTTGAGACCAGCTGCAGACATAGATATAGAGGACAAAGCTACTTATAACCACATGAACCAAAAGCAGAACTGATGTGACCCACTAAAGTACTGAACCACTGCAGAATGGACCTGACCTGCTCTTATGCACATATATTCACAGAACTGTCTGGCCTGCACATAATGTTATGCCATTGTTGTCATAGTTTTGCTTTTCTTGCTCAGGCCTTTTGTACATTGACATCTGCACAGTACATTTTGTGTTCTACTAACCTGTAGTATGTTGTAATTTCCTTAAAGCTGATCTGCATTCACTTGCCAGAGCTAACAACAAACATCAGTGCATGGTCCTGACCTGCTAAACCAGGGGTCACTAAACTCCTCTAAAGTCCTGGAGGGCCATTGTCTAGGGTGACCATATTTTAGTTTGCAAAAAAGAGGACAGTGAGGGAGAGATGCATGTGGCGGGGGGTTGAAGGGGGTTAAAAAGACCCCAAAGTAATGCAATGCCAGTATCCAATATCAAAAGACAAAATATTATGTTTTCACACCTAAAATGTACATTTTACAGTCATCCATCTGCAGATTAATCATAAACACAGCTAAAAGGATTTCTACCAGTGGCCA
The DNA here is from genome assembly GCA_012976165.1 of Labeo catla. Taxonomy (NCBI): domain Eukaryota; kingdom Metazoa; phylum Chordata; class Actinopteri; order Cypriniformes; family Cyprinidae; genus Labeo; species Labeo catla. Next base: position 1,196,004 of record VONZ01000076.1, read on the forward strand.
TCACAAAACTTAACATCTTGCACAGTTATATCACATGTAGCATGCAAAATTTCAATACAAGCATTTCAGTGAAATGTAATTTATGCAATATTTCAAACATTTAACGGGAGAAAATCAATCCTTCGCAACAGTTAAAATCAGCCCAAATCCATGCAAAAAAATGCGGATTTGGCAACCCTGCATCCAATACAAGCTGCAGGAATCAGATTTAACTGATCATGGGTCAAGACAAGAGTAAGGAGAGATGACTGACAAATCATGCTGGAGGATTTGCTGCTCAGCAGATAATGTGCTCATATCTGATCTGGTGTTTCCTTTATACAGAGTGCACGTGATCGTGAATTTTAAGGTGAAAGTGAACTTTCACTCAAAAGAGATTTAAATTCACTTCCATTTAAATTTAAATTCCACTGAATGGGTACCATTTGCTTCCAAAACTTTCAGATGGAATCTAGTAATACACATATTTAAGTCCTGTTACCAAAACTCTTGTTTTTTAAAAAGCACGTTTAAAAATATGTAAACAAATTCCTTCTTTTTTTCTCTCAGGCAGGTGTCAATTTTAATGGAATTATAGGTTTCATGGTCAAAATAATAATAATAATAATAATAATAATAATAATAATAATATATAAAGAAAAGAAAAGAAAAAAATATATATATATATATATATATATAAAAGAAAGAAAAAAATATATAGTGACAGGAATGAAACTGGGTAACAGGAATGAGTATCTATTATATTAGTATATAGGTTTGACTGCACATGTGAGGTATTAATGCTTGCACTGATATAGTGAAGAGTGTTAAACACTGACTAGTGAACTGACCTCACTGCTAAAAAAGGCTAAATCATGTTTCTATTTAAATCTAGTGGTCTGCAGAGGTTTTTGTTAGGGTTATGTTTAGGGGTAGAGGATGGGTTGTGAGATAAGGTATAAATATTGAAAAATAATAAATATTAAAAAATAATAAACTTAACAAATAATGCCATTTCAGTTTTTCTGTGGATATTGTTTTCTTACAGCGCAGGCCACACTCAAATGTTTGGGTCTAATACATAATTGCCACAGAACAAAAACTGCAAGCATTTTCTGTCATAATATAAGACAGCAATGCCGGCAAAAACATTGTCTTAGTTTGGATAAAAGGCCAAAACGTTGAGAAAAACATGCATTTTTAAATATATCTAGATTAATATGGATGTAGCCCAATATTTACATTAATAAATCACTCAGTCCTATTACTATTACTCAGTTACTATAGTAACAGGACTAAAAGTAACAGGATTGAGATTTTAAAATAAATTAGCAAATAAATAAAATATAGCCACATGAAATACATACTAATATTATGAGGATACTCAGCAAATAATAGTGATTCATCAAAGATTTGTATGTTCAAAATAAACAAGTAACATCTAAGAAATAATTTACGTAACAGGGCAGTATATTTATAATAACACTCCCTGCCACAGTTACAATATAATCAAATATACAGAAAAGAAAATAAGACCACTTGCTTTCTGTAATTGCATTGCCTTTACAAGATCCAGATGTTGCAATATTATGTTGAAAATGTGTCTTGTGGAATTTTCCCAGTTTTTTAGAGGGGATGTATTAGGGTAACAAGGAGTGAAAACCTAGGGACATGACTAAAATGTGTATTTTATCTAAACTATTATACATTTATTTTAAAATAAATGTATTTAAATCACAGATGGGATATGGAGGTACACAACAAAGGCAAAATAATGATTCCTGAAAGATTTTAAACATTATATATTTTTTTATATTTTTTAAAATGTAGCGTTAGACACTGGGAACATATATAAATGCTATATTTTCAGCGTTTTAGGTAGTTTTTGAAATATATTTTTTTTTAATTAAATATTTAAAATTTGTAGTTCGATTAATGTGCAAGACACTATGCTTAATAATAATAATAATAATAATAATAATAATAATAATAATAATAATAATAATATGTATTTTATAGTTAATTTTTATGCTTATTTGTACAAGTTACGTCCTGGGGACAGAAATGGCATCCATTCGGTGGAATGGCCCAGAAAGCAAAAGCTGAATCCCGGACATTTTGGGCGATTTAGAAATCCCGGCCGGACGCATTTTTTTTTAGGTCCACAAATAGAACATGTCTGGGGAAAAGAGGACGTATGGTCACCCTATCATTGACCTGCAGAGTTTAGCTCCAACCCTAATTAAACACACCTGAACCAGCTAATCGAGGTCTTACTAGGCATGCTAGAAACATCCAGGCAGGTGTGTTGAGGCAAGTTAGAGCTAAACTCTGCAGGAGTTTGGAGACCCCTGTGCTAAACAGACATTTAAATGATCTCCTGTGTGCTAAAGGCTCAGGCATTTCTGTTCTGCACTAAGAGTAAGATGTTAGCAGATTTGAATCCTGGATTATCTTTCAAAATTAACATGGTTCTGAAATAAAGATCATTCCACCATAAAAAATCTAAAATATACATATACATATATATCTGTTCTTTGAATGTAGATTATGGTTATGGCAACACAGTTTAGAGTCTGAAATAGCCAAGTTGAATCTAAGAATATACAACATGCGTTTTAAAAAGCATTGAAAGTTGTAGAGGATGAAGCAAGTTTTTACATATGAGAATTTACAGAAATAAACAGCTTTCTTTAAAATAACATGCATAAACAATACGACCAGGAATATACTAAAACACAGGCAGCAGAGCAGTGCTTCGATCCAAATCACAAAACAACAAAAACAACCTTAGCAGACTGTCCAGCTAACAGACACATAAACAAACTGGACTTAATTGTTCGCTTTAAATGTAAGCGTGAAAAAAATACATCACTCTCAAATATCTGCAAAAGGCCTCCTGTTACCTAAGCAACTGGAATCAGTAAACAAAGAAAGTGTTCTAGCTCTGCTGTTACCATAGCAACCGGGGTGGGCAAGATCTAAATGTCTGCCAGTGATTCTTTTATCAAATTAAAAATATTTATGCAGTTTAATATTGTGAAATTAATTTTGCAGTCATTTTGTACAGCTTGGATCCCAAGGCATTGATATATCATCTGCGCTGCTAAATAATTAAACAGTGAATTTATTTTTATTTTTTAAATCTGAACCGAAGATAAGCGTTTCAAACGGAGACCGACTGAATAGATTTCCACTGTTATAAAAGCCAAGGTTTTTATTCAGACAATGAACAAAGACTTCAAATAGCAGATGCTGCAGCTGTTTAATGAGATGCTGAGCAACACCCTTGCTAAACTGGTCTATGATCAGTGTGTGTGTGTGTTTTTGCTGGACCGGACTCAACATTCTGCTGATCTCTGCAATATCTGATTAGACCTGCAGTTCAGTTCTCTCTGCACAGCAGGACAGTGGATTTCATCACCCACACAGAAAGCAATTAAAAACCTGACTCATCCCAACATTCTATTTAAAATGCATATTTAATTTAGATAAATTATTATATACTGTAACAGTATATAACAGTTTGTCTATGATAGATAGATAGATAGATAGATACATGGAGCAAATGAAAATTTCAAGGGAAACAAAAGAAATTAGGAGAATGATAGAATGGGTGGGGGGGGGACTTGAGGAGAAGAGAGATGAAAGCACCTTGGCTGAGGGAGAGCTGTGTGTGTTCAGCAACGTGGAATAAGGCCAATCCTGTCTGCTTGATGGACTAAAATATGCTCGAGTAACAGCCTGAGGTGGTGTTTAGCACATAAATACACACTCTCAAATAGAAAAAAAAGTCTGCTGTCATCTGAGTGCTACATTCATATGAGCAACCTCATTAATATGATGTTATTTACACAGAAACAATCTGATAAACCACAGACAAGCACGACAGCACAACCCACTACACATAAACCAAGAGAACAAGCAAATGAGACCGCTTCCCACAATCAAACACATGACTCTGCGTGTCCTCTTCACAGGGGATTGAATCTGTTGACACCATCTGCTGACTAAATTACAGTATCAACTTCTCCATCTAAATCTATTACATGTAATAAACACAGTTGTTTAAAACCCAGCAAGCTGACCAACCAATGTATTCTGTTAATCTCTCTCTGTTTGTCTCCATTTCCTGTTCATGTTTCCTTTTCTCGGGGTAACGGGTGTGTTGCTATGGATACCAGACAGAGAATGAATGGGAATCAGAATGTGCAGCATGATGGAACATTAATGATGACAGAATTTGTCGTCACATCTGCAAGCATACTGAGACAGATAATAGATAAACAAATATAGATAAAGTTGGGGGGGATGCTATAAACAAGTAAATGAGTGAGAGAGAGAGAGAGAGATTTTCTCCATGACTTTCATACATTTAAAAAAAGTATGATGAAATACTTTGAAAAACATTATAAATACAGCTTATGCAGCAAGACCTGTACTGGAGTTAATTAGATAATAATGAAATTTGCTCTAACTCCAGTGGTCAGCACTAGACTAAGTCATATATTTCCAACAGCAAATACAGCTAACACTACATGACACAGATTGTACATACATATGTTTAACACATACATATGTTCAATCCCTGGGCTCTAAAACTCTCATAATCTCATCATTCGGATTCTTTCATATTAAAGATCAGCTTTGCTTTCTAGGATATGAAAAACCACTGATTGTGAGGACAATAAGGCCAAATAAAATTAAGAAAACACAAAAGCCATAACAGATCACAATTTTACCTCTCCAGAATCTCTCCTCCTGCGATCTGGTATCACTAGAGTGTTCCTATTACTGCCTGGTGCTATAGTAGAGCCGATACTCATTCTGGGTCCAACTAACATGTAGCGTTTGTCTCCAGATCTGTACTGGATGCTGTGACACAGAGTCCCGTCATAATTTGTATCCTGTAAATACTTGGATGAATAGTCTGTCGATTTAGAGCACTGCATTACAATCAACACGATTATGCTGATGATAAAAAGCACCGAAACCGAGCCCAAAGTGATGATCAAATAAAATGTCACATTGTTTTCCTCCTCATCTTTTACTGCGTTTTTCACATCAGTAGCTGCAAAAGCTTCTTTGGGCTCCACAACTTTGACAATCACAGTCGCTGTTGCTGAGAGTGAAACGTTCCCATTGTCTTTGACCAGTATGAGCAGTTTATGCTGGGCCTCGTCTGTTTCTGTGAATGAGCGAAGGGTCCTTATCTGTCCTGTATAGCGGTCCAAACCAAAGAGACTGTGGTCACTAACTTCCTGCAGTGAAAATAATAACCAGCCGTTGTATCCTATATCTGCATCATAGGCTCTGATTTTAGTCACCAAATGACCTGCGTTCACATTACGGGGAATCTCTTCCACACCCTCAGCAGAACCGTTAGCACTGACTGGATGTAAGATCACTGGAACATTGTCGTTCTGATCCAGAATGAACACGTTCGCTGTCACGTTACTGCTCAGAGATGGAGTTCCAGAGTCTGTAGCGAGAACATGGAACTGGAACATTTTTACAGTTTCAAAGTCAAAGCTCTTTAGTGCATAAATCTCCCCATTTTCAGAGTTAATATTAATGAAAGACATATATTTGTTTTCATCTCCAGATTCTCTCCAAATGTTGTAGTGTACAACAGCATTTTCATTTAAATCACGATCAAAAGCAGATACAGAAAACAAAGATTTTCCTGGAATATTGTTTTCCATCACATAAAAAGCATAAGGTGAAAGAGAAAATTCTGGACTATTGTCATTTACATCTGATACCTGCACAGTTATAGTTTTAACTGAAGACAGAGGTGGCTGGCCAGCATCTTTGGCTACTAATGTGATGTCATAGCGAGGCACAGTTTCTCTGTCAAGAGATGAGGCTGTAACAAGTGCGTAAATGTTATCTTGGGATGACGCTGTTAGCCTGAAAGGTACGTCTTCAGTTATGTAGCACAACACTTTCCCATTTACACCAGAGTCCAAATCACTGACACTGATTAAAGCCACTGTGGTTCCAATTTTAGAATCTTCAGGTACTGCACTTGAAAATGATGTCACTTCTATCTCGGGCACATTGTCATTTACATCAATGATTTTTATGGTTATACTTTTATCAGATGTGAGTGGAACAGATCCTTTGTCTGATGCTTGGATATCTATTTCAAAGTTATTCATTTCTTCAAAATCTAATGGGCTGATCACAGTAATTTCTCCAGTTCTGGAGTTTAAATCAAAAAGTTTTTTTAGCCTATTGTCTATATCCTTTCCAAACAAATAAAAAATGTCTCCATTTGGACCATCATCCATGTCAGTAGCATTAACCTGTATAACAGTTGTGCCAACAGGCACATTTTCTTGAAGCGTTACAGAGTAAACTTCTTGTGTGAAAACAGGCATATTGTCATTAACATCTAAAACGTCAACTATTATATCCATTGTTCCAGACTTTGGGGGTCGCCCTCCATCGAGCGCAGTGAGGACTAGCTTGTGTCTGCGGTTTGTTTCTCGATCCAAAGGCTTTTGAAGAATTAAAAATGGCATTTTGCGATCTTCTCCGCGATCTTTAACCTCTATGCGGAAATTATCATTATGACTGAGTTTATATTGTTGAACAGAGTTGGAGCCGCCATCGGGATCCCGCGCCGCCTGTAACTGATACCGAGCTCCAGGTAGGGCAGATTCCGATATTTCCAACCGCTTTTCTTTCTCCGGGAATGTCGGTGCATGATCATTGATGTCCACGATTTCAATCGACACGTAGTGGATCTCTAAAGGGTTTTCTAGCGCGATTTTTAGATTAATGACACACGAGCTGCTTTTCTCGCAAACTTCTTCGCGATCTGTTTTTCCATTTACACTTAAAATCCCGTCATTCTGATTTACCGTGAACAGCGAGTCGCCAGAGGTTGAAACGATCCGAAATCCTCTCTCCTTTAACGTTCTGGTATCGAGACCTAAATCCTTCGCAAGGTTTCCGACCACAGATCCTTCTTTTTGCTCCTCAGAAAGAGAATATCGTATTTGTGCGCGTACCTCGCTCCAAAGCAGCATTCCCAGTGCCATGAATGTAAGTCTGAGGCGCCATGACGAACGCGCCCTTTGTTGCATTTTGCAAGAAAATAAAACAGCGTTCAAAGATGTTCCACTCTTAAATTTTCACCCATAACAAAGTTAAGCGCTGAGCATAAAAATCATGATTCATGTCAAAAAAATCCTTACGATACAAAGTATGTAGCTATTGGCGAATGTGAAGGCAATGTCCAAGGCGTTCATAACAAACTGATGAAGTGAGCGAATGAAACTGGTAACAGACTATGCCACGCCAGGTTCGTATTTTTGGTGTGCACTGACACCATGCGAATTTATTTTTCACTGCAAACAAACGTAACTGAGAGATTAAAACAACAGTCACACCAAATCGAAAAACATGTTAATCTAACAAAATGATTAACTTTTAAAAAGAACATAAAACGGAACAAATAAAAGTCATATTTAATACATTTGTGTCCAAATGGCGCACAGAAGTGAGCAGAATTGTTTACAAGCCATTACAGTAGCAGTGTCGTTTTATATGTAATGCCAACCAAAACAGACCACGTTTATATAGCCTAGACCTACAATCAAATGATAACTTTTGATCTTTTAAAAAAAAACAATCAATGACATTAGAAAGTAGCTCACTTTATAACAAATAAACAGGTAGTAACTGGATCATTTGTCACTCAATTATGTGAATTTGAAGCTTACTATCAAACATTTTAATTCTAATTCGCATTCTAAAGCCATCAAAGTAGGACATGGAGTTGTCAAAACATGATGTGTAAGGCCAATAATTATCAGAGTAAGGACTACTGTATGATGCCCTTCATTTACTAAAAGCTAGCGTTATGATTGTATAACATTTATGATTTATTATTTTAAAAATAACTAATTTTAAGACTTAACTTTTATATGTAGAGAAAAAAAAAAACGTAGACCACAACACTAAAAAATAAATAATAGATAGATAGATAGATAGATAGATAGATAGATAGATAGTTTTTTAACTAATTGTAATCTACAGGATAAATAAGCAAGAAAAGACACACTGGACTAGCATTTGCACAGCTACTGCATATGTAGTAAAGCAACTCCATGGTCTTAGTGTAGCGGCCCACAATGTAAGTACGAGATCCACTCTTTAGCACAACAGTTACCACAAAAATGCCAACAACAGAAACTCTTCTAAATCTGAACATTAAACACTAGCAATTATGTCCTTCATTCAAGTAACATTTCAACATACTCTTCCAATCAAGTCCTATGTAAAGTATGTTGGGACCCAGAAATCCACTGTTCAGCTCCAATAATGCATATCTAAGAGTTTGATGCAACATATAAAAATGAAAATATATCAAACCTTAAAGTTTCTTACCTCCCCAGAATCTCTCCTCCTGCGATCTGGTATCACTAGAGTGTTCCTATTACTGCCTGGTGCTATAGTAGAGCCGATACTCATTCTGGGTCCAACTAACATGTACCGTTTGTCTCCAGATCTATACTGGATGCTATGACACAGAGTCCCGTCGTAATTTGTATCCTGTAAATACTTGGACGAATAGTCTGTCGATTTAGAGCACTGCATTACAATCAACACGATGATGCTAATGACAAAAAGCACCGAAACCGAGCCCAAAGTGATGATCAAATAAAATGTCACATTGTTTTCCTCTTCATCTTTTACTGCATTTTTCACATCAGAAGATGCAAAAGCCTCTTTGGGCTCCACAACTTTGACAATCACAGTCGCTGTTGCAGAGAGTGAAATGTTCCCATTGTCTTTGACCAGTACGAGCAGTTTATGCTGGGCCTCGTCTGTTTCTGTGAACGAGCGAAGGGTCCTTATCTGTCCTGTATAGCGGTCCAAACCAAAGAGACTGTGGTCACTAATTTCCTGCAGTGAAAATAATAACCAGCCATTGTATCCTATATCTGCATCATAGGCTCTGACTTTAGTCACCAAATGTCCTGCGTTTACATTACTGGCAATCTCTTCCACACCCTCAGCAGAACTGTTAGCGCTGACTGGATATAAGATCACTGGAACATTGTCGTTCTGATCCAGAATGAACACGTTCACTGTCACGTTACTGCTCAGAGATGGAGTTCCAGAGTCTGTAGCGAGAACATGGAACTGGAACATTTTTACAGTTTCAAAGTCAAAGCTCTTTAGTGCATAAATCTCCCCATTTTCAGAGTTAATATTAATGAAAGACATATATTTGTTTTCATCTCCAGATTCTCTCCAAATGTTATAGTGTACAACAGCATTTTCATCTAAATCATGATCAGAAGCAGATACAGAAAACAAAGATTTTCCTGGAATATTGTTTTCCATCACATAAAAAGCATAAAGTGAAAGAGAAAATCCTGGACTATTGTCATTTACATCTGATACCTGCACAGTTATAGTTTTAACTGAAGACAGAGGTGGCTGGCCAGCATCTTTGGCTACTAATGTGATGTCATAGCGAGGCACAGTTTCTCTATCAAGAGATGAGGCTGTAACAAGTGCGTAAATGTTATCTTGGGATGATGCTGTTAGCCTGAAAGGTACATCTTCTGTTATGTAGCACAACACTTTCCCATTTACACCAGAGTCCAAATCACTGACGCTGATTAAAGCCACTGTGGTTCCAATTTTAGAATCTTCAGGTACTGCACTTGAAAATGATGTCACTTCTATCTCGGGCACATTGTCATTTACATCAACGATTTTTATGGTTACACTCTTATCTGATGTGAGAGGAGCACTTCCTTTGTCTGATGCTTGGATATCTATTTCAAAGTTATTCATCTCTTCAAAATCTATTTGACCAATTACAGTAATTTCTCCAGTTCTGGAGTTTAAATCAAAAAGTTTTGCAAGCCTATTGTCTATATCCTTTCCAAACGAATAAAAAACTTCTCCATTTGGACCATCATCCATGTCAGTAGCATTAACTTGTATAACAGTTGTGCCCACAGGGACATTTTCTTGAAGCATTACAGAGTAAACTTCTTGTGTGAAAACTGGCGTATTGTCATTAACATCTAAAACATCAACTATTATATCCATTGTTCCAGACTTTGGGGGTCGCCCTCCATCCAGTGCAGTAAGATGTAGCTTGTGTCTACGGCTGGTTTCTCGATCCAAAGGCTTTTGAAGAATTAAAAATGGCATTTTGCGATCTTCTCCGCGATCTTTAACCTCTATGCGGAAATTATCGTTATGACTGAGTTTATATTGTTGAACAGAGTTCGAGCCGCCATCGGGATCCCGCGCCGCCTGTAACTGAAACCGAGCTCCAGGTAAGGCAGATTCCGATATTTCCAATCGCTTTTCTTTTTCTGGGAATGTCGGTGCATGGTCATTGATGTCCACGATTTCAATCGACACGTAGTGGATCTCTAAAGGGTTTTCTAGCGCGATTTTTAGATTGATGACACACAAGCTGCTTTTTTCGCACACCTCCTCGCGATCTATTTTTCTATTTACACTTAAAATCCCGTCATTCTGATTTACCGTGAACAGCGAGTCGCCAGAGGTTGAAACGATCCGAAATCCTCTCTCCTTTAACGTTCTGGTATCGAGACCTAAATCCTTCGCAAGGTTTCCGACCACAGATCCTTCTTTCTGCTCCTCAGAAAGAGAATATCGTATTTGTGCGCGTACCTCACTCCAAAGCAGCATTCCCAGTGCCATGAATGTAAGTCTGAGGCGCCATGACGAACGCGCCCTTTGTTGCATTTTGCAAGAAATTAAAACGGCGTTTAAAGATGTTCCACTGTAATATTTTCACCCATAACAAAGTTAAGCACTGAACATAAAAATCATGATTTATGTTAGAAAATCCTCACGATACAAAACATGTAGCTCTTGGCGAATGTGCAGGCAATGTCCACGGCGTTCATAACAAACTGATGAAGTGAGCGAATGAAACTGGCAACAGACTATGCCACGCCAGGTCCGTATTTTTGGTGTGCACTGACACCATGCGAATTTATTTTTTACTGCAAACGAATGTAACTTATAAATTAAAACAGTAGACAGTTAGGCTAAGTCAAAAATATTTTTATCTAACAAAATTCCTAACTTTTAAAAAGAACATAAAACGGAATAACAAACATTTAATTAAGTTATATTTAAGATATGGAATGTATGTCCAAATGGCGCCCAGAAGTGATTACAAGCCATCAAGCAATCAATGGCATCAGAAACTAGTTCACATTATAATAAATAAACAAACATGTAGTAGCTGGGTAATTTGTTACTCAATTATGTGAACTTGAAGCTTATTATCAAACATTTTAATTCTAATTCACATTCTAAAGCCATAATAGTATGACATGGAGTTGTCAAAACATGATGTGTAAGGCAAATAATGATCAGAGTCCTTTTGAGTCCTTTACTAAAAGCTATAGAACTAGGATTGTATAATAATTATGACTTATTATTAAATATAACTCATTTTAAGACTTAACATTTATATGTAGTGGGAAAACGTAGACCACCACACCGAAAATAATAATAATAATTATAATAATAATAATACAATTGTCAAACTGTACCATCAAACAAAAATATTAATTAAGTGAAAAGACAACAAAATAGCATAGGTCATTTTCAAATGCTAAAAAAAAAAGTTTAGTTGTTTTTTTTTTTTTTTTTTTTTTTTTTAAACTAATTGTAATGTATAAAAAGAGTAAGCAAGAAAAGACACACTGCATTGGTGTTTGCACAGCTACTGCACATTTAGTAAAGCAACATACTCTTTATGTTGCGGCCCACAATCCAAATCTTACTTTTACAGTTTGCCGTTTAACACAGTGTGAGAGCTGCTCATATATATTTTTATACTGTTTTTGCTGTTGTTTTGTATTATTGTTATGTTTTATTAATGTCTGTACAGCACTTTGGTAAACACTTGTTGTTTTAGAAAAGTGCTACATAAACTTTGACTTTGACTATGAGATCCACTCTTCCGCACAGTAGTAACCACAAAAATGCCAACAACAGAAACGCTACTAAATATAAACATTATTGTAAATACTAGCAAGTATGCCTATCACTTAGTAACATTTCAACATATATTCTTCCAATCCATTCCCATATAAAGTATGCTGGGACCCAGAAATCCACTCCCAAGCTCCAGTAATGCATGTCAAAGAGTTTGATGCAACTTTTTCACCACAATCTAAATGGTAATGCTTAAAAATAAATACAAAAAATGAAAACATATAAAACCTTAAAGTTTCTTACCTCCCCAGAATCTCTCCTCCTGCGATCTGGTATCACTAGAGTGTTCCTATTACTGCCTGGTGCTATAGTAGAGCCGATACTCATTCTGGGTCCAACTAACATGTACCGTTTGTCTCCAGATCTGTACTGGATGCTGTGACACAGAGTCCCGTCGTAATTTGTATCCTGTAAATACTTGGACGAATAGTCTGTCGATTTAGAGCACTGCATTACAATCAACACGATGATGCTGATGACAAAAAGCACTGAAACCGAGCCCAAAGTGATGATCAAATAAAACGTTGCGTTGTTTTCCTCCTCGTCTTTTACTGCGTTTTTCACATCAGAAGCTGCAAAAGCTTCTTTGGGCTCCACAACTTTGACAATCACAGTCGCTGTTGCTGAGAGTGAAACGTTGCCATTGTCTTTGACCAGTATGAGCAGTTTATGTTGGGCCTCGTCTGTTTCTGAGAATGAGCGAAGGGTTCTTATCTGTCCTGTATAGCGGTCCAAACCAAAGAGACTGTGGTCACTAACTTCCTGCAGTGAAAATAATAACCAGCCGTTGTATCCTATATCTGCATCGTAGGCTCTGACTTTAGTCACCAAATGACCTGCGTTCACATTACGAGGAATCTCTTCCACACCCTCAGCAGAACCATTAGCACTGATTGGATACAAGATGACTGGAACGTTGTCATTCTGATCCAGAATGAACACGTTCACTGTCACGTTACTGCTCAGAGATGGAGTTCCAGAGTCTGTTGCAACAACTTGGAAGTGGAATGTTTTAACCATTTCAAAATCAAAGCTCTTAAGTGCATAAATCTCCCCATTTTCAGAGTTAATATTAATAAAAGATGTAAATTTGTTTTCTGCACCATCCCTCCATATTTGGTAGCTAACTACACTGTTTTCACCTGTATCTTTGTCAGAAGCAGACACAGAAAATAAAAATTTGCCTGGTGCATTATTCTCCATCACATAAAATGCATAGGGGGAAAAAGAAAACTCTGGAACATTGTCATTAACATCTGATACCTGGACAGTTATAGTTTTAACAGAAGACAGTGGTGGTTGACCAGCATCTTTGGCTTCTAATGTGATGTCATAGCGAGAAACTGTCTCTCTGTCAAGAAATGTTGTTGTCACTAATGAGTATGTATTTTCTTGTGATGACAGCATTAATTTGAAAGGTATGTCCTCAGGTAATGAACACATGACTCTCCCATTCATTTCAGAGTCTAAATCAGAAACACTTATTAAAGCCACCGTTGTGCCAGGTTTGGAGTCTTCAGGAATGGCACTTGAGAATGATGTCACTTCTATCTGAGGGGGATTGTCATTTACATCAGCAATTTTTATAGTTAAACTTTTATCTGTTGTTAGAGGAACAGTTCCTTTGTCAGATGCTTGAATATCAATCTCGTATTTATCTTTCACTTCAAAATCTAAAAGACCGGTCACAACGATTTCTCCTGTGATTGGATTAACATTAAAAAGTTTACGCAGTTTATCACTGACGTCATGTCCTAATGAATAAACAATTTGGCTGTTCTGACCTTCATCCAGATCAGTTGCATTCACCCTAAATATTGTTGTGCCGACAGGTGTGTTTTCATTCAGCATTACAGTATAAGCTTCCTTAGTGAAAACAGGTGCATTATCGTTTATATCTAACACATCTATTGATATCTCCATACTTCCAGACTTGGGTGGTCTGCCTCCATCTAAAGCACTTAGCTGCAATTTCATACTTTTTGTAATCTCTCGATCGAGCGGCTTTTGTAAAATCAGCACTGGAACTTTGCCGTCTTCATCGCGATCTTTAATTTCAATACGGAAATAATCGGTGTGGCTCAGTTTATAAGTCTGAACTGAATTACTCCCACTGTCTGGATCGCGCGCCGCCTGAAGCTGAAACCGCGCACCGGGAATCACCGATTCGCCTATTTCTAAATGCTTTTCCTGCTCTGGGAATCTCGGAGCGTGGTCATTCACATCTATTACATCCACAGTCACGTAATGAATTTCGAGAGGATTCTCTAATGCGATTTTTAGATTTATTAAACATGGGGTGCTTCTCTCGCACACCTTCTCTCTATCTAATTTACCGTTCACATACAAAACACCGTCATTCTGATTTACACTAAACAGTGACTCGCCTGAAGCCGAGACTATACGAAATCCTCGCTCCTTTAAGGTTCTGTGATCAATACCTAAATCCTTTGCAACATTTCCCACGGCAGCTCCGTCCTTCTGCTCTTCAGAAATCGAGTAGCGTATTTGTGCCAAAACCGTTCTGCCAAAAACGAGCCATATAACAATGAAGATGATTTTCACAAGCCGCTCAGGCCACTGATCATGTCTTCTTTGTCCCATTTTGATTCCACAGCAATTTCACAATGACTGTCCAAATATTATTCCAATGACCACATGATACATTTCTCAATCCTCCATAGATATTACGAAGAAAAACAAAGGACAAAAGCACTGAGCAAGCCTCGCCGCTGATGAAAAAGAGATCATACAAATCTAAATGATGACAAAAAAAAGGGAGGTCCTCCGACGTTTGGAGTTTCAGTTCAGATTTACACTGACACCTGGCGCTCATTCATTGCATTGCCATTGATTATACTCTACGAATTCATAATGACATTAACATTTTTTAAGTTCTTAAGGCTTGTCTAATACACCTAAAATATACACAGAAATAGAAAGAATAAGGCAACTTTGCAGAACAGAAAGCTTCATCATGTATTCAGCACCAAGGACAGCGACTATCAATCTCACGGTTACACTTACAATTTGTTGAGTCATTAGGGGACAGCAAAAATTCCAATAATATTGAATTCGTAACATGGGCTCATTAGAAATACTGCCACTACATACATTTCTGCAAAAATGAAAAAAAAAAAAAAACGCACCTATATACGAATCGCTGCAGTTTCCAGTTAAAATGAACATTAGAGGCAGTAAAACTCCGACAACTTTTATTACTTTTCACACAAAGTATGTTTACACAAAGAGTTTTGATTAATAAAGCCTAATTTTCACACAGTTACTTGCAGAATAATATGGCTTCAAAACAATGAAAACTGATACTTCTGAACATTGTCGTCACATACACAGCTTCATATGCATGACTTTTCTAATTCAGTTTGTTTGTTTGTTTATTTCCTTCTTAACGCCATTCCAGCATCTATGGCTATATCCATGGCGAGAATCAGATAATCCATACACAAGTCACTTCCTACACACAAGTCTGTTATACACACAAGCCGGGGGACAGTTTAAGATTCAGTTCACCTAACCTGCATGTCTTTGGGCTGTGGAAGGAAACCGGAGTACCCGGCCTAAACCCACGTGAACACAGGGAGAATATGCAAACTCCACACAGAAAGACCTCCTGTCCCTGCCGGGGCTCGAACCAGGGACCTTCTTGCTGTGAGACAACAGTGCTAATCACCTCTAATTCAGTAGGTTTGCTCAGTAGTAGTAAAGCAACACCATGCTCTTCATGTAGCGGCCCACAATCTAAGTACGAGATATACTCTTTAGCACAATAGTAACCACAAAAATGCCAACAACAGAAAATCTTCTAAATCTGAACATTAAACACTACCAAATATGTCCTTCACTTAGGAACATTTTAACTTACACTCTTCCAATCCAGTCCCATGCTGGGATCCACAGAAATCCACTGCCCAGCTCCAGTAATGCATGTCCAAGATTTTGAACTCTTTCATCTATATCTAAATGGTAATGGGCATAAAAATGCATATAACATGTAAATATATCAAATCTTAAAGATTCTTACCTCTCCAGAATCTCTCCTCCTGCGATCTGGTATCACTAGAGTGTTCCTATTACTGCCTGGGACTATAGTAGAACCGATACTCATTCTGGGTCCAACTAACATGTACCGTTTGTCTCCAGATCTGTACTGGATGCTGTGACACAGAGTCCCATCGTAATTTGTATCCTGTAAATACTTGGATGAATAGTCTGTTGATTTAGAGCACTGCATTACA
Organism: Labeo catla; assembly: GCA_012976165.1. Lineage (NCBI taxonomy): Eukaryota > Metazoa > Chordata > Actinopteri > Cypriniformes > Cyprinidae > Labeo > Labeo catla. The sequence goes on from VONZ01000076.1 coordinate 1,212,266, forward strand.
ATCAACACGATGATGCTGATAACAAAAAGCACTGAAACCGAGCCCAAAGTGATGATCAAATAAAAGGTCACATCGTTTTCGTCCTCATTTTTTACTGCGTTTTTCACATCAGAAGCTGCAAAAGCCTCTTTGGGCTCCACAACTTTGACAATCACAGTCGCTGTTGCTGAGAGTGAAACATTCCCATTGTCTTTGACCAGTATGACCAGTTTATGTTGGGCTTCGTCTGTTTCAGTGAATGAGCGAAGGGTCTTTATCTGTCCTGTATAGCGGTCCAAACCAAAGAGACTGTGGTCACTAACTTCCTGCAGTGAAAATAATAACCAGCCATTGTATCCTATATCTGCATCATAGGCTCTGACTTTAGTCACCAAATGACCTGCGTTCACATTACGGGGAATCTCTTCCACACCCTCAGCAGAACCGTTAGCACTGACTGGATATAAGATCACGGGAACGTTGTCGTTCTGATCCAGAATGAACACGTTCACTGTCACGTTACTGCTCAGAGATGGAGTTCCAGAGTCTGTAGCAATAACTTGGAATTGGAACATTTTAACAGTTTCAAAATCAAAGCTCTTTAGTGCATAAATCTCCCCATTTTCTGAGTTAATATTAATAAAAGATGTAAATTTGTTTTCTACACCATCCCTCCATATTTGGTAGCTGACTACACTGTTTTCACCTGTATCTTTGTCAGAGGCAGACACAGAAAATACAGATTTGCCTGGAGCATTATTCTCAATTACATAAAATGCATAAGGGGAAAAAAAAAATTCTGGAACATTGTCATTAACATCTGATACCTGGACAGTTATAGATTTAACAGAAGACAGTGGTGGCTGACCAGCATCTTTGGCTTCTAATGTGATGTCATAGCGAGAAATTGTCTCTCTGTCAAGAGATGTTGTTGTCACTAATGAGTATGTATTTTCTTGTGATGACAGCATTAATTTGAAAGGTATGTCCTCAGGTAATGAACATGTGACTCTCCCATTAATTTCAGAATCTAAATCAGATATGCTTATTAAAGCCACCGTTGTGCCAGGTTTGGAATCTTCTGGAATGGCACTTGAGAATGATGTCACTTCTATCTGAGGGGGATTGTCATTTATATCAGCAATTTTTATAGTTATAATTTTATCTGTTGTTAGAGGAACAATTCCTTTGTCTGATGCTTGAATGTCAATCTGATATTTATCTTTTATCTCAAAATCCAAAAGACCTGTCACAATAATTTCTCCTGTGATTGGATTGACGTCAAAAAGTTTACGCAACTTGTAATTGACGTTATGTCCTAATGAATAAACGACTTCCCCGTTTTGATCTTCGTCCAAATCAGTTGCGTTCACCCTTAAAACTATTGTGCCTACAGGTGCGTTTTCATTCAGCACTACAGTGTACGAATCTTTAGTGAAAATAGGGGCGTTATCGTTTATATCTAATACATCTATCGCAATATCCATAGTTCCAGATTTTGGTGGTCTGCCTCCATCTAAAGCAGTCAACTGTAATTTCATACTTTTTGTAACCTCTCGGTCGAGCGGCTTTTGTAAAATCAACACGGGGGCTTTGCCGTCTTCATCTCGATCTATGATTTCGATACGAAAGTAATCTGTGTGGCTTAGCTTGTAAGTCTGAACTGCATTACTGCCGCTGTCTGGATCGCGGGCTGCCTGAAGCTGAAATCGCGCACCGGGAAGCACCGATTCGCCAATTTCTAAATGCTTTTCCTGCTCTGGGAATCTCGGAGCGTGGTCATTCACATCTATTACATCCACAGTCACGTAATGAATCTCGAGAGGATTTTCTAAAGCGATTTTTAGATTTATTAAACACGGCGTGCTTCTTTCGCACACCTCCTCTCTATCTAATCTACCATTCACATACAAAACACCGTCATTCTGATTTACACTGAACCGTGACTCGCCTGAAGCCGAGACTATACGAAATCCTCGCTCCTTTAAGGTTCTGTGATCAATACCCAAATCCTTTGCAACATTTCCCACAGCAGTTCCGTCCTTTTGCTCTTCAGAAATCGAGTAGCGTATTTGTGCCAAAACCGTTCTGCCAAAAACAAGCCATACAATAATGATGATTTTCGCATGCCGCTCAACCCACTGATCACGTCTTCTTTGTCCCATTTTTGTAACGTATTGGTTCCACAGCAATTTCTGTCAAATATTAGTCCAGTGACAACATGACAGATTTCTTAATCCTCGATGGATATTACGAAGAAAAAACAAAGGACAAGGCACCGAGCAAGCCACACCGCTGACAAGAAAAGGGATCATACAAATCGAAGTCATGACGAAAAAAACAGGGAGGTACTCTGACGTTTGGAGTTTCACTTCAGATTTACACTGACACCTGGCGCTCTATCATTGCATTGCTATTTATTATTATCTACGAATTCATAATGACATAAATGAACCATTTTTTAGTTCTTAAAGCTCGTCTAATACACCTAAAATATACACAGAAATAGAAAGAATGAGACAAATTTGCAGAACATGAAGCTGCATCATGTATTCAGCACCAAGGACAGCGACTCTCGCTCTCATAGTTACATTTACGTTTTATTCAGTCATTAGGCACCGCAAAAATTCCAAGAATAATATGGAATTTCACATGCATGCGTAGCTAAAACAAATAAAATTTAATAGTATTTAAAATAAATGCACAATTCTGGCCATTAATGCAATATAGCACAACGTTAGTCCTTTTCTTACCTCTCCAGAATCTCTCCTCCTGCGATCAGGTATTACTAGAGTGTTTCCATTACTGCCCGGGACTATTGTAGAGCCGATACTCATTCTGGGTCCAACTAACATGTACCGTTTGTCTCCAGATCTGTATTGGATGCTGTGACACAGAGTCCCGTCGTAATTTGTATCCTGTAAATACTTGGACGAATAGTCTGTCGATTTAGAGCACTGCATCACAATCAACACGATGATGCTGATGACAAAAAGCACTGAAACCGAGCCCAAAGTGATGATTAAATAAAATGTTACGTTGTTTTCCTCCTCGTCTTTTACTGCGTTTTTTACATCAGAAGCTGCAAAAGCCTCTTTGGGCTCCACAACTTTGACAATCACAGTCGCTGTTGCTGACAGTGAAACATTCCCATTGTCTTTGACCAGAATGAGCAGTTTATGCTGGGCCTCGTCTGTTTCTGTGAATGAGCGAAGAGTCCTTATCTGTCCTGTATAGCGGTCCAAACCAAAGAGACTGTGGTCACTAACTTCCTGCAGTGAAAATAATAACCAGCCGTTGTATCCTATATCTGCGTCATAGGCTCTGATTTTAGTCACCAAATGACCTGCGTTCACATTACGGGGAATCTCTTCCACACCCTCAGCAGAACCGTTAGCGCTGACTGGATATAAGATCACTGGAACATTGTCGTTCTGATCCAGAATGAACACGTTCACTGTCACGTTACTGCTCAGAGATGGAGTTCCAGAGTCTGTAGCAACGACTTGGAACTGGAATGTTTTAACGGTTTCAAAGTCAAAGCTTTTTAGCGCATAGATCTCCCCATTTTCAGAGTTAATATTAATGAAAGATGTATATTTGTTTTCCTCGCTATTTTCTCTCGATATATGATAGCTGATTATAGCATTTTCGTTTGAGTCTTTGTCAGAAGCAGACACAGAAAATAAAAATGTTCCTGGGACATTATTTTCCATCACATAAAATGCATACGGGGAAAATAAGAATTCCGGATTATTGTCATTTATATCTGATATCAGAACAGTTATAGTTTTAACAGAAGACAGTGATGGCTGTCCCATATCTTTTGCACTTAACGTGATGTCATACTGAAATTTCGTTTCTCTGTCAAGTAATCCAGAAGTAACTAAAGAATAAATATTATCTTGTGATGACGGCATTAATTTAAAAGGTACGTCATCGGATACTGAACAGGAGATTTTTCCATTGAGTCCAGAGTCTAAATCGGTGACGCTTATCAAAGCCACTGTAGTACCAGGTCTGGAATCCTCTGGAATGGCGCTTGAAAATGATGTCACTTCCATTTCCGGTTCATTATCATTTACATCGACGATTTTTATTATCACAGTTTTATCTGTCGCAAGAGGAACAGTTCCTTTGTCGGATGCCTGAATGTCAATTTCATATATATCTTTGACCTCAAAATCTAAAAGACCAGTCACAATAATTTCTCCAGTGACTGAATTAACTTGAAAACGTTCACGTAACTTATCATGAACATTATTTCCTAAAGCATAAACTATTTGTCCATTTTGACCCTCGTCCAAATCAGTGGCATTAACCTGTACAACTGTTGTGCCCACGGGTGCGTTTTCATTCAATACAACAGTGTAAGATTCTTTCGTAAATATAGGCACATTATCGTTTATATCCAGCACATCAATCAATATTTCTATTGAGCCAGACTTAGGAGGTCTCCCCCCATCTAAAGCAGTTAACACTAATTTTATGTTTTTCGTCATTTCTCTGTCAAGTGGCTTGTGTAAAATCAGAATAGGAATTTTACCATCTTCACGGTCTTTAACTTCAAGACGAAAATGGTCGTTGTGGCTAAGTTTGTAGGTCTGAACCGAGTTACTTCCACTGTCCGGATCACGCGCTGCCTGTAGCGGATATCGAGCTCCTGGAACAACAGATTCCCCAATTTCCAGCCGCTTTTCAATCTCGGGAAACCGTGGACTGTGATCGTTTACATCTAATATCTCTACAGTGACATAGTGAATTTCTAGTGGGTTTTCTAAAGCAATTTTCAGATTAATTAAACACGGAGTGCTTCTCTCGCACACCTCCTCTCTATCTATTTTACCGTTCACATACAAGACGCCGTCATTCTGATTGACAATGAACATTGACTCGCCTGAGGTCGAGACGATACGAAATCCTCGCTCTTTTAGTGTTCTGTGATCAATACCTAAATCCTTAGCGATATTTCCCACTGCAGCTCCGTCCTTCTGCTCCTCCGAAATCGAGTACCGTATCTGTGCCCAAACTGCTCTCCCAAACAACAACGATACAGCAATGAAAGCGAGTTTCGCATTCAGCTCCAGCTGATGAGAGCGTCTTCTTTGTTCCATTTTTCTGATATTAAAACAACCCGTTCCAACGCAATTTTACATCAGTCTACAAATATATGTTGTATAGTTCCATCGTTGATCACGTTTTCGCTGAAAACCAGTCAGACAATACAAAGACGCTGTACTCAGTAATGCCAAATCTTAGCGCATCGGTGCTGAACATGAGAAACCACTCGAATAAACTGAGAAGGCGAAACAAAAACCCCATGAACAAACGTCTGACGTCACGAGTGTTTTTCTAGGTTTACACTGACATCTCGCGATCTAAACCTTCAGTTGCATTGCAGCGTCCAAAACTTTTTTCGCTGGTGCCAAATGCATGTAGTTTTATCAGTAGACTTCAAAACCATCCACACAAATTGTGATTTAAGCTATGATTAAATATTCAATATTCTCCCATTAGACCGAACATACTGTTTTATGAAAAAGACTGAATAAAGGGAAACAGGGAAAGAGAGAAAAGACTGAAAAATAGCAAGCTGTCAAGACCAGCCTCATAACGTTAAACCAGACAATATGCTTTTAGAACAAGCAGAGAAATACACATACAATAGAATAAACATCAGCAACACAGAAAACTTAAACAAGACTGTGAACAAAGAGCTATTTATTACTAAAAAAATATATATTTACAAAAACCATTACACTCTATGGACAAGCTAACTGGGCTCTGTTCATAAACCAACAGTTAACTAAATAGGACAAACACATTAAAAGACTGAAATAATAATAATAATAATAATAATAATGCCAATGCAAAACTCTAGGATACCAACAATTAAATAAAAAAGCCTTGAAATTCCAGTCCACCCAGATAGTAGTGATACACCAAGCAGCCATCACAAACCCAGAGCTGATCCCAGAGAGAAGTCCTTTTGCTTTACAATTGATTTTTACAATAGAAACATGACCAAATCAACCAAATCCAAATTTTAAAACAAAAAGGAATCCACAATCAACACTGCATAGAAGCATCAGGTTAAAGCAAACTCAAATGCAGGACAATTCATAAACTAAAACAAAGTATTGACCATATACGGGCACAGACAGACCTGGCAAACAAAAACAACATGCCTAAATTATATGTAAATTAACAAACCATACTTCACAACCCACCATGACAACTTTAACCAGAAACAAAAAAAGATCCACGTTTAATGGCTGATCAGTGATGCTCAAACCTAGCTGCAAGATATGAAAGGCCTTTTATAATTGTGCAACATGCAGGAAAACAGAATCACAAAGTGCTCTATTCCTACTTATATTAATACTTAATTTGTTTATTTCCTTCTTCAGTGGCTATATGTTTAGATATTTAGTATTTATGGACCTTGATAATGTAAATCATATGTCTAAATAATAATAATAATAATAAAAATTAAAATAAAAATAAAAATTAAATCTAAAAAAGAGAGACACTAACAGGGTTCCATTTGAAAAACAGCCCGAGCAGGTTCAGTACCATGGACAGCAGCCAATTTCTGCCTAAGATTGTTTCCTACAACTAATACACAGATGCAAAAGTAATTTACTTACCTCTCCAGAATCTCTCCTCCTGCGATCTGGGATCACTAGAGTATTTCCATTACTGCCAGGGACTATAGTAGAACCGATACTCATTCTGGGTCCAACTAACATGTACCGTTTGTCTCCAGACCTGTACTGGATGCTGTGACACAGAGTCCCGTCGTAATTTGTATCCTGTAAATACTTGGACGAATAGTCTGTCGATTTAGAGCACTGCATTACAATCAACACAATGATGCTGACGACAAAAAGCACCGAAACCGAGCCCAAAGTGATGATCAAATAAAATGTCACATTGTTTTCCTCCTCATCTTTTACTGCACTTTTCACATCAGAAGCTGCAAAAGCCTCTTTGGGCTCCACAACTTTGACAATCACAGTCGCTGTTGCTGAGAGTGAAATGTTTCCATTGTCTTTGACCAGTATGAGCAGTTTATGCTGGGCCTCGTCTGTTTCTGTGAATGAGCGAAGGGTTCTTATCTGTCCTGTATAGCGGTCCAAACCAAAGAGACTGTGGTCACTAACTTCTTGTAGTGAAAATAATAACCAGCCGTTGTATCCTATATCTGCGTCATAGGCTCTGACTTTAGTCACCAAATGACCTGCGTTCACATTACGGGGAATCTCTTCCACACCCTCAGCAGAACCGTTAGTGCTTACTGGATATAAGATCACTGGAACATTGTCGTTCTGATCCAGAATGAACACGTTCACTGTCACCTTACTGCTCAGAGACGGAGTTCCAGAATCTGTAGCAACAACTTGGAATTGGAATGTTTTAACGGTTTCAAAGTCAAAGCTCTTTAGTGCATAAATCTCCCCATTTTCAGAGTTAATATTAATGAAGGATGTATATTTGTTTTCCTCACTGCTTTCTCTCCATATGTGATAGCTAACTATAGCATTTTCATTAGAGTCTTTGTCAGTAGCAGACACAGAAAATAAAGATTTGCCTGGGACATTGTTTTCCATCACATAAAATGCATATGGAGAAAATGAGAATTCTGGACTGTTGTCATTTACATCTGATATCAGAACAGTTATAGTCTTAACAGAAGACAATGCTGGCTGTCCCATATCTTTCGCAGCTAATGTGATGTCATACTGAAATTTTGTTTCCCTGTCTAAAGGTGACGTGGTAACTAATGAATATGTGCTATGCTGTGAAGATGGTATTAGTTTGAAAGGCATGTCATCTTCTAAAGAACAAGTGACTTTGCCATTGAGTCCAGAGTCCAAGTCAGAGACACTAATCAAAGCTACTGTAGTACCAGGTCTAGAATCCTCTGGAATGGAGTTGGAAAATGATGTGACCTCTATTTCTGGAGCATTATCATTTACATCAACTATCTTTATGGTCACGCTCTTATCAGTAATCATTGGAACTAGTCCCTTGTCAGATGCTTCTATATCAATCTCATAGCTGTCTTTGTCCTCATAATCTAATAGCCCCTTTACAGTTATCTCACCAGTGATGGTGTTAATTTCAAACAGCTTTCTTGCTTTACTATTAACACTTTTACCAAATGAATAAACTATCTCACCATTGGGGCCTTCATCCAAATCTGTGGCGTTGACCTGTATCACAGTTGTACCTAGAGGTGCATTTTCATTCAGCATGACCGAATAAACATCTTTGGTAAAAACGGGCACGTTGTCATTTATATCTATCACTTCGATCGTTATATCCATTGTCCCTGATTTGGCAGGCTTTCCTCCATCAACAGCTGTTAACTGTAAGTTAATGTTTCGGGTTAGCTCTCGATCTAAAGGCTTTTGCAAAATTAGGATTGGAATTTTGCCATCTTCTCCACGATCTTTGACTTCAAGACGGAAATTATCATTGTGACTGAGTTTGTAGTGATGCAAAGAATTACTACCACTATCAGAATCGCGAGCCGACTCAAGTTGAAATCGCGCACCGGGTAGGGCAGATTCTCCGATCTCTAAATGCATTTCGCTGGCAGGAAAAATCGGAGCGTGGTCATTTACATCCAAAATCTCAACAGTTACATAGTGGATTTCAAGTGGGTTTTCTAGAGCTATTTTCAGATTAATTAAACACGGAGTGCTTCTCTCGCAGACCTTCTCTCTGTCTATCTTACCGTTCACATACAAGACGCCGTCATTCTGATTCATACTGAACATGGACTCGCCTGAGGTCGATACGATGCGAAATCCTCGCTCTTTTAAGGTTCTGTGATCTATACCCAAATCCTTCGCGATATTTCCCACAGCAGCTCCTTCCTTCTGCTCCTCTGAGATGGAGTACTGAATTTGAGCTCGTGTCATCACACCAAATGCAAGCAATGCAGCCATTAGCGTGAGTTTCGCGTGCTCCTTTAGCCACTGAGCATATCTTCTTTGTTCCATTTTGCCGATAACACAGGCAGGTTCTACGACAATTCCTCTATATAACTTGCTCGACTAGATTAAGCATTTCTTTCACGTCTAAAAGCTGACATTTGCTGCAGAAAAAAACAAATAGTTTAATAGCCAAAGCAAGAAATGATAAATCCACCGACCAGCAGGACAGACAAGCATTAAATGCAAAGGGGAGGAATAACAGTGTTTGACGTCACTAGCCGTACTCTAGGATTACACTGACACCTCGCGATCTTACAGCTGCAGTGCATTGCATTCTATTGCTCAGTAGCTACACAACAAAATGCACCAAAAATGAGAATAACACAACACGTCTACATAGATACATATAAATGCAGCAGCAATGCAGAAAACAATATAAAGCAAACAAATAAAAAAGAAAAAAAAAAAATCAGCACCATAGACAGCGATGTATATACCAAGTTTAGAAACACAATTTACTGACTGTTTTAGTGTAGTTCAAAAATACACTCCTTAGCCCATTATCTTACAAAGTCAGGAGAAAAAACCCGAATCGTTTTAAATCAAATATACCAGCTGCAGGCCTATAGAAAAAAAAATGCAATAATTTCTATTATGTTGTAAATTCGCTTACCTCTCCAGAATCTCTCCTCCTGCGATCTGGTATTACTAGAGTATTTCCATTACTGCCAGGGACTATAGTAGAACCGATACTCATTCTGGGTCCAACTAACATGTACCGTTTGTCTCCAGATCTGTACTGGATGCTGTGACACAGAGTCCCGTCGTAATTTGTATCCTGTAAATACTTGGACGAATAGTTCGACGATTTAGAGCACTGCATTACAATCAACACGATGATGCTGATGACAAAAAGCACTGAAACCGAGCCCAAAGTGATGATCAAATAAAATGTCATGTTGTTTTCCTCCTCCTCTTTTACTGCGTTTTTTACATCAGAAGCTGCAAAAGCCTCTTTGGGCTCCACAACTTTGACAATCACAGTCGCTGTTGCTGAAAGTGAAACGTTCCCATTGTCTTTGACCAGTATGAGCAGTTTATGCTGGGCCTCGTCTGTTTCTGTGAATGAGCGAAGGGTCCTTATCTGTCCTGTATAGCGGTCCAAACCAAAGAGACTGTGGTCACTAACTTCCTGCAGTGAAAATAATAACCAGCCGTTGTATCCTATATCTGCGTCATAGGCTCTGACTTTAGTCACCAAATGACCTGCGTTCACATTACGGGGAATCTCTTCCACACCCTCAGCAGAACCGTTAGCGCTGACTGGATACAAGATGACTGGAACATTGTCGTTCTGATCCAGGATGAACACGTTCACTGTCACGTTACTGCTGAGAGATGGAGTTCCAGAATCTGTAGCAACAACTTGGAACTGAAACGTTTTAATTGCTTCGAAATCAAAACTTTTAAGCGAATGAATAACTCCGGTTTCTGAATTTATATTCAAGAATGACGTTATGTCGTTCTGTGTCCCTCCACCTCTATTTATCTGATAAGATATCAACGCATTTTCATTCACGTCTTTATCAAATGCTGTCACAGAGAATATTGAGCCTCCAGGAACATTATTTTCAAATATGTAAAGCTCAAGGATGCTACTAGAAAATTCAGGTTGGTTGTCATTCACATCTGCTACTTGGATGCTTAAAGTTTGGATGGATGATAAGGGCGGCTGACCTAAATCTGTTGCTGTAACTGTAATGTCATAATGGGGCACAAGTTCACGATCCAAACGTCCCTTTGTCACCAGCGAGTACATATTATCTTGAAAAGAGGGTTTCAACTCGAAAGGAACATTCTCTGATAAACTACATACAACTTTTCCATTAAGACCAGAGTCTTTATCTGAGACACTGATCAAAGCAATTACCGTACCTGGTTTAGAGTCTTCAGCAACAAGATTAGATAACGATGTCAATTCCATTTCAGGCTGATTATCGTTTATGTCTTGTATTCTTATAATAACACGACCTTGAACTGTCCAGGGAGGCTGACCTTTATCTGAAGCTTCAACGTCAAGTTTATAAACGTCTGTGTCCTCAAAGTCTACCTCGCCTTTAACCTTTATTTCGCCTGTAATGCGATCCAGTTGAAATACGTCATAAACTTTGCGCTTTAAAGTTTTACCAAGCGAATACTCAATTTCACTGTTTGAGCCCTCGTCGCTGTCAGTTGCCTTTATTTTAATCACAGTCGTTCCTACTGGGGAATTTTCCTGTAAACCCACAGAATATGTGTCCTGACTAAACACGGGGCGATTATCATTAATATCCAATACGGTTACAGTAATGTTAAGGGTACCTGATTTTGGAGGGTTTCCACCATCGAAGGCTGTCAAAATTAGCAGGTGTTCTGATTTATGTTCGCGATCCAGTGTTTTTTTCAACACTAAAAAGGGGATTTTTTCCTCATCGCTGTTTTTTATGTCAATCTCGAAATTTTCATCCTGACTCAATTTATACAAACGAACAGAATATGGTGAGGCATCCTGGTCTCGTGCTGCGTGCAGCTGAAAGCTCGTTCCTATAGGGGTGTGTTCTGCAATCTGAAAATGTTGATTCTGTTCAGAAAAACTAGGATGGTTGTCATTCATGTCTGTTATTTCTACTGCAACATAGTGAATTTCTAAAGGATTTTCGACCGCTGTTTTTAGATTTACTAAGCATGCACCGTTTCCGTCACAAAGCTCCTCTCTGTCTATGCTTTTAAGAATATACAATTCGCCATTGTTCTGATTTACCTGGAAAAACGCGTCTTTAGAACCAGAGACAATACGGAACCGTCTGTCGACCAATGTACTCATGTCAAGTCCCAGATCCTTAGCAATATTTCCCACAATAGATCCCTCTTTCATTTCCTCTGGAACAGTGTATCTTATCTGAGCTGAAATCTGCGTTTCGAAGCAGAGAAGAAAAGAGAAACACAAAGCCATCCACCAGTTCTCCCATCTGCGCTTTTGTTCATCCATTGTTAAGAATTCATTCAAAACAGCTTAAAACAACGAACGGTGGTGTTCACTAGAAATTGTCTATTCCCAGATGCAACATTCTTGATTCAGTAACATCGAAAAAATCTACATTTCCTATATTTCCGCTTCTCGCGATATACTCGTCAGCTGCTGTCACAGTTACACTGAACGAAACAGCCATGCGCACCACATATAGATAGGCAGGGCCAAAGCTTTATGCCATACCCTAATGTAACACTGACACCACATGGTACAAAAAGAAAAGTAGTAAATATACACTGTCACGTTAAAGAAAGAAAGAAAGAAAGAAAGAAAAGAAATGCTGATTAACTCAAGACATAACATTTGAACAAAAGGCACAACATAGTAATCACTAGGCTTAGACAGTGAAAAAGCCCATTATTTAAGTATTTTTCAAACAAGCTAATCGAAAGTATGGCTGCTCAATAAAGGTAAAACATTTCAGCACTATGGACAACGAATATCCATTCCAACGTTCCAGCCTTAGTTAATTCAAAAGCAATTATAAATAAAGAATAAAGAGTGATCTTTTATTTGCATGTAATTATGCATCATTAAATGTTATTATAATAGTAAGTACATGTCACATGTGTAACAAGGACACCTTAAAATAATGTGTAACCAAATATCCTGCATGGTAAATTAAATTCTGAAGAAAAAAAAAAACAATTTGATGACAAAAGGCCTCAGAAAGTGATAATATAACTGGCATACTCTTACCTCTCCAGAATCTCTCCTCCTGCGATCTGGTATGACTAGAGTATTTCCATTACTGCCTGGGACTATAGTGGAACCGATACTCATTCTGGGTCCAACTAGCATGTACCGTTTGTCTCCAGATCTGTACTGGATGCTGTGACACAAAGTCCCGTCGTAATTTGTATCCTGTAAATATTTGGACGAATAGTCTGACGATTTAGAGCACTGCATTACAATAAGTATGATGATGCTGATGACAAAAAGCACTGAAACCGAGCCCAAAGTGATGATCAAATAAAATGTCACGTTGTTTTCCTCCTCGTCTTTTACTGGGTTTTTCACATCAGAAGATGCAAAAGCCTCTTTGGGCTCCACAACTTTGACAATCACAGTCGCTGTTGCTGAGAGTGAAACGTTCCCATTGTCTTTGACCAGTATGAGCAGTTTATGCTGGGCCTCGTCTGTTTCTGTGAATGAGCGAAGGGTCCTTATCTGTCCTGTATAGCGGTCCAAACCAAAGAGACTGTGGTCACTAACTTCCTGCAGTGAAAATAATAACCAGCCATTGTATCCTATATCTGCGTCATAGGCTCTGACTTTAGTCACCAAATGACCTGCGTTCACATTACGGGGAATCTCTTCCACACCCTCAGCAGAACCGTTAGCGCTGACTGGATATAAGATCACTGGAACGTTGTCGTTCTGATCCAGAATGAACACGTTCACTGTCACATTACTGCTCAGAGACGGAGTTCCAGAGTCTGTAGCAACAACTTGGAACTGAAACGTTTTAATTGCTTCGAAATCAAAACTTTTAAGCGAATGAATAACCCCGGTTTCTGAATTTATATTCAAGAATGACGTTATGTCGTTCTGTGTCCCTCCACCTCTATTTATCTGATACGATATCAACCCATTTTCATTCACGTCTTTATCAAATGCTGTCACAGAGAATATTGAGCCTCCAGGAACATTATTTTCAAATATGTAAAGCTCAAGGATGCTACTAGAAAATTCAGGTTGGTTGTCATTCACATCTGCTACTTGGATGCTCAAAGTTTTGATGGATGATAAGGGCGGCTGACCTAAATCTGTTGCTGTAACTGTAATGTCATAATGGGGCACAAGTTCACGATCCAAATGTCCCTTTGTCACCAGAGAGTACATATTATCTTGAAAAGAGGGTTTCAACTCGAAATGAACATTCTCTGAGAGACTACATACAACTTTTCCATTAAGACCAGAGTCTTTATCTGTGACACTAATCAATGCAATTACTGTACCTGGTTTAGAGTCTTCAGCAACAAGATTAGATAAAGATGTCAGCTCAATTTCAGGCTGATTATCGTTTATATCTTGTATTTTTATAATAACTCGACCTTGGGCAGACAAAGGAGGCTGACCTTTATCTGAAGCCTGAACATCGAGTTTGTAAACGTCTGTGTCCTCAAAGTCTATCTCGCCTTTAATCTTAATTTCGCCTGTAACGCGATCCAATTGAAATATGTCATAAACTTTGCGCTTTAAAGTTTTGCCAAGCGAATACTCAATTTCACTGTTTGGGCCCTCGTCGCTGTCAGTTGCTTTTATTTTAATCACAGTCGTTCCTACTGGGGAATTTTCCTGTAAACTGACAGAATATGTGTCTTGACTGAACACGGGTCGATTGTCATTACTATCCAATACAGTAACGGTGATGTTAAGGGTACCTGATTTTGTGGGGTTTCCACCATCGAGGGCTTTCAAAATTAGCAAGTGTTCTGACTTGTGTTCACGATCGAGTGGTTTTTTCAACACTAAAAAGGGGATTTTTTCCTCATCGCTGTTTTTTATGTCAATCTCGAAATTTTCATCCTGACTCAGTTTATACAAACGAACAGAATATGGTGAGGCATCCTGGTCTCGTGCTGCGTGCATCTGAAAGCTCGTTCCTATAGGGGTGTGTTCTGCAATCTCGAAATGTTGATTCTGTTCAGAAAAACTAGGATGGTTGTCATTTATGTCTGTTATTTCTACTGCAACATAGTGAATTTCTAAAGGATTTTCGACCGCCGTTTTTAGATTTACTAGGCATGCACCGTTTCCGTCACAAAGCTCCTCTCTGTCTATGCTTTTAAGAATATACAACTCGCCATTGTTCTGATTTACCTGGAAAAATGCGTCTTTAGAACCAGAGACTATACGGAACCGTCTGTCGACCAATGTACTCATGTCAAGTCCCAGATCCTTAGCAATATTTCCCACAACAGATCCCTCTTTCATTTCCTCTGGAACAGTGTATCTTATCTGAGCTGAAACCTGCGGTCCGAAGCAGAGAAGAAAAGAAATACAAAAAGCAATCCACCGGTTCTCCCATCTGCGCCTTTGTTCATCCATCGTTAAAAATTCCTTCTAAACAGCTTAAAACAAGTAAAGGTGTTGTTCAGTTGACATTGTCTGTTCCCAGATGCAGCATTCTTGATTAAAGATCATCGACAAAATTCTAGCACATTTCCTATATTTCCGTTTCTCACGATATACGCGTCAGCTGCTGTCACAGTTTAACTGAACGGAACAGCCATGCGCACCACATACAGATAGGCAGGGCCAAGGCTTATCTTCATTTCCTAATGTAATACTGACACCACATGGTACAAAAAGAGAACTAGTATATCTAACCTGTCACGTTAAAAAAGAAATGCTGATCAACTCAAGATATACAATTTGAACAAAATTCACAACATAGCAACACTAGGCTTAGTCATAATGTAGAAGTCCATTACTTCTTTAAGTATTTTTTTTAAACAAACTATGAAACGAAAGTATTGCTTCTCAATACAGGTGAAACATTTCAGCACCATGGACAGCGAATAACCATTCCAACGTTCCAACCTTTAAAAGCAACTATGAATAAGAGTGATATTTTCGCATAAAAGAACAGAACATAAAATATTCTGCATAGTAAATTTGATCCTGAAAAAAAACAATACAATCTGATAACAATAAAAGTGTTGTTTAATATAATTCACATACTCTTACCTCTCCAGAATCTCTCCTCCTGCGATCTGGTATCACTAGAGTATTTCTATTACTGCCAGGGACTATAGTAGAGCCGATACTCATTCTGGGTCCAACTAACATGTACCGTTTGTCTCCAGATCTGTACTGGATGCTGTGACACAGAGTCCCGTCGTAATTTGTATCCTGTAAATACTTGGACGAATAGTCTGTCGATTTAGAGCACTGCATTACAATCAACACAATGATGCTGATGACAAAAAGCACTGAAACCGAGCCCAAAGTGATGATCAAATAAAATGTCATGTTGTTTTCCTCCTCCTCTTTTACTGCGTTTTTCACATCAGAAGCTGCAAAAGCCTCTTTGGGCTCCACAACTTTGACAATCACAGTCGCTGTTGCTGACAGTGAAACGTTCCCATTGTCTTTGACCAGTACGAGCAGTTTATGCTGGGCCTCGTCTGTTTCTGTGAATGAGCGAAGGGTCCTTATTTGTCCTGTATAGCGGTCCAAACCAAAGAGACTGTGGTCACTAACTTCCTGCAGTGAAAATAATAACCAGCCGTTGTATCCTATATCTGCGTCATAGGCTCTGACTTTAGTCACCAAATGACCTGCGTTCACATTACGGGGAATCTCTTCCACACCCTCAGCAGAACCGTTAGCGCTGACTGGATATAAGATGACTGGAACGTTGTCGTTCTGATCCAGGATGAACACGTTCACTGTCACGTTACTGCTGAGAGACGGAGTTCCAAAGTCTGTAGCAACAACTTGGAACTGGAACTTTTTAACAGATTCAAAATCAAAACTTTTTAGCGCATGGATAACGCCACTTTCGTGGTTAATACTTAGAAACGAAGACATATCACTCTCTGTTCCATTTCGTCTAACTATCTGATATGAGATTGCAGCATTTTCATTTAGATCTTTGTCTGACGCGCTCACAGAGAATACTGATGCACCAGGAGTGTTATTTTCCACTAAATACAGCTCGAGGGGATATTTTAAAAACTCTGGTTTATTATCATTAACATCAGCCACTTGCACAGTAATAGTTCTAAAAGAAGAAAGTGGCGGCTGACCTAAATCACTGGCTCTGATTGTGATTTTATAATCGGAGACAAGTTCCCTGTCCAAGCGTTCTTTAGTAATTAAAGAATACATGTTTTCCTGAACAGATGGTTTTAACTCGAACGGAACATTGTCTAAAAGACTACAAACAACCTTGCCATTAACACCAGAGTCTTTATCTACTACGCTAATCAGAGAGATTACAGTTCCAGGTTTTGCATTCTCGGAAATTGTGTTAGAAAGGGACGTTACGTCTATCTCGGGACTATTATCATTTTCGTCTGTGATCTTTATAATGACTCTGCAGTCAGTGGTCATCGGTGGCTGACCCTTATCCGTGGCCTGGACGGTCAATCTATGTATCTCGTTCTCCTCAAAATCGATTGGCTCTTTGATCTGAATTTCGCCTGTTATGCTATCAAGGCTAAATGTTTCATGCACTTTTCGTCTGCTAGTTTTTCCAAGAGCGTAAATAACCTCCCCATTTAAACCCTCATCAGAATCAGTGGCGTTTACGCGTGCTATTACTGTCCCTATAGGTGTGTTTTCTGGAAGAGTTACTGAATACATATCTTTACTACATACAGGGCGGTTATCGTTAATATCAAGAACAGTAATAGTAATATTTAATGTACCTGACTTTGGGGGGGTGCCTCCATCCACAGCAGTCAACACGAGTCTATGCTCTGAATTTTGCTCTCTGTCTAACGGTTTAAGTAAGACTAAAATTGGATTCTTTTCCTCTTCGTCACTGTCTCTCATTTCTAGCTCAAAAAAAGTATTCCTTGCTAATTTGTAAAGCCGAATAGAATTGCTTCCAATGTCAGGATCTCTTGCCGTTTGTAGCTCGAAACGTGCACCTTCAATAGTGTTTTCAGCCATTTCAAAATGCTGCTCTTTTTCGGGAAAGCGAGGACTATGATCATTCACATCTGTGATTTCTACTCCAACATAATGTATTTCAAGTGGATTTTCAACTGCGATTTTCAGATTTATCAAGCACACGCTGTTTCCGTCACACAACTCCTCTCTGTCATTTTTTTTATTCACATACAATTCGCCGCTGTTCTGGTTTACCTCAAAAAGAGCGTCTTTCGATCCAGAGACGATACGGAAACGCCTGTCCACCAGAGAATTTGCATCAAGACCCAAATCCTTTGCAATATTTCCCACAACAGATCCCTCGTTTACCTCCTCTGGTATAGAATATCGTATTTGAGTTGAAACCTGCAGCCCAAACCTCAGCAGCAAAGAGAAACACAAAGCAATCCACCAGCACTCCCATTTGCGCCTTTGTCCAGCAGCTTCCATGGTTAAAAGATTCATTTTAAAAAATACAATTTCAGATCATACAAGCGTGGATTACTCATTCACACGCCTTGTGTATTCATTGTAATCTCGTCGCTTTTAAACAACAAAGGAAAATGGTCATATCCAGCTTCTTGTGATTAGCTCTCATCCCAGTGTAAATGAACAGAACAGCCATGCGCACCACATATCAATGGGCAGGGCAAATTTATCCTGCATATCCTTATGTAACACTGACACCACATGGTACAAACAGGCAAATATGCATTGTTGCATATGCCACCGAATGAAACAGCAAAATGACTGCCCGACACTTATAACTTAGGAATGTCTAAAATAAATCATTAATAAATGACGCACATATTCATATGGCAACATAGCTATTATACAGTACTTAAAATGATAAAACAAAAGATAATAATATAAAGATAAGTAATTTTGCTGACAAACTACGATAGGAAAGATCGTTATTCTACAAAAGTGAAATATTTCAGCACCACGGACAGCGAATATTTATGTCAACGTTCAAGGCTTGATTCCCAAGCAACAATAAATAAAGAGCGCTCTTATTAGTCAGAACATGAAATAACCCACATGGTGAATTAGATCCTGAAAAAAGTAAATTTTAATGACAGTATACTTGAGAAAGTGTCGTTTAACATACTCTTACCTCTCCAGAATCTCTCCTCCTGCGATCAGGTATAACTAGAGTATTTCCATTACTGCCTGGGACTATAGTGGAACCGATACTCATTCTGGGTCCAACTAGCATGTACCGTTTGTCTCCAGATCTGTACTGGATGCTGTGACACAGAGTCCCGTCGTAATTTGCATCCTGTAAATACTTGGACGAATAGTCTGTCGATTTAGAGCACTGCATTACAATCAACACGATGATGCTGATGACAAAAAGCACTGAAACCGAGCCCAAAATGATGATCAAATAAAAGGTCACGTCGTTTTCCTCCTCGTCTTTTACTGGGTTTTTCACATCAGACGCTGCAAACGCCTCTTTGGGCTCCACTACTTTGACAATCACAGTCGCTGTTGCTGAGAGTGAAACGTTCCCATTGTCTCTGACCAGTATGAGCAGTTTATGCTGGGCCTCGTCTGTTTCTGTGAATGAGCGAAGAGTCCTTATCTGTCCTGTATAGCGGTCCAGACCAAAGAGACTGTGGTCACTAACTTCCTGCAGTGAAAATAATAACCAGCCGTTGTATCCTATATCTGCGTCATAGGCTCTGACTTTAGTCACCAAATGACCTGCGTTCACATTACGGGGAATCTCTTCCACACCCTCAGCAGAACCGTTAGCGCTGACTGGATGTAAGATCACTGGAACGTTGTCGTTCTGATCCAGAATAAACACGTTCACTGTCACGTTACTGCTCAGAGACGGAGTTCCAGAGTCTGTAGCGAGAACATGGAAGTGTCCTGTTTTCATAGTTTCAAAATCAAAACTTTTCAGCGCATGAATAGCTCCAGTTTCAGAATTCACATTCAAAAATGATGCTAAATCGTCTTTTGCTCCATCACCTCGAATAATATGATATGAAATTACAGCATTGTCGTTTACGTCTTTGTCCAGTGCGCTAACGGAAAAAATAAATGCGCCGGGTGGATTATTTTCGAATAAGAAAAGCTCGAGAGGATTCTGAGCAAATTCTGGTTTATTATCATTCACATCTGAAACCTCAATGCTTAAAGTCTTTACTGAGGATAGAGGAGGTTGCCCTAGATCAGTAACAGTTAATAAAATGTCATAATGAGCAACCAACTCCCGATCTAAACCCTTTTGTGTCACAAGCGAATACATATTTTCCTGAAAAGAAGGTTTTAGCTCAAATGGAGTCCCATCAGAAAGACTGCAGACTATTTTTCCGTTAGCACCCGAGTCTTTATCTGACACACTAATCAGTGAAATAACAGTTCCTGGTTTAGAATCCTCAGGTACTAAATTAGATAGGGAGGTGACTTCTATATCTGGTTTATTGTCATTTATGTCTGTAACTTTTATGATGACTCTACAGTTTGTGGTCATGGGAGGTTCTGCGCTGTCTGACGCTGTGACGTCAGCCCTGTATACTTCTGTGTCTTCGTAATCAACATCACCTATAACACGAATTTCACCTGTATTCTTGTCTATTTCAAATGTGTCATACACCTTTCTCTTTAAGTTGCTCACAAATGAATATATTATATCACCGTTTTGTCCCAGATCTGCATCTGTGGCATTCACTTGTAATATGAGACTCCCTACAGGAAAATTTTCAGTAATTGTAACTGTGTAAACATCTTTACTAAACACAGGTCTGTTGTCATTAATATCAATTACATTTATGGTAATGTTCATAACGCCTGATTTCGGTGGATTTCCACCGTCCAGAGCGGTTAACACTAAGTGGTGCCTACTATGTCGCTCCCTATCGAGGGCTCTCTGCAGTTTAAGAATAGGGATCTTGTTGTCCTCGCCGCCATCTCTGACCTCCAATTCAAAATGTTCGTTATGACTTAGTTTGTACGTACGAAGAGAATTTGCTCCAGAATCGGGGTCGCGAGCTGCAAGCAATTGAAAATCAGCACCAGTTAAAGTATTTTCTGCGATCTTTAAATTCTGTTCTTTCTCGGGGAAAACAGGTGCATGATCGTTGATGTCCGTAATCTCAACGCCTACATAATGAACTTCGAGGGGATTTTCGATAGCAATTTTCAGATTCACCTGGCAAATATTATTGTCTACACAAAGCTCTTCTCTGTCGATTCTATTTTGAACGTACAACATGCCATTGTTCAGATTTACCTGGAAAGGAGCATCCTTAGATCCAGAAACGATACGAAATCGCCTGTCCACCAACGTACTGACATCAAGACCCAAATCCTTAGCAACATTTCCTACAACCGATCCCTCTTTGAACTCCTCTGGAACAGAGTATTTTATCTGAGCCGAAACCTTATGTTCGAAGCAAAATAGATAAACGATGCATAAAATAATCCACCAACATTTCCATTTGCGTCGTTGTCTTTCGTCCCCCATCGCGAATATTGGAATGATTTGTCCAACAGCTAAACAGTACATTGAATGACCTGCATTTCATGTGTTGTATAGACCTGAAAATCTAACCCAAAATATGGCGTAATTATATCCTTGCGCCTTTCTTCTGAACAGCTCGCTCACACAAATCTCTCAAAGTGAGGAACAATGCCTTTCACGTCATCATAAGTAGACGGGTTTACTCGCAACATTAGTGCAGCACTGACACCAGGCGGATTCCAGCCTATAGCACATTCTTCATTCTCAGCTCTAACGGAACAAAAACATTTAATTCTAATTATTTTCATTACACAATTTTCATTGTCTTGTCATTGTGGCGAAAGAAAAACTGATTGTGCAGACTTCAACATCTGAAGTATGCATATTTAACGTGTAAATACAATTACAACACATTCTCAAATTTAAAGAATTCTATATAAAAATATTATCATCACATCTTACCTCTCCAGAATCTCTTCTCCTGCGATCTGGTATCACTAGAGTATTTCCATTACTGCCCGGGACTATAGTAGAGCCGATACTCATTCTGGGTCCAACTAACATGTACCGTTTGTCTCCAGATCTGTACTGGATGCTGTGACACAGAGTCCCGTCATAATTTGTATCCTGTAAATACTTGGACGAATAGTTCGACGACTTAGAGCACTGCATTACAATCAACACGATGATGCTGATGACAAAAAGCACTGAAACCGAGCCCAAAGTGATGATTAAATAAAATGTCACGTTGTTTTCCTCCTCGTCTTTAACTGTGTTTTTCACATCAGAAGCTGCAAAAGCCTCTTTGGGCTCCACAACTTTGACAATCACAGTCGCTGTTGCTGAAAGTGAAACGTTCCCATTGTCTTTGACCAGTATAAGCAGTTTATGCTGGGCCTCGTCCGTTTCTGTGAATGAGCGAAGGGTCCTTATCTGTCCTGTATAGCGGTCCAAACCAAAGAGACTGTGGTCACTAACTTCCTGCAGTGAAAATAATAACCAGCCATTGTATCCTATGTCTGCGTCATAGGCTCTGACTTTGGTCACCAAATGACCTGCGTTCACATTACGGGGAATCTCTTCCACACCCTCAGCAGAACCGTTAGCGCTGACTGGATATAAGATCACTGGAACGTTGTCGTTCTGATCCAGAATAAACACATTCACTGTCACGTTACTGCTGAGAGACGGAGTTCCAGAGTCTGTAGCGAGTACGTGGAACTGGAACGTTTTAGCAGTTTCAAAGTCAAAGCTCTTTAGCGAAAAAACAACACCTGTCTCGGAATTTATGTTCAAAAAAGATGACAAGTCATTCGGTGTTCCATCTCCCCTAATTATGTGATAAGATATCACGGCATTTTCAGAGATGTCTCTATCAGAGGCGCTTACTGATATTATGGAGGAACCGGCAGCATTATTTTCCATTAAGTACAGATCTACAGGATTTATTAAAAATTCCGGAGCATTATCATTCACATCAGAAATCTGAACGCTTAGAGTTGTCGATGCAGTCAAAGACGGCTGTCCTAAATCTGAGGATGTTACTGTAATTTCATAATGTGAATTCGTTTCTCTATCTAATCGATCTTTCGTTACTAAAGAGTACATATTGTCTTTGAAAGAAGGTTTTAGTTCAAAGGGAGTATTTTTGTTTAACTGACAAACCACTTTACCGTTGATTCCAGCGTCTTTATCAGTCACACTGATGAGAGAAATGACAGTTCCAGGTTTAGAATCTTCAGGAATGCTCTTAGAAAGTGATGTAATCTCAATATCTGGCCTGTTGTCATTCACATCAATAATCTTAATAACAACTCTACAGTTTGCAGACATTGGTGGATGCCCCTTATCTGAGGCCTGGATATCTAGTTTATAAACTTCTGTATCTTCAAAATCCACTTCCCCCTTTATGCGTATTTCACCTGTAACCGGGTCGAGTTCAAAAACGTCATGCTCTTTGCTGTTTAACGTTCCAAAGCTGTATTCGATGTCACTGTTGGGGCCCTCATCTATGTCAGTTGCATTCACTCGAATAACCACAGTGCCAATAACAGAGTTTTCTCGTAATGTTGCAGAATATGTCTCTCGACTGAACACGGGTCGATTATCATTTATATCTAGAACAGTAATATTAATGTTAAGATTTCCAGATCTCGGCGGATTCCCTCCGTCAACTGCTGTTAAAAGCAACTTGTATGTCGTTGCAATCTCTCTATCAACTGCCTTCTTCAGAACTAAGAAAGGCTTTTTATCTTCATCACTCTCTCTAACTCGAATTTCAAAATGATCATTAGGACTTAATTTATAAGACCGGACCGAATTAGACCCAGAATCTGGATCTCTGGCAGCCTGTAACTGATAATCAGCACCAGGCAGAGTATTTTCATAAATTTTGAGTCGCTGCTCTTTTTCAGGAAAGCTCGGAGAATGATCGTTTATATCTGATATTTCTACTTCTACATAATGTATCTCGAGTGGATTTTCAATAACGGTTTTTAAATTTACCATGCAAACACCGCTACCAGCACACAAAGACTCTCTGTCGATTTTCTTATGAACGTACAAAACACCATTCTCCTGATTAATCTGAAACAGCTCCTCCTTAGATCCAGAAACGATTCGAAACTGCCTGTCCACCAAGCTACTTACTTCAAGACCTAAATCCTTTGCAATATTTCCTAAAGCGGTTCCTTCTTTCACTTCTTCTGAAATTGAATATCTTATTTGAGCTGAAACTTGCTGTCCGATGCCAAGAAGAAAAGAAATACACAAAGCAATCCAGCAGTATTCCCATCTGCGCCTTTGTCCTCCGGCTTCCATCACGAGCGATTATCAAACCGCTTCTCTTGCATCAAATGTATATATCCTGGATTATTAGAGGCCGCAAAAGGATATTTTTCGCAAGTACATAATGAGAAAAAAGCTATATAAGAAATCGGTTTTTTTAGGGACCGTCAGGGCAGTGTATTGTCCATGCATCCGGAGCCTTTCCAGTGTGTGTGAAAAAACAATACAGCCCTATTCGCGTCATCATCAGGGGCAGGACTCAATATTCTTGACAAATGCTGGAGCAACACCGACACCAAGTGGCTTAAACACTTGAAAACCTATTAGTCACTAAGAAAAAAAAAAGTATAGTATTCTAAAGTTTATATCATTCGGTGTTTTTGACGATTAACGTAATATCTTCATGAAACATGAAAACAAACCGCACAATCAAGCATGTTCTGAGGGATTTGCATATAATTTCAGCACCACTGCAGCGGACAGCTCCCTGCAAGCTGTAGTTACTTACAATATGATCAGATAATAAAAAATTGTATACAAAGTAGGCTACTTGATGAGACACTGCATTGTGAAAACAAATCGTACAATCATACAATCATATCGTATAAAACAGTGAAACTGCACGCTGATTGTAATTAGAATTAATCGCCCGTTCTTACCTCTCCAGAATCTCTCCTCCTGCGATCTGGTATGACTAAAGTGTTTCCATTATTGCCCGGGACTATAGCAGAACCAATACTCATTCTGGGTCCAACTAAAATGTACCGTTTGTCTCCAGATCTGTACTGGATGCTGTGACACAGAGTCCCGTCGTAATTTGCATCCTGTAAATACTTGGACGAATAGTCTGTCGATTTAGAGCACTGCATTACAATCAACACGATGATGCTGATAACAAAAAGCACTGAAACCGAGCCCAAAGTGATGATCAAATAAAATGTCACGTTGTTTTCCTCCTCATCTTTTACTGCGTTTTTAATATCAGAAGCTGCAAAAGCCTCCTTGGGCTCCACAACTTTGACAATCACAGTCGCTGTTGCTGAGAGGGAAATGTTTCCATTGTCTTTGACCAGTATGAGCAGTTTATGCTGGGCCTCGTCTGTTTCTGTGAATGAGCGAAGAGTCCTTATCTGTCCTGTATAGCGGTCCAAACCAAAGAGACTGTGGTCACTAACTTCCTGCAGTGAAAATAATAACCAGCCGTTGTATCCTATATCTGCGTCATAGGCTCTGGTTTTAGTCACCAAATGACCTGCGTTCACATTACGGGGAATCTCTTCCACACCCTCAGCAGAACCATTAGCACTGACTGGATATAAGATCACTGGAACGTTGTCGTTCTGGTCCAGAATGAACACGTTCACTGTCACGTTACTGCTGAGAGACGGAGTTCCAGAGTCTGTTGCAAGTATGTGAAACTGAAACTTTTTTAATGTTTCAAAGTCAAAACTTTTGAGAGCACTAATTACACCTGTTTCAGAATTGATACTGAGGACAGAAGTCATGTCGCTTTGTGTCTGATCGCCTCTTATAATATGATACGTAATATGAGCATTTTCGTTTTGGTCTTTATCAGTGGCGCTCACAGAAAATATGGGCTGTCCAGGTGGATTATTTTCAAACAAGTAAATCTCAAGAGGGCTGTGGGGGAATTGCGGTGTATTATCGTTGACATCGGACACATCTATGCTCAGAGATTTTGATGCTGAAAGAGCTGGGTTGCCTAGATCAGTAGCTGTTATTGTAATGTCATAATGGGACGCAACCTCCCGGTCCAAACTCTCTTTGGTTACTAGAGAATACATGTTCTGCTGAATATATGGTTTCAACTCAAACGGTACATTCTTTGACAAGCTGCAAACAACTTTACCGTTAATCCCTGAATCTTTGTCTGTTATGCTAATAAGAGAAATGACGGTCCCGGGCTTTAAATCTTCAGAAATAATATTAGACAGCGACGTGATTTCAATTTCAGGTTCATTATCATTGACATCAATAATTTTAATGATAACTCTGCAGTCAGTGTTTAATGGCGGGCGTCCCTTATCAGAAGCCATTATGTTCAGACTAAACATTTCATTTTCCTCAAAATCGATTTTGCCTTTGACACGTATTTCACCGGTCACCTTGTCCAAATCAAAAATGTCATGTATTTTTCGCTGCACGTTTCTACCGTAAGTATATTCAACTTCTCCATTAACGCCCTCGTCTGGATCAGTTGCATTAACGAATGTTACCTTAAAACCGGGAGAGGCGTTCTCATTTAATGTAACAGTGTATGTGTCTCGGTTACATATTGGGCGGTTGTCGTTAACATCGAGGACCGTTACAGTTATATTTAAATTGCCTGATTTTGGTGGATTTCCACCATCTATTGCAGTCAAAGTTAAGACGTGCTTCTCTTGACTCTCCCTGTCTAACGGTTTCTGTAAAAGAAGAAAAGGATTTTTTTCCCCGTATTCACTGTCTCTTATCTCTATGTCAAAATGATCATTTTGACCGAGTCGATAGGAACGAATGGAATGTATGCCAACGTCAGAATCTCGTGCGGTTGGAAGACCAAAGCGAGTTCCTTTTAAAGTGTTTTCCGCTATTTCAATATGCAAGTCTTTTTCTGGGAAAGAAGGGAAGTGATCGTTAACATCTGTTATTTCAACCTCAACATAGTGAACTTCGAGTGGATTTTCAACTGCAATCTTCAGATTTAACAAACAGGCGCCATTGCCGTCACAAATCTCCTCTCTGTCGATTTTCTTATGAACGTACAAGATACCATTGTTCTGATTTACCTGGAAAAAGCTGTCCTTAGATCCAGAAACGATACGGAATCTTCTGTGCTCTAATGAACTGATATCAAGACCAAGATCTTTAGCAATATTTCCCACTTGTGATCCCTCTTTCATCTCCTCCGGAATAGAATATCTGATCTGTGCTAAAACAGGCTGTTCACAATGCATCGTCAAACACAAAGCAATCCACCAGTATCTCCATCTGCGCCTTTGTCCATCCTTTTCCATCGCGAGTGATTAAAACAAAAGTATTCCAGAACCAGACATGTATCCGTGATTATTCTCAACAGGATAAACCGTGCAGTACTAGAAATCAGGAAGTAGTTCAAATTATCTTCTACATAGCATCGTCAGCTCAACAGCACTGTAATTTTCTTCGGCTCACATTGTCTCCTAAAATGTACTAAACATTGTAGCACTGCGCATGTCACCATCTAGGGAAGGGCATAATCTCCTCATCATAACATAGTGCAATACTGACACCGAGCGGTCTCCTGTTTCTTTCAAACAACTAATCTCTTAAATATTATCAATAATTCTGAAGAATTTAGCAACTCTATTTCGTTTTACACA
The DNA here is from genome assembly GCA_012976165.1 of Labeo catla. Lineage (NCBI taxonomy): Eukaryota > Metazoa > Chordata > Actinopteri > Cypriniformes > Cyprinidae > Labeo > Labeo catla. Next base: position 1,239,500 of record VONZ01000076.1, read on the forward strand.
GTAAAGTGTTACATCTCCTGTCCAATTATAAAAATGAAAATACCACCATGAAACTTAAAGTCACTATAACTAAAATCATGGACATAAATACATTTAAAGTACTTGCACAGAGAACACAGAAATGTGTGATTGCGTAAGAATGCCCATAAAAATTAGCTAAAATAAACAGTATGAAATACACCCCTAAAAAATTTCGACCACTCACGTTTTTTTTTTTTTTTTTTTTTCACGAAATAAAAAAATAATGAAAAAGGGGAATTTCAGCACCAAGGCAATGAACAGCTCCCTGCAAGCTGCCGTAACTTACAAAACAGTCAGACAATAGAAGTTGTCAAACAAAGTATGCTACTGTACAACATTTTATCCTGTAAAATCATAACTACTTAAAGGCATAACGTTTGCATAAATTACAACTATAAGATAGAACAATACGGTAAAACGGTAGCTGTAGCCTAATTATAATTAATCTGTTATTCTTACCTCTCCAGAATCTCTCCTCCTGCGATCTGGGATCACTAAAGTATTCCCATTACTGCCTGGGACTATAGTAGAGCCGATACTCATTCTGGGTCCAACTAACATGTACCGTTTGTCTCCAGATCTGTACTGGATGCTGTGACACAGAGTCCCATCGTAATTTGTATCCTGTAAATACTTAGATGTATAGTCTGTTGATTTAGAGCACTGCATTACAATCAACACGATGATGCTGATGACAAAAAGCACTGAAACCGAGCCCAAAGTGATGATCAAATAAAATGTCACGTTGTTTTCCTCCTCATCCTTTACTGCGTTTTTCACATCAGAAGCTGCAAAAGCCTCTTTTGGCTCAACAACTTTGACAATCACAGTCGCTGTTGCTGAAAGTGAAACGTTCCCATTGTCTTTGACCAGTATGAGCAGTTTATGCTGGGCCTCGTCTGTTTCTGTGAATGAGCGAAGGGTCCTTATTTGTCCTGTATAGCGGTCTAAACCAAAGAGACTGTGGTCACTAACTTCCTGCAGTGAAAATAATAACCAGCCGTTGTATCCTATATCTGCGTCATAGGCCCTGACTTTGGTCACCAAATGACCTGCGTTCACATTACGGGGAATCTCTTCCACGCCTTCAGCAGAACCGTTAGCGCTGACTGGATATAAGATCACTGGAACGTTGTCGTTCTGATCCAGAATAAACACATTCACTGTCACGTTACTGCTGAGAGACGGAGTTCCAGAGTCTGTAGCGAGAACGTGGAACTGGAACGTTTTAGCAGTTTCAAAGTCAAAGCTCTTTAGCGAATAAATAACACCTGTCTCGGAATTTATATTCAAAAAAGATGACAAATCAGTCTGTGTTCCATCTCCCCTAATTATGTGATAAGATATCATGGCATTTTCAGAGGTGTCTCTATCAAAGGCATTTACTGAAATTATGGAGGAACCTGCAGCATTATTTTCCATTAAGTAGAGAAATAGAGGATTTATTAAAAATTCCGGAGCATTGTCATTTACATCTGAAATCTGAACGCTTACAGTGGTCGATGTAGTCAAAGACGGCTGTCCTAAATCACAGGCTGTTATTGTAATTTCATACTGTGAATTTGTCTCTCTATCTAACCGATCTTTTGTTACTAAGGAGTACATATTGTCTTTAAAAGAAGGCTTTAGCTCAAAGGGAATATTTTTGTTTAATTGACAAATCACTTTACCGTTGATCCCGGCGTCTTTATCAGTCACACTGATGAGAGAAATGACCGTTCCAGGTTTAGAATCTTCGGGGATGTTCTTAGAAAGTGATGTAATCTCAATCTCTGGCGTGTTGTCATTTACATCAATAACCTTAATTACAACTCTACAGTTTGCAGACAGGGGTGGATGTCCTTTATCTGATGCCTGGATATCAAGTTTATAAACTTCTGTATCTTCAAAGTCAACTTTCCCCTTTACACGTATTTCACCTGTGACTTGATCGAGCTCAAAAACCTCGTGCACTTTGCCGTTTAAGGTTGCAAAGCTGTATTCGATTTCACTATTCGGACCCTCATCTATATCAGTTGCATTTACTCGAACAACCACAGTGCCAATAGCAGAGTTTTCCTGCAACGTCACAGAATATGTCTCTCGACTAAATAAAGGGCGGTTATCATTTATATCTAGAACAGTAACATTAATGTTAAGAGTGCCAGATCGCGGAGGATTCCCCCCATCAGCTGCGGTTAATATCAGCTTGTAGGTGCTTGTAATCTCCCTATCAACAGCCTTCTTTAGGACTAAAAAGGGCTTTTTATCCTCATCACTCTCTCTAACTCGAATTTCAAAATGATCGTTAGGACTTAACTTATAGGAACGGACAGCATTTGTCCCAGAATCTGGGTCTCTGGCAGCCTGTAACTGATAATCAGCGCCAGGGAGGGTATATTCAGAAATTCGGAGGTGATATTCATTTTCAGGAAAGCTCGGAGAATAATCGTTTATATCTGATATTTCTACTTCCACATAATGTATCTCGAGAGGATTTTCAATAACGGTTTTTAAATTTACCATACAAACCCCGCTGCCAGCACACACAGACTCTCTGTCGATTTTCTTATGAACGTACAAAACGCCATTTTCCTGATTTATCTGAAACAGCTCCTCCTTAGATCCAGAAACGATTCGAAACTGCCTGTCCACCAAGTTACTTACTTCAAGACCTAAATCCTTAGCAATATTTCCCACAGTAGTTCCTTCCTTCACTTCTTCTGGAATTAAATATCTTATCTGAGCTGAAACTTGCTGTCCGATGGCATGAAGAAAAAAAATACACAAAGCAATCCAGCAGTATTCCCATCTGTGTCTTTGTCCTCCGGCTTCCATCACGTGCGATTAGCAAATGTTTTTTTTAGGATCAGATGAACATATCCTCAATTATTAGAAGTCGTAGCCGGATGCTTATGGCAAGCACAGCATGAACAAATGAGCAAATATAAAATCAGTCCTCAAGTATCGTCAGTACAGCGTATTTTTCATGCACCCTGCGCCTTTCCAGCGTGTGTGGAAAAAAACAATACAGCTCTATCTGCGTCATCATCAGGGGCAGGACTCAATATTCAGAACAAATGCTAGAGCAACACCGACACCAAGTGGTTAAAAATACTTATTATTATTATTATTATTTTTAAACATAACTGTAGGGTGCCCGGGACACAAACTAACGCGGGGTTAGTTGTAACACGCCTGGTTGAAATATTTCTACACACGTTAGCATAACCAAATTTAAGGTGTTTACTAGTTGCCATAGCAACACTATACAGAGAAAAAAGTGCGCCAAAATTCAAAAGCCTTTTGAAGATATCGCTGAATATTTTTTTGCCATAGTAAAAGTACATTTCTGGCTGAAGTAAATTTTTAATCTCAGTTTTTAGTATTCATTTAAAATGAGACAAATCTGCTATTATTTTAAACTTCAGTTTGTTATTTATCAGTTCAGATAGTTTATTATAGCTTGGCAAACCAGCAGAAGACACGAACCAGTTTTATATTCCAGTTGCGCTCATGGGGAACGTTGTAACACTGTGTTACAATCTGCCCCGCTATTATTAAACTATGCTATTCTATGACATTAGCATGTAATTTTCACTATTTACATTTATGGATTTTAAAAAGAACTGTCACTGTTCTATGAGAGCTGTGTGTGGAGGGAGTGGAGTGCTGTTCTGAATGTCTAAATGTGTTTCATCTAGTTGCACACATTGTTTTCAACTATACTGTATAGCTATGGTTTGTGATCATAGCCGTCCCACGCATGGTTGCGATGTGTTCGTTGTGAACTTCAAAAATTAGAATTTTTTTTATTCTTAAAAAACGCCATTATTTTATTTGAGAAAGTTAATAATTTTATTTTATTTACAAAATATTTTAGTTTGTCGTGTATATTTTTTTCACTCGATCATATAACATTTTAAGCTGTCATATGGTCATGTTACAATGTGCCCTTCACATGTTACAATGTACCGCATCTACGGGGCATGTTGTCACTTTTCACTTCCTTTCTTTTAAGGTAAATAACTTATTAAATTATGAAACAAAGCTACATATTTGTGATAGACAAGTGTGAAATTAACGTGGATAAAAAATTATACTCTGAACCCCACGTGGATTTACACAAACTGAGAGATTCAAAAAGTGTTAGGTTGTGAAAATCAATGTTGTCAAAGTAGTCTACAGAACAGGTACTTCGGCTATGAAATCATCGTTGTGTATAGAAATCAACAAACCAACACGATGAATTAGAATCAATCAGCAAGTCTTACCTCTCCAGAATCTCTCCTCCTGCGATCTGGAATCACTAGAGTGTTCCTATTACTGCCCGGGACTATTGTAGAGCCGATACTCATTCTGGGTCCAACTAACATGTACCGTTTGTCTCCAGATCTGTACTGGATGCTGTGACACAGAGTCCCGTCGTAATTTGTATCCTGTAAATACTTGGACGAATAGTCTGACGATTTAGAGCACTGCATTACAATCAGCACGATGATGCTGATGACAAAAAGCACTGAAACCGAACCCAAAGTGATGATCAAATAAAATGTCACGTTGTTTTCCTCCTCGTCTTTTACTGCGTGTTTCAGATCAGATGCTGCAAAAGCCTCTTTGGGCTCCACAACTTTAATGATCACAGTCGCTGTTGCTGAGAGTGAAACGTTTCCATTGTCTTTAACCAGTATGAGCAGTTTATGCTGGGCTTCGTCTGTTTCTGTGAATGAGCGAAGAGTCCTTATCTGTCCTGTATAGCGGTCCAAACCAAAGAGACTGTGGTCACTAACTTCCTGCAGTGAAAATAATAACCAGCCGTTGTATCCTATATCTGCGTCATAGGCTCTGACTTTAGTCACCAAATGACCTGCGTTCACATTACGGGGAATCTCTTCCACACCAGCAGAACCGTTAGCGCTGACTGGATATAAGATCACTGGAACGTTGTCGTTCTGATCCAGAATGAACACGTTGACTGTCACGTTACTGCTGAGAGACGGAGTTCCAGAGTCTGTAGCGAGTATGTGGAAGTGAAACTTTCTGACTGTTTCAAAGTCAAAACTTTTCAGAGCATTAATTACGCCTGTTTCAGAATTGATATTAAGAAATGAGGTCATATCGCTTTGTGTCTGATCGCCTCTTATGATATGATATGTAATATGAGCATTTTCATTTTTGTCACTGTCAGTGGCGCTCACAGAAAATATGGACCGTCCAGGTGGATTATTTTCAAACAAGTAAATCTCAAGAGGGCTGTGGGGGAATTGCGGTGTATTATCGTTGACATCGGACACATCTATGCTCAGAGATTTTGATGCTGAAAGAGCTGGGTTGCCTAAATCGGTAGCTGTTACTGTAATGTCATAATGGGACGCAACCTCCCGGTCCAAACTCTCTTTGGTTACTAGAGAATACATGTTCCGCTGAATATATGGTTTCAACTCAAACGGTACATTGTTTGACAAGCTGCAAACAACTTTACCATTAATCCCCGAATCTTTGTCCGTTATGCTAATAAGAGAAATGACGGTCCCTGGCTTTGAGTCTTCAGAAACAATATTAGACAGCGACGTGACCTCAATTTCAGGTTCATTATCATTGACATCAATAATTTTAATGATAACTCTGCAGTCAGTATTCATTGGAAGGCGTCCCTTATCAGATGCCTTTATGTTTAGGCTATAAATTTCGTTCTCTTCAAAATCAATTTTGCCTTTGACACGGATTTCACCTGTCACCTTGTCCAGATGAAAAATATCATGTACTTTTCGCTGCACGTTTCTACCGTAAGTATATTCAACTTCTCCATTAACGCCCTCGTCTGGGTCAGTTGCATTAATAAATGTTACAGTGAAACCGGGAGAGGCGTTTTCTTTTAACGTAATAGTGTATGTGTCTCTGCTGCATATTGGGCGGTTGTCGTTAACATCGAGGACCGTGACAGTTATATTTAAATTCCCTGATTTTGGTGGATTTCCACCATCAATGGCTGTCAAAGTTAAGACGTGTTTCTTTTGATTCTCCCTGTCCAAGGGTTTTTGTAAGATCAGAAACGGATTTTTATCCCCGTATTCACCGTCTCTTATCTCTATGTCAAAATTATCATTTTGACCGAGTCGATAAGAACGAATGGAATTAACGCCAACATCCAAATCTCTGGCGCTTGGAAGGTCAAAGCGACTGCCTTTTAAAGTGTTTTCTGCTATTTCTATATGCAAGTCCTTTTCTGGAAAAGATGGGAACTGATCATTAACATCCGTTATTTCAACCTCAACATAGTGAACTTCGAGTGGATTTTCAACGGCAATCTTTAAGTTAAGCAAACAAGCGCCATTGCCGTCACAAATCTCCTCTCGGTCGATTTTCTTATGAACGTACAAGATACCATTGTTCTGATTTACCTGGAAAAAGCTGTCCTTAGATCCAGAGACGATACGGAATCTTCTGTGCTCTAATGAACTGATATCAAGACCAAGATCTTTAGCAATATTTCCCACTTGTGATCCCTCTTTCATCTCCTCCGGAATAGAATATCTGATCTGTGCTAAAACAGGCTGTTCACAATGCATCGTCAAACACAAAGCAATCCACCAGTATCCCCATGTGCGCCTTTGTCCATCCTTATCCATCGCGAGTGATTAAAACAAAAGTATTCCAGAACCAGACATGTACTATCCGTGATTATTCTCAACAGGATAAACCGTGCAGTACTAGAAATCAGGAAGTAGCTCAAATTATCTCCTCAACAGCATCGTCAACCCACCAGCACTATCATATCTTCGGTTCACAGTGGCTCCTAAAATGTACTGAACATTGCAGCACTGCGCATATCACCATCTAGGGAAGGGCATAATCTCCTCATTATAACATAGTGCAATACTGACACCGAGCGGTCTACTGTTCATTTCAAACAACTAATCTCTTAAATATTATGAATAATTCTAAAGGATTTAGCAACTCTATTCCGTTTTACACAGTAAAGTGTTGCATCCCCTGTCGAACCAATTACAAAAAATGAACATGCCATTATAAAATGGAATGTCACTATAACTGAAAAACATAGCAATTTCAAGGGATCATGGACATAAATACGTTTAAAGTACTTATATAGAGAATACAAAAAAATGTGTGATTGCCTAAGAATGCCCATCAAAATGAGCAAAAATAAACAGTATAAAATACACACCTGAAAAAAAGCAAAAATTAGGAATTATGACACTGACAAATGTCAGAAGCCGAAATTTCGACCACTCACTTAAAAAGAAAAAAGAAAAAAAAGAAAAAGAATGAAATTTCAGCACCAACGCAATGAACAGCTCCCTGCAAACTGCCTTAACTTACAAAACGGTCAGACAATAAAAGCTGTCAAAGTATGCTACTGAACAACATTTTATCCTGTAAAATCATAACTACTTAAAGGCATAACATTTTGCATGAATTACAACTATAAGGTAGAACAATATCAAAGCAAAAGGGTAACTGTAGCCTAATTAGAATTAATATGTTATTCTTACCTCTCCAGAATCTCTCCTCCTGCGATCTGGTATGACTAAAGTGTTTCGATTACTGCCTGGGACTATAGTAGAACCGATACTCATTCTGGGTCCAACTAACATGTACCGTTTGTCTCCAGATCTGTACTGGATGCTGTGACACAGAGTCCCGTCGTAATTTGTATCCTGTAAATACTTGGACGAATAGTCTGTTGATTTAGAGCACTGCATTACAATCAGTACGATGATGCTGATGACAAAAAGCACTGAAACCGAGCCCAAAGTGATGATCAAATAAAATGTCACATCGTTTTCCTCCTCGTCTTTTACTGCGTTTTTAACATCAGAAGCTGCAAAAGCCTCTTTGGGCTCCACAGCTTTGACAATCACAGTTGCTGTTGCTGAGAGTGAAACGTTCCCATTGTCTTTGACCAGTATGAGCAGTTTATGCTGGGCCTCGTCTGTTTCTGTGAATGAGCGAAGGGTCCTTATCTGTCCTGTATAGCGGTCCAAACCAAAGAGACTGTGGTCACTAACTTCCTGCAGTGAAAATAATAACCAGCCGTTGTATCCTATATCTGCGTCATAGGCTCTGACTTTGGTCACCAAATGACCTGCGTTCACATTACGGGGAATCTCTTCCACACCCTCAGCAGAACCGTTAGCGCTGACTGGATATAAGATCACTGGAACGTTGTCGTTCTGATCCAGAATAAACACATTCACTGTCACGTTACTGCTGAGAGACGGAGTTCCAGAGTCTGTAGCGAGTACGTGGAACTGGAACGTTTTAGCAGTTTCAAAGTCAAAGCTCTTTAGCGAAAAAACAACACCTGACTCGGAATTTATGTTCAAAAAAGATGACAAGTCATTCTGTGTTCCATCTCCCCTAATTATGTGATAAGATATAATGGCATTTTCAGAGGTGTCTCTATCAGAGGCGCTTACTGATATTATGGAGGAACCAGCAGCATTATTTTCCATTAAGTACAGATCAAGAGGATTTGTTGAAAATTCCGGAGCATTATCATTCACATCTGAAATCTGAACGCTTAGAGTGGTCGATGCAGTCAAAGACGGCTGTCCTAAATCTGATGCAGTTATTGTAATTTCATAATGTGAATTCGTTTCTCTATCTAATCGATCTTTTGTTACTAAAGAGTACATATTGTCTTTGAAAGAAGGCTTTAGCTCAAAGGGAATGTTTTTGTTTAACTGACAAATCACTTTACCGTTGATGCCGGCGTCTTTATCAGTCACACTGATGAGAGAAATTACCGTTCCAGGTTTAGAATCTTCAGGGATGTTTTTTGAATGTGATGTAATCTCAATCTCTGGCCGGTTGTCATTCACATCAACGATCTTAATAACAATTCTAGACTTTGCAGACAGTGGTGGATGCCCCTTATCTGAGGCTTGAATATCGAGTCTATAAACTTCTGTATCTTCAAAATCCACTTCACCCTTCACATGAATTTCCCCTGTGACCTGATCAAGCTCAAAAACCTCATGCACTTTGCTATTTAACGTTGCAAAACTGTATTCAATTTCACTGTTTGTGCCTTCATCCTTATCAGTTGCATTTACTCGAACAACCATAGTGCCAATAACAGAATTTTCTGACAGTGTTACAGAATATGTCTCTCTACTAAATACAGGGCTATTATCATTTATATCTAGAATGTTAATGGTAATGTTAAGAGTGCCAGATCTCGGAGGATTCCCTCCATCAACTGCTGTTAAAAGCAGCTTGTATGTAGTTGCAATTTCCCTATCAACAGCCTTCTTCAAGACTAAAAATGGTATTTTATCCTCATCACTCTCTCTAACTCGGATTTCAAAATGATCATTAGGACTTAATTTATAAGACCGGACCGAATTAGACCCAGAATCTGGATCTCTGGCAGCCTGTAACTGATAATCAGCGCCAGGCAGTGTATTTTCATAAATTCTCAGGTGCTGCTCTTTTTCAAGAAAAGTAGGTGAATGATCGTTTATATCTGATATTTCTATTTCTACATAATGCATCTCTAAAGGATTTTCAATAACGGTTTTTAAATTTACTATGCAAACACCGCTTCCAACACACAAACACTCTCTGTCGATTTTCTTATGAACGTATAAAACGCCATTCTCCTGATTTATCTGAAACAGCTCCTCCTTAGATCCAGAAACGATTCGAAACTGCCTGTCCTCCAAGCTACTTACTTCAAGACCCAAATCCTTTGCAATATTTCCTAAAGCGGTTCCTTCTTTCACTTCTTCTGGAATCGAATATCTTATCTGAGTTGAAACTTGCTGTCCGATGCCAAGAAGAAAAGAAATACACAAAGCAATCCAGCAGTACTCCAGTCTGCGTCTTTGTCCTCCGGCTTCCATCACGAGCGATTAGCAAACCGCTTCTCTTGGATCAAATGTATATATCCGGGATTATTAGAGGCCACAGAAGAATATTTATAGCAAGTACATAATGAGAAAATAACTAAACATGCAATCGGTCTATTTGGGTATCATGAGGGCAGCGAATTGTCCATGCATCCCGAGGCTTTCCAGTGTGTGGGGGGAAAAAACACTACAGCCCTATTCGCGTCATCATCAGGGGCAGGACTCAATATTCTTGACAAATGGTGGAGCAACACCGACACCAAGTGGCTTAAAACACTTGAAAATACACCACCGTCAGTCTTTAAAAAAGCACTGTAAATGTAAAATGTAAGAACTTAAAGAAGTATATTTAAGTTTCCATCCAATCAGTATTTTTGACGACTAACATTAGGGTTTTTAAAGATGTTTTCAGGGGGAAAAAACACAATCAAGCATATTCTGAAGAATTTGCATATAATCTCAGCACCAACGCAACGGACAGCTCCCTGCAAGCTATGGTTAGAATAATTAACAATATCAAACTTAGTGGACTAATTAGTGAGACTTTGCGATATGAAATCAATTTAAAAGCATACCATTTTGCAATAAGCATAAAAATAACAAACAAACAAGCTGATTGAAATTAGAATTATTCAGCCATTCTTACCTCTCCAGAATCTCTCCTCCTGCGATCAGGTATCACTAGAGTATTTCCATTACTGCCCGGGACTAGAGTAGAGCCGATACTCATTCTTGGTCCAACTAACATGTACCGTTTGTCTCCAGATCTGTACTGGATGCTGTGACACAGAGTCCCGTCATAATTTGTATCCTGTAAATACTTGGACGAATAGTCTGTCGATTTAGAGCACTGCATTACAATCAACACGATGGTGCTGATGACAAAAAGAACTGAAACCGAGCCCAAAGTGATGATCAAATAAAATGTTACGTTGTTTTCCTCCTGATCTTTTACTGCGTTTGTCACATCAGAAGCTGCAAAAGCCTCTTTGGGCTCCACAACTTTGACGATCACAGTCGCTGTTGCTGAGAGTGAAACGTTCCCATTGTCTTTGACCAGTATGAGCAGTTTATGCTGGGCCTCGTCTGTTTCTGTGAATGAGCGAAGGGTTCTTATCTGTCCTGTATAGCGGTCCAAACCAAAGAGACTGTGGTCACTAACTTCCTGCAGTGAAAATAATAACCAGCCATTGTATCCTATGTCTGCGTCATAGGCTCTGACTTTGGTTACCAAATGACCTGCGTTTGCATTACTGGGAATCTCTTCCACACCCTCAGCAGAACCGTTAGCGCTGACTGGATATAAGATCACTGGAACGTTGTCGTTCTGATCCAGAATGAACACGTTCACTGTCACATTACTGCTAAGTGGTGGAGTTCCTGAATCCTTTGCAACAACTTGGAACTGAAACTTTCTAATTACTTCAAAGTCAAAGCGGTTTAAGGCATAAATAACTCCCGTTTCAGAGTTAATGTTCAAGAAAGTCGCCATGTAATTTTGTGCAGCATCACCTCTAATAATATAATAAGTAATCACTGCATTTTCATTTAAATCTTTATCGAATGCACTCACAGACATTATGGAGGCACCAGGTGCATTATTTTCTACTAAATATAATTCAAGCGGATCTTGAGAAAATTCAGGACGGTTATCGTTAACATCTGATACCTGAACGCTCAGAGACTTAAAGGAGGATAATGGAGGCTGTCCTAGATCAGTGACTGTTATTGTTATGTCATAATGGGACACGAGTTCTCTATCTAATTTTCCCTTTGTTACAAGGGAATAAATATTCTCTTGAACTGATAATTTTAGCTCAAAAGGAATATTATCAGAAACACTTGGTACTATTTTTCCATTTATACCAGAGTCTTTGTCACTGACGCTAATTAATGAAATTACGGTACCAGGTTTAGAATCCTCAGAAACAACACTGGAAATCGAAGTTACATCTATTTCAGGAGCGTTGTCATTTATGTCTATTATCTTAATAGTAACGACAGATTCTGCGATTAAAGGAGGCTGGCCTTTATCAGATGCCTGTATATCTAATTTGTACACCTCTGTTTCCTCAAAGTCCAGTTCACCTTTAATCTGAATTTCTCCTGTGGCACTATCCAGTTTAAAGAGATCGTAAACTTTGCGCTTCAGGTTTCTTCCAAAGGCATATTCTACAACACCATTTGAACCCTCATCTAAATCAGTTGCATTAAGTTTTAACAGTACTGTTCCGACTGCAGCATTTTCTTTTACTGCTATAGAATAGGAGTCTTGACTAAATATAGGACGGTTATCATTAACATCAAGAACAGTAACAATTATGTTAAGATTCCCTGACCGTTGTGGATTTCCACCATCGATTGCAGTTAGTATTAATCTATGCTCTACGGCGTTTTCACGGTCAAGTGCTTTCTTTAAAACTAAAAGCGGTATTTTTTCCTCATCTCTGTCTTTTGTCTCAACTTCGAAATGTTCATTCTGACTCAGTTTATACGACCGAACATTATTCATGGTCGTATCAGCATCTCGTGCTGCCTGTATTTGGAAACGGGTCCCTGTGGGTGTATGTTCCGCAATCTCAAAATGCTGCTCCTCTTCTGTAAATGTAGGTGAATTATCATTAACATCAGTTACCTCCACTCCAACATAATGTATTTCCAAAGGATCTTCGACCACCATTTTCAGATTAATCAAGCATGCTCCATTTCCATCACACAGCTCCTCTCTGTCAATTTTCTTATGCACATATAAAACGCCATTGTTTTGATTTACCTCAAATAGAGCGTCCTTTGATCCAGACACGATACGCAACCTCCTGTTAACTAAAGAGCTGACATCAAGGCCAAGATCCTTAGCAATATGTCCTACAACAGTTCCTTCTTTCAGTTCTTCTGGAATGGAATATCTTATCTGCGCTGAAGCTTGCTGCCCAAAACACAGAAGGAAGGAGAAACACAAAGCAATCCACCAATACTCCCATTTGCGCCTTTGTCCTCTGGCTTCCATGACAGAACGATTACTGAGAGACTGCCAGAAATATATCTTTGGCGATTACAAACAACAGTATAAGGTATAATTTATCTGCGTAGTGCAACACCATTTAACTGAAAACATACGAACAGACCGCATACTTAAATGCCTTGTCGGATCGTACCATCCAGGAGAAAATAAAAGCCTGCGCGTCATCAACCTGGGCTGGACTTAAAGCTTGAAAACAAAAATTAGAGCAACACTGACACGGAGTGGAGCATTGGACCTTTCAAATCACCTCCGGCGTTACCATTTACAGTATCTTTCAATTAATTAAAATATGATTTATGGTTGGACTGGATGGTTTGCTGATTTGAAAAAAAAAAAAAAACAATCAGGAAAAAAATATATTTGCACCCAAAACCGAGGCAACAGACAGTATATTGTCTCAGCGAATAAAATAAAATAAAATAATAATCAACTTAAATCAATTTTGTAAAAAAGTGTGCTAACCTTAATATATTATTGACATTGATGTAAATACCAATGCAAATACCAAATAAGATCTTCTAAAATACTTACGAAAACATAAGGAAATGAAAAATTATTCTTACCTCTCCAGAATCTCTCCTCCTGCGATCTGGAATGACTAAAGTATTTCCATTACTGCCCGGGACTAGAGTAGAGCCGATACTCATTCTGGGCCCAACTAACATATACCGTTTGTCTCCAGATCTGTACTGGATGCTGTGACACAGAGTCCCGTCGTAATTTGCATCCTGTAAATACTTGGACGAATAGTCTGTCGATTTAGAGCACTGCATTACAATCAACACGATGATGCTGATGACAAAAAGCACCGAAACCGAACCCAAAGTGATGATCAAATAAAATGTCACGTTGTTTTCCTCCTCCTCTTTTATTGCGTTTTTCACATCAGAAGCTGCAAAAGCCTCTTTGGTCTCCACAACTTTGACGATCACAGTCGCTGTTGCTGAGAGTGAAACGTTCCCATTGTCTTTGACCAGTATGAGCAGTTTATGCTGGGCCTCGTCTGTTTCTGTGAATGAGCGAAGAGTCCTTATCTGTCCTGTATAGCGGTCCAAACCAAAGAGACTGTGGTCACTAACTTTCTGCAGTGAAAATAACAACCAGCCGTTGTATCCTATATCTGCGTCATAGGCTCTGATTTTCGTCACCAAATGACCTGCGTTCACATTACGGGGAATCTCTTCCACACCCTCAGCAGAACCGTTAGCACTGACTGGATATAAGATCACTGGAACGTTGTCGTTCTGATCCAGGATAAACACATTTATGGTCACATTACTGCTCAAAGATGGAGTTCCAGAGTCTGTAGCAACAACTTGGAACTGGAACGTTTTTACAGTTTCAAAATCAAAGCTCTTCAGCGCGTGAATAACACCAGTCTCAGAATTTATATTCATGACAGATGCCATGACGTTCTGTGTTCCTCCTCCTCTAATGATATTATAAGTTATAGCAGCATTTTCATTAATATCTTTGTCTGAGGCACTTACGGAAAATATAGAAGCGCCTGGAGAATTGTTTTCAGTTAAATAAAGCTCTAGAGGATTTGACGAAAATTCTGGAATATTATCATTTACATCTGACACCTGTACAAACATAGTTTTATAAGCTGACAGAGAAGGGTTACCTATATCTGTTGCTGTTATTTTGATATTATATTCAGACAATAACTCTCTGTCTAAGCGTTCTTTTGTTACAAGGGAATACATGTTATCCTGAACAGACGGTTTTAACTCAAATGGCACATTGCCTGACAGGCTACACACAACTTTTCCATTGATCCCAGAATCTTTATCACTTACACTGATGAGAGAGATAACAGTTCCTATTTTTGCATCCTCTGAAACTACATTTGAAAGAGATGTTACTTGTATTTCTGGTTTATTGTCATTTACATCTTCAACTTTAATGATGAGCTGACAATCCGTGTTAGTGGGAGGAATCCCTTTGTCTGATGCCCTTATTATCAAACTGTAGATTTCATTTTCTTCAAAGTCAATTAAGCCTTTAACTCGTATTTCACCAGTCGCCCGATCTAATAGAAATATTTCATGTATTTTTGGTTTCATGTTTCTGCCGTATGTATATTCTACTTCACCGTTTAGACCACTATCTGCATCACTGGCATTTATAATTGTCACTACAGTGTCAATAATTGCATTTTCACGCAATGTTATCGTTAAGGTATCGCTGTTGCATATAGGTCGGTTATCATTTATATCCAAAACAAAGACAGTGATATTGAGAGTGCCCGATTTTGGTGGACTTCCGCCATCTACTGCAGTTAGTAGTAACCTGTGTATTTCAGTGATTTCCCTGTCCATTGGTTTCTGTAATATTAAGAAAGGGGTTTTCTCTCCATATACACTATCTTTGATTTCCAAATCAAAATGCACATTTTTACTCAGCTGGTAATGTCTAACTGAATTAACTCCCACATCCAGATCTCGAGCAGTTTGAAGTTCAAATCGTGTTCCAGTTACAGCATTTTCTGCAACCTCTAGATAGAAGTCTTTATCTTGGAATGAAGGAGAGTGATCATTCACATCTGTGATTTCAATCTCCACATAATGGACCTCGAGAGGCTTTTCGACAACTATTTTCAAATTAATCAAGCAGGCGCTATTTCCATCACACACCTCTTCTCTGTCAATGTGCTTATCCACATACAAGATCCCATTGTTCGGATTTACCTGAAAAAGTGCGTCATTTGATCCAGAGACAATACGGAACCGTCTGTCCACTAATGTACTGATGTCAAGACCCAAATCCTTAGCACAGTTCCCGACGACAGATCCCTCTTTCACCTCTTCCAGAACAGAGTATCTTATCTGCGCTGAAACCTGCTGTCCGAAGCACGCAAGCAAAGAGAAACACAGAAAAATCCACCAGCGCTCCCATCCGCGCCTTTGTCCTCGGGCTTCCATTGCAACTGATCACTGCACCGTTATTCCAATGATCAATATGTTCTGAATGATTAAATGACACAATAAATGGCAAATAAAATAGATCCACTGTTAATACAGTTCGCACAGCCTGTTACCTTTATACTGTTCATCAGCTAGCGAATGTTTCCTCACGAATGTGAGGGACAATACAGCACATATGGCGTCATCATGAAGGGCAGTTTTTAATCTGCTACACAAATACTAGTGCAACAGTGACATCGAGTGGTCTACATGAAGACAAACCCTCAAACATTTCATTAAGCACATACTGAATGTATAAAACAACGTAAAAGATCTGCATTCAGTGGCCCACTATAACTTCAGGCTACATCATTTCATAAAGTGCATAAATAACACCAAAAAACAACTCGTGCAGACATGTATGAGAGCACAATAGAGCCAGCTTTAACTCACTAGTAATCCAGCCCATTCTAAAAGAACCGCAACTAATTTGTAGTCTGTATGCGAATATGTACGAGTTCGTATTTGCATACAAAGAAGAAAAAAAAAATCGCAATTCTTACCTCTCCAGAATCTCTCCTCCTACGATCTGGTATGACTAGAGTATTTCCATTACTGCCCGGGACTATAGTAGAGCCGATACTCATTCTGGGTCCAACTAACATGTACCGTTTGTCTCCAGATCTGTACTGGATGCTGTGACACAGAGTCCCGTCGTAATTTGCATCCTGTAAATACTTGGACGAATAGTCTGCCGATTTAGAGCACTGCATTACAATCAACACGATGATGCTGATGACAAAAAGCACTGAAACCGAGCCCAAAGTGATAATCAAATAAAATGTCACGTTGTTTTCCTCCTCCTCTTTTACTGCGTTTTTCACATCAGAAGCTGCAAAAGCCTCTTTGGGCTCCACAACTTTGACAATCACAGTCGCTGTTGCTGAAAGTGAAACGTTCCCATTGTCTTTGACCAATATGAGCAGTTTATGCTGGGCCTCGTCTGTTTCTGTGAATGAGCGAAGAGTCCTTATCTGTCCTGTATAGCGGTCCAAACCAAAGAGACTGTGGTCACTAACTTCTTGCAGTGAAAATAATAACCAGCCGTTGTATCCTATATCTGCGTCATAGGCTCTGACTTTAGTCACCAAATGGCCTGCGTTCACATTACGGGGAATCTCTTCCACACCCTCAGCAGAACCGTTAGCGCTGACTGGATATAAGATCACTGGAACGTTGTCGTTCTGATCCAGGATAAACACATTTATGGTCACATTACTGCTCAAAGATGGAGTTCCAGAGTCTGTAGCAACAACTTCGAACTGGAACGTTTTTACAGTTTCAAAGTCAAAGCTCTTCAGCGCGTGAATAACACCAGTCTCAGAATTTATATTCATGACAGATGCCATGTCGTTCTGTGTTCCTCCTCCTCTAATGATATGATAAGTTATAACAGCATTTTCATTAATATCTTTGTCTGCGGCACTTACAGAAAATATAGAAGCGCCTGGAGAATTGTTTTCAGTTAAATAAAGCTCTAGAGGATTTGACGAAAATTCTGGGATATTATCATTTACATCGGACACCTGTACATGCATAGTTTTATAAGCTGACAGAGAAGGGTTACCTAAATCTGTTGCTGTTATTTTGATATTATATTCAGACAATAACTCTCTGTCTAACCGTTCTTTTGTTACAAGGGAATACGTGCTATCTTGAACAGACGGTTTTAATTCAAATGGCACATTGCCTGACAGGCTACACACAACTTTTCCATTGATCCCAGAATCTTTATCACTTACACTTATGAGAGAGATAACAGTTCCAATTTTTGCGTCCTCCGAAATTAAGTTTGAAAGAGATGTTACTTGTATTTCTGGTTTATTGTCATTTACATCTTCAACTTTAATAATAAGCTGACAATCAGTGTTTAGAGGAGGAACACCCTTGTCTGAAGCCCTTATCATTAATCTGTAGATATCATTTTCTTCGAAATCAATCAAGCCTTTAACACGTATTTCACCAGACTCCCGATCTAACTGAAATATCTCACGTATTTTTGGCTTCATGTTTCTACCATATGAATATTCTACTTCACCATTCGGACCACTATCAGCATCACTTGCATTTATAATTGTCACTACAGTGTCAATAACTGAATTTTCCCGCAAAGTTATCGTTAAAGTATCACTACTGCATATGGGGCGGTTATCGTTCACATCCAAAACAAAGACAGTGATATTGAGAGCGCCTGATTTTGGTGGACTTCCGCCATCTACTGCAGTTAGTAGTAGTGTGTGTATTTCAGTGATTTCCCTGTCTAATGGTTTCTGTAATATTAAGAAAGGGATTTTGTCTCCGTATACGCTATCTTTGATTTCCAAATCAAAGTGTCCATTTTTACTCAGTTGGTAAAATCGAACTGAATTAATGCCCACATCCAGATCTCGAGCGGTTTGAAGTTCAAATCGTGTTCCAGTTACAGTGTTTTCCGCAACCTCTAGATAGAAGTCTTTATCGTGGAAAGAAGGAGAGTGATCATTCACATCTGTGACTTCTACCTCCACATAATGGACCTCGAGAGGTTTTTCGACAACTATTTTCAAATTAATCAAGCAGGCGCTATTTCCATCACAGACTTCCTCTCTGTCAATGTGCTTATCCACATACAAGATGCCATTGTTCTGATTTACCTGGAAAAGAGCGTCATTTGATCCAGACACAATACGGAACCGTCTGTCCACCAATGTACTGATATCCAGACCCAAATCCTTAGCACAGTTCCCGACGACAGATCCCATTTTCACCTCTTCCGGAACAGAGTATCTTATCTGCGCTAAAACCTGCTGTCTGAAGCACGCAAGCAACCAGAAACACAGAAAAATCCACCCGCGCCTTTGTCCTCTGGCTTCCATTGTGACTGATCACTGCACCGTTATTCCAACGATCAGTATGTTCTGGATGATGAGATGACACAATAAGATGTTAGATTCATAATGCGAAACAAAATGTATCCACGGCTCGCACAGTCTGTTAGGCTACCGTTTATCAGCTCGCGAATGTTTCCTCACGAATGTGAGGAACAATACAACCCATTTCACGTCATCATCAGAGGCATGACTTAATCTGCTACACAAATACTAGAGCAACAGTGACATCGAGTGGTCTACAGGAAGACAAATCCTCATAAGCTTTTTATTGAACAAATAAATAAAGTATAAAACCACGTAAAAGAATTGCATTCAGTGGGCCACTATACTTAGATGCTACATCATTTTATAACGTGCATAAAAATCTCGTGCAGACGTGTGTGAGAGCACAATAATGCCACCTTCAATTCATTAGAAATTTAGTCCACTCTAAGAGAATCGCACCTACTTCCAGCACCAGCGTAGTGGACAGCTCCCTCTACATAGTCACTACTTTAAACAACGGCAAACATTTCGACATCTGGTAAATCATGCACATTGAACTTTTCTGCAAAACAAAACAATAGTCAAACGTCTTATTCAATTTGCTCATTAGTTTTACGAGAAACACATTTTGTAGTCTGCAATTGCATACAAAGAAAAAATAGCCATTCTTAATGCTAATTATGCTATCACCAGTGCAAAAAGAATAAAACAGCTCTTACCTCACTAGAATCTCGCCTCCTGCGATCTGGGATCACTAGAGTATTTCCATTACTGCCCGGAACTATAGTAGAGCCGATACTCATTCTGGGTCCAACTAACATGTACCGTTTGTCTCCAGATCTGTACTGGATGCTGTGACACAGAGTCCCGTCATAATTTGTCTCCTGTAAATACTTGGACGAATAGTCTGTCGATTTAGAGCACTGCATTACAATCAACACGATGATGCTGATGACAAAAAGCACTGAAACCGAGCCCAAAGTGATGATCAAATAAAATGTCATATTGTTTTCCTCCTGATCTTTTACTGCGCTTTTCACATCAGAAGCTGCAAAAGCCTCTTTGGGCTCCACAACTTTGACAATCACAGTGGCTGTTGCTGAAAGTGAAACGTTCCCATTGTCTTTGACCAGTATGAGCAGTTTATGCTGGGCCTCGTCTGTTTCTGTGAATGAGCGAAGGGTCCTTATCTGTCCTGTATAGCGGTCCAAACCAAAGAGACTGTGGTCACTAACTTCCTGCAGTGAAAATAATAACCAGCCGTTGTATCCTATATCTGCGTCATAGGCTCTGACTTTAGTCACCAAATGACCTGCGTTTACATTACGGGGAATCTCTTCCACACCCTCAGCAGAACCATTCGCGCTGACTGGATGTAAGATCACTGGAACGTTGTCGTTCTGATCCAGAATAAATACGTTCACTGTCACGTTAGTGCTGAGAGACGGAGTTCCAGAATCTGAGGCAAAAACTTGGAAATGAAAAGTTTTGGTGGTTTCAAAATCAAAACTTTTCAGCGCATAAATAATCCCAGTTTCTGAATTAATATTCAGGAAAGATGTCAAATCCCCTTGATTTAGGTTATATGCTATTGCAGCATTTTCGTTGAAGTCTCTGTCAAAGGCAGTAACAGAGAATATAGAAGCACCAGGGACATTGTTTTCAGATAAATAAAGCTCATATGAATTCTGGGGAAACTCTGGGGCGTTATCATTTACATCAGAGACCTGTATATTTAATATTTTAAAAGACGACAAAGGTGGCTTTCCTAAGTCAGTGGCTGTTACAGTGATCTCATACCTTGACGTAACTTCTCTATCTAAACGTCCCTTTGTCACTAATGAATAAATATTCTCTTTAAATGATGATTTCAGCTCAAATGGCATATTTTCAGGTAATGTACAAATTACTCTGCCATTGACACTGGAGTCCTTGTCTGAAACGCTGATTAAGGCTATGGCGGTTCCAGGGTTCGCATTTTCAGATATAACATTAGAAAGGGATGTTATCTCAATTTCAGGGGAGTTATCATTAACATCCGTGACCTTAATGCTAAGTTCTGCTTCAGCTATAAGGGGAGGCTGGCCTTTATCAGATGCCTGCACATCTAATTTAAAGACATTCGTTTCCTCAAAGTCTATTTTTCCTTTAACTTGTAATTCACCTGTGTTCTTGTCAAGAGTAAACAGGTCGTGTATTTTTCCTTCTAAATTTTCGCCTAACGAGAACTCGATTTCACCGTTCATTCCATCATCTAAATCAGTTGCGTTTATTTTAATTAAGACAGTGCCTGGAGCTGCATTTTCCAGGATTGTTGCAGTATATGAATCGCGGCTAAAGACGGGCCGATTGTCATTTGTATCTAGAACAATAACAGTGATGTTAAGAGTCCCTGATTTCGATGGGTTTCCACCATCTATGGCTGTCAGGATTAGTCTATGTTTGCCCTGCCTTTCTCTGTCCAGTGCTTTCTTTAAAACTAAAAATGGTATTTTTGTGTCATGCCTTTCCCGAACGTCGATATCAAACAGCTCATTCTGACTTAATTTATAGTGTCGAACTGTATTCATTCCCAGATCAGGATCTCTTGCAGTTTGTACTTGGAAACGTGTTCCCAAAAGCGTATGCTCGGCTATTTCAAATTGCTGCTCAGATCTCGGGAAAATGGGCGGATTATCGTTTACATCGGCTATTTCAACCTCTATATAATGTACCTCCAAGGGGTCTTCAATAACGCATTTCAGGCTTATCGAACAAACAGCGTTTCCATCACACAGCTTCTCTCTGTCGATTCTATTATTGACATACAATTCCCCATTGTTCTGATTTACCTGGAAAAGCGCGTCATCAGGTCCAGAAACAATTCGAAACCGACGGTGCACCAAATTGCTGACATCAAGACTTAAATCCTTTGCAATATTTCCAACAACAAATCCTTCTTTCACTTCCTCTGGTACATTGTATTTTATCTGTGCTCTAACCAGATTCCCGACACACAACAGCACAGAAAGAGTAATCCACCAGCACGGCCGTCTGCTCCATTGTCCTCTGACATCCATCGCAAATAAAGATATTTGAATAACTTCGGATTAAAAATGCTCTTCACATGAAACACTGTCTTTTCCTATTCTAATCTCTGATATCAGGTACATGACTGAAAAAGGACGTACGATGAAATTATCTGTCACCACTGCTCCAAACGCACCGCTACAACTGCTCCGTCTCTCTGCACAAAACACAAATATGTTTCTCATTACAGCTGACGCCCGTTGGGGTAGGGTCTGCAACAGGACAGTATCCTAGAGTAACACTGACACCATGTGGAGTAGATAAAAACACCAACAACAAGAAAATATATTCCTTTCTCAGTGGTCACTGCAAGGCAGTTAAGGTAGAAATGATTGTTTCACAAACGAAGAAAACATATCTCCACGCAAATTGTAGACACGTATTTCAGGATGTCATAGGGAAAGTTTGAGAGGATAATCTAATTTTAACATTTTACACACTTCACATTTTAAACCAACAATGAATCAGCAACAGAGACAATAGGCATTATCTCTGTATTCTGTAGTTATGTTTAAATTCACCATGACATGAGCAAAAAAAAAAAAAACAAGAAAAAAACTTTACTTTCAAGTCTCTAAATTTTAACAAAGAACAGCCATGCCTAAACAAATAAAAACATGAAAAGACAACAAAAGCTAACGAAGAAGAAGCACGCCCAAAAATAAAGTCATATACCTTTATATACAAACGATAAATTCAAATCAAAGACTGCAATTAGAGTTAATCA
Organism: Labeo catla; assembly: GCA_012976165.1. Lineage (NCBI taxonomy): Eukaryota > Metazoa > Chordata > Actinopteri > Cypriniformes > Cyprinidae > Labeo > Labeo catla. Next base: position 1,262,020 of record VONZ01000076.1, read on the forward strand.
GTCAGGCTTACCTCTCCAGAATGTCTTCCCCTGCGATCTGGTATGACCAGAGTATTTCCATTACTGCCCGGGACTAGAGTAGAGCCGATACTCATTCTGGGTCCAACTAACATATACCCTTTGTCTCCAGATCTGTACTGGATGCTGTGACACAGAGTCCCATCGTAATTTGTATCCTGTAAATACTTGGACGAATAGTCTGTCGATTTAGAGCACTGCATTACAATCAACACAATGATGCTGATTACAAACAGCACTGAAATCGAACCCAAAGTGATGATTAAATAAAATGTTACGTTGTTTTCCTCCTCGTCTTTTACTGCGTTTTTCACATCAGAAGCTGCAAAAGCCTCTTTGGGCTCCACAACTTTGACAATCACAGTCGCTGTTGCTAAGAGTGAAACGTTCCCATTGTCTTTGACCAATATGAGCAGTTTATGCTGGGCTTCGTCCGTTTCTGTGAATGAGCGAAGGGTCCTTATCTGTCCTGTATAGCGGTCCAAACCAAAGAGACTGTGGTCACTAACTTCCTGCAGTGAAAATAATAACCAGCCGTTGTATCCTATATCTGCGTCATAAGCTCTGACTTTAGTCACCAAATGACCTGCGTTCACATTACGGGGAATCTCTTCCACACCCTCAGCAGAACCGTTGGCGCTGACTGGATATAAGATCATGGGAATGTTGTCGTTCTGATCCAGAATAAACACGTTCACTGTCACGTTACTGCTCAGAGATGGAGTTCCAGAGTCTGTAGCGAGAACATGGAACTGGAACGTTTTTACAGTTTCAAAGTCGAAGCTTTTAAGCGCATGTATATGTCCGTTGTCTGAATTTACATTAAGGAAAGAGGACATATGACTTTTTGCTCCTTCTTCCCTAATTATTTGATAGGTTATTGCAGCATTTTCATTCAGGTCTTTATCGAAGGCGCTAACAGAGTATATGGAGGCGCCTGGTGGGTTATTTTCCATTAAGTATAGTTCCAGCGGATTTTGAGGAAATTCTGGAGCGTTATCGTTCACGTCTGATACCTGCACTTTCAGTGTTTTGACTGAGGAAAGAGGGGGCTGACCGAGATCCGTGGCTGTTATTGTGACATCATATTGAGACAAGCGTTCTCTATCTAACTTTGCATTCGTGACAAGTGAGTACATATTTTCTTTAAATGACGGCTTCAGTTCAAATGGCACGTTATCAGATATTCTACAAACAACTTTGCCATTGACGCCCGAATCTTTATCAGTAATACTAACAAGAGAAATGACCGTTCCTGGTTTTGAATCTTCGGGAACTACATCAGACAATGAGGTAACTTCTATCTCTGGTCTGTTATCATTTTCATCAATCACTTTAATTATAATTCTACAGGTGCTTGTCTTCGGTGGTTGGCCTTTATCTGACGCCATAACACCGACTCTATAAACATTATTTTTCTCAAAATCCAAAACGCTCTTTACTCTAATCTCACCAGTTCTGTCCAAATCAAAGGTATCATAAGCATGTTTTTCGATATTCTTCATGAATGAATAAACTATTTCTCCATTCTGACCTTCATCTAAATCAGTGGCATTCAGTTTAATGACAAGTGTACCAACAGGAGAGTTCTCCTGCAATGTGACAGAATAAAGTTCTTGACTAAATTTTGGCCTGTTATCATTATCATCCAGCACCGTTACATTAACAGTGATACTCCCTGATCGTGGTGGATTCCCACCGTCCACAGCAGTCAGTACTAGACTGTGAGTGACCTGATGTTCCCTGTCAAGCAATTTACGCAATTTCAAGACGGGGACCTTTTTCTCTCCCCCATTTTCGCGAAGCTCGAGTTCAAAATACTCTGTTTGGCTCAGTTTATAAAAACGAACAGAATTTATGCCTGAATCAGGGTCCTTTGCTTCCTGCAATGGAAAGTCTTCACCCGGTAGCGTTGATTCTGCTATTTCTAACAGGACGTCTTTGTAGGCAAAATTGGGCGCATGGTCATTTACATCGGCAATTTCTACTTCTACATAATGGATTTCAAGAGGATTTTCAACAACAGTTTTCAGACTTATCAAGCAAGCAACATTTTCATCGCACAGCGCCTCTCTGTCGATATGCTTTTCCACATACAAGATGCCATTGTTCTGATTTACCTGAAAAAGGCCTTCATTTGATCCAGAAACAATACGAAAACGTCTGTCCACCAAAGTACTGACATCAAGACTCAAATCCTTTGCAATATTTCCCACAACATATCCTTCTTTTACCTCCTCTGGAACAGTGTATCGTATCTGCGCCGAAACCTGCTGTCCGAAGCACAGTAGCAAGTAGAAACACAGAGAAATCCACCGGTACTCCCATCCGCGCCTTTGTTTTCCAGCATCCATGCTGAAAACCGTCGTCTGAGGACTAGTGTGAACTGATTCTCCTCACAGTTACCGCATGAATTTATTCAAACGATTCGGGGACAAATATAAGAACATATTTTCCTCGAAAATCACGGAACTAATCTCTTGTATGCTCCGACTGAAAAGCAGTCAGTGCATTCTAGCCTGGGTTAGTGTGATGCAAACCAGATCCTGCCCCAAAAACCGTTATCTTGTGTAATACTGACACCATGAGGTCCACTGCAACGTCAAGATTTTAAATATAGCTCTATGCACTTAAACTATAGCAAACAGAGCAAATATTCGATCCATATGGCAGATATGGCCTTTTTAATAAACATTATGTATAGCACATATGCCTGTTTGACGTTTAGCTACAACATGATAAACATAAACCGTAAAACTTTACAATACAAAAAGTCACAGCAAATTTTAGCACCACTGAGTTCCGCGCTGGTAAGCAAGTCGTTTTATCACTATTTCTAAATAAAAATACATTTTGTTTAATTTTTTTATACAACATGTCTCTGTACTTTTGTGAACTTATTAACTAATTAATTTTGTCAGAAAATAAGAAAATAATAATTGAAAAAAATATTTCACGAAATACAAAGTTGTGTGCTGTAAATATTTATATTTTTGTCTGACAACAAATCAGGCAAATAATGATAATACTGCATAATGTTCCCATAAGAGTGAATTCATGGCATTTGTCACTTGAGCCTCATTCATGAATGTCACAGAGAGATGATAAACAAAGATCTTACAAAGCATTATAGAAATTAATTTTAAAAATACACAGATTAGCTCTCCAACACCTTTACAGAATGTATCGCTACAGCATTTTCATTGATATCCGAGACAAATATTTCCAATATTATCCTTGGACCAATTAACATATAAGCTACCGTTTGCTGAGAGTCCTGAATCCAACAAGATTTTGTTATTAATATTCTTAATACAGCATTGATAATTTTCTTAATGAGTAAAAGTGAATATATTCGTACTGCAAAAAAATACCCGTTACAAATTTACATTAAAAACAGCTCAAACAACCTTTTGCAACAGACAATTTTAAATCAAACAATGCAAAAATAAGGAATAAGCTATTCTTACCCCTCCAGAATCTCTCCTCCTGCGATCTGGGATAACTAGAGTATTTCCATTACTGCCCGGGACTATTGTAGAGCCGATACTCATTCTGGGTCCAACTAACATGTACCGTTTGTCTCCAGATCTGTACTGGATGCTGTGACACAGAGTCCCGTCGTAATTTGTATCCTGTAAATACTTGGACGAATAGTCTGTCGATTTAGAGCACTGCATTACAATCAACACGATGATGCTGATGATAAAAAGCACTGAAACCGAGCCCAAAGTGATGATCAAATAAAATGTCACGTTGTTTTCCTCTTCGTCCTTTACTGCGTTTTTCACATCAGAAGCTGCAAAAGCCTCTTTGGGCTCCACAACTTTGACAATCACAGTCGCTGTTGCTGAGAGTGAAACGTTCCCATTGTCTTTGACCAATATGAGCAGTTTATGCTGGGCCTCGTCTGTTTCTGTGAATGAGCGAAGGGTCCTTATCTGTCCTGTATAGCGGTCCAAACCAAAGAGACTGTGGTCACTAACTTCCTGCAGTGAAAATAATAACCAGCCGTTGTATCCTATATCTGCGTCATAGGCTCTGACTTTAGTCACCAAATGACCTGCGTTTGCATTACGGGGAATCTCTTCCACACCCTCAGCAGAACCGTTAGCGCTGACTGGGTATAGGATGACTGGAACATTATCGTTCTGATCCAGAATAAACACGTTCACTGTCACGTTACTGCTCAGAGACGGAGTTCCAGAGTCTGTAGCGAGCGCGTAAAATTGAAAGGTTTTGACAGTCTCAAAATCAAAACTTTTGAGTGCATAAATTGCGCCTGTCTCAGAATTAATATTTAGAAAAGATGTCATGTCACTTTGTGTCCCGTTCCCTTTAATAATCTGATATGAAATCAAAGAGTTTTCATTTAGGTCTTTGTCAAAAGCACTCAGCGTGAGAATGGGCGCGCCTGCAGCGTTATTTTCAATCATATATAATTCGATGGGATTTAGGCTAAATTCAGGCGGGTTGTCATTAACATCTGACACTTGCACGCTCAGAGTTTTATAAGAGGACAGTGGAGGTTGACCCAAGTCGCTTGCTGTTATTGTAATATCATAATGCGATACAGTTTCACGGTCCATGTTCCCTTTAGTCACTAAAGAGTACATGTTTTCTTGAACTGATTGTTTTATTTCAAATGGAACGTTTTCTGAGAGAGCGCACACAACTTTTCCATTAACACCAGTGTCTCTGTCAGTAATACTAATGAGCGAGATTACAGTGCCAGGTTTGGAATCTTCAGACACCATTTTCGACAATGACGTTACATCGATCTCAGGTGTGTTATCGTTTGTGTCTAAAATTTTTATGACAACCCTACAATCTGTCTTCATAGGTGGCTGGCCATTATCAGATGCTTGAACATCAAGTTTGTAAACAAATTTCTCCTCAAAGTCTACATCGCCTTTCACACGAATATCACCTGTCAGTTTATCTAAGCTAAATATTTCATAAACCTTTGGGTTCTGATCGCTGCCAAACGCGTAGGTGACCTCTCCATTTGAGCCATAATCTGCATCACTTGCTTGAACCTGTATGACTAGCGTTCCAACTTGTATATTTTCTTTTAATGTTGTAGAATATATATCCTGGCTAAAAACGGGTCTGTTGTCGTTATTATCAAGAACAACAACAGTAACATTTAGAGTTCCTGATTTTTGTGGATTTCCTCCATCAACTGCTGTTAAAACTAAATGATATTCATCAAGGATCTCGCGGTCAAGTGGTTTTCGTAAAACTAAAAATGGTAGTTTATCTTCTCCCTGATCTCTTACTTCTAGATCAAAGTGTTCATTTTGGGTTAATTTGTACATACGAATAGAATTTACTCCTGCATCCGGGTCACGCGCGGCCTTAAGCTGAAAGCGCGTCCCTCGAGCAGTAGATTCTGAAATCTCCAGAAGTTTCTCATGTTCACTAAAACTGGGCGAATTGTCATTTACATCGGTCACCTCCACTGCAACATAATGTATTTCAAGAGGATTTTCTACAACAATCTTCAGATTTATGACGCATGCACTATAACTATCACACAGTGCTTCTCGGTCGATTTTCTTTTGAACACGCAAGACGCCGTTCTGATTTACCTGAAAAAAATCGTCTTTGGATCCAGAAACAATACGGAACCGCCTGTCCGTCAAAGCACTGATATCTAGGCCCAAATCCTTTGCAATATTTCCAACGACGGTTCCATCTTTTACCTCCTCTGGAATAGAGTATCTTAACTGAGCTGAAACCTGCTCTCCGACGCACAGCAGACAAGAGAAACACAAAGCGATCCACCAGCACTCCCATCTCCGCTTTTGTCCTTCGTGTTCCATCATGATTCAAACGCCTATCAGAAAACAAATTACTGTTGCCCTTGTGGTTTCTTCATGAGCGAATTCTCCGAGATGCCATAAATTGTCCAATTTTTTTCAAACAATTCACCATAATCTACGCAGACAATAAGGTAGCCTATGTTTCAACAACACAGAATTGCGCTTTTGGTGGAAAGGAACAACTGTGTGACGTCGCGAAGAGGAGGGACTGTATTTAAAAACGTTTCCTTGTATAATACTGACACCATGAGGCTAACTGAAAATATAGCCGATGATGACGAATTTCAGTGACAGAAAACATTAGAATCCACCTGTCAATGCATGTATCAGACTTCACTTGCTTTAAACCAAAGCGTCCTACAACTAACCAGATAATAAAGATTTTATTAATTTCAATGTCCAGTACAAGACAGTGACCAATACAAGAAGTACACTCTCAAAAAGAATGTTTTTTTTTTTGTTGACTGTTTTAACACGTTTTAAATCATTTTGTGTACATAATTGGCATACATTGTTACATAACTTTACTTTTTAAACTCTTAATTTGGTACATTTGTGCTTGAGTACTTCAAGCTTTTGCAACTTTAAATTGCATAACAGCCATTTTTGGCTTTTTGCTGATGTTGTTTTAAATGATGTCAGTGGTTTACGTTACGCTTTTTTGTTTTGATTTGTTTTTTGTTTTGTTTTTGTTTTTTGTTTGTTTTTTAACTTTTTTTTCTTAAACATACAACAGATGGTAAATATTATATTTGTTTTTCCTATTTTAAAATGATAATGTTTTCAGTCGAAAACTGGTCTATTTGTAACCAAGCTCCTATTCACATTCAATTCCATGAACTACAAATTATTTTGTAAATGAAATTCTCTATTTTCACCTTCTTTAGTCACAGTGTAATTTATTGTATTATCTTCTGGTTCTAGAAGTGAACGAATGGGTCACTTTTTATTAGAAGAATGATTTTAACTTTGCAGTGTTCACGTTTACTTTTGATAATTAAGTACTCTTTTGAAGGTAATTTTACTTAAATTTTTTAATGGATGACTTTTATTTTAGCAATATATTGGTATCCGTTGCATTCACTTATCAAATTTGTGTATGTTTTCCACCAGTGCTGAAATATAGCGATTAATGTTCTTCATCAAAATGAAAGCAATAGCTCCAGTGTGATGTTTACTTTAAGCACTAATTACATCTTGTTTTTCATTTATTTTCTATACACATTTACCAGTACGTGATCATCTGAACAGTAGGCCACTTGAGAAGAAGGGAAAAAAAAGTTATAGTGTGAGACGAATTACAGGGAGAAGGTTCATGGATTCAAATTTCAGCACCAAGGACAGCTCCTCGAAAAGCGTACACACACATGCAAACTTTTAAAAATATTTATAATTATTAAAGATGCATCTTACCTCTCCAGAATCTCTTCTCCTGCGATCTGGTATGACTAGAGTATTTCCATTACTGCCAGGGACTAGAGTAGAGCCGATACTCATTCTGGGTCCTACTAACATGTATCGTTTGTCTCCAGATCTGTACTGGATGCTGTGACACAGAGTCCCGTCGTAATTTGTATCCTGTAAATACTTGGGCGAATAGTCTGTTGATTTAGAGCACTGCATTACAATCAACACGATGATGCTGATGACAAAAAGCACTGAAACCGAGCCCAAAGTGATGATCAAATAAAACGTCACGTTGTTTTCCTCCTCATCTTTTACTGCGTTTTTCACATCAGAAGCTGCAAAAGCCTCTTTGGGCTCCACGACTTTGACAATCACAGTCGCGGTTGCTGAGAGTGAAATGTTCCCATTGTCTTTGACCAGTATGAGCAATTTATGCTGGGCCTCGTCTGTTTCTGTGAATGAGCGAAGGGTCCTTATCTGTCCTGTATAGCGGTCCAAACCAAAGAGACTGTGGTCACTAACTTCCTGCAATGAAAATAATAGCCAGCCGTTGTATCCTATATCTGCGTCATAGGCTCTGATTTTAGTCACCAAATGACCTGCGTTCACATTACGGGGAATCTCTTCCACACCCTCAGCAGAACCGTTAGCGCTGACTGGATATAAGATCACGGGAACGTTGTCGTTCTGGTCCAGAATGAACACGTTCACTGTCACGTTACTGCTCAGAGATGGAGTTCCAGAGTCTTTGGCCACAACAAAGAATTTAAAAGTTTTTAACGACTCAAAGTCAAAGCTCTTCAATGAGTAAACGGTACCATTCGCCTCATTAATACTAAGAAAAGAAGTCATAGTTTGGTCTGAATTCATTCGATCAATTGAATACGATACACGTGCGTTTTCACCTTCATCTATATCAGCTGCACTTAATGAGAAAACGGCAATTCCTGGTTTGTTGTTTTCAACCACGTAGAAGGTATACGGGCTTTGCGCAAATGTGGGGCTGTTGTCGTTAACATCAGTGACATCGACCTGAATTACTCTTGTTGATGTTAACGACGGAGTTCCTAAATCTTTGGCTGTTACAGTGATATCATAAGACGATTTCGATTCTTTGTCAATGTATTCTTTAGTTACCAAAGAATAAAAGTTTCCATCTGGCGACGACTTGAGGTCAAAAGGAATATCCTTAGGCAGAGAGCAAACTATCTTTCCGTTCATACCTGAATCCAGGTCGGTAACTCCCATCAAAGCTACCACAGTCCCAGGAGGCGCATCCTCTGGAATGTGGCTGGATACTGAAGTGACGTCAATTTCAGGCCGGTTGTCGTTGACATCCTCAACATTTACAAGCACATTACACTGTGTAGACAAAGATACGGCCCCCTTATCGGCAGCCAGTATCTTTAACTCATAAACTTGCTTTTCCTCAAAATTAAGCCCACCTTTTATCTTTAATTCTCCCGTTAAACTATTTAAATCAAAAACCTCAGATGCTCCGTTTCTAAACTTGTTCCGTAAAGCGTATTCAATTTCTCCGTTTAGTCCTTCATCTGAATCTGAAGCATTAACGCGGAGCAGAAATGTATCTTCAGGGGCATTTTCCTTCACCGTCACCGTGTATTTTTGTTTATCACAAACGGGAGTATTATCATTAACATCTGACACAATAATTGTAATATTCAAAGTAGTTGATTTCTGTGGCTTGCCACCGTCCGTCGCAGTTAATATTAGATTATGCCTTGCGATTTTCTCTCTATCAAGAGGTTTTTGTAAAATTAGAACAGGAATCTTACCTTCGTCTCCCATGTCTTCTGTTTCTAAACGAAAATAAAGATTTTGGCTCAGTTTATATGATTGCAAGTCGTTTGAGCCTATATCTGGGTCGTGCGCGGTTTCTAACTGAAATCGTGCCCCTGTCATTGCTGATTCAAGTATTTCCAGTTTATAGTTTTCGTCCAAAAAACCCGGTGGATTATCATTGACATCGATAATGTCAACTGATATCTGGTGCATTTCGAGCGGATTTTCTATCACTGCTTTGAGATGAATGAGACATGGGTTGGTTTTAGCGCACAGCTCTTCTCTGTCTATTCTCTGGTTCACAAACAAAGCGCCGTCTTCATGATTTACCCGAAAGAGCTCTTGCTTTGTCCCCGCAACGATACGTAAATTCCTATTTTCCAGTAAAGCCGGATCAGTTCCTAAATCCTTTGCAATGTTCCCTACGGTGACTCCAGTTTTTGATTCTTCTTGAAGAGAATAGCTTATCTGTGCAGCATTTCTTCCGGAACTGAACAGGAGACACATTAGATAAAAAATCTTGCTCATCCATATTATTTTATTTTCGCTCGCCATGCTTCCTCTGAACACCGCTGAAAGTAGTTTAAGCAAATGCGGTCACCTCATTTATGCTATTTAAAATGACAAACTAACAGACAGATCTAAAATCGTCCTGGTCGTTCATTGTTCAAAGCCAAAGTGATGTCTGACTAGCCAGCACTCAAAGTGAATCTGCTGCTAGCAATGATTGGTAGTGTAGCGCCACTCACAGCGATTTTGCGGAACTGCTTAATTTCCTTTCCTTTCCAGTGCATCTACTATATATATATATATATATATATATATAATTTCATAATAATTATGCATAGTTGTAACAATTATTATTACTTATTAACTTTTTTTCATTTTATCTCTCTTGAAATCCGCATTTAAATCAGAATTTATCATGCTTTAAGAGAATAAATGAGCTAGAATTTAAAAGTCGACAGTGTTCTAGTGTCTAACTGCATGGTGAGCAGTGACACCTTGTGGTTCAGTTACACAAATCACGTGACAAATTCGGCCCCACCCGCCTCTTTTGTTCTGTGCTCCCTCCCACCAGAGCTGCTTACGTATGAGCTTTCCCATATCTGCACCGGTCTGTGAAATCCAAACCACATATCAGACACCAGAGGGCAGAGCGAAGTGATTCGCATCTCAAGTACTCTCTGTAGCGGTGATCAGATATACATATCAATCACACGTTCATCAGTATTTCTCATATCATAAAAAGGCAGATTATGATTAATATACATTTATGTTACACAGTGTGTTTGATTGACATAGATACAGCTATACGAGATCCCCGGAACTGTCGACTTGAGCCTCTCGTCTGTGCATCAAATTACAGGCTGCAGCATCAGGCACCCCCTCCCCGCCCGCAGTCCGTTACCGTGGCAACGGACATTTGGATAGGCGGGTCGCTGTTTGTGGTGCTGAACATTGCGGTCTCCAGAGGAAAGCGTGAATGAAGGGAGGGGTGTGGGAAGACCATAAGGAAGACCAAATAAATCCATCGCTCACCAAAGAGATCTCAGTAACAACACTGTAGCTTTTTATTGATTATTTTAACATATTTTACATTTTCATTAATCCTATCCTATTATAAAATGATTCTCTCCTTTTCTTTAACCCACGTTCCACAGTCTGTCGCTATAGAGACAGGCTCCCGTTGCCTAGAAACCAGCAGTCAGCTGAATTTATCAGATTGAGCCTTTTTTCTCTGCAGTGCTTCAGGAAAGCATGGTTGTTTTGATTGTGATGAGGTTAGATGAATTGTGGTTTAAAGAAGGCCTGGCAACAGGGATCTTTGTGCATGTGGACCTTTATGGTAAAATGCTGAGGACATAGATGTTTGGCAAATGTGTGTGTGAAAACTATGTGCGTGTGTGTATCTGCTGCAGCAGTTTTTAATGGTGCTGCAGTCGCTCTCTGTGCTGTAAGGCAGGCAGAGAGAAATCTAGGTCAGGAGGAAAAGAGAAGCAAAGAGCAGTTATATTTGTTCTGACCCACATCACAGAACCAGAACCAGGCAGTAAGCCAGCCAGGGAAGTGCATAATGCTTTGCTATTTTTATTACCATTTGTCCGAATTAACAGGAAAAAAGATGATAGAGTTTGTGTTGATAATCCAAGTGTGGTTTTATAGTGAGTTTTTTCAAAAAGTGGATACGAAATGTGGTCTGATTATGTTCAGTGCATTACATCATATGCAGTGATGACCTCATCTTTACCCACCCAAACAAAAGCACACTCACCTACCACCCCATAAAGATCAAAATCATGCAAACAAAGTTGATTCATATTTCACAATAGGTCACTTTGATTCTATAACTGATGATCAGAAGTCAGATAAGGCATAATCATAAACATGGTGTCTTTCTCTTCCCTGTTTGTAAGACAATCATGATATACTGTACAAAATGTTTTTATTTATTTATTTTTTTACTCCAGTGCATGTGTTCAATTTGGCTACAGGCTGATTGGTAAGTTATTTAAAAGCTAAAAACATATTACAAATGCAGTGTCCCATCACACGTTATGTACTTCTGAATTACATGGAGAATGACAGAAATCACATTAGTTTGAATTACGTTTTTATCTATCGTAAATATGCAGTACAAATATATCAGTAGATACTCATGAGCAAAGAGGGTCTGGTGAGTTTCTCCAAGGCAGATCATGGATGTGTTCAGCTTTAGGAAGGCAGTCTGCTTTAGAGCACAAATGCTGGTAGAAAATGAATTAGAAAAACACATTTGCTAAACTGGATAACGCTTCATTGGACAGAGGGGGAATGGAGAAGAATCTAGAGGGCATAAGACAGGGCAGTGCTGTATATAGGCAGTCCATTTTTATACCACAAAATTAGGCTTTTGGGTAAATGAATTCTAGACGCTTTTCTGTGCAGTGAGAGACGAGCGACCTACTTATAGCTACTCACACTGACAGACATATTAAATCACAGAAAAACACTTTGATATTGTGTCATTCTAGCAAAATGCATCTCTGTTCTTTCTTTCAAATCATGTTATTTTACAACACTGCTCATATCTGAGCATTAGCCAATCATCTGAGACAGCTAGTTAAGAGCCTTGATTACTGATTGATTGACTGAAATGATTACTTCCTGTTTAAAATACTACATGTAAACATCCAGCATTTGTTCCTCCAAAACAGAAAATCTAATGAGAATTTGACACGTTTTACAATGGTGCATTGCTTTGACAAGACACACATGATGTCCATTCCAGAGCCGGTCACTGAACTGACCCTATGACACCCTGACCTCTTGACCTGCCTGGGAAAGCTGCCATGCCCTCAGGAAGTTATTCTTTTTACCAGAAATGACATTGCAGAAAGGCTGAAAATTATCAGAAAAAACAACAATACCATATTGTTCACTGAAATGAAATATTGATGTCCATATAATGCACAACTGATATACCAGCAAATACAAAATATCAACAAAAAAAAAAAAACAGCAATATGAAAGTTTATATTAATGCATTAATATTTTTAACACCAGGCATTGAAATGTAAAAAATAAAGACAAAAAAAAAAAAAAAATGGCTAGTGCATTTTAAACGCACAATGCAATGTATTTTTAACTTTTTTGCTAAATTGCCTTTTTCTAAAGTATTTCCATGAATATTAAACACATTTCATAATATTAGATAATAATTACACAGTTGATAAGTAAACATTAGCAGTCCTCATCTTTTCCAGGTTCTTAAGCAAGTAAAAGCCACCACCTTGAGTGCTTTTTAACATTTATCCTTATTTTAAAGATTTAGTGAAATCTGTACGATGAAGCAAGTCTCTGTGTTTATCTCTGAAACAGTGTGGTGTTTGTACACAGGAAAAAAATGAGGAACTCACTGATTAACAGTCTCTATTAGAAATCAAAGTGGGTTTTAATCTGAGACAGAATCTTGGGCATCAGGGAATGACTGCTTAATGAATCTCCTAAACCACAGTGACCTTCAAATGTCTTCACTATGACATCACTTTGCTGTGTCTGCATTTGTGCATGCATGAATGTCACCAGACACCACAGAGAAAGCAGTCATGGCAGTCACAATACCCATATTGGGAAAGATCATAACTACAAATACTCTACTCTTTCTGTGTCAGATCAGTGCTTAGATTCAACTCCATTCTTTACATACCGAAACTCAAAAATACCGACACAAACAGCAACACAGACATAACACAACACTACAGAGAAGAGCAAATACGGCACAACAAATCAAATTTGCTGTGACCTCTTCTGAATATGCTGGATAATACTTGCATTATTCTGACAGAAGTCTTTATGAGATCCAAGAAAACACATAAGAAAGGCTTTATACATCCGCTGCAGGGAAAGAGAAGCTTTCAATGTCCAAATTCAGTCTAGCAAAAGCTCCACATTCCATCTCTCAACTTGGCTGCATCATTTAATCCTCTTTGTGCTTGTCTAATATCATTCACATCCCATTTGTCATTAGTATATTTTTAGTAAAGATATCTAGACATGCTTGAAACCAGATCTATTTACATGAGTATTTAAGACAGAATGACTGGATTTTCATACTTTAGTGAGGTTTACATTTTAAAATGTTTGCTTATTAGGTAAATTAATCTTATTGCAAGCATGTTTGGATATTTGTACTGAAAAACGTCTTTGTACTCCTCGACGTCATTTAATATAACAAAGATCTAACATGGAGCTTTAACCATGCAAACACAAGCATACTGGTTCTGCAGAGAAGTTATTTGATGAAAACATGAGCTGTGCTGTTTGAAGATATGCATTTGTGTGTGTGTGTGTGTGTGCGCGCTCACAGATCCAGTCCAAGTCCAATCCTGACCGGTCAGATGTAAGAGTATCTCTTAGTAACATTGGCAAAAGATCTTCATCATTCCTCTGGTCAGATCAACTATGAGCTTGCTGGGGAAAGCGAGGGAAAACTCCGAACACTGATGTGAAGATGTAGGCATTCAGGGTTGGTTTCATCTCTGTAGAATGGTGCAGGTGAATATGATGGACGAACATGCAGGTTGATGGAACGTTTTTCATACGTTGCTCCGATGGTTGGGAGGATCCTCAAGTTGAACTGCTGCTGGTGGTGGTGGATGCCTGTCAATGAGAAAGAAAAAACAGGACGTAAGAAGCTAGACTTCAGGCATTATTCACTTAGTGAGAGGCCAGAATCTGAACACATCTCATGCAACCAAGGCCTGTCACTTAAAGGCATCAGGCAAAACGGAAGGTGGAACCTTGGTTTGATTGACAGGTGACGGGGGGGTGGGTTGATCAATGAGAACCATGCTCAGATATCAGGTGAGGGTGGTTGGGGTGATGGAAGGGGAACGAGCTGAAAACTTGGTGGCTGTAATTTGTTTCGCATCGCTCTGATTCATTTGTGAAGAGAAATTCAACAGAACCAGTATGTGAAATTGGAATCCACCAGTCAATTCACCAACCATTCAAACACACAAGTAAACAAACCATCCAACAAACAGGCTGAGGAGCTCATAATGATGTTTAGTAGATGAACAGTCAGTACATATATAATTAAAATCCACATCATGCACTAGAGCCATTTTTGCTAAAAACACTCTTCCTAATCAGTGTTTAATAGAATGCAGTTCTGCCATTTACTAACCCGTCTGTCATTTCAAAACTTTGACTTTTTTGTCTGTGGTACACGAAAAGAAAAAAGTCCTGGGTGCTTTTTTCAGACTATGAAAGTGCACAAAAACAGATGCTGTCAGGAAAATTTAAAGACAAGGATCAGTTGCTTGTTTTATTTTTTGGAACTTGACAGCTTCCATTCCTTGCCACTTTCATTGTAAAAAAAGAGCAGCATAAACATTCTTTCAAATTTGGGAAGACATAAGGGTAAGTAAATAACCCATTTTTACTTCTGGGTGAACTTTCTTTAACCAATTAAGCAATTCATTGTGGCATATGAGCAACATTTTCACCCCCAGCCATTGTCAATCAAACCACAGAGAATCATAGTTATTATTAGCATTTCTGCTGGTCACAGGTGTCTATAAAAGGTGGGGTTTGTGAGGCTGCATAACATAATTTCTAATGAAGAAAAAAATGCAGATTTCAGTTTTGAGTTCCACAAGTGGAGAGAAAGAAAAAAAAAATGCACATATTGTGTTCATAAAGACTGCAAAGTTTAAACCTAGCAGCCTGTAAATCTAAAAAGCTCAGAAGACCAAGTGAAATGTCAAACTGAGTGTTGATGTTGACCTGTTGAAGCATTTATCTGCATCTAAACTGAACAAAACTGATTTGAATTCAGTTGTATAAATTGGCTCCTTGGCTCCTCCTACAACAGGACAAGGCAAACTCCACTGACAAAACCACCAACCACAAAGAGAAACACAGAGAGTCACATATATTTCAGTAAAGGTCATTGGGCCCTGGGATCAGGCGCTCCAGAAATCGAGAGAATGGTGAAGTCAGGGCTGCATACCTCCAGCGGGGGAAGGGACCTCGTTCATTTTGAGTACTTTAAAACGGAAACAAAAACAGAGACATACATTTCAATATTTAGCATTCAGCACAACCATTTTGATGAATTTCACTGAACACATTTCTGTCAACCTCAATCCACATTAATGTTTACTTATTTACATCAGTCTAAGCATATTTTAAAATATCTATTGTGCATAAATCAAATCAAGAAAAGACACAAAATGTTTTGTTGTCCTCTCCTTAATCATTGTTGTCTGAATTATCAGGGACTCCAGGTTACCTGTGACACAATGTGAAAAATGTTAAAGCATAACACATGAAGCAAAACAAACTACATTATGCAATTCACTAAGAAGCACTAAGAATGAGAGGAGAGACAGATTAAGATACATTGTTTACATTAAAAAAGACTGCACAAAAATAAGAGGAAAAGCTACAGGCTTTCTCATTCGGTATTCATGACTTACCTGTCCTTCAAGTAACACTCTCTAACAAAAGAGAACAAGTTAAAGAAATGCTAACGAAAAAAATATAATCACATAAATAAACAAAGCTTGATGCATATTTAAAAACAGCATGTGCTTAAATTCAAATGTATCATGTCCTGTAAAGAAAAAAATATTTATCCATATTTAATAAATTAATTGAAAATAAAAGAAAAGGGAAAATTAAAATTATATGTTGTTTGTGAAGTTATACTGCAAATGATTTATGCCAATGCTAAGAAACACAGTGGAGCAATACGTTTTTGAATACGTAAGCCATACTTTAAATTATTAAAAAATAATGTTCATTTATGCAATAAAACTGCAAACCAAGTAGCAACTACCAGTGTGTTACTTAACTATCCAAATATTCTTAGGGCCACAGTAGTTATAGGTGACAAATATATAATATAATATAATTATAAGCACAAATTTAACACAGCATGAGCTTGTAAACATCAGAAATGCAGGTGAAATGCAACAGCGGTTCGGGAAAGTAGGTCAACCTGCTCTGAGAGAGAAGCAACACATCACACAACATGCTTGCACAAATTTTCATTTCATACAGACACACAGAATCTGTGGCAGCTGGTTCAGCGAGAGGGAAGCTAAGAGTATATGTAGAACAGGTAAGATAATAGAGAATATATGAGGCTGTATAACTGTAGAATCAGAACAAACAGGAAAAACATGTAAAAATGACAAGAATGTTCATTTAAGTCATTTTGTCTGAACAAATATAAGCACAAATATTTAAAAGTGTATATGAACCTTTAAGACAAGAAAATTAAGTTTAATTGACCATAAATGGAAAGAACAGTACTGGATTGAGTCCAGCAGATTTTTGCAAAGACAAAAAGAAAACATTACACAAATATAAACTAGAGTACAAACTTAGAGTACAAGAGAAGATGTGCTAAAAAAGGTGGAAATCCCCACTTTTGAAAGTTATCCAAAGAAAAGCAAATGTATGAACTTCAGCATAACTTCGCTACTTCCATACAAGATGGGAAGTTGAAAAATATGATGTGAATGTGCACTTGAAACACAGAAGCTTAAGTAAGCATCTCAGAGAGAATAGTGTGTGCTTAAAAAAGTGTTTAGGTAAAGGTTGAAAACTCAAACTGTATGCTCTGTTGTTTGGCTTCTTTGAAGGACTGCCTCACCTGTTGAACGTATATAAGCCTACCTGTAGTGTAGATGCAGCAGAGTCGCTGGTCTCGGTCAGTCCTGTGCTCCTCGGTATACTGGACACGATGTATCTCGCTCCCTTTGGCACAGGCTGTCTGACCACCAGCTTTCCTTTCCTCGTCTCTGCTAGAAATAAACTGTACCAGTAGGCATCGTTGGAGACCAGAGTGGAATCCGCGATGGTCGAGTTCCTCTCACTGATCACACTGTTCCTGCACGGTGGAGCCGCTTTGCTGGGCTTCGTTTTCTGACACTTCAGCACGATGGTGACCAATATAGTGATGAGTAACAGAAATGAAACAGAGCCCAGTCCGATCACCAGATACAGGTTTAAATCGGAGAAGATGTCATATCCCAAAGGCACCTCAGTCATGTCAGCATAGGTTTTAAGGGCGATCTCCACCGTGGACAGTTTGATGGTGACTGTAGCAGAGAGCGCTGGCTCTCCGTTATCCTTGGCGATCACAACCAGCTGCTGGTGGCGCGAGTCTCTGTAACTGAACATTCTCATGGTCCGGATCTCTCCGTTGTATTGATCCAAGCTGAATAACGTAGCGTCAGTGTTGTGGAGAAACTGGTATGTGATTCGAGAATTGTGCACTGAATCAGAGTCTATGGCGATGACTTTGGCTATCAGAGTTCCTTTATCCGTGGATCTGGGGATCTTTTCCTCCACCACCGAGCCGTGCGCGCGCCATGGAGACACTATAAGCGGTGTGTTGTCGTTCTGATCCATGATAATAATGTGAACGGTCACGTTACTGCTGAGTGGAGGAACACCAGAGTCTCTGGCCTCGATGTGGAAAAGGAACTCCTTCTCTATCTCATAGTCAAACGTTTTTAACGCGTAAAGATTACCGTTCTCTGGATTAATGGAGAACAGCATGGACATGGAAGTGTTCACTATTTCCTTCTCTATGATAAAATAAACTAGATACTGATTTTCATGGAGATCTGGATCAATAGCAGTTAAAGAGCTCAGTAAAGCTCCAGGCGCGTTATTCTCCATAACAGGTATCCTGTAGAATGTCTGTGGGAACTGAGGAACATTATCGTTAATGTCCAGCAGCTCTAAAGTTATAGTTTCGTTATCAGATAATGGCGGGTTGCCCCTGTCAGTCACAGTAATAGTGATGTCATACTCTGGAACCTTTTCACGGTCTAACGGTTCTGAAACTAATAATTCGTAATAATTATCAGACGATTCTTTGAGCGCAAAAGGTAAATCATCAGAAATATGAATATCTACCTGTCCATTTTCTCCTGAGTCTTTATCACTCACACTAACAACAGCAATTACTGTATTTACAGGTACATCTTCTTTAACTGGACTGGTAAAAGATTTGATAGAAATTTCTGGGTGATTGTCATTCATATCTGTGATTAAAATCTTTACTTTACATTTTCCAGACAGGCTATTTGCTCCTTTATCTGTTGCTATAATTTCCATATCATAGATCCTGAAATCCTCATAATTAATCATCTCTTTTACTCTGATTTCACCACTGTCAGGCTTTAATTCAAATGTTGTCTGTGTTTTCTCAGATGTATATAGACTAAAAGAATACGTGATATCTGAATTTGAGCCTTCATCTCTGTCACTGGCGTTTAATTTCACCACAAGGCTTCCAATAGGTGAGTTTTCGGTTAGATTTATAGTATAACTGTCTTTATCGAATTGAGGGGCGTTGTCATTCGTGTCCAAAACGCGCACAATAATGCTAGCTGTGCCAGAGCGGGCGGGGACTCCTCCATCCACAGCAGTGAGTATCAGATTATGAATGGCCTGCTCCTCGCGATCTAAAGCTTTTTTCAATATTAAATCGGCAAATTTTGAACCATCCCTCCCTGTCTGTATTTCAATATCAAAGTTTGCACTCTCACTCAAATGATAACTTTTAATAGAATTTGAACCAATATCAGGGTCAACCGCATTACTTAGAGAAAACCTCTCGCCAACAGCCGTTGATTCAGAGACGTCCAAATTAATCGTATCCCTACGAAAGTAAGGCGCATTGTCGTTAATATCCATTATTTCCAGTTCAATGTTAAATATACGAACTGGGTTCTCAAGTATGACTTCCATTTTTAAATAGCAAACTGTTTTTGATATGCAAAGATACTCTCTGTCAATGCGCTCCAAAATAAACAGGTCTCCGCTGTCTTTGTTCACATCTAGGTATTTCTTATTTGCAAGGATATCTAACCTGATTTTTCGTCTTCCTAACGTTTGTACATCGATTCCTAAATCTGCAGCCAAATTTGCAACCACAGAGCCTACCTCCATCTCCTCGGGAATAGAATAATGGGTGACAGAAGACGCCATGTAAACCAGTGCCGAAAGCATAAGTAATGTTGCGACGTACTTCATTGTAGGCTGCGCATCCATTCTGTTAGTGCAGCGTGTTGTCTTTGCGAGCTTATAACACAGTTGTCCTTAACAATGATGTTCGCAAATGTAAAACATTCAGTAGATTACAATATTAACTTAGCTTCCAGCTGCGTTCTACATAAGTGCCACGGTGTTATTCAACGCAGACAGCCAGCAGAAACACTTGCATCACCGCACGATTTTGTAATGACTCGCTGGTGAACATGAACCGTCATGGCGACTACAAAATAAATAAATAAATGTGAAATCGTCCTTTTGTTGGGGCACAGCGACACGTTGCGTATACTTTGAAGAATTGCCACAAATATATAAAATAAAGTTAAAATTACATTCATAAGCCAACTAATTTTCATGCTCAGAGCAGAAAATGTGTCAACTATAAATACGAAAACATAATGGCAATGAAATAAGACAGCACTATGTTATTTAGAAAAACAAAAAATGAATTTAAAATCAAAATGTATTTTATGCAGTTCAAATTACCTGAAGAGTAGATGCAGCTGAGTCGCTGGTCTCGGTCAGTCCTGTGCTCCTCGGTATACTGGACACGATGTATCTCGCTCCCTTTGGCACAGGCTGTCTGACCACCAGCTTTCCTTTCCTCGTCTCTGCTAGAAATAAACTGTACCAGTAGGCATCGTTGGAGACCAGAGTGGAATCCGCGATGGTCGAGTTCCTCTCGCTGATCACACTGTTCCTGCACGGAGGAACCGCTTTGCTGGGCTTCGTTTTCTGACACTTCAGCACGATGGTGACCAATATAGTGATGAGTAACAGAAATGAAACAGAGCCCAGTCCGATCACCAGATACAGGTTTAAATCGGAGAATATATCATATCCCAAAGGCACCTCAGTCATGTCAGCATAAGTTTTAAGGGCGGTCTCCACCGTGGATAGTTTGATGGTGACTGTAGCAGAGAGCGGTGGCTCTCCGTTATCCTTGGCGATCACAACCAGCTGCTGGTGGCGCGAGTCTCTGTAACTGAACATCCTCATGGTCCGGATCTCTCCGTTGTATTGATCCAAGCTGAATAATGTAGCGTCAGTGTTGTGGAGAAACTGGTACGTGATTCGAGAGTTGTGCACTGAATCAGAGTCTATGGCGATGACTTTGGCTATCAGAGTCCCTTTATCGGTGGATCTCGGGATCTTTTCCTCCACCACCGAGCCGTGCGCGCGCCATGGAGACACTATAAGCGGTGTGTTGTCATTCTGATCCATGATAATAATGTGAACGGTCACGTTACTGCTGAGTGGAGGAACACCAGAGTCTCTGGCCTCTATGTGGAAAAGAAACTCCTTCTCTATCTCATAGTCAAACGTTTTTAGCGCGTAAAGATTACCGTTCTCTGGGTTAATAGAGAACAGCATGGACATGGAAGTGTTCACTATTTCCTTTTCTATGATAAAATAAACTAGATACTGGTTTTCATGGAGATCTGGGTCTATAGCAGTTAAAGAACTCAGTAAAGCTCCAGGCGCGTTATTCTCCATAACAGGTATCCTGTAGAATGTCTGTGGGAACTGAGGAACATTGTCGTTAACGTCCAGCAGCTCTAAAGTTATAGTTTCATTATCAGATAAAGGCGGGTTGCCCCTGTCAGTTACGGTAATAGTGATGTCATATTCTGGAACTTTTTCACGGTCTAACGATTCTGAAACTAATAATTCATAATAATTATCAGATGATTCTTTGAGCGCAAAAGGTAAATCATCAGAAATATGAATATCTACCTGTCCATTTTCTCCTGAGTCTTTATCACTCACACTAACAACTGCAATTACTGTATTTACCGGTACATCTTCTTTAACTGGACTCTGAAATGACTTTATAGAAATTTCTGGGTGATTGTCATTCATATCGGTAATTATAATGGATAATTTACATTGACCGGATAATGGATGAGTTCCTTTATCTGATGCTATAACCTCCATATCGTAAATTCTAAAGTCTTCATAATTAACCATCTCCTTCACTCTAATTTCACCAGTGTTCGGATTTAAACTGAAAGCTTTCTGTGTTTTCTCTGATGTATACAGACTAAATGAATACACAAGGTCGGCATTGGAACCCTCATCTAAATCTGTTGCATTTAATTTAACAACCAGGCTTCCTATGGGCGAGTTTTCGGTTAAATTGATGGTGTAACTCTCCTGATCAAATTTAGGGGCGTTGTCGTTTGCATCCAACACACGAACGATGATACTGGCCGTACCTGAACGCGGAGGGACTCCGCCATCCACTGCTGTCAGTATCAAATTATGAACTGCTTGGGTTTCACGATCTAGAGCCTTTTTTAAAATTAAGTCAGCAAATTTGGAGCCGTCCCTGCCAGACTGAATTTCAATATCAAAGTGCTCGTTCTTGCTCAGATAATACGTTTTAACTGAATTGGAACCGACATCAGAATCCACAGCATTACTGACAGAAAATCGCTCACCCGCAGGTGTAGATTCAGTGATATCTAAATTGATTGTGTCTCGTCGAAATTGAGGGTTATTGTCATTGATATCTGTGATTTCCAGTTCTATGTAAAATATTCGCTCAGGTTTCTCCACGATAACTTCCATTTTTAAGAAGCAAGTAGTTTTGGAAGGACACAGATATTCACGATCAATCTTCTCTAGTATGTACAGCTCGCCCCTGTCTTTGTTGATGGCGAGGTATTTTTTGTTAGCAATCACATCTAATCGGACGTTTCGTTTAATCAGAGTCTGTACATCAAGTCCCAAATCAGTGGCTAAATTTGCCACGACAGATCCCACTTCCATCTCCTCTGGAATAGAATAGTGAGTAACAGCCAGAGCCGACTGAAGAAACACCGGTAAAAGAAGAAACAACGCGACATACCTTCTCCATGACCGGGCGTTCAAGTCAGAATCCATTGTTTGATCAAATGCTTATGTTGCAAAGACAAAGCAGTTCATGCAGCATCAAAGCATCGGATATGACTCCAAAATGAGATGCAGAAAGAGCTGTTAAGGAAGGTATAAAATCTAAAACGTTTCCTCAATGTAAAACCGCAATATTTTGTGTCTAAAGCCAGACAGACTGAGAAAGCAAGGGTTCATTGTAAAATGGCCAGCTGTGATAATGACGTTGAAATTACGCTCGCAGTGATGTAGCCTACAATTTGTGAGACTACAGCGCCACTTGGCGCACACACACTGAGGTGCCTTAACATTGTGCACAGTTTATGTTAAATATGCACTAACACTCACAATTTATTATTAAACTTAAAAAAAAAAAAACAGTCTAAAAATAAAAGTACAAGTATTAAAATATTCTTACCTCAGAATGGGGGCTTCGTAAGTCATAATACATTTGCACAAAACAATCAAAATGTGGACTATAAAATGTGATCTCACCTGTAGAGTAGATGCAGCTGAGTCGCTGGTCTCGGTCAGTCCTGTGCTCCTCGGTATACTGGACACGATGTATCTCGCTCCCTTTGGCACAGGCTGTCTAACCACCAGCTTTCCTTTCCTCGTTTCTGCCAGAAATAAACTGTACCAGTAGGCATCGTTGGAGACCAGAGTGGAATCCGCAATGGTCGAGTTCCTCTCGCTGATCACACTGTTTCTGCACGGAGGAGCCGCTTTGCTGGGCTTCGATTTCTGACACTTCAGCACGATGGTGACCAATATAGTGATGAGTAACAGAAATGAAACAGAGCCCAGTCCGATCACCAGATACAGGTTTAAATCGGAAAAGATGTCATATCCCAAAGGCACCTCAGTCATGTCAGCATAGGTTTTAAGTGCGGTCTCCACCGTGGACAGTTTAATTGTGACTGTAGCAGAGAGCGCGGGCTCTCCGTTGTCCTTGGCGATCACAACCAGCTGCTGGTGGCGCGAGTCTCTGTAACTGAACATTCTCATGGTCCGGATCTCTCCGTTGTATTGATCCAAGCTGAATAATGTAGCGTCGGTGTTGTGGAGAAACTGGTACGTGATTCGAGAGTTGTGCACTGAATCAGAGTCTATGGCGATGACTTTGGCTATCAGTGTTCCTTTATCTGTGGATCTGGGGATCTTTTCCTCCACCACCGAGCCGTGCGCGCGCCATGGAGACACTATAAGCGGTGTGTTGTCATTCTGATCCATGATAATAATGTGAACGGTCACGTTACTGCTGAGTGGAGGAACACCAGAGTCTCTGGTCTCGATGTGGAAAAGGAACTCCTTCTCTATCTCATAGTCAAACGTCTTTAGCGCGTAAAGATTACCGTTCTCTGGGTTAATGGAGAACAGCATGGACATGGAGGTGTTCACTATTTCCTTCTCTATGATAAAATAAACTAGATACTGGTTTTCATGGAGATCTGGGTCTATAGCAGTTAAAGAACTCAGTAAAGCTCCAGGTGCGTTATTCTCCATAACAGGTATCCTGTAGAATGTCTGTGGGAACTGAGGAACATTGTCGTTAACGTCCAGCAGCTCTAAAGTTATAGTTTCATTATCAGATAACGGCGGGTTGCCCCTGTCAATCACGGTAATAGTGATGTCATACTCTGGAACTTTTTCACGGTCTAACGGTTCTGAAACTAATAATTCGTAATAATTATCAGACGATTCTTTGAGCGCAAAAGGTAAATCATCAGAAATATGAATATCTACCTGTCCATTTTCTCCTGAGTCTTTATCACTCACACTAACAACTGCAATTACTGTATTTATAGGTACATCTTCTTTAACTGGACTCTGAAATGACTTTATCGAAATTTCTGGGTGATTGTCATTCATGTCGGTAATTAATATTTTTACTTTGCATTTTCCAGACAGACTATTTGCTCCTTTATCTGTTGCAATAATTTCCATATCGTAGATCCTGAAATCCTCATAATTAATCATTTCTTTTACTCTGATTTCACCATTGTCAGGATTCAGACTGAATGTCTGCTGTGTTTTCTCTGAAGTGTATAAACTATACGAGTAAAGAATATTTGAATTTGAGCCTTCATCTTTATCTGTGGCGTTTAATTTCACTACAAGGCTTCCAAAAGGTGCGTTTTCAGTTAGATTTATAGTATAACTGTCTTTATCGAATTGAGGGGCGTTGTCATTCGTGTCCAGAACGCGCACAATAATGCTAGCTGTGCCAGAGCGCGCGGGGACTCCTCCATCCACAGCAGTGAGTATGAGATTATGTGAAGCTTGCTTTTCTCTGTCTAAAGGCTTTTTCAGAATTAAATCAGCAAATTTTGAGCCGTCCCGCCCTGTTTGTATTTCAATGTCAAAGTGTTCGCTCTCACTCAAATAATACGTCTTGATCGAATTCGAGCCAATATCAGGATCCACAGCATTGCTGAGCGAGAATCTCTCTCCGGCTGCTGTAGATTCTGATATATCCAGATGGATAGTATCTCTTCGAAACTGGGGAGCATTATCATTTATGTCTACAATTTCAATTTCAAAGTTAAATATGCGCACAGGGTTTTCCAGTATAACTTCCATTTTGATAAAACATGTTGTCGCAGTTTTAGTTGTACAAAGATATTCCCGATCCATCTTTTCCAATATATAGAGCTCTCCTGTCTCTTTATTGAAATCCAGATATTTTTTGTTAGATATAATGTCCAGCCGCATTTTTCGTCTGTTCAGGGTTTTCACATCCAGTCCCAAATCTGACGCCAAATTAGCGACAATAGACCCTTCCTCCATTTCCTCTGGAATAGAATAGTGCGTAACAGAGGACGCAGTGTCCAAAATAGCGGAGAAATACAAGAGGACCGTTACATACCTCCAGAACTGTGACTTCACGTATCCTTCCATTTTGTAACGTTTGAAATATTTGTATTTCTCCAGTTCATGAAATCGGTTGAGAAACGAATGGCACACACAGCGAAGCTCTTGTCATGGCGCGTTCTTTGTGCGCTTTCCTCTTACAGGAAATCTGCCGTGTTGACTGTGAGTATGACCGAAAGTGTTTTCTTAGAGAACAGCGACGCTCAGTGAGTTTAGTATGAACGTACAAAATAAGAAGAGAACAGCCTCGCTTAAAATAAGTATTCTTCTATTGTACGCAATATTTATGTTGATGTCGTTTTGTTTTTTCACTTGATGCCAAGGAAATATGTGCTAACAGATGAACAGCCTCAAAATAACAAGTGCAAAGAACAAGAAAAAAAAAGTTGTTAAAACGGGGGAAAAAAAGATAACTGAGAATTAAACTAACCAAAATATGAGAGGAAAAATCTCTCATATTTTCTCAACCTGGGAAACACTGAGTATGCTATATTAAGGTAGGGTGTGCGCACCATATCTTCTCATACAATCTGAAAGGAAACTGTATGTGAAAAATCTTTCTTTGATTATTGACTTGGATTGTCTTACCTGTAGAGTAGATGCAGCTGAGTCGCTGGTCTCGGTCAGTCCTGTGCTCCTCGGTATACTGGACACGATGTATCTCGCTCCCTTTGGCACAGGCTGCCTAACCACCAGCTTTCCTTTCCTCGTCTCTGCTAGAAATAAACTGTACCAGTAGGCATCGTTGGAGACCAGAGTGGAATCCGCGATGGTCGAGTTCCTCTCGCTGATCACACTGTTCCTGCACGGAGGAGCCGTTTTGATGGGCTTCGTTTTCTGACACTTTAGCACGATGGTGACCAATATAGTGATGAGTAAAAGAAAGGAAACAGAGCCCAGTCCGATCACCAGATACAGGTTTAAATTGGAAAAGATGTCATATCCTAAAGGCACCTCAGTCATGTCAGCATAGGTTTTAAGGGCGATCTCCACCGTGGACAGTTTGATGGTGACTGTAGCAGAGAGCGCGGGCTCTCCGTTGTCCTTGGCGATCACAACCAGCTGCTGGTGGCGCGAGTCTCTGTAACTGAACATTCTCATGGTCCGGATCTCTCCGTTGTATTGATCCAAGCTGAATAATGTAGCGTCGGTGTTGTGGAGAAACTGGTACGTGATTCGAGAGTTGTGCACTGAATCAGAGTCTATGGCGATGACTTTGACTATCAGAGTTCCTTTATCCGTGGATCTCGGGATCTTTTCCTCTACCACAGAGCCGTGCGCGCGCCATGGAGACACTATAAGCGGTGTGTTGTCGTTCTGATCCATGATAATAATGTGAACGCTCACGTTACTGCTGAGTGGAGGAACACCTGAGTCTCTGGCCTCGATGTGGAAAAGGAACTCCTTCTCTATCTCATAGTCAAACGTTTTTAGCGCGTAAAGATTACCATTCTCTGGGTTAATGGAGAACAGCATGGACATGGAGGTGTTTACTATTTCCTTCTCTATTATAAAATAAACTAGATATTGATTTTCATGGAGATCTGGATCAATAGCAGTTAAAGAGCTCAGTAAAGCTCCAGGCGCGTTATTCTCCATAACAGGTATTCTGTAGAATGTCTGTGGGAACTGAGGAACATTGTCGTTAACGTCCAGCAGCTCTAAAGTTATAGTTTCATTATCAGATAACGGCGGGTTGCCCCTGTCAGTTACGGTAATAGTGATGTCATATTCTGGAACCTTTTCACGGTCTAACGGTTGTGAAACTAATAATTCATAATAATTATCAGATGATTCTTTTAGTGCAAAAGGTAAATCATCAGAAATATGAATATCTATCTGTCCATTTTCTCCTGAGTCTTTATCACTTACACTAACAACTGCAATTACTGTATTTACAGGCACATCCTCTTTAACTGGACTGGTAAATGATTTGATAGAAATTTCAGGATGATTGTCATTCATATCTGTGACTAAAATCTTTACTTTGCATTTTCCAGAGAGACTATTTGCTCCTTTATCTGTTGCTATAATTTCCATATCGTAGATCCTGAAATCCTCATAATTAATCATTTCTTTTACTCTGATTTCTCCACTGTCAGGATTCAGACTGAATGTCTGCTGTGTTTTCTCTGAAGTGTATAAACTATAGGAGTAAAGAATATTTGAATTTGGGCCCTCGTCTTTATCTGTGGCGTTTAATTTCACTACAAGGCTTCCAACAGGAGCGTTTTCTGTTAGATTTATAGTATAATTGTCTTTATCGAATTGAGGGGCGTTGTCATTCGTGTCCAGAACGCGCACAATAATGCTAGCCGTGCCAGAGCGCGCGGGGACTCCTCCATCCACAGCAGTGAGTATCAGATTATGTGAAGCTTGCTTTTCTCTGTCTAAAGGCTTTTTCAGAATTAAATCAGCAAATTTTGAACCGTCCCTTCCTGTTTGTATTTCAATGTCAAAGTGTTCACTCTCACTCAAATAATAAGTTTTAATCGAATTCGAACCAATATCAGGATCCACCGCATTACTGAGCGAGAATCTCTCTCCGGCTGCTGTAGATTCTGATATATCCAAATGGATCGCATCTCTCCGAAACTGGGGCGCATTATCATTTATGTCTACAATTTCAATTTCAATGTTAAATATTCGAACAGGATTTTCGAGTATTACTTCCATTTTGATAAAACATGTTGTTGCTGTTTTTGATATACAGAGATATTCTCGATCCATCTTTTCTAATATGTAGAGCTCTCCTGTCTCCTTGTTAACATCTAGATATTTTTTGTTAGAGATTATGTCGAGCCGCATTTTTCGCCTGCTGAGTGTTTTCACATCCAGTCCCAAATCTGACGCCAAATTAGCGACAACAGACCCTTCCTCCATTTCCTCTGGAATAGAATAGTGCGTAACAGCGGACGCTGTGTCCAAAATAACGGAGAAATACATAAGGACCGTTACATACCTCCAAAACTGTGAATTTACATATCCCTCCATTCTGCCGCGTTTGAGATATTCGTATTCCTTACGATCATGAAATTGACTAAGAAACGAATGGCACACACAGCGAAGCTCTTCTCATGGCCTGATCATTTGTGCGCTTTCCTTCAATAGGAAATCTGTCATGGCGATTGAGATTATGACCAAAAGCGTTTTCTTAGAGAACAGCGACACTTTGTGAGTTTAGTATGAACGTACACAATAATAAGAGAACAGCCTCGCTTAAAATAGGTATTCTTCTATTTTACACACTATGTACGTTTTTACATTTGTTTGTTTGTTTGTTTGTTTTTCACTTGTTTGTTTTTTTAACTGGTTGCCAAGGAATAATGTGCTAATAGATGCACGTCCTCGAAATAACAGGTGCAAACAACACATACAAAAGTTATTCAAAAAGAAAAAGAAAGAAAAAAGATAACTAAAAAGAAATTCAACTAATTACAATAAGAGACGGGGAAAAATCTTATATTTTTCAACCTGTGAAACGCTGAGTATACTATATTAAGGTAGGGCGCACGCACCATCTCTTTTACCATCGAAAGCAAACTGTGTGTGAAACGTTATGTAGTTTTTTTCTTTGATTATTTACTTAATTGTCTCACCTGTAGTGTAGATGCAGCTGAGTCGCTGGTCTCGGTCAGTCCTGTGCTCCTCGGTATACTGGACACGATGTATCTCGCTCCCTTTGGCACAGGCTGTCTGACCACCAGCTTTCCTTTCCTCGTCTCTGCCAGAAATAAACTGTACCAGTAGGCATCGTTGGAGACCAGAGTGGAATCCGCGATTGTCGAGTTCCTCTCGCTGATCACACTGTTCCTGCACGGTGGAGCCGCTTTGCTAGGCTTCGTTTTCTGACACTTCAGCACGATGGTGACCAATATAGTGATGAGTAAAAGAAATGAAACAGAGCCCAGTCCGATCACCAGATACAGGTTTAAATCGGAGAAGATGTCATATCCCAAAGGCACCTCAGTCATGTCAGCATAGGTTTTAAGGGCGGTCTCCACCGTGGACAGTTTGATGGTGACTGTAGCAGAGAGCGCGGGCTCTCCGTTGTCCTTGGCGATCACAACCAGCTGCTGGTGGCGCGAGTCTCTGTAACTGAACATTCTCATGGTCCGGATCTCTCCGTTGTATTGATCCAAGCTGAATAATGTAGCGTCAGTGTTGTGGAGAAACTGGTACGTGATTCGAGAGTTGTGCACTGAATCAGAGTCTATGGCGATGACTTTGGCTATCAGAGTCCCTTTATCGGTGGATCTGGGGATCTTTTCCTCCACCACCGAGCCGTGTGCGCGCCATGGAGACACTATAAGCGGTGTGTTGTCGTTCTGATCCATGATAATAATGTGAACGGTCACGTTACTGCTGAGTGGAGGAACACCAGAGTCTCTGGCCTCAATGTGGAAAAGGAACTCCTTCTCTATCTCATAGTCAAACGTCTTTAGCGCGTAAAGATTACCGTTCTCTGGATTAATGGAGAACAGCATGGACATGGAGGTGTTCACTATTTCCTTCTCTATGATAAAATAAACTAGATACTGGTTTTCATGGAGATCTGGGTCTATAGCAGTTAAAGAGCTCAGTAAAGCTCCAGGCGCGTTATTCTCCATAACAGGTATCCTGTAGAATGTCTGTGGGAACTGAGGAATATTGTCGTTAACGTCCAGCAGCTCTAAAGTTATAGTTTCATTATCAGATAACGGCGGGTTCCCCCTGTCAGTCACGGTAATAGTGATGTCATATTCTGGAACCTTTTCACGGTCTAACGGTTCTGAAACTAATAATTCATAATAATTATCAGACGATTCTTTTAGTGCAAAAGGTAAATCATCAGAAATATGAATATCTACCTGTCCGTTTTCTCTTGAGTCTTTATCACTTACACTAACAACTGCAATTACTGTATTTACAGGCACATCCTCTTTAACTGGACTGGTAAATGATTTTATAGAAATTTCAGGATGATTGTCATTCATATCTGTGATTAAAATCTTTACTTTGCATTTTCCAGAGAGGCTATTAGCTCCTTTATCTGTTGCTATAATTTCCATATCATAGATCCTGAAATCCTCATAATTAATCATTTCTTTTACTCTGATTTCTCCACTGTCAGGATTCAGACTAAATGTCTGTTGCGTTTTCTCTGACGTATACAAACTATACGAGTAAAGTATATCTGAATTGGAACTTTCATCTTTATCTGTTGCATTTAATTTCACCACAAGGCTTCCAATAGGTGCGTTTTCCGTTAGATTTATAGTATAACTGTCTTTATCGAATTGAGGGGCGTTGTCATTCGTATCCAGAACGCGCACAATAATGCTAGCCGTGCCAGAGCGCGCGGGGACTCCTCCATCCACAGCAGTGAGTATCAGATTATGTGAAGCCTGTTTTTCTCTGTCTAAAGGTTTTTTAAGAATTAAATCAGCAAATTTTGAACCATCCCTTCCTGTTTGTATTTCAATGTCAAAGTGTTCGCTCTCACTCAAATAATAAGTTTTAATCGAATTCGAGCCAATATCAGGATCCACAGCATTACTTAGTGAGAATCTCTCTCCGGCTGCTGTAGATTCTGATATATCCAAACGGATCGTATCCCTCCAAAACTTGGGAGCATTATCATTGATATCTACAATTTCAATTTCAATGTTGAACATTCTCACTGGATTTTCAAATGTCACTTCCATTTTGATAAAACATGTCGCTGTTTTAGATGAACAAAGATATTCTCTGTCTATCTTTTCTAATATATAGAGCTCTCCCGTCTCTTTGTTGACATCCAGATATTTTTTGTTAGATCTAATATCGAGACGCATTTGTCTTTTGCTCAGTGTTTTCACGTCCAGTCCTAAATCTGACGCCAAATTAGCGACAACAGAGCCTTCCTCCATTTCTTCTGGGATGGAGTAATGCGTAACAGCAGACGCTTTGTCAAAAATACTGGATAAAAGCAGAAGGGCCGTTACATACCTCGAAACCTGTGATTTTGCGCATCTTTCCATTTTGCAGTGTTTGAGATATTCGTATTCCTCGCGATCATGAAATTGTCAGAGAAAGGAATAGGACATACCAAGAAGCTCTTATCATGACCAGATCCTTTGTGCGCTTTCCTCCTATAGGAAATCTGTCATGGCGACTGAGAATATGGCCAAAGCGTTTTCTTAGAGGACAGCGACGCTTAGTGAATTTAGCATGAACATGCACAATAAGATTAGAACAGACTTGCTTTCAAAAAGTATTCTATTTTCCGCGTTATTTGTGTTTTCTTTTTGCTGTCCAGAGCTCCAACCCTAACAATTCACTGCTCTTTGTTTTTGAGCTCAAATAGAGAAAGTGTGATTTAAATGTGAGGATTCAAAATAACACATGTAAAGACAAATAATAAACAGGCATTGCGAAATATGGAAGAATATGCGAAAATTAAAATAATACAACTCCAAAAGGACAATGCCGTTTTCTACAACTGGGAAACACTGCAGTTCATACCAAGGCCACGAAATGATGCTTCGCTTAGAAATTGTGCGTAAAACGTCATGTAAATCTGTCTTTGATTACTGACGTGGATTGTCTTACCTGCAGAGTAGATGCAGCGGAGTCGCTGGTCTCGGTCAGTCCTGTGCTCCTCGGTATACTGGACACGATGTATCTCGCTCCCTTTGGCACAGGCTGTCTGACCACCAGCTTTCCTTTCCTCGTCTCTGCCAGAAATAAACTGTACCAGTAGGCATCGTTGGAGACCAGAGTGGAATCCGCGATGGTCGAGTTCCTCTCGCTGATCACACTGTTCCTGCACGGAGGAGCCGCTTTGATGGGCTTCGTTTTCTGACACTTCAGCACGATGGTGACCAATATAGTGATGAGTAAAAGAAATGAAACAGAGCCCAGTCCGATCACCAGATACAGGTTTAAATCGGAGAAGATGTCATATCCCAACGGCACCTCAGTCATGTCAGCATAGGTTTTAAGGGCGATCTCCACCGTGGACAGTTTGATGGTGACTGTAGCAGAGAGCGCGGGCTCTCCGTTGTCCTTGGCGATCACAACCAGCTGCTGGTGGCGCGAGTCTCTGTAACTGAACATTCTCATAGTCCGGATCTCTCCGTTGTATTGATCCAAGCTGAATAATGTAGCGTCAGTGTTGTGGAGAAACTGGTATGTGATTCGAGAATTGTGCACTGAATCAGAGTCTATGGCGATGACTTTGGCTATCAGAGTTCCTTTATCGGTGGATCTTGGGATTTTTTCCTCCACCACAGAGCCGTGCGCGCGCCATGGAGACACTATAAGCGGTGTGTTGTCGTTCTGATCCATGATAATAATGTGAACGGTCACGTTACTGCTGAGTGGAGGAACACTAGAGTCTCTGGCCTCAATGTGGAAAAGGAACTCCTTCTCTATCTCATAGTCAAACGTCTTTAGCGCGTAAAGATTACCGTTCTCTGGGTTAATAGAGAACAGCATGGACATGGAGGTGTTCACTATTTCCTTCTCTATTATAAAATAAACTAGATACTGATTTTCATGGAGATCTGGATCAATAGCAGTTAAAGAGCTCAGTAAAGCTCCAGGCGCGTTATTCTCCATAACAGGTATCCTGTAGAATGTCTGTGGGAACTGAGGAACATTGTCGTTAACGTCCAGCAGCTCTAAAGTTATAGTTTCATTATCAGATAACGGCGGGTTGCCCCTGTCAGTCACGGTAATAGTGATGTCATATTCTGGAACCTTTTCACGGTCTAAGGGTTCTGAAACTAATAATTCATAATAATTATCAGATGATTCTTTCAGCGCGAAAGGTAAATCATCAGAAATATGAATATCTACCTGTCCATTTTCTTCTGAGTCTTTATCATTCACACTAACAACTGCAATTACTGTATTTAGAGGTACATCCTCTTTAACTGGACTGGTAAAAGATTTTATAGAAATTTCAGGATGATTGTCATTCATATCTGTGATTAAAATTTTTACTTTACACTTTCCAGAGAGAGTATTAGATCCTTTATCTGTTGCTATAATTTCCATATCATAAATCCTGAAATCCTCATAATTAACCGTTTCTTTTACTCTAATTTCTCCATTGTCAGGATTCAGACTGAATGTCTGTTGTGTTTTCTCTGACGTATACAAACTATAAGAGTAAACTAAATCTGAATTTGAGCCCTCGTCTTTATCTGTCGCATTTAATTTCACCACAAGGCTTCCAATAGGTGCGTTTTCTGTTAGATTTATAGTATAACTGTCTTTATCGAATTGAGGGGCGTTGTCATTGGAGTCCAGAACTCGCACAATAATGCTAGCCGTGCCAGAGCGCGCGGGGACTCCTCCATCCACAGCAGTGAGTATCAGATTATGTATGTCCTGTTCTTCTCTATCCAAAGCTTTTTTAAGAATCAAATCAGTGAATTTTGATCCATCTCGCCCGGTCTGAATCTCGATAGAGAAATGATCGCTTTCACTGAGGTAATATGTTTTAATTGTATTAACACCGATATCAGGATCAACCGCATTGTTCAAAGAAAATCTTTCCCCCACAGGCGTTGACTCTGAAATGTCCAAATGCATTGTGTCCCTTCTAAAATGTGGAGCATTGTCGTTAATATCAAGAATTTCCAATTCAATATTAAACATTCGCACAGGGTTTTCGATCGTAGCATCCAGTTTCAGAACACACGCTGCTGCTGCCTTAGTTGTGCATATGTGCTCGCGGTCGATTCTCTCCACAATGAACAGCTCTCCTGTTTCTTTGTTAATATCCAGATATTTTTTATTTGCGATAGTGTCGAGACGAATCTTGCGTTTACTTAATGTTCTAACATCTAATCCCAGATCCGTTGCCAAATTAGCCACTATAGAGCCCTCGTCCAATTCTTCAGGTATAGAATAATGTGTAACAGAAGATGCTGTATTCAGCACAGAGATTAAAACGATGACGAACACGTACCTTTTCAATGTCTTGCTTTTCATTAGAGATTCCATTTTTTCGATTTATATTCCAGTGATGAAATGTAAAACAAACAACATTGCGGTTACAAATGTACCGTTTTGGATTTCAGGAAGCAGAATAAGCCGTTTTGCGGTGTTCATGAAAGAAGAGAGCATACAGCTTTTGCCAACAAAGCAAATACGTCACCAGCATTGGCTGTGATGAAAGATAAATCAAGAAGAGCAGTTTTCATGGAGAACAGCGACGCTGTGCGTATTAGTTTGCCTGGCACATATAAACAAGAGTTTAGTATTAAAATACAACGACTATATGTTCAATTAAAAGAAAAAAGTACAAGAAATAAAATCTGTCATTAGATGCTAAATATAATATTCACTTGCATTCAAACAAGATAAACTGGCCAGGTGAATTATTCCACGTGAATATTTCCTTGGGTAGCAAAAAATGCTGTAAAGGCAAATGTGCAGATGCAAGACAGCAACAATAATCAGATGTTAGATGTGAAATTTTAAAGCTGTACCGTGCAGAGTGATTATAAGGCACATACAGTAACCTTTAAAAGGTAAGACTTTATTTTTACCTGTAGAGTAGATGCAGCTGAGTCGCTGGTCTCGGTCAGTCCTGTGCTCCTCGGTATACTGGACACGACGTATCTCGCTCCCTTTGGCACAGGCTGTCTGACCACCAGCTTTCCTTTCCTCGTCTCTGCTAGAAATAAACTGTACCAGTAGGCATCGTTGGAGACCAGAGTGGAATCCGCGATGGTCGAGTTCCTCTCACTGATCACACTGTTCCTGCACGGTGGAGCCGCTTTGCTGGGCTTCGTTTTCTGACACTTCAGCACGATGGTGACCAATATAGTGATGAGTAACAGAAATGAAACAGAGCCCAGTCCGATCACCAGATACAGGTTTAAATCGGAGAATATATCATATCCCAAAGGCACCTCAGTCATGTCAGCATAGGTTTTAAGGGCGGTCTCCACCGTGGACAGTTTGATGGTGACTGTAGCAGAGAGCGCGGGCTCTCCGTTGTCCTTGGCGATCACAACCAGCTGCTGGTGGCGCGAGTCTCTGTAACTGAACATTCTCATGGTCCGGATCTCTCCGTTGTATTGATCCAAACTGAATAATGTAGCGTCAGTGTTGTGGAGAAACTGGTAAGTGATTCGAGAGTTGTGCACTGAATCAGAGTCTATGGCGATGACTTTGGCTATTAGAGTTCCTTTATCTGTGGATCTCGGTATCTTTTCCTCTACCACGGAGCCGTGCGCGCGCCATGGAGACACTATAAGCGGTGTGTTGTCGTTCTGATCCATGATAATAATGTGAACGCTCACGTTACTGCTGAGTGGAGGAACACCAGAGTCTCTGGCCTCAATGTGGAAAAGGAACTCCTTCTCTATCTCATAGTCAAACGTCTTTAGCGCGTAAAGATTACCGTTCTCTGGGTTAATAGAGAACAGCATGGACATGGAGGTGTTCACTATTTCCTTTTCTATAATAAAATAAACTAGATACTGATTTTCATGGAGATCTGGATCTATAGCAGTTAAAGAGCTCAGTAAAGCTCCAGGCGCGTTATTCTCCATAACAGGTATCCTGTAGAATGTCTGTGGGAACTGAGGAACATTGTCGTTAACGTCCAGCAGCTCTAAAGTTATAGTTTCATTATCAGATAAAGGCGGGTTGCCCCTGTCAGTTACGGTAATAGTGATGTCATATTCTGGAACTTTTTCACGGTCTAACGATTCTGAAACTAATAATTCATAATAATTATCAGATGATTCTTTGAGCGCAAAAGGTAAATCATCAGAAATATGAATATCTACCTGTCCATTTTCTCCTGAGTCTTTATCACTCACACTAACAACTGCAATTACTGTATTTACCGGTACATCTTCTTTAACTGGACTCTGAAATGACTTTATAGAAATTTCTGGGTGATTGTCATTCATATCGGTAATTATAATGGATAATTTACATTGACCGGATAATGGATGAGTTCCTTTATCTGATGCTATAACCTCCATATCGTAAATTCTAAAGTCTTCATAATTAACCATCTCCTTCACTCTAATTTCACCAGTGTTCGGATTTAAACTGAAAGCTTTCTGTGTTTTCTCTGATGTATACAGACTAAATGAATACACAAGGTCGGCATTGGAACCCTCATCTAAATCTGTTGCATTTAATTTAACAACCAGGCTTCCTATGGGCGAGTTTTCGGTTAAATTGATGGTGTAACTCTCCTGATCAAATTTAGGGGCGTTGTCGTTTGCATCCAACACACGAACGATGATACTGGCCGTACCTGAACGCGGAGGGACTCCGCCATCCACTGCTGTCAGTATCAAATTATGAACTGCTTGGGTTTCACGATCTAGAGCCTTTTTTAAAATTAAGTCAGCAAATTTGGAGCCGTCCCTGCCAGACTGAATTTCAATATCAAAGTGCTCGTTCTTGCTCAGATAATACGTTTTAACTGAATTGGAACCGACATCAGAATCCACAGCATTACTGACAGAAAATCGCTCACCCGCAGGTGTAGATTCAGTGATATCTAAATTGATTGTGTCTCGTCGAAATTGAGGGTTATTGTCATTGATATCTGTGATTTCCAGTTCTATGTAAAATATTCGCTCAGGTTTCTCCACGATAACTTCCATTTTTAAGAAGCAAGTAGTTTTGGAAGGACACAGATATTCACGATCAATCTTCTCTAGTATGTACAGCTCGCCCCTGTCTTTGTTGATGGCGAGGTATTTTTTGTTAGCAATCACATCTAATCGGACGTTTCGTTTAATCAGAGTCTGTACATCAAGTCCCAAATCAGTGGCTAAATTTGCCACGACAGATCCCACTTCCATCTCCTCTGGAATAGAATAGTGAGTAACAGCCAGAGCCGACTGAAGAAACACCGGTAAAAGAAGAAACAACGCGACATACCTTCTCCATGACCGGGCGTTCAAGTCAGAATCCATTGTTTGATCAAATGCTTATGTTGCAAAGACAAAGCAGTTCATGCAGCATCAAAGCATCGGATATGACTCCAAAATGAGATGCAGAAAGAGCTGTTAAGGAAGGTATAAAATCTAAAACGTTTCCTCAATGTAAAACCGCAATATTTTGTGTCTAAAGCCAGACAGACTGAGAAAGCAAGGGTTCATTGTAAAATGGCCAGCTGTGATAATGACGTTGAAATTACGCTCGCAGTGATGTAGCCTACAATTTGTGAGACTACAGCGCCACTTGGCGCACACACACTGAGGTGCCTTAACATTGTGCACAGTTTATGTTAAATATGCACTAACACTCACAATTTATTATTAAACTTAAAAAAAAAAAAACAGTCTAAAAATAAAAGTACAAGTATTAAAATATTCTTACCTCAGAATGGGGGCTTCGTAAGTCATAATACATTTGCACAAAACAATCAAAATGTGGACTATAAAATGTGATCTCACCTGTAGAGTAGATGCAGCTGAGTCGCTGGTCTCGGTCAGTCCTGTGCTCCTCGGTATACTGGACACGATGTATCTCGCTCCCTTTGGCACAGGCTGTCTAACCACCAGCTTTCCTTTCCTCGTTTCTGCCAGAAATAAACTGTACCAGTAGGCATCGTTGGAGACCAGAGTGGAATCCGCAATGGTCGAGTTCCTCTCGCTGATCACACTGTTTCTGCACGGAGGAGCCGCTTTGCTGGGCTTCGATTTCTGACACTTCAGCACGATGGTGACCAATATAGTGATGAGTAACAGAAATGAAACAGAGCCCAGTCCGATCACCAGATACAGGTTTAAATCGGAAAAGATGTCATATCCCAAAGGCACCTCAGTCATGTCAGCATAGGTTTTAAGTGCGGTCTCCACCGTGGACAGTTTAATTGTGACTGTAGCAGAGAGCGCGGGCTCTCCGTTGTCCTTGGCGATCACAACCAGCTGCTGGTGGCGCGAGTCTCTGTAACTGAACATTCTCATGGTCCGGATCTCTCCGTTGTATTGATCCAAGCTGAATAATGTAGCATCATTGTTGTGGAGAAACTGGTACGTGATTCTAGAGTTGTGCACTGAGTCAGAGTCTATGGCGATGACTTTGGCAATCAGAGTTCCTTTATCCGTGGATCTCGGGATCTTTTCCTCCACCACCGAGCCGTGCGCGCGCCATGGAGACACTATAAGGGGTGTGTTGTCGTTCTGATCCATGATAATAATGTGAACGGTCACGTTACTGCTGAGTGGAGGAACACCAGAGTCTCTGGCCTCGATGTGGAAAAGGAACTCCTTCTCTATCTCATAGTCAAACGTCTTTAGCGCGTAAAGATTACCGTTCTCTGGGT
Organism: Labeo catla; assembly: GCA_012976165.1. NCBI lineage: Eukaryota > Metazoa > Chordata > Actinopteri > Cypriniformes > Cyprinidae > Labeo > Labeo catla. The sequence goes on from VONZ01000076.1 coordinate 1,300,678, forward strand.
TAATTGAGAACAGCATGGACATGGATGTGTTCACTATTTCCTTTTCTATTATAAAATAAACTAGATACTGATTTTCATGGAGATCTGGATCTATAGCAGTTAAAGAGCTCAGTAAAGCTCCAGGCGCGTTATTCTCCATAACAGGTATCGTGTAGAATGTCTGTGGGAACTGAGGAACATTGTCGTTAACGTCCAGCAGCTCTAAAGTTATAGTTTCATTATCAGATAAAGGCGGGTTCCCCCTGTCAGTTACGGTAATAGTGATGTCATATTCTGGAACTTTTTCACGGTCTAACGATTCTGAAACTAATAATTCATAATAATTATCAGATGATTCTTTGAGCGCAAAAGGTAAATCATCAGAAATATGAATATCTACCTGTCCATTTTCTCCTGAGTCTTTATCACTCACACTAACAACTGCAATTACTGTATTTACCGGTACATCTTCTTTAACTGGACTCTGAAATGACTTTATAGAAATTTCTGGGTGATTGTCATTCATGTCGGTAATTATAATAGATAATTTACATTGACCGGATAATGGATGAGGTCCTTTATCTGATGCTATAACCTCCATATCGTAAATTCTAAAGTCTTCATAATTAACCATCTCCTTCACTCTAATTTCACCAGTGTTAGGATTTAAACTGAAAGCTTTTTGTGTCTTCTCTGATGTATACAGACTAAATGAATACACAAGGTCGGCATTAGAACCCTCATCTAAATCTGTTGCATTTAATTTAACAACAAGGCTGCCTATGGGTGAGTTTTCGGTCAAATTGATGGTGTAGCTCTCCTGATCAAATTTAGGGGCGTTGTCATTTGCATCCAACACACGAACGATGATACTGGCCGTACCTGAACGTGGAGGCACTCCACCATCCACTGCTGTCAGTATCAAATTATGAAGAGACTGTGTTTCACGATCCATAGCCTTTTTTAAAATTAAGTCAGCAAATTTGGAGCCGTCCCTCCCAGAGTGAATTTCAATATCAAAGTGCTCGTTCTGGCTCAGATAATACGTTTTAACCGAATTGGAACCGACATCAGAATCCACAGCATTACTGACAGAAAATCGCTCACCCGCAGGTGTAGATTCAGTGATATCTAAATTGATTGTGTCTCGTCTAAAATGAGGATTATTATCGTTTATGTCTGTGATTTCCAACTCTATGTAAAATATTCGCACAGGGTTTTCCACAGTAACTTCCATTTTTAAAAAACAAGTCGTAGTGGTTTTGGCAGGACACAGATATTCACGATCAATCTTCTCTAGTATGTACAGCTCGCCCCTGTCTTTGTTGATGGCGAGGTATTTTTTGTTAGCAATCACATCTAATCGGACGTTTCGTTTAATCAATGTCTGTGCATCAAGTCCCAAATCAGAGGCTAAATTTGCCACGACAGATCCCACTTCCATCTCCTCTGGAATAGAATAGTGAGTAACAGCCAGAGCCGACTGAAGAAACACCGGTAAAAGAAAAAACAACGCGACATACCTTCTCCATGACCGGGCGTTCAAGTCAGAATCCATTGTTTGATCAAATGCTTATGTTGCAAAGACAAAGCAGTTCATGCAGCATCAAAGCATCGGATATGACTCCAAAATGAGAAGCAGAAAGAACTATTAGTGAAGGGATAAAATATAAAAAGATTCCTCGAAGTAAAACCGCAATATTTTGTCTAAAGCCAGACAGACGGAGAAAGCAAGTGTTCATTGTAAAATGGCCAGCTGTGATAATGACGTTGAAATTATGCTCGCAGTGATGTAGCCTACAATCTGTGAGACTACAGCGCCACTTGGTGCACACACACTGAGGTGCCTTAACATTGTGCACAGTGTATGTTAAATATGCACTAACACTCACAATTTATTATTAAACTTAAAAAAAAAAACTCTACTAGCCTAAAAATAAAAGTACAATTATTGAAATAGTCTTACCTCAGAATGGGGGCTTCGTAAATTATAATACATTTTCACAGAACAATCAAAATGTGGACTATAAAATGTGATCTCACCTGTAGTGTAGATGCAGCTGAGTCGCTGGTCTCGGTCAGTCCTGTGCTCCTCGGTATACTGGACACGATGTATCTTGCTCCCTTTGGCACAGGCTGTCTGACCACCAGCTTTCCTTTCCTCGTCTCTGCTAGAAATAAACTGTACCAGTAGGCATCGTTGGAGACCAGAGTGGAATCCGCGATTGTCGAGTTCCTCTCGCTGATCACACTGTTCCTGCACGGAGGAGCCGCTTTGCTGGGCTTCGTTTTCTGACATTTTAGCACGATGGTGACCAATATAGTGATGAGTAACAGAAATGAAACAGAGCCCAGTCCGATCACCAGATACAGGTTCAAATCGGAGAATATATCATATCCCAAAGGCACCTCAGTCATGTCAGCATAGGTTTTAAGGGCGATCTCCACCGTGGACAGTTTGATGGTGACTGTAGCAGAGAGCGCGGGCTCTCCGTTGTCCTTGGCGATCACAACCAGCTGCTGGTGGCGCGAGTCTCTGTAACTGAACATTCTCATGGTCCGGATCTCTCCGTTGTATTGATCCAAGCTGAATAATGTGGCGTCAGTGTTGTGGAGAAACTGGTACGTGATTCTAGAGTTGTGCACTGAATCAGAGTCTATGGCGATGACTTTGGCAATCAGAGTTCCTTTATCCGTGGATCTCGGGATCTTTTCCTCCACCACCGAGCCGTGCGCGCGCCATGGAGACACTATAAGCGGCGTGTTGTCGTTCTGATCCATGATAATAATGTGAACGGTCACGTTACTGCTGAGCGGAGGAACACCAGAGTCTCTGGCCTCGATGTGGAAAAGGAAGTCCTTCTCTATCTCATAGTCAAACGTTTTTAGCGCGTAAAGATTACCGTTCTCTGGGTTAATGGAAAACAACATGGACATGGAGGTGTTCACTATTTCCTTCTCTATTATAAAATAAACTAGATACTGGTTTTCATGGAGATCTGGATCTATAGCCGTTAAAGAGCTCAGTAAAGCTCCAGGCGCGTTATTCTCCATAACAGGTATCCTGTAGAATGTCTGTGGGAACTGAGGAACATTGTCGTTAACGTCCAGCAGCTCTAAAGTTATAGTTTCATTATCAGATAATGGCGGGTTGCCCCTGTCAGTCACGGTAATAGTGATGTCATATTCTGGAACCTTTTCACGGTCTAACGGTTCTAAAACTAATAATTCATAATATTTATCAGATGATTCTTTAAGTGCAAAAGGTAAATAATCAGAAATATGAATATATACCTGTCCGTTTTCTCCTGAGTCTTTATCACTCACACTAACAACAGCAATTACTGTATTTATAGGTACATCCTCTTTAACAGGGCCAGAAAATGATTTAATGAAAATCTCAGGATGATTATCGTTCATATCTGTGATTAAAATAGTAAGTTTACATTTCCCAGAGAGACTATTAGATCCTTTATCTGTTGCCATTATCTCCATATCATAGATTTTGAAATCTTCATAATTAACCATCTCTTTAACTCGAATTTCACCAGTTTCTGAATTCAAATTAAACGTCTCCTGCGTTTTCTCGGATGTATATAAACTGAACGTGTACATTATTTCAGAATTTTGCCCTTCATCCAAATCTGTTGCATTTAACTTAACAACAAGGCTTCCTATTGGAGTATTTTCACTTAAATGTACATTATAGCTTTCTTTATCGAACTGAGGGGCGTTGTCATTTGTGTCTAGCACTTGGACAATAATATTAGCTGTCCCAGAGCGAGAAGGCACTCCGCCATCTACAGCAGTGAGAATCAGATTATGAACTGCTTGTTCTTCGCGATCTAATGCTTTTTTCAGTACCAAATCAGCTAATTTAGAGCCATCTCGACCAGACTGTATTTCTATTGTAAAATGATCACTTTCACTAAGATAGTAAGTCTTAATGGAATTAGATCCAATGTCGGAGTCCACTGCATTGTTCAGGGAGAAACGCTCGCCGGTTGGTGTTGATTCTGAAATGTCTAAATGCATGACATCTCGTCGAAAGTGGGGTGCATTGTCGTTGATGTCTAATATTTCTAGCTCAATATTGAACATCCTAATTGGATTTTCGATTGTAGCATCCAGCTTTAGAAAACAAGAATTTGTAGTTTTGGATGGGCAGAGATATTCTCTGTCTATTCTTTCGACGATAAATAACTCCCCCGTTTCTTTATTTACGTCCAGATATTTTTTATTTGCGATCACATCTAAGCGCATCTTGCGTTTCGTCAGACTCTGTATATCCAAACCAAGATCAGTGGCTAAATTTGCAACAACAGATCCTACCTCCATTTCCTCGGGAATAGAGTAGTGGGTAACGCCAAATGCTGGATTTAATACGGCATATATTATCAGGAATAACAAAACGTACCTTTTCCATTTCTGCGCTGTCACACACGGTTTCATTTTTGAATAAATATGTAAGTCCAGTATATTCCAAACAGGTAATGGAAATTGACAATGAAATACGCAGAGGAACAAAGAGACGTGCAAAGAGAGGAAGGAGAGGATCAGCCACTAAAAGCTGTAGACTGTGACGTTACCTTATAGCGACCAATAAGTCATTTCCATCTTCTGTATTGCTAGACAACAGCGACACTTTGTGCATGATGTAAAAACATGACATTTATTATATAGCCAAGCCAGCTGAATTACATTATAATCATGACTGAATACTAAACATAAGAATATTTTTGCTTGGAAATATGATGCACATTTTAATTCATACCACACACACACACACACACACACACACATGTGAAGAGGCCTGTAAGTGCCGTCTGAAATTTTCATCTAAAATGTGCATTTTTATCAATTTATCAGGCTCCTATGTTTAGGTTCAGTAATTTCAATGTATAGGTAATTTTTTTATGCAATTGAAGTGAAATAACTGAATAAATACATACATATATATATATATATATATATGAAGAGTTCAGATGCAAAACCAGCTAAATCCATCTGACGTTTTTCTTTAAAATGAGCGTTTCTTTCTGGCTACTTTGTATAGGTTTCTATGTAAGTACTGGTACTTCTGATTGGGCTGAGGCTGGAATTTAGCGAGTTTGAAGTAAAAGTATTTGATGGAATGTATACTGTGTGTCAGGAGCATTCACTCAGTATCATTATCTAATTTTAGCTGGTTTTGCATCTGAACTCTTCATATATATATATATATATATATATATATATACTGTATATATGTATGTATATATATATATATTTTTTTTTTCTTACCTGTAGTGTAGATGCAGCTGAGTCGCTGGTCTCGGTCAGTCCTGTGCTCCTCGGTATACTGGACACGATATATCTTGCTCCCTTTGGCACAGGCTGTCTGACCACCAGCTTTCCTTTCCTCGTCTCTGCCAGAAATAAACTGTACCAGTAGGCATCGTTGGAGACCAGAGTGGAATCCGCGATGGTCGAGTTTCTCTCGCTGATCACACTGTTCCTGCACGGTGGAGCCGCTTTGCTGGGCTTCGTTTTCTGACACTTCAGCACGATGGTGACCAATATAGTGATGAGTAACAGAAATGAAACAGAGCCCAGTCCGATCACCAGATACAGGTTTAAGTCGGAAAAGATGTCATATCCCAGAGGCACCTCAGTCATGTCAGCATAGGTTTTAAGGGCGATCTCCACCGTGGACAGTTTGATGGTGACTGTAGCAGAGAGCGCGGGCTCTCCGTTGTCCTTGGCGATCACAACCAGCTGCTGGTGGCGCGAGTCTCTGTAACTGAACATTCTCATGGTCCGGATCTCTCCGTTGTATTGATCCAAGCTGAATAATGTGGCATCAGTGTTGTGAAGAAACTGGTACGTGATTCGAGAGTTGTGCACTGAATCAGAGTCTATTGCGATGACTTTGGCTATCAGAGTTCCTTTATCGGTGGATCTCGGGATCTTTTCCTCCACCACCGAGCCGTGCGCGCGCCATGGAGACACTATAAGCGGTGTGTTGTCGTTCTGATCCATGATAATAATGTGAACGGTCACGTTACTGCTGAGTGGAGGAACACCAGAGTCTCTGGCCTCGATGCGGAAAAGGAACTCCTTCTCTATCTCATAGTCAAACGTTTTTAGCGCGTAAAGATTACCGTTCTCTGGGTTAATAGAGAACAGCATGGACATGGAGGTGTTCACTATTTCTTTCTCGATTATAAAATAAACTAGATACTGATTTTCATGGAGATCTGGGTCTATAGCAGTTAAAGAGCTCAATAAAGCTCCAGGTGCGTTATTCTCCATAACAGGTATCCTATAGAATGTCTGTGGGAACTGCGGTGCGTTATCATTGACATCTAGCAAGTGGACAGTTATAGTTTCGTTATCAGATAAGGGAGGATTCCCTTTATCCGTCACAACCAACATGATCTCATATTCTGGGACAATTTCACGATCTAACGGTTCTGACACCAATAACTCATGAAGGTAGTCAGAGGTTTTATTTAAAAGAAACGGTAAGGATTTGTTCATTGTCAGATTTACCTTACCGTTGTCTCCCGTGTCTCTGTCACTAACACCCACCAGAGCTATAACAGAACCGACTGGGATGTTTTCATCCACTGTGTTCTTAAGAGATTTTATGGTTATCTCAGGATAGTTATCGTTCATATCCTTAACATACACAGTCACTCTGCATTGACCGGAGAGCGGAATAGGGCCGTTGTCTTTAGCCTCAAGGAACATCTCAAATATTTTCATATCTTCATAATCAATTGTACCCTTAACTGCAATTTCGCCAGTTTTTGAATTCAGCGAGAACATCTCCTGAGTTTTCTCAGAAGTATAAAGTGTAAATGAGTATGTAAGATCAGCGTTTGGGCCTTCATCAGCATCAGTAGCGTTTAATTTAATAACAAGAGTGCCAGCTGGAGAATTTTCGCTTATATTCAGAGAATAAACTGTTTGATCAAACTGAGGGGCGTTGTCATTTGTATCTTGAACGCGCACAATAATACTAGCAGTGCCAGACCGCGCAGGGACTCCTCCGTCAATTGCAGTGAGTATCAGATTATGAACAGCATTCTCTTCCCTATCTAAAGCTTTTGTGAGGACCAAATCTACATACTTTGTACCATCACTACCAGAATGAATATCAACAGTAAAATGTTCACTTTCACTTAATTTATAGGTCTTGACTGTGTTGGCACCAACGTCCGGGTCAAACGCATTGGGGAGAGAAAATCTTTCTCCCGGTGTTGCGGACTCTGAGACATCCAGTTCAATCTTATCCCGCCGGAAATGAGGAGCATTATCGTTAATATCTGTGATGCCCAATTCAATATTGAAAATACGCAATGGGCTTTCAATTATTAGATCTAATTTTAGAAAACACGTAGTTGTGGTTTTGGTAGGACACAGATTTTCCCTATCCATTTTCTCAACAATAAACAGTTCGCCAGTCCTCTTATTAACATCAAGATATTTGTTGTTATGGAAAATATCAAGTTTTACCTCTCGCTGTGCTAGTCCACTAACATCCAGCCCTAAATCAGCGGCCAGATTTGCAACGACGGACCCGCGTTCCATCTCCTCCGGTATGGAATATCGCGTCACAGACAAAGCCGTTTTCCATGTTGCCCAAAGTACAAAGAAAAACGAAACCCACCGTTCAACTGGCTTCATCATCAATTCCAGCAGAAGACACAAAATCACTCACAAAAGATCAGAGTTTGTAGTTTTTTGTTCTTGCGCTTTGAAATATCTCTTGTGTTCAGTCTTCCTTGTAAAAATATTCCTGTAATGATTTAAAAACGCTCCTGCTGAAAAGGATGCTGTTCACAGGACCACCAGGCTTGTGGTATATGACAACCTCCCTTTAAATGAAGTCTGTGAGTCATTTACTGGCCAACAGCGACGCGCTGAGACAGAGACAAGAACTGTATATTTACTGGATTAAAGTAATAAATAGAAGATATACACTCTTGACAAACGTTTCTACTTTTGTCAAGAGTGTATATAAAATATATATAATTATATTTTATATAATATATAAAATCATCTAAGCCTTTTTGTCTTTATTAAACGTAGATCAGTGAACTTTTCTGTCTCTCGCTCTGTGTGTGCGTGTGTAGCCTTAGTGTGCTTCTCTTTATTCTCCCTTTCTCCATTTCCTTATCATGCAGTGTAAAATGTATAATTGCTGTAAAATGTATTTTATTTGACAGGGATGCTAATATTTCATGCAATATAGGCTCTATACAGGCATCTTGATAATTTTACAGTGATACTATTTTAATTAATGAATTTAATTTAATTTATGATCCATCAGTGCATAATGTCAGTATAAAATATTATGGATTTAACAGCTGACCGGAAAGCCTGACTTCAGACAGAGACTTGCAACATCCAATTAATCTAATTTAGTCTGTAATAAAAGACACTCTCAAAAGAGCACATTCATTTGAACTGCAGAATCAAACATGTCTGAACTTCTGCATAGTACAGCAGCTGAAAGAAGTCTCTCTGTAAAAATGTAACCGTTTCAACACATTATTTTTTTTCTTTCTCTTTCAGGAATGGGTGGCAGTCAGATGAATTCATGCTCCTTGAAGATTTGAAGATTTAACACCTGGACCAGAGATCTTCGTTCAAATTAAATGACTGTAATAATAATAATAATAATAATAATAATAATAATAAGCATAGTAGAAAATTGACAGTGTACACCACCATTCAAAAGTTTTTAAACAGTGAAGATTTTTAAAATTTTAAAACTTTTTTTTTTCTTTATTTTTTCTGCTGCATTTACTTGATCTAAAATACAGCAAAAGCAGTATCATTTTTAAATATTTTTACTATTTACTTTTTATTACTTTTACTATGTTGAAAACAGCTGAGTCAAATTTTGTCAGGTTTGAATAGAGTGAATAGAAAGATCTAAAGATCAGCATTTATTTGAAATAAAAAGCTTTTGTAACATTATACACTATACCATTCAAAGTGAGTTTAATTATTTTTTATTTTATTTATTTATTTATTTTTTAAGAAATTTTAGAAAGTAATACTTTCATATAACAAGGATGCTTTAAATTGATCCAAAATTATATTAAAGATATTTATAATGTTACAAAATATTACTATTTAAGATAAATGCTTTTCTTCTGAACTTTCTATTCATCAAAGAAACCTGAAAAAAAAATCTACTATTATGTTTTCAACATAATAATAATAGTAATAATAATAATAATAATAATAATTGTTTTCTGAGCAGCAAATCAGAATATTAGAATGATTCATGAATGATTCTGAAGGATCATGTGACTGGAGCAATGATGCTAAAAATTCAGCTTTAAAATCACAGAAATAGATTACATTTTAAAACATATTCACATAGAAAACAGTTATTTAAATAGAAAAAATATTTCAAAATAAATAATAAAAAAAAATCTTTTGACTGGTAGTGTATTTCTTAAAAGCAAAAGGTCACTGTAACTTGTCATTGCAATTCAATTCAAGGTCAGTCCACTAATAGTAATACTAATACTAATAGTTATATGTTATAAATGTTATAAATATTATGTAATTTATAACATTATTATGACTATATCTATCTATCTAAAGAAGTCTCTTATGCTCATCAAGGCTGCATTTATTTGATTAAAAATATAGAAAAAAACAGTAATATTGCAAAATGTTTTTACAATATAAAATAATGTTTTTTATTTTAACATACTTTAAAATAGAATTTATTCCTGTGATGAAAAGCTGACTTTTTATCAGCTGTTACTCCAGTCTTAAGTGTCACATGATCCTTCAGAAATCATTCTAATATGCGGATTTATTATTAGAATGATCAATGTTGGATAATATCAACAGTTGTGCTGCCAAATATTTTTTGGAACCTGTGTTTTTTTTTGTTTTTTTTTTCAGGATTCTTTCATGAATAACAAGTTTAAAAAGTACAGTGTTTATTCAAAATATAAATATTTTATAACAATGTAAATTATTTATTATTAACTTTTAATAAACTTTTAATTATTAACTTAATACATCCTTGGTGAATAAAAGTATTAATTTCTTAAAAAAAACAAAAAAAAACAATAAAAATGTACTGACCCCAAACTTTTGAACGGTAGTGTATATATATATATATATATATATATATATATATATATAATTTTACATGGATTGTGGTTTATTTATTCATTATGTATTTTTATTTATTTATTATATATAATTGCAACATTTATTTTTACATGGATAGTGTTTTTATTTTATTTTATTTTATTTATTTTTTTTTATGTTCCAGCAACTGTAATCACTGCAATCTGAACTGCTCCTTGTGCCTGCTGACATGTGATGCAGGCGACCTCTAGTGGTGTTTTATGAGACTGATTTCCCAAACTGCAGCTGCATATTTCACGCAGAAAATTTCAAATCATTAGTTTTTTCTGTTTCTTATAACTTTTCTTAAAAATTCAATGTTTTAAATCACAACAAATAAAATATAAAGAACAGAATTATGGATAATACTGAGACTTTTCTTTTCTAAAGTTTAAACGTTGGTATTCCAGCTAGTGAGCACTAAAAAGTAGGAGAGCACTAGTGAAAATCCAGGTATTCTGACCCCACTCCATTTATATTTACATTTGTATATCGTGTGCACGGTATGGGTATATATACATACACAATGAATATGCATATTTGATATTTAATAACTCATATTATCATTACCAATTCATTTTCATAGTCAAAAAAATTTTCACTGCAGCTGCAGGGAAAGTGAAAGGAGAGCAATCAGAGTGATGTCAAACCAGAGAAAATACTAATCTACAAAATGTATATTTAAAGAGGGATTAACACATCACTGTCCATTAAACTTCATAATGCAACACCAAAACTCCAACTCAACAGAATGTGCAATGGAACAGGATGGAAAAAAGAGAGAAAATGGAGAGAGAGAGAGAGAGAGAGAGAGAGAGAGAGAGAGAGAGAGAGAGAGAGAGAGAGAGAGAGAGAGTTCGGACTGGTGTTGTCATAGAAACTTCTAGAGCCAAAAGATTCTGTCTAGGACAAGGACAAGGTCAAATGCACTTACTTAGAAGTCAAAGGTGAAGACCCAAACAGGGTGAATCACGAATAGAGATCATACATATTGCCACTTTATCATTTTAGTTAAGTTGTGTTTAAACCATTAAGGCGAGGAATTTAAAAATAACGACCGATATACTTTGTATAATTTGTCTTAAACATCGTAGATTTACTCACGTATAGCTCCAGCTTCAATATGTAGGTGGACCACGCAGTTTCATTCAAGGAAATTACCTTTAACTTCACTTTGAAGTTAAATTACACACAACATTAATTATAATCATTAATTATTTTAATTAATCGTTTATTATTTTTAATCATTAATAAAAATAATAAACATATATATGAGCAACTACACTATACGCTTAGTCTTTTAGCCAATCAGCTAGGGCTACTGTTTAGTCACCTAATTAATATTCATGAGCGAAGTTTTGAAGTTCTCTTGCGCAGATTGTTCCTACTTCTGAAAAGGATGTCATTGTTTGAATGAGACACCGCGCGGTAAAAGCGGAGCTCCTCTAATTCCTGATCTGTAGTCTAGAGAGGGACATGTCTAAATTGCTCATCTCCTCACCTCCGGTTCACGGGCCCTCAGAGAGATGAACTTCGATTTAGAGAAGTGTGTTAGCGCCATGGAGACCGTTTCTTCATTAACGTTTGTAATCTGAAAGGACACACGGCAAACCTAATTACCCCTCTCAACTGGGCGATACTCATCTATTGACATTCTGAACTCATTTCCCCGGGAAATTAAAATGGAAAGGGCGCGGGAGAGATTGCGTCCAGGTGTGGCATTTTCAGGGGGAGCCCAGTTCCCCCCACGGGCCCGTCTGTTTCCCCGTCTTTAATTAAAATGATATTTAGACGATGGAGTTTTGTGTTTGTTTAGTTAATGAACCAAGTCTATTCTCCGAGGGAGGAAAAAAGGGAATATAAGAAACCTCATTAGCATATGTTAGCATTTGCAATGTTTACTCAGTGCTTGAGAGAGTGGCCTGGGTCATTTTATTTTCTTTGTGCTGAGAAATGTCTTTTCATTCGACTATGTAAAGATAAGAGCTGAGAATTAATTAAGACTATAGTGTTTCTAGTCCTAAAACGTGGAAGACAATTGGCATTTTTGAATTGCCATGGGGAATCTTTGGTGGTAAACATCTGTGGTAAACATTATTTGGATGTTTTTTTTTCTACAACATAAACACACAGTATGTATACTGAAAATGAATTTTGAAACAGCATTGTTTCTTTAAAACATTGCTGGTACAGCCTAGGCAAATATTTTAGCACTTTTATTTTTTAAAGCACATCATGGTTTCAAAATTCACACCTGAGATATGTCTGTGCATAATTTATGCAGTGTGCTTTAAAAAATAAAACATGAAAGTCTTGACTTTTGCACACAAATCAAAAAGGCTGACCACTGCAACACTTAATTAAAAGACAAAAGAATACATTTTCAATATGCCACTTCAACAACAATGCAAAAAATTAATACTTACCATGTGAACCATTTATTTACAAGTAGTACAAACAGTATGCAATGTATACTGCACAGTATTCAGTAAGCAATCAGTCCGTAGTATCCCCTGTACAAACATCACAACACCAGAGTTTTATTTCAGAAAAAAATATTTAATTCTCATATTTATATGTACATATTTGGAATGAATGGACTTTCACATCCTGTTCTCTTGTATGAGGCAGTAATGTGTGTCTAAATGCGGATCCAGTCATTCCTACATGAGTATCAGATTGAATCGATCAGTTTCATTTGGTGAGCAATGAGCATCCACCTTCTCAGTCACATCATAACCACTGTATTGATTTATATGCTCACACCGTGTGCAAAAGGCGGGTAATAATCACATTTTGGCTGAAATGATTGTCAAAGTAACAACAGTAGGAAAATATAAAAATAATAATGATATTCAGTACTGTATTAAATCTCAGGCCTCTCACTGCTGCTCTAGTGGTAATGACCTTTGACCTTTAGGCCTGGCGTGGTCAAACTAACCAAGCATTTGCAGTTACTACTACTAATGATAATAATACAGATTAAATTTAATTCAGTCCCTCATATAACAGGACAAGCAAGTTTCTTAACTTCACTGGGATCATAAGTGCTCCTTTTTCTCTTTTAACTAATTTATTCAAGTTCTTTTAAATATCTGTTCATTGTCAGAAAACAGCCAGACCATCCTATCCTGAGATACAGAGCCTCTGTAAAGTACAATATGCCCCAATGACAGGACAGACAGTATGTCCTATGAACAGATCTGAATGATGTACCACAAGCACACACAATGTGAGTGAAAAGCGCACGTATGAGTGAGTGTGAGCACAGCGGCGACAGACAGAGCCATCATAGCATAGCGGCACCGTGACATCATAAATGTTTGGTTTCACTGCCTGTCACGTGACAAGTAGCCTCAGACTTGCAGCATAAAGTCGGTTTGCTGCTCATTCTGCCTGACTGACAAGTAAAACAACAAAACATACCATTTAGGTGGCGGATTTGTCTGAAATTAGAGTGCAACAGCTGGGCTCCGGAATTAAAAGTTTGTTTATTGATTGTATATGCTTTTGTTGAAGCTATCAGTTTGCATTATTTCAACTTTTACTTGAAGTATTTCTGTTTAACAACATAATTCCAGGTGAAAAACCTATGATTTTAACTTTAAATCTAAAAATTCAAATCTTTATAGTTCAGTCTAGTATATAGTCTAGTCTTTTTATTTAATATTTAAATAATATTAAAATTACTGGCTTCAAATCAAAGTTTGTAATGTTTTACATTCATATAACTTCTTGTTTTATGGCTTACAAAGTTTTATTTATTTTATTTTATTTATTTTTAAATCCTCATGGTAAAAAAGTGAATGGGAAAAATACTTCTGGAACCAAGTCCACTAAGAAAGTGGTCAGGCACTGTTGCACTCTAAAAATCTCTGAAAAAATGGTTGTACTAACAATAACAAGTTAAAGGGATAGTTCTCCCAAAAAATGAAAATTCTGCCATTAATTACTCACCTTCATCTTCGGAACACAAACTAAGATCTTTCTGATGAAATCAGAGATCTTTCTGATCCTGCATAGACAGCCATTTCTTCTCTTCTGTGTCAGTCTACGCATGTTTGCAAGAAATTGCTTAATAAAGTCATTATTTTTGTTTTTTTGTTTTTTTGCACACAAAAACTGTTTTTGTAGCTTGCATAAAATTACAGTAGATTCACGGATGTCACATGGACTATTTTAACAATGTCCTTACTACTTTTCTGGGTCTTGAAAGTGATAGTTGCATTGCTGTTTATGCAGGGTCAGAAAGCTGATGGATTTTGAAAATATCATAATTATCATAACAAAGGTCTTACAGGTTTAAAATTAGTTGAGGGTGAGTAATTAATGACAGAATTTTCATTTTTGGGTAAACTATCCCTTTAACAGACAGAAAACAAAGTGGGATATACAGTTCTGCGGCTGAATAACTTTCAACGATTTGAAGCCACGATCCAGGCAAACTATGGCAAATCCAGTGATTATATTATTTAAAAAAAACAATGTTATTCCCTAAATCACCAGAAGTTGCATTGCATGTGCAATATGCATCAGATGGTCAATGAATGGACTGAGTTGCTCCATCTGAGGCTGAGACTACATAATGAGTGCTATGCTTTGGTAATAAGTCACTCTTTTTGTTCATCATCACAGCATAGGTCCTTCTGTCTTATTTTATTCATTATACAAGTCATTGTTGATGACCTCCGCCCCCGTGTCATCATGCAGGTCATAGCTGCTGGGAGAGATGAACCTACGTTTCTTGCCGAAGGTGGAGAATGAGTTGTGGACGTCGAGCTCACTGCGGTAACTGGGTCGCAGGGTGCAGAAGCCAGACGGAGTGCCTGGGATGTAGACGTTGTGCTGGTAATCCGGCGGAGGGTGCGGGTGAACCTGTGCCGTGGGCTGCTGCTGCTGCTGCTGCTGTTGTTGCAGGTGGTGGGTGGGGTTGTGTTGGGGCGTGTAGTGAGGAGTCCAGGCCCTTTGAGAAACACTACCTGCTGGAGAATGCATCCGGTACTCTGAAATGTTTAAAAGGTAAAGAGAAGAAAGAAAGATAAGAAAAGAAGAAAATAGATAAGAAAAGATAAGAAAAGAAAGAAAATAACTACTTAAACAAAAAGTATTTTATGCTCACCAAAGCATTTATTTGATCAAGATTACAGTAAAAACAGTATACATTGTGAAATACTATTACAATTTATAATAACTGTTTTGTTTTGCAGTTTACACATTGAAAATGTGATGTAAACCTGAATTTTTGGCATCATTATTCCAGTCATCATTGACAATAATAAATGTTTCCTGAGCTGCAAATCAGCACATTAGAATGGTTTCTGAAGGATCATGTGACACTAATGATGCTAAAAATTCAGCTTTGATCACAGGAATAAATTACATTTTGAATATATATTGAAAATAATTATTTTAAATTGTAATAATATTTCAGAATATTACTGTTTTTATTGTATTTTTAAACAAATAATTGCAGCTTTATTGAGCATAAAAGTCTACTTTGAAAAACATATTTTGACTCTACACTGGATCACACTGGAAGTACTAATGTGAATAATTTATGTTGCCAAACAAATCATGAAAGTCTCTTCAAGTAATGTCCTATTTACCCACAAATCGAACAAGGCCAGAGTTATATATTTCTCATTATTGCACAGGAATAAAACAGATTCAAAGTTCTGAAAACAAATCACATACTGAAACTGCACATTTTCTGTATGGAGCCTAATATCACCTGTAATTTTTAACATCTGTAATTTGACTCATTTGAACAGGCTGCAAAAAATGAAAATGAACATTTCCAACAACCACATTTCCAAGATGATAAGCCAAAATGATATGGCCATGTGCTGGTTTTTACTTTCTAGTTCAGTGGCTTACATAAAAACAGTATTTTCAATAATTCCCACTCCAACACTTTTTTCTGCGTTAAATGTCCTGTTTCACAAAATATGTAAGATAATTTCAACACGGTTTCACATTGACTAAATGCATCGAATAATTAAAAAGTATAGCTGTACCTCTCGAGCGGGTTCCCCAGGTCCAGTACTGTCCGGCAGCCATTTGACCCGTATAATTCTCTGGTTCGGCCTGCATGGCCTTACGCATCAGAGTGCCATCCATGTTTATAGAGTTACAACTGCAAACAGATGATGGGAAATTAGGCCAATCTGAGATGAAAGGAGATATTTTGATAGTCCAAATCCTAATTTTGGAAACATCTGACAAAGTCTTCTATGGAAAAAACATATATGGTTTTAAGACTTTTTTTCCCCTTAGTGTTTACATTTATGCATATGACTGTTAGTGCCATGTGCTACTGAAACACAGTTTGTATTATAATATATTATTATTAACTACAAACACAAAGTTTATAGTGTATCCTCATTCAGGAAGGAGTAAAGGTGTGTTTTACCTTTTCAGAGAGGAGGTTTGATTTTTGGTGAGGGCCCAGTCAGTGTTTGCTTGTTTCAACTGCAACACATAGAACAATCAAAAAATCAGAACTTAAACTAAATAACTGTTCATAACACATATGTAGGATAAATGCTTATACATCATTTAGATCTTTTTCGAAACTCTTGAGAGTATAACATTGCTACAGATGTCCACAGGCACACTGAATGAAGTGCTTCAGGCATTAAAGAAATCTTGTATGCCTCCTTGTGGCGAAAATTGTGAATCGCACGTCATTTCCTTCGGAGTTGTGGCGCCTTGAGCAATGACTGTAGTGTCACGGTCTTCTCTTTCATCCTCAGAGATGCAGCGGGGGTGGAGAAGGTGGAGGGGGAGGAGGAGAATGGGGGTGTTATTTATTCCATGTCAAAGAGAGAGAGAAAGTATGGATTCCACGCTCTATTAATTCGCTTAGAGACTTTCATAAGGAGAGCGCCATGTAAGCTTATTATTAGAACCGTTCTTCAAAATACCTTCCGTAGATAATTAGAACACCGACATACGATTTTAATCTTCAAAGGAAACCGCAGCGGGCAGGAAATTAATTTTGAAAACGCATTTAACTGTCCGACGAATTCAATTTAATTTAATTTCTCATTTTATTTTAGAAACTCCCGTGCGTTTGCGTTTTCCGCTGCAGTTCTAGTGAATTTATAAAGAATTTTCCGGCTTTAATATATTCCCAGAAGAAATCCTGTAAGTAGCTCTGACTGCACGGAAGAGTTGTACATCAGTTTGAGGGGGTTTTATTTACCCCTAAGGGCAGAATTTGTCCTAAATGTGTTGGCCAGTGACCTGCCCAGTAGGAAAATCAGGGGTATAAAAGAGGCTTTCATGAATTTTCTATATGAGACCTTGCAACTAGGTTGTAGTTCCCTCAGTGGATGAGTTTATTCTTCACAAGCTATAAAAAGTTCACTGACCCAAGGCAAGGTCACACCTGGTTCTCCAATAGGTCACCCTGACAATTGAATAATAACCGAAGTGAGCACGTTTACATTTTACAGCCTGACGTTTCCACCTAGTGGATATTAACGGAACACACACACACACACACACACAGTTTCTCCCCCTCTCTTGTTCTATGAGGGCAAAGTGGCAGAATCTACAGGCGCGACACGTCTCCATCGGCTCCTGCTCGCTCCCTAATGCTTTCATTTCCCCAGCCCCATTATGGAAGAAACCAGTCCGCGTCCGTGTGCCATTGTGTACTGGATAATTAGCTTGTGTATGTGTGTGTGTGCGCGCGCGCCCTTGATATACAGTTGACAAAGAATGTCTGTCCCTAAATGCAATAGAAAATAACTAAAAGCTTCTCCTGTTGAAGGTTAGAGACAGACGTTAATATTTTAAGCTGACCACATTAACAACAATAAAGCACATACATAACATTTAATGTTCTTTTTTGTGTACATTTCCGTTTTGCAATATTTTAGAGAAATTAATACATATATACAGAAAAAAAGGGGGGGAGAGAGCACATAAACAAAGGAAAACTGGATAGAGTGCTAAAAGACGCGCATTGTCCTCAGTTTCTGAGGAAGATGCTGCTGTCTAGAGACGCTCGTTCACTCTCAATCAAGGTCATTGATTGACTTTAGAGGTATTAAATATTTATTGTCAAATAATTAGCGCCAGTTGATTTATAGATAATCAATAGCCAATGCATTTCGTTCACCTACACATTTCACACTTATGTGCATAAATGATGCCCTTCAAGAAAGTGACTCAAAATAAAGATCACCTGACAAACTCAATAAGCAAGCTGATGTTTAAGACAGAGGGTGAATGCAGTTTTACCTCGTTCGGCGTAGTCGCTCCGTTGTTCACGGACGAGCAGCGGCTCTGTGAGCTCAGCGCCAGGTTATCCGCTCCTCTCGCCGCGTTATTTCTCGGTGTGCCGGGACTGCAAGGCTTGAGAAACATAAAGTCGCTCTTTGCAGATTCGGGCGTCAAACACACTTTGTAGCAGTAAGCTTGAGAGAGATTTCCAGGATTGCTGTTTACCTCCACGCAGTTCGTGGGCACTTTGGCGCCGGTGGAGATCTGCAGGTTGAGATTAGACTTTTTGAACACCTCGGCGGGCGGTTCCGGTTCAAAGCTGCAGCAAGCGGCACCGAGTGAGGAGAGCGCGTAACCGCCGAGGGAGTCGCGGTCTTTGTAGCATTTCACGGCCGCCAGGACGATGATGGCCACGAGGAAGATGAGCGAGACGGTGCTCAGTGACACGATTAAATAGAGCGCGAGGTTAGACGGGGGCTGGGGACTGAGCGAGAGGTCACCGAAGTCGGACAGCGACTCCGGCACGCTGTCTACAACCGAGAGAATGATGGACACGGTGGCCGAGAGCGGCGGCTGCCCGTTGTCCTTGACAAGTATGACGAGTCTTTGCCTGATGGCATCTTTGTCTACAAAGCGGCGGATCGTCCTGATCTCCCCGGTGTATAAAGCCACGCTGAAAAGCCCGGGATCTGTCGCCTGCAGCATCTGATATGACAGGCGAGAGTTTTGCCCCGCGTCCGCGTCAAGCGCCGTGATTTTAGCCACAAGGTACCCAGCGTCCACCGACCTGGGCACCATTTCAGTAGCAACAGTGCCGTTTCTGGGTAGTGGGGACAGGATGACCGGCGCGTTGTCATTCTGATCCAAAACGAACACATTGACGGTCACGTTGCTGCTGAGCGGCGGGAAACCGGCGTCCTGCGCCTGGACGCGGATCTGAAAGTTCCGGAGCTGCTCGTAATCGAAAGAGCGCAGCGCATAGATGTTGCCGTTATCAGAATTGATTGAGACGTAAGTGGACACCGGCATGCCCTGGATCTGACCCTCCAGGATGGAGTAGGACAAATAGGCGTTCTGATTAGAATCCGGATCGAATGCGGTCACCGAGCAAATGGAAGCGCCCGGGGCGTTATTCTCGGTCACATATACAGTGTACGAGGGCTGAATGAAGCGCGGCGGGTTGTCGTTAATGTCAGACACTTGAACCAGAATCGTCTTCCTGGTGGACAGCGGAGGCGAGCCCAGATCTCGCGCCGTAAGGGTGATGTTGTACTCCGAGACAGACTCTCTGTCGAGAAACTCGCTGGTCACGAGTGTGTAATAGTTTTTAAAAGAGGAGTGCAGCTGGAACGGCACATTCCCGGGGATCTGGCAATCCACAGCCCCGTTCTCTCCGGAGTCGCGGTCCATTACACTGATCACGGCTATCACCGTGCCCGGAGGCGCGTCCTCCTGAACAGGTGTTGACACAGAGGTTAATATGACCTCGGGCGCATTGTCGTTCACGTCTAGAATATCGACCAGCACTTTACAATGCACGGCCACGGCTGAGGGACCCTTGTCTTTCGCCTGGACGTAGAGCTCGTACACGCTGGCCCTCTCGTAGTCCACGATTCCCTTCACCCGGATCTCACCCGAGTGAGAATCCACGCTGAACAGCTCGCGCACCTTTAGGGGCGCGTGCCCGCTGAACGAATAGGTGATCTCTCCGTTTGCGCCTTCATCCAGGTCCGTGGCGTTCAGTTTGAGCACGAGCGTGCCTCTAGGCGCGTTCTCCACCAAGCTGACCCGGTATACGGAGCGGTCGAACACCGGCACGTTGTCATTCGCGTCCAGCACAGTTACGGTGATCTGAGCCGTGCCCGAGCGCAACGGGGAGCCACCGTCTACAGCCGTGAGCACCATCTCGTGCGTCTTCTGCTGCTCTCGGTCCAGCGGCGACTGCAGAACGAGTTCTGCAAACTTGCTGCCGTCGTTACGCGTCTGAATGTCCAGCACGAAGTGTTGATTGGCGCTCAGCAAGTATGAGCGGAGAGAGTTCGAGCCCACATCCAGATCCTGCGCGCTCTCCAGCGGGAACCGGGAGCCAGGCGCAGCAGACTCTGTGATCTCCAGATTAAACTCGCTCCACGGGAAACTAGGTGCGTTATCATTCACGTCCAAAATCTCCACTTCTACCCGGTACAGTTCCAAAGGGCTCTCAATGACCACCTGCAAGTGCAAGAAACAAACGGGACTTTGTTCACATAGCTCCTCACGGTCGATCTTCTCGTTCACAAACAGAATTCCGTTCTCCAAATTTACTTCTAAATATTGTTTTCTAGCCCCGGAAACAATCCGGAATCTCCGTGAAGACAATTTGGCTACATCCAAGCCCAAGTCCTCTGCGATATTTCCAACGAAAGCCCCGTGCTCTAACTCCTCGGGAACTGAATAGCGAATCTGCGCCAAAACCCGGTCCAGTGCGCACGCACACAGCAGCAGACACACAGCCTGCCCTGCCAACGTCCATCGCCTCCTCGGAAGCCTCCGGTCCATCTTCATAAAAAAATCTGATCTTTTCAGCTGCTTTCACAGAGGACACTCATGCTCAGTTGTGAAACATTTAAACAGCTTTTGGAAAACAATTTATGTACACAGCAAACACTTGCATTGTTATCCAAAGTGGAATAAAAATAATCTAAAAAGTGCATGTGTCGATTTATAACAGAATGGGAGTCTCTCTTGGGTTGTGCGCTTTGCGCGCAGCGCAGGCAGTGTGTGAGCAGGAGAGGCGAGCGCTTTGATTTTCCAGTGTGTTAGACGCTTTGAGAAGTGTGTGAGACGAGAGAGGGAGGTGATGTGTGTGTGTGTGTGTGTGGTGGGGAGGAATCGTATTGGCGGACGGCGACATGAGAGCACGGGGCATAATCACTGTACCGACATGTTTAACTCGCGAGCTACCGGGCTGCGTAATCACCCAGAAATAAGCGAGACAGTTAATAAACGAATTAATACTTCATTTCTCATAAGGCAATGTAACTTTAGACTTCTGAAAAGCATCAGTCCTCAGTTTGTAATTCTAATACACTAGCGTCTTCAGAGAGGTCATTGTGAGGGGGTCACTTATTTATTTACAGGTGCATTTGAACTCAACCTAATAAATATATCAATCATTGATTATGTAGTCAGTTTATTGTATAGTTTGTGTGTGTGTGTGTGTGTGTGTGTGTGTGTGTGTTTTGCTCTATACGGTGACTCCTGGCCTTTTTTCCATTTCCTAAAGAACATGGTTAGAATACATGACCACATATGTTTTAAGTTCTTGTAAGCAGCAGCTATATTAATACTGACATATTTTCGCATATGATCCCACGCAACAAAACAGATCGAGAGACTTATAAGATTATGGATTGTGGAAGTTATTGTTTTGATGAGACAAATCTGAATCGTGTCTTTAGAAAGAGTGACACATGTTCGCCCAAATCTAATCTTTAATTTTCATGGATAATCCTCACCAGTCGATGATGCGCGCTCCCCACGAGCATTCTCAGAGGAATGTTCTAATTAAGAACGCGCACGACTCGTTCTCTCTCAGATACAGAGTCTCTGCCTCATGGCAGTCCTACACCCAAACACACAAACACATTCTTGGAGTTTGCAGTTTACTACAGGCACATCTTGAAGGATGAGGGAAGAACCCTGCTGGGGAAAACAGAAAAAAAAATATATATAAAAAAATAAAAAAGTAAACATTAAACCAGCCTAAGGTGATTTGTGAATTTTATGTGGCTATCAGGCTTGTCAGACTTGACTAGACCAGGTGAACACCACCTTGACCAGGCCATCACTAAACTAAGACCAGTAAAACGCTTTCAGCCTGCATATTCTTAAGTGTTCCGATATTTCGGCCTCCTCTGACGCATCTTATCGCTGTAGGGAGGTGAAATCCTCCACCCAGGTTTAAATAACCGCAGAATACAATCTGCTGTCAGACTTAACCTCCAGCAGATGGTAAAGCTCCAGTAGAAATGATTACATTTGAAAAAACAGGAGTTCCTCCGCTCTCGACTTCTTTTTAATTAACGGAGAAACGGATTAGTGCTCGGCTATCCGGGATCAGCCGTTCTTCAACAGAAGAATACAAATGTTTTTGGATAAATAATCCCCGGCGCATTTCACGGTGCCCGTCACATTAACATGCATTACACGAGCCCTTAAGCCCCGTTTCATCCGCCGGCTTATTGTCCACGGGGCGCGAGAGTGCCATTACTTTCTCCACAAGCTCCATTTAAACTCACTCACGGTAACCTTGCAAAACCCCTGTCTGTCTCTTTTGAATACTTTAGTAAGAAAAGAGAGACAGACGAAAATAAACGATAAGAGAGAAAGAGATGGCCTTTATACATCTTACATCTAGTCCTACAGAACAAAAAACACAGGGACTGAAAAGCATGAAATCACATTAACAAAAGACATCAAAAAGTAAAGTCTAGACTCACGGTTGTTGTGAAATTTCATTTCAGTCTACTTTAAATAATAAGGTAAAGATAAAAAAAATGATAGGCTAAATGAAGCGAAGCGGTAGAAGACTGCCAGTAAGATATATATATATATATATATATTTATTTATTTATTTAATTAGAAAAACATATATCATTAAAAGTCATTAAACGAAGGCTGTTTTATAAAATACATCATAAATTATAAGCCTATTATAAAATAAATCAAACGATTCCTCATGCCATTCCGTTGTTTGGAGCTTCAAAAATGATATTTGAGCTCCATCTGCTGTTCATCTCGGGGTGTTGCAACAACGAGAAGTGAAACTATTGGAATTAAATCTAATTTGTATTGCTTTTTCAAAGAAATTTAAGAATGGCCATATAATTATATTCGTATTGTTATCTTAGCTTAATTTTACGTCGATTTTGTAAATTAAAAACTAAAATTGTAGACATCCGTTAAAAAAATGCAAGAAGTGAAGACAATGACATTTAAGCTTCATACCGAACCCTTCTTACCTATAATGATTACAAATCACTGACTGGCAAAAGAGCAAGATCTCATGGTATTAATAAATATGAAAACGTTGGACTGCGCCCGAGGTTCGATCCCCAGCCACTGGTTTCCCGGCGGCCATGGGAGTGTGATTTGGTAACAATCGGAAGTAACCACTGAGCTAAGCCAACGCAAGAGAACTTCGGCTGGGAATCGACTTTAAAAAACACGTCATTTAACAGCCTAGTGTAAACTCTTCGGCGATAACACATTGAAAAGCAATTGTGTAAAAGGAAACATAAAATATTCAACCGATATTTATTATAATTCATTTTAGTTTTTGTTTTGAACATTTAAAACACCACAGCTTGCCCTGTGCTACTCGGTTGTTTGGAGTTTCAAAAATGATCTTTGAGCCCCATCTGCTGTTCATCTCGAAGTGTTACAACAACAAGGAATGAAATTTCTACTGAAATTAAATCTAATTTGTATTTCTTTTTTCAAATAGGTTAAATAGCAATAGAGTCATATTATGGCAATTAAAAGATCTCCTGCCTTACATCTTACTTTTAAATTTAAAATTTTTAAATTTTAATTATATAAATCAAAAATAAAAATGTAAACATGTCTTTTAAAAGTCCAAGACGTGAAGACATATTGAGATTTAAGTTTCATACCGAGCCCTTATTGGAAAATTATTAAAAATAATTGGCTGACATAAGAGCAACATCTATGGCATCACATACAAAAACCTTGGACAGTGCCCGAGGTTTGATCGCCGGTTGTCGGTTTCCCAACAGCCATGAGACAGTGATCTTCTACAATGTAAAAAATAAAAAACACAATTTGTTGAGTCAGCTTAAAATAATTTGTTACCCTGCTGCCTTCAAATTTTAAGTTCAGTCAACTAAAATACGTTTAGTCAACTTGAAATGTTAAGTTGTACTAAGTAACAACTTAGATATTTGCTAAACTTAACCGATGGGTAAGTAACCCAGCTGCCTTAAAATTAAGTTGATTCAACTCAACTGATTCAAATCAAGTTGTCACTTAGTATAATTTAACATTTCGAGTTGAGTAAACTTCTTTTTGAGTTGACTGAACTTAAAATTTTAAGGCAGCCAGGTTACAAATTATTTCAAGTTGACTCAACAAATTGTTTTTTACAGTGTAGTCAATCGGAAGTAACCACTGAGCTAAACCAACGCGAACGCAAACGACTGAAATCCGATTTAAGGTCACAATAGGAACATTTCGTGCAACACAATACACTCTCAGAAAAAAAAGCTACAGTTCTGTCGTTGGGGTGGTACCCTAAGGTACGAAAGTGAAAAGGTACATCTTTGTACCTTACCTACCCCTAAACAGTACATATAAGTACCTTAAAGGTACATTTTAGTACTTTGAAAGGACATATTGGTACCTTAAAGGTACATATTAGTACTTTAAAAGTACATATTTGCACCTTTTCACTTTGTACCCAAGGGTAGGGTACGACAGAACTGTACCTTTTTTCTGACAGTGTATGAACTAACTAACATAAAATTCACACGGCGAGCTGCTATATTCTCACTCGTCTGACAAATGAATAATTATAAGTGTAGACACATCAATGTAGGAACATAGGTTCACGTTGACCAGCTGCACGCAAAAGCTTTTAGTAGTACTGAAAATGCAAAACGTTGGACAGTGCCCGTGGTTCGATCTCCGGTCACCGGTAGCCCGATGGCCATGAGAGGTGAACTTTCCCAAGCTAGAAGTAACCACTGAGCTATACCAACGCACAAGCAACGCCTATGAAGATAGTATTTAACACAAAAGAAATCATGACGACGCAAACGCGCATGGCAACTTTCAAGTCAGAAATGAAAGCAAACAGACACATAGGCTAGGCCTATAATAAATATTGATTAGGAGAGGCTGGTGCCTTTGTTATACTTTTTCACCTTTTTAGTTAATGTTCTCAGAGTTTACTCATTAAAGTTTTTTTTTTCCCCCAATTAAACAACGCATTGTCACAGTACACGACGTAAGCTGCATGGGAAGCTGTCATCTAACAGCGCACATTATTACTAGGCTAACAGCCTATTACATCTAAACGCACGGTAATAACTCACACGTTCATATTATAAAACCTAGGTTTTAATAAAACTTCTGTTTTAATACGATGGACGCTTATTGGGTGATTTACACGGTTTTAGTGCGCCATCTACTGGACATACGTGGGTTTTACAGATTGGGAAAAACGACAATTCTAAGCAGTACAGAGTCTACAAATTTCAGTAGAAAACTATTCTGAAACATTAAAATTTTAAATAACTGTTTTCATGTTGAATATATCTTAAAACTGAAAAACTGCAAAGCTGAATTTTCAGCATCATTACTCCAGTCTCCAGTGTCACATGATCCTTCAGAAATCATTTTATACACTGATTTGCTGCTCAAGAAACATTTATGATTATTAGCAATGTTTTTTGACAGTTTTGCTTCTTCATATTTTAATGAAACTGTGATACTTTTTTCAGGATTTTCCGATAGATTGTTTTTAAATAGGTGTTTTTGTAAAATGCAATTGTAACAATGTAAACAATGTAACTGTGTAAAAGTCTTTGTCACTATTTTTAGAGTAGGGAGAAAAGCTTGTGCAACATTTAAAACTTTATATTTTGTTATCATATGCAAATGCGTTAATGCATTTTAAAGTGTGATTTAAATATACAAATATTTTCTAGGGCCACTTTATATTATAGTACTACAGTATCACCACCTAACAGGCCTACTGCATTTGTAATGCCAGACAGGAAAGTTTATATTTATATCACTATCCAAAAGAGGGCAGCAAAGACCACAGAATATCAGCAGAACCTGTAGACACAGATGCTGAGTTTCCTGTTTGCGGTTGTTTTTCCACACACCTGTATGTGTTTGACACTCTCAGTTGATTGACAGGTCTTTGAGAATGAGACAGATTCCACACAGACCCACACTCTGTAAAATAACATTAATAAATGCTTTAATCCAAAGTGACTTGCACTATATCAGGATATACATGTGTTATCTTATGCATTCTCAGGGTGCCAAACCTGACCTTGGTGTTGCAAACATTGTGCTCTACAACTTGATCTACAGAAACTCCCACAAATAGAAGAAAATGTTACATTATAAGCATAATTTTCTTTCCTTAAAGAAAAAAGATATTTGTCTTAAAAAAAAAAAAGACACCAGTGAGTTAATAACTGACAGTAACTGTACAGATCATACAGTAAGAATTTAATGATCATAACCGAGTTTATATTGAAATCTCAGATTTTTGACTGCCTTTTATTTAGTATGAGCACAGATTGAGATTTTTTTCTGAGGGGTCTTTTACTGAAGAGAAATGTAAGCAGGAGAGTGCAGAAAAGTCTAATTTTCTGCTTAAAAGAAACAACTGAGATATTGAAGAGATCTCATTTGTGATTTTTCTTTCCTACGGGTACATGAACCAGAAAGCGGCCTGTGTGTGTGTGCGAACACCCCCTGTGGGGTGATAACCTGTAATTACTGCACCAGATGTGAACGAGAAATGGGGAGAGACAGAAAGAGAGAGACGGACTATAAAATATTGCAAAGATGGAAAGAGAAAGACTGTGTTCCAAAACCTACTGAGCTGTCTTACTATCTACTACTACACAGGTAGTTTTACTATCTTGCTGAATGAATGATACTCCAATAAGTATAAATACACATAGTATACATAAGTTTTGTTATACTGAACTATTTTTTAAAAGGCAGCTTTCTTATTTGTATCATTTTCCATTACAAATATCTAAACATTCTTACATGAAGATACATTTACTTTTGAAAGAAGATATTAAGTCTTGTTTTCTGAAAATTAAGTGAGTTAAAATAAGAACAAATGTGTCAGTGAATATCAGTTGATATTTTCATGATTTACGTTTAACTTCACTTCATTCTGGTCTGCTTCTCCCCCTGAAATCAAGACTGAATATCATTTTGCGTTGTAAGTAAATGTATGTTTATTTAAGAATGTTTAGATATATGTAAAATATGTAAGAAAATCATTGCTGCATTGTACCTATGATGCCTTAAAATACTGCCTATGTATAAGTAGAGCTCAGGGATTTGGAAGCGAACCAAAAACTGTATGGGGAGGAAAATGGGGGAAATACTCTTTATGAGAGTAAGAATTTGACAGCAAGACAGAGGTTAAGATAGAGAGAAAGAGCAAATGAATTCATGACAAACAGACAAAGAAAAGAGTGGAAATGGAAATGCTGGGTGTGGTGAGACCAGAGGTGTTTCTGTCTGGGAGAGGGTGAGATGGAAGAATAAAGACAGAAAGAAGAAGAGAGTTTCTTACACATGTTATTCAGCTGTGTAAACGGGCGTAAGGCGGGTCTGGGGTCTCGGGTTGCCAGTGAAAAGGGCTCATATTTATAAGAGACTGGCAGCCCCGACACCTCTTACACACACGTTAATATTATTATTATTACTGAGCACTCAAAAATGGAAAATGGCAGCAACCTGAGAGGCCTGGAGAGGAGCGCATGTGAGTTCGTGAGAAAACGCAAGTATGTCTGTGAGAATATGTATACATAAGAGACAGAAAAAGAGAGGGATAGAAAGAGTCCCACTGGAAAAAAAAAAGGGGCAGAGAATGAAAAAGAAAGGTTGCAGAAAGAGAAGTTTGGCACGGGGAGATGGATAGAGAGAAAGTGTAACGTGATCTACTGAACATATTAGTGCTGTCAAAGAGGGGAACGAGGAAAAGAAGACGGAGAAAAAGGGTGTCAGACGCGAGCATGTATTCCAGGACAAGATTATAAAATCCCCGCAAAAATGGCATAGACATGTTGGAACAGACAGACGCACACACACGTATTGAGCAAAGTAAATTCTTAACAGGTGGGTGGGGCCACTCATATCAATGACAGATCCGTAATTTCCCTCAGGGTCACATTTAACCAATCGCAGATCTGGTTACATAACCAGATCACAGGCCCGTCCAACGGTGTCACTGAACAAAGTTCACGAGGTCCAATGTTACATTTCCAGATTTCCTACGAACAGAAAGAACCGTGACCGGCACATCAGTGAGGCTTGCACAGCACAATTTGTGTGTTGTAATGAAATGCTGGCAACGTTCAGAAGGGAATGCTAGTGCTTGCTGCACACTGCACACTATAAACTGTATACAGCATTTGATTTTTTTAAAATAATATTTGAAAACAGCATGCAATATGCAATAATAAACAGTAGTTAGGGTGACCATACGCCCTTCTCCCAGACAGATACTGGATTTCTAAATGGCCTAAAACGCCAGAGTTTTGGCTTTGTTTTTCTATTGTTTTCATACATGATGAAGGTAATGATTGAAAAGTGGTTTTCAGGAATTGCACATAATCGACCAATCATGGCACATGAGGAGGTTGGCTCTACAGAGAATAGTCAAAGTGATGCAACTACATGTACATGTGATGTATACAGGGTGCGTACAGATACTGTAAAATGAAATTCCAGGACCTTTCAAGCACTAATTTTTTGATTTTCAAGGACTTCAATCAGAGATCTCACTTATCGAACAATGTCTTCCATTTCAAATTCTAAAAAAAGAGAAATAGATAAAAATACACTAACAAAAAACAGCAAAAATAAAGCACATGTGAAATATTACTATTAAAGTATTACACAGTATACTACACTTTTACTATAGTAAAACCACTGTTAATTTGTAGTTGTGTATATTTTATTTGTTCTTCTTCTTTTTTAATGTTTTTTATAACTGTACTGCAGTAATGGTTTAATGTTTTCTACTGTTTAAGAATAAAAATCAGGAAACAGATTGTCGAAATCGCTCCGAAATCCTGGATTTGAATGAAATGATTCCCGATTCGCGATCCGCGCTCCTAAGTTCCGATTTAAAGCAAAAGATTCGGGAACCCGCTCAGAAGTCCTGATCTGAATTTGATTTAGATCGGGACTTCATATTGCGTAACGAGAATCATTTGATTTGCATCATTCATTTCGCTAAATGATTCACGAACCCGTTCCGATTTAAATCAAATGATTCAGGATCATTCAGAGTCCCGACCTGAATCAAATGATTCGCGAAGTTTCAATCTAAATCAAATGATTCGCGATATGCGATTTGAAGTCGCGATCTGAAAAACAATGATTCGCGATCCGACTGGAGCGCTTCGAAATAGTGAATCATTTTGCGACGCAATGGTTATAACTGATTCGTAAATCCAAAAAACTTTGTTTCACCCATCATTACGTGCTTTTAAAAATCGCTACAAAATTCGAAAATGAATGGCTGTATTAATTTGATCTGTTTTTTGCTAGTGAATCGCTTGAAATGAATGATCGAAGTCACAAGTTTGAATCAATCGGAGCAGTTCCAGCCTAAATGACTCAATTGATTTGGTTCATTTGTTCCTCTTATCGCATCTTCAGCCATGTTTACACAACACTGTCAGTACTACTATTTGTTTAGCTCGATTGTTTTCTGAAATTAACTGTAATAACTGTAAATAATCTCAAAATGTTTTTTTTTTTTTTTAATTTGTATAAATTTTGCGTGAAAAGATATGTGCTTATTGACAAAATTAAACACTTATTTCATAGATATTGTCTTTAAATAATTCAAGCACCTTTCAAGTACCTCTTCAGGAATATTGCTATTTTCAAGGGTTTTCCCAGCCTTAAATTTCAAAAAGTCAAATTCAAGTACTTCAAGCACTTTAAGCAACTTGTACGAACCCTGTGTATGAAAACAAAGCCAAATCCTGGACATTTTGGGGCAATTTAGAAATCCTGGCCAGGATATGTTCACAAAAAAAAAAAAAAAGAAAATGTATGGTCAACCTATGATACTTTGTTGGCACATGAAACATTAAACTGCATGGCTTCCAGGTAGAATCTGGAAAGCAAATAGCGTTAATTTGCATTTCAAATTTGTGTAAAAATAAAGCTGCAGTGTGTAATTCGTAACTTGAAACTTAGGCTTAATGTTTTGACATAGAGTATTAAACTCTTCAAAAGGTCAATCTATTGTACTTAATATTTAAACATATTTAAAGTGACACTAAATAGGGCATATTGCAAAAGTACACACTTCAGCTTCATCTTTTTTGTCTATGAACTGTGCTTAAACTGCATATCTGGCCTATTGTAACTGGTCATTCTGGTATTCCATGCATACAGAAAATACATGCAGAAAACACATAATGAATAATAAAACATAGGACTATTATGCTATTCTGAACATACCTGTTGACAGAATCCTGTAGTACTGCTGCTTTCCTGAAGGAGGCAGCACTCTCTGGTGATCTCGTCGCTTGAAGTTGATTTGTATCATCAGCCTCTTCGTCCTCATCATCCTCACCAGCAAATTCACCACTGAGAAATGAGCACAAGAGCTGATGAAAGGAGGAAGGCAGATGAGAGGAGATGGGAAAGTTATCTGACCTGCCTGTGTGTGTGTAATCCCTGGTGTGTTTGGGTGATAACACACAGAACAGACCTGTAGGCTCACACACAGAGATTTAATGAGAGTAAAAGCTGGTGATTAATAAAGAACGTGGAATGAAAGTGCTGGAGTTTGATGAGGACATGAGGCCAAAGTGTGTGTTTTTACTTAGCTATACTTCAGGGGGAAATTAGTCGTTAGAATTTAGCTAAATCTGACAAAATCTCCCTTGTGCAGACACTCAGGAACATTTGGAAAAAATGGACTCGATTGAAAAACGATTCATTAATGAAATAAATGGGTTTTTTTCCCTCTAAAAACATAAATGTTTTCTTTTAGGATTAGTACTTGGTGTGTACTCGTTAAAATTAGCTTTATTTAAAAACAAAGGAAGCCTACAATGCGTCTTAATTGATTTATGTAAATGTGGGCATCTGGAACATTTGTATAAATGTGAGCAGCCTAGAAACTCAATAACAATGTTTTAAGTTGCTGATGGATGCAGGTTTAGATGTAACCGGTGGATGTTTCCATCTAGACTTTACGGAAATTGAGTCTAAATGACGCAGTCGTTATGTGACCGGCGTAGAAAAAGAGCGAGATGACAGACGGTTTCTACTGGAGGGAGTGACAACAATTACGGGAAAAAAAGGAAAAACAAACTGACCCAGCGGAAGACCAGTCTTGCTCATTTTCTGCTGAGTAAACTCAACACATAATCATGTTTTCTGTGAAATGAATTAATTAAGAACCACAGGCCAACTACGAGACAGAGAGAGAATTATAAGTGGTGTTTGCTTTAAAAGGTTAGTTTACCCGAAAATGAAAATTCTGTCATTAATTACTCACCCTCATGTCGTTCTAAACCCATAAGACCTTCGTTCATCTTCGGAACACAAATTAAGATATTTTTGATGAAATCTGAGAGCTTTCCGAGCATGCATAGACAGCAGCGCAACTACCACGTTTTATGGCCCAGAAAGGTAGTTCTGACGTAGAACGTCCATCTCCCTTCGTTCATCGTCTGTATCTGGTTTAAATAAGTAAGGCTGGGCAAAAAATTGCAAGTCATCCTCTCTGTCGAATTCTTTTATCTGAAATAATGTGTTTTATGTACATTGTGCACTCTCAGAACGCCGGCTCCTACATCAGCAGCACCACACGCATATGCCATGGTACTCTCATGAATGGTGGTGGAGACTGATACGGAAGAGTAAAAATTGAATAAAGTCATTCATTTTATTTTCTTTGCGTACAAAAAGTCTTGTAGCTTCATACATGTTGAGCGGTTGAACCACTGATTTCACATGGACTATTTTAACAATGTCCTTACTACCCTTCTAAGTCTTGAACATGTCAGTTGTGTTGCTGTCTATGCAGGGTCAGAAAGCTCTTGGATTAAATACGTTTACTTGAAAAGCAAAATGACACAAGTTATTAAAGGAGAAGTTCACTTTCAGAACAAAAAATTACATATAATGTACTCACCCCCTTGTCTTCCAAGATGTTCATGTCTTTCTTTCTTCATTTGTAAAGAAATTATGTTTTTTGAGGAAAACATTTCAGGAATTTTCTCCATATAGTGGACTGCTATGGTGCCCGTGAACTTCCAAAATGCAGTTTAAATGCAGTTGTAAAAAGTCATATTATCATTCTTCAAAGTACTATAAACTTCAAGAAACACTTCATACGTAGCCATTCTCAAGTATAAGGGGCTTTCCCTGATATTAATGCTTAGACTGTGTACGCTGCACGCATCTGTGGCGTGTAACGGCTCCGACGCGGTCACCAGAGCTGATGTTATGTTTATACCAGCAGCGCTGCACACGTTTCTGAAGCGGCTCTCTGCAACACATCTGTAAAGATACACGCATATGCCCCTTTTCCAATCAAATAAAGCCAAAATCCGTCCAAATCCCACCAAAATCCGTTGCCATGACTTATCATGACAGGAACAAATTACGTTTTAGTGGCATAACATCGGTTAATGGAAACGTTGTCATTTCGCAATACTTTTTTATCGACATTTATATACTATCGTCAAAGTTTTGCATAAATCTGTAATGGAAACGCGCCTAGTTAGAGTATGTCGAAAAACTCCCATCTCATTTTCTCCTCCAACTTCAAAATCGTCCCACATCGCTGTTTTACCTTTTTTGTAAAGGGCGTTTGACCTTCTTTGCACTTTCAACTTTGTAAACACTGGGTCAGTACTTCTGCAGCGATGTAAGCTGATTTTGAAGTTGGAGGAGAAAATTAGATGGGAGTTTTTTGACACACCCTAACTGTATTGAACTGGAATGCACAGAGTACACATGTGCATCGCAGAGCTAGACAAGACGAGTATTTGAGGTTTAAGAGTATATAAATTGTACGTTTCACTTGATAAGACCCCTCTTCCTTGGCTGGGATTATTTAAAGGCATTTAAAGCTGCATTTAAACTGCATTTTGAAAGTTCACAATTGAAGTCCACTATATGGAGATAATAAAGTGTTTTCCTCAAAAAACAATTTCTTTACGACTGAAGAAACCAAGACATAAACATCTTGAATGGCAAGGGGGTGAGTACATTATCTGTAAATTTTTGTTCTGAAAGTGAACTATTTAAAGCTGCAGTCTGTAGGTTTTGCCTCTTTGTTGCCATCTCTGTGTTGAAACCTGCAATTGCAGTTATTTGGGGAATTAGCTTCATTATGTGGGTTTTACATTGGCACGTCTTCAATGCGGATGAATCTAATATGTTAAGGTGTATGTGTGGCTGTCAGTCACCGCATTGGTGTGGATGTACTTCAGAATTACAGATTGCAGTCTACATCTTGGAATATATGATCCAAATAAGAATTTCCACCAGATATTGTCATCGGAACAAGTAACATGTCTGCCACTTTTGTTCTGACCATCTGAGGAAAAAGACATTACAATAAATCATGTTACCAATGGTATTACATCTAACAATCAACAATGCAAATTATTATTACTGATATGCTTTGTTCTCAAATTGTTAATGTTAACAATATCTGCATTGCGTGACTACGTGTCTACAGCGTGTATTAGCGCTGTAGATTTCAATTTCTGTACAGTCTCATATCTAATTGTCACACCATTCGAATTTCATATATAAGCAAATTAATGTTCCTCAGAACTGGTTCTCTTTCAAATCCAAATCTTGTGTAATCCCACATATCTGTAATCAGATGCACATTTAAAACTGGAATGTAATTTAATTTCAGTCACATGTTTCATAAACACAATCCTTTCTGGATTACAATCGGCCATAAAAATGATAAATTTAATTATTACAGCTTCTGTGAGAAAAGGCTATGAACGATTCGGCACCTGAAGCATCCTCACATGTGATACAGCCTACTAGCCAGGATGCCTTTTTTATGTTTACAGACATGACATAATGACGCAGTGACATGCCCGAATTTCCCGCAAATTCCTACCAGTACCACTTAAATTAGAAAACATTATAACAAGCTTAAGGTTGTGAAACAGGCTAAAGTAAGGAGATAGATTTTAACACTGGCTGGTTATGTACTTGTTCACCAACTGATTCCGGATCATTTTTAACCAAAGAAAAGTTATGAACTGCAGTCTTATCAAAATAACATAACATGCTTAAAACAAAAACAAATATCTGCCAATAGAGTCAGTAAAATAATCTTGTTTTTCTCATAAATTACGTTTATTTTTCCGACCCCTCTGGCAGAAATAAACTCTACTTAACTGATACATTTATCAGAAAAATTACCTGCACTCATTTTGTGTCTCAAGTAAATGTATCTCGATTTAAGAATGTACTGGAAAAATACTGAGCAGGAAGTTTTTTGCAGTGATTCACATAAGACCACATAGCAACGCCCTGGCAACAACCCACAATATCATTGCAGTGAGTTTTATACAGATAACATCACTCATGTTCGCATAAGAAACAGTAAAATTCTAGCTTTCTACTCAAATCGTATAGCTGAATTCACAGCCGATTCTTCCCAACTCTTCTCTTTTTCACCTTTCCTCTTCCCTCTCTCTCAGAATCGCATGTTATGGCTAAATGCCCAATGAGTCACAACTCTGGTAAAACCATCAGAGAGGAAAGAAACAAAGGGGGAGCAAGAGAAAGAGAGAGAGAGGGCAGAGACCAGGGTTCATTCTCCACTTCCAGTCCAGTAGTTCATGTGTGCATGTCACTAGCATTTAATCTTCAAAGAGCAGCGCACACACACTCACACACACACAGAGCCAAATAACATTAGAGTTCTGTATCACCAGTACATGCCCTACCCATCACTCCCTTCTGGTTGCCAGTGGAAACCACACAAACAATCCCTCTTGGGCAATAGCAGGAGTCAGCAGACGATGCAATGCTCTCTCTCCCTCTCTATTGTGTGCTAGACGGCATGCACATAAATATGCATGCGTGTGTGTGTTATTGTCTGGATTACATTTTAATTCTTACATTTATATGAAGTGTGTGTTTGGCCTCAAAAATGTGATGATGTCACATTCTCTGGCAGAGCAAAACACTTTGAAACTGTTTGAGTGCATGAGCGAGAGAAACCTTCAGAACTGTGCAAAACATCGTAATCTGACAATCAATTTGACAACATAGGGGATGTTAACAAAATGTTGAACAGAGAGCACAGCTTCCAGCAAAGTGTGTGTTTATCTAACACGCATGCAGGACCAATGAGTGACCCACGCACAGACAAATTACCATCAACCGGCTTACCAGTGTCCAGCAGGCCGTATCATTCAATTTGTTTGTTTTTCCTTTCAATAAGCTGAACCATCTGCATCAATTTAACCATTAATAAACCATGAAAATCACATTGTTTGGATTTCTGTTCAAGTGTATGTACAAAATGATTATTGTCTCTTTTTGTCATCTTCAGTTGTTTTGGCTACACTGGACAAACTGTAAATGGTCCATGCAATAAAATTACATTTACCTCTGAAGAAAATAAAGTAGTGACTGCCTGTGCAAGTCAAAAACAAAAAGTTTTAGATGTGTTTTCATTGCAAAACTAAGTTTCTTTTGCAAGTTTTACTGTGCACAAGGCTAAAACTAAGTAAGTGCAAGCACTCCTCAGCAAGCAGACAAGAGGAAGAGGATGTTTTTTCTCTTAAAACATAATTAAGCACCCCCTACGGCTCACTAATAAATGTCTGGACCAGTTCAGAGGATATAAAGCTTCTTTTAAGATCACATTCACCAAAATCAACCCTAAAACTATTCTTAAATGGATAGTTCACCTCAAAATGGGGTCATTAAGATTTTTCAATGTTTTTGAAAAAAGTCTCTTCGGCTTACCAAAGCTGCATTTATGTACGAAATATACAGGGGGAAAAAAAAAAAATAAAATTGTGAAACGTTATTACAACTGTTATCTATTTGAATATATTGTAAAATGTAATATACTTCTGTCATGCAAAGCTGAATTTTCAGCATTATTTCTGTCACATTATGCTTCAGAAATCAATCTAATATATGGATTTGATTCTTTTTTTTTTGTAAAAACCATCATGCATTTTTTCTTTGACGAAAATAAAGTTCAAAATAACACAATTTATTTAAAATAGAAATCTTTTGTTACATCATAAATGTCTTTACTGTAACTTTTGATCAATTTAATGCATCCTTGCTAAACAAAAGTATTAATTTCTTTAAAAAAATATGCAAGCATAATATCTCAAGCATGGTTCAATAAATTATATCATTTATAAATTTAAAATAAAAGCTTAAAAATTATAATAAATACCTCTGGCATAATTGTACAAGTGTCTGTTTTAGTAAATGGAAAAAAAGATAGTAAATCTTTTTTTTTCCATCCACATATTTCTGAAAGTGCAGGAACTTGGTGCATTTTGTCCTACGGTGTGACACCACATCCTGATTTTAAATCGGCCAATTCCAGAAAAAACTTGTATTAGTTAAAGGACTCCATTAATGGTCATGTTACTGAAGCCCCCTGTAGAGCCCATGAAGTGTGCACATGGTCAATTTTTGTCTCAGAATTGTTCAAATATTTAACTTTTTTGGAACCACTACAAAAGTGCTACATTTTGTTGTCCTTTGGTGTGACATCAAATTATATATTTTAATTAAAAGCTGTATGTTAAAGTATGGAAAATTATGCAAATGTGTCTTGCAAACTGCTAATGACAGGTTAACTTGAAATAGCAAGGTCATTTATGGACACAAAAGGCTGAAACGTCCTATGGTGTGACACCTGTACTGTCACACCACAGGGCAAAAATGTTACACTCTTTAAAAAGCATTTTAAATAATTAATATTTGTTTAACTCCTTTTAATTCTTTTTTGATCATTTTCAGTGTTCTTAGATGCAATAATTTAATTAATTATACTATTTTATGATGTTTGTGCACAAAACATGTACTGTTATAAAGGGTCATAAACATAAGTATAAAATGTAATACTTTGTTTTTGGAACAGAAAGAATTGGAGGAAAGAAATTAGTGGAAGTGAGAGGACACGGAAATATAGACAGAAAATTAACAGGGATCCACCAGAAGGGAGGAGATCCTAAGAGAACGATGCAGAAAGTAAACAGAATCAAAATCATGCCTTAAAAAGACTAGCCATATAGTTTTAAAAAATCCATTCACATCTTAATGATTACAGTTTAAATCATATACCAATAATATTTAATATTTGCCGCACATGCAGCAGGGGGGCTAGAAGAGTTTCAGTAACATACTAATTGACCACGAGACTGAACTTTGTTGATGAAAATTAGCTTTTGTTTAAAAAAAAAAAACATGTTGATATTGTTTGTATCAAAATTAAACTTTCTTTCTCATTTGACATGTTCAAAATTAAATAGAAATACTTTAATAACTACCATTTGTGTCCTTTAGTGTGACATAATGTCCTATGGTGTGACACACATAAAAGAACCACAGATTTGTTTTTATCTCAAAATATCATAAAAAACAGTTGAGTACTGGAATAGGGCAGATAGAAATATCTCTCATCTTAAAATAGTTTAATTTTCAGCAGTTTTAAACAGATGACAGCAACGTTTGTCAAAGTTTGTCTTGAAATTGTCCAACAAGTCATGGGAAAAAATTATGTTAATTATAATTTCATATTAAATAAATAACACTATATGAAAATACGTGTCTAACAACGAAGATAAATCTCTCTCATGCCATTTATACATTATTAAGAGTTTTTTTTTTGTCCTTAATTTTTGCTATGTCACACCATAGGACAAATAATGTTACAGTTCAGTAAAAATGTAAAAAACAAAAACAAAAAGAAAACCAATGAAAGAATTGACAACGTTAGGGACCCTTAATATTTTCTCAAAGATAAGACTTCACACTACATAAATATATGTATTTCTTCTTCTTCAAAAAAAAAACATTCTTTACTGGCTATTTGTCAATTACCCCGTATGTAAAAGAGCAGCTTGTGTTTCCAGCAACATAAGGTGATTAAATGATGACACAATTTGCATTTTTGGTCGAACTACCCCTTTAATGTCACTTAGCTCGTCCTCCCCTTCATTTGCTCTCTTGACCTTAAGAGTGACCTCAAATCCTTAGCTTGACCTCTGACCCCTCCACCCACCTCAAAGGGTGATTTGAGCGAAACTCCAAGCCTAAATAAACGATTTCTTGAAGCGCAGTACCCACCAATCTGCTCTCACCCCAGGGAGGATGCAGCTCAGGATTCAGGCCTTCCCAGAAACTCAAGCAGAACTCCTCCAATACAAACACTCATCAATAAGTAGTCACATCGCATACTGGACGCACTGCGACACTGCGTAAGACCTCATCTACATGAGAACATTCCCTCCACGCCTGTCAGCGCGCATATGTGTGTGTGCGCGAACAAAGGCGAAGAGGGGTCGAAAAACAATTACGGTAAAAAATGACTAATATGTCACAGACGTGCTGAAGTACTTTTTTTCCCTCTCTCTTCATTCGCTCTTTTTTTATCCTTTCTTTTCAAAGTCACTATAATTACAAACAAAAGGCTTGATTTCTCTCCAGCTCTAGGCATGATAATGGAGAAGCTAGTGGGAATCGAAGATACGGACACACACATGCATCGACGCAAAGTGACGAGAGGTTTACACAATGCATGCGCACATACCCGCACTGTAAACGTATGTGTCTTCTCGTGTACTTGTTCAAACACAGCTGCACTTAGTTGGTGACACAGTGAATCAATACATTTAGAATTTGAAATGAAGTTTTTTTGAGAACAACAGTGCAGGTGGTCGTACTGGGGTAAATTAAGCACCGCAAAAAGTGCTGTTGTTTCCTCATTTCCGTCTTGTTTTCCAGAGCAAATATCTAAACAATCTTAAATCAAGATACATTTGCATGAGAAGCACAGTGACTAAAAGTTTAGCACAGGTGTTGTGAATGGGTGCCGTCAAAATGAGAGTCGAAACAGCTGATAAAAAACATCACAACTCCAGTCCATCATTTAATGTCTTGTGAAGTGAAAAGCTATGTTTTTGTAAGAAAGAAAAAGATTATTAAGACATTTTCAGCTTCAGACTATTGCTTCTGATTAAAAAGTCGATAGCTTCCTCCAATGAAAATGTTGTCTTGTCTAAATCAAGAGAGAAATATGCACAGATTAAGCACTGTTTACAAGTGAAAACATTTCTGAACAAATAAGTGGATAGATGTGAGAGGACAACTGACATTAGATTATGGTTTTGTATTTTGTCCAGAAGTGATGGTTTTAAAGTTAAAATGCTTTAATGATAGATTTGTTTCTTACAAAGATTGTAGATTATTGTGATGGTTTTATCAGCTGTTTAGACTCTAACTCTGACAGCACCCATTCATTGCAAATGACCCATTGGTGAACAAATGATGTGATGAATTTCTCCAAAAATTTTCTGATGAACAAACTCTTGTATATACTGGATGGCCTGAAGATGAGTACATTTTCAGCACATTTTTATTTCTATATGAAGTCATTTTCCTTCAATCTGAATCTTGGGTAACACTTTAGTATAGGGAAGAATTCTCAGTATTAAGTATTTACTTAGCATGCCTATTATTAACATATTGGCTGTTTATTAGTACTTATAAAGCACCTATTCTGCATGATCATATTCTACATCCCTCCTACCCAATACCTAAACTTAGCAACTACCTTAAACAGCAAATTAGAAGTTTATTGCAGCAAAATCCATAGTTGATGATTTGTTAATAGCAACAATTGGACCTTAAAATAAAGTGTGACCAGATCTTGACTTTTTAGATATTTGTACTGGAAAACAAGACAAAAAATAAGTAAAGTAAGACAATCATTTTTTTGTAGTGAGGCTTTTGTCAACCCATCCAGTGATGGCAAATCCTGCTTGATTTAGCAGTTAATGAGAACATTTGGTCAATTCAAACTAGCACACACAAACACAATAACACAAGTGCAAGCACACAAGCGCACAGCATGCATCTGAATGTCATCATCGGTGCTGACGAGATGCCAAACAGTAATGACACCCAGATCACCTACACATGACTGCCAAAAGTGTGTGCGTGTGTGTGTTTATGCCCCACATCACCCATGGATTAACCACACGTGTTTGCATGCAGTACGGCTGCAACGAGACTAGAAGAACCCAGCTGCTAATGAACGCGTCAAACGTGTGTTGTGTTTGTCAGCGTGTTTGTTTGTTTAATGCATCGCCACGGTTTGCGGGACTGATGTGTTTTGTGTGTGTGTGTGTGTGTTTCAGACCAGAGATTAGAGCATCTGTTCTGAAGAGGGGAGCGGGTATTTTCATCTTTCTCTCATCATATGCCCCTGTCATCCCTCCATTTTCCATTTTTACACGCAGCTCCAGATGTTGAAGAACTGAAATATTAAATTACAGAAATTGGCTTGTTTCTGCACTTTTGGCTATATCAAAACAGCCCTTCCCTAATGCAGTCTCTCTGTAAGACGAATAACATACCTTAAGCAAGTATGCAGACACAGTCGTGAATGCTTGGCCAATGCATCGCAATTGTACATACAGTAAGATGTTCTTGAAAAAAAATTATACTTTTATTCAGCAAGGATGCATTAAATTGATCAAATGTGTCACTAAAGGCATTTATATTGTTACAAAGGATTTCTATTTCAAATAAACGGTTCTTCTATTATTCAAAAAGTCCTGAAAAACAAAATGTATCACGGTTTGAACAAAAATATTACACAGCACAACTTTTTTTCAACACTGATAATAATAAAAAATGTTTCTTAAGCAGCAAATCAGCATGTTAGAATGATTTCTGAAATACCATGCGACACTGAAGAGTGGATTAATGGCTGCTGAAAATTCAGCTTTGCATCACAGAGAAAAAAAAATGCATTTTTGTATATACACTACCAGTCAAAAGTTTTTGAATAGTAAGATTTGTATTGTTTTTAAAGAAGACTCTTTTGCTCACCAAGCCTGCATTTATTTGATCCAAAGTAGAGCAAAAACAGTAAAATTTTGAAATATTTTTGCTATTTAAAATAACTGTTTTCTATTTGAATAGATTTTAATGTGTAATTTATTCCTGTGATTTCAGCTGGATTTTTAGCATTATTTTCCAGTCACATGATCCTTCAGAAATCTAATTCTAATATTCTGATTTGTTGCTCCAAAAACATTTATTATTTTCTTTGATGAAAAAAAAAGCTCAGAAAAACAGCATTTATCTGAAATAGAAATCTTTTGTAACATTACCATCACTTTTGATCAATTTAAAGCATCCTTGCTAAATAAAAGTATTAATTTCTATAATTTCTCCCCCCCCCCAAAAAAAGGTACTGACCCCAAGCTTTTGAAAAGTATAGTGTATAATGTTACAAAAGCTTTTTATTTCAGATAAATGCTGAACTTTAGATCTTTCTATTCATCAAAGAATCCTGAAAAAAATTTACTCAACTGTTTAAAATATTGATAATAATAGTAATTAAAAAATGTTTCTTGAACAGAAAATCAGCATTTTACAATGATGTCTGGAGGACTAAAGACTGGAGTAGTGATGTTGAAAATGTAGCTTTGATCACAGCAATAAATTACATTTTAAATTATATCCAAATGGAAAACAGTTATTTTAAAAAGTAAAAATATTTCAACATTTTTAGTTGCACTTTGGATCATAGACTTGGTGAGCAGAAGAGAATTCTTTAAGAAACATTACAAATCTTACTGTTCAAAAACCTTTGACTGGTAGTGCATTAAAATAGAAAACACTTGTTTTTAAATTGTAATAATATTTTCAGTGTATTTTACTGTATTTTTGCAACTTTGATACCATTTCAGAAACACTGCAGTGGCCTCAGCACTAAAGATTCCTTCAAACATCGCTGTGTGATTAAATGTGTTAATAGCCAAGTAGTTAGATAAGAGCTGAACTAAAAGAGAAAGAGAAGTTAAGGTTAATGCTCGCAACTGCATGTCTG
The DNA here is from genome assembly GCA_012976165.1 of Labeo catla. Lineage (NCBI taxonomy): Eukaryota > Metazoa > Chordata > Actinopteri > Cypriniformes > Cyprinidae > Labeo > Labeo catla. The sequence goes on from VONZ01000076.1 coordinate 1,342,943, forward strand.
ATGCTGCGAATGCAAAGCGTACTACGAATTGCGCAACATGCAACTGACGCATGTCAGAACTCAACAATGGCTGAAATTTAGCTGGAAATTGCATACCTAATGGTTCAGCCGTTAGATCGTCTCTCTCCTTAATCGTCCAGACCGGTGGTTCTCCCTTTTTCTGGTTCTAGGTGTGTTCCGCTGCACGGCTGTTCTGGATTAATTCTGGATGATTGTGGAGACTCCTGAAGGTTCAGACATTTTCTGGGCCAGCTGCTCAGAAACATTACAAAAGACATTAGCTTACCCATAAATTAGGGCCCGGCCACATCAGCAGATTGTTAATTCACTTTGAGTTCCCTGTAACCAGGTGCAAAAACAAAAACAAGGGGCCTAAAACAGAGCCCTGTGGGACACCGAGGTGCTCACTTACAGAAGTCTACTGAGAGATGACTCAAGCCTCTGAACATTCACACACAAACTCACACACACACACACACACACACATATGCACACACTACCTGCGGCCATTGTTAAAGAAAGAGATGTTTTTCTCGCTTGGTAAAGCGTGTATATGGATTTATAAGGCGATTCAGTGGTTGGTGTCCAAAACAGCATGATTAAACCGAGTGTGTGTGTGTTTTTCTTGTATTCATATGTTTATGTGCGCGTTTGCAGTGAAGTGTGGAGACTTACGTGTGTCAGATGTATGTTTATGTGTATGCGTGTGGCACATGTGCAGTGACTGCGTACGCCTGTTATGTATATGTGATGAGTGTGTATGTGTGTGTGATTGATATGTGATGTGTATGTGTGTGTGTGTGTATGAGCCCGTCTGCTCAGGGCATTGGTTGAATTGTTTCCACATGTGTCTTAATGCAGTTCTAGGCGCAATGGGTGGGGGAGAAAAAGTGTGTGTGTGTGTGTGTGTGTATGTGTGTGTTTTGAAGGGGGGGCATCAGGTTTCATAGCGCCACGAACCACATCTGGGCCTCCGTGAGCAGAGGTAAAGTTCCCACGACTAACCACACACAACACACACATGCATGGACGTATTGCATCAAAAGATGCAAAACATGATGTCCACACATGAAAACCACATGGCACAGGTTAACAAGTGAGCAAACACACATGCACTGATCAGCACATGATCTAACACACATATCCAGCAGCGACAATCAAAAACACACCACACACAAACACGCAGCACACACCCTGGTTCGCTGGCACGGCACTTCTCTCTGCCATGGGCACACGGGCGTTTCGCTGGCATTAAACACATGGTAGGAAAATGTGAATGTATTCGGTAATCGCTCCTCTATTACACCCAGAGAGGGAGAAAAAGAGCTCTCCTACATCTCATTTACACAACAAACAGAGAAAAACGAGGGAGGAAAAGAGAGCGAAAAGAAGAGAAAAATTCTAATAGGCTGCAGTTGGGCATGTCTGGACTGAGATTAAAGAGAGAGAGAGAGAGAGAGAGAGAGAGAGAGAGAGAGAGCAGAACAAGAAAGAGAACATGAGAGAGGTAGGAGAGGTGTGAGGTAAAGGGGAAATGAAGAATGGATGGACAGTGGCCTCAAAAATGATCTGGACACCTAACAGACACTTCAGAATATAAGAATATCATTACATTACACAACAAAACATTACAGCAAATGTCATTTAAGGTACAAAAAAGACACTCTGCAATCCAAACTTCTGACGAAACGACGTTTAGTGGTTTGAAATGATAAAAGAGTTATAGTGTTGAACATGAAGCCAGGAGGTTTATTTGTGGTTGCGGGATGATGAATGCGATTCTCTACACCTGTGTGAACTTGAGAAGAACTGACTTTATATCAGGGTTCCCAACTTTACAAGCCTGTCAAATGTCTTATATAATAATTTAAAAATCTATCACAATAAATACACAAATAAAATTATGATAAAATAAACAAATAATATATACATGCTACAATATAAACTGTATAGATTGTTTGTCCAGAGTTGTAAAGCAGCAGAACAGCTTAAAATAACTAAATTAAATATAATTAAAGACGAACAAAAGCTGTTAATAGGTCAGAATGTACTGGATAATTTCTTAATCAGTCTGATGTTCAACAACAAATACAGTTTTATGCAAAAGTTTGGGAACCCCTTGCAGAATCTGTGAATTATTTTAACAAAATAAGAGAGAGCATGCTATTTTTTTTATTTAGTACTGTCCTGAGGACAACTGAGAGACTTAAACACAACTATTAAAAAAAGGTTCAAAGATTCACTGATGCTCTATAAGCAAACACAATGCATTAGAGCTGGGGGGTGAAAACTTCTGAATTTGAAGATCAACATGCAAGGGAAACATGCATCTTCTGTTGCTTCCGAAGGGGCAGTACTAAATAGAAAAGAAATGAAAAAAAAAAAAAATCAACAAAATAAGAAAAATGTGTACATGTTCATCCTGTTCAAAAGTTTTCACCCCCTGGCACTTAATGCATTGTGTTTCTTTCTATAGCATCACTGTTTAAACCTTTTTTAATAGTTACATATGAGTCCCGCAGTTGTCCTTGGTGTGAAAAGATGGATCTCAAAATCATACAGTAACTGCTGGTAAGGGTTCAAATATGCAAAAGATGCTGGAAAACTAAAGAATCTGCACTGTAAAAAACAATTTGTTAATAATTTGTAACCTGGCTGCCTTAAAATTTTAAGTTCAGTCAGCTCAAAAAAAGTTTAATCAACTTGAAATGTTAAATTATACTAAGTGACAACTTTGATATTTGAGTTGAATCAACTTAAAATTTTAAGGCAGCTGGGTTACTTACCCATCTGTTAAGTTTAGCAAACACAAATATCTAAGTTGTTACTTAGTACAACTTAACATTTCAAGTTGACTAAACTTATTTTAGTTGACTGAACTTAAAATTTTAAGGCAGCAGGGTAACAAATTATTTTAAGCTGACTCAACAAATCGTGTATTTTATTTTTTACAGTGTGCAGGATCTGGAGGATTTTTCTGAAGAACAGTCCTCAGACAAACAAAGGAACTCAACCACCAAAAAAACAGTCGTAGATCATCCAGGTAATCACGCACAGTATTAAGAACCAAAGGTTCCCAAACTTTTGCATGGGGTTATTTTAATAATTTCAGCTATTTTTTGTCTTGCTGACTATATGTAAACATATGTGACCCTGGACCACAAAACCAGTCTTAAGTCGCTGGGGATTATTTGTAGCAGTAGCCAAAAATACATTATATGGGTCAAAATTATAGATTTTTCTTTTATGGCAAAAATCATCAGAAAATTAAGTAAAGATCATGTTCCATGAAGATATTTTCTAAAATTCCTACTGTAAATGTATGAAAACGTAATTTTTGATTAGTCATATACATTGTTAAGAACATCATTTAAAGAACTTTAAAGGCAATTTTATCATTTTTCTTCTTTTTTGCACCCTCAGATTCCTGAGTTTTAAATAGTTGTATCTCAGCCAAATATTGTCCTATCCTAAAAAAAACATACATCAATGGAAAGCTTATTTATTCAGCTTTCATATGATGTATAAATCTTATTTTGACAAAATGACCCTTATGACTGGTTTTGTGATCCAGGGTCACATATGTCTTGCACAGGACAGTACTAAATAAAAAATAAAAAGCTTTTTGTATGACCTCTCTTATTTTGTTAAAATTATTCACATTTTCACAGATTCTGCAATGGGTTCCCAAACTTTCGCTTAAAAATGTATTTGAATGAAACATATACTTTAGTTCTCACTTCTTTGTAGCACTCTGTTTCACATGCATGTGCCAAATATTGGCAACTTTGTTCATGCATCCACTAAAAAAAAAAACCCTAGCTGATTCAAAGACATTGCTATTTCAAACATGACACAGAAAAATTAACTCTGTGAAAATAATCCAGTATTCAGACACTTGCTTTGACATTTTTTACATGCAAGTGTAACTCAAGTGTCCCAATACTTCTCGGGGCAGCTGTTTGGTTGTGTGCACGCGGTTAAATAAATCGGGTCAGGCAGAAACACAAATCACACACACACAAATAGAACCCAGATTTGTTTACAAGCACTTGACCGGATTTACAAAACTACCGTGTAACTGAAGAGCCTGTTCTGATTTACCATCAGATAAGCATTTTGCAAAGAGTGCGAGAGACGGAGAGAGAGGACTGTTTAGTTACTGCAGTTCATTAATGAGTTCAGAAACCTTTAACACACAGTGAGCCAGCAGTCAAACACACACTCACTTGCGCAACAGACCAACAGAGTCCAGGAAAACATCACTTTTACCAAAACATGCACATAACTACACACACATGAGCAGCTGACTCAGCTTTGAAAAACTCAGACAATCTGAGAAACTGTAGACCTGGATCATAACAGCTTAGAACCTTCAGAACCAGATTTTAATAAAAATGGAATGTTTAAAAACTGATTTGGTCTTATGATTGGTCAATCCAGCGTTCTAGATCTAGTGGAAGAACTAACAATCAATCAGTGTCTTCATGCAATAAAAACAGTGTTTGATTGAAGATCTTAGGTCTTAGCATTTTATTTACACAGTAAATCTGAATGCATTCGCTGTGAATGACCTGCTATTCAGAGAACGAGGGAGATTCCGTGTTACTTGGAACAGGTTGGATGAAGTGTGGAGAACTGATGTGATGAAGAAAGAGATAAACATGACAGAAAGAGAGGAAGGTGATGAAAATGAAAAGGGAGAAATGGAGGGGAGGCAAATAAATATTAGTGGCCAGCAGAAAGAATAATGAGAATGTACTGCAGAATGTAGCAATGAGGGAATGTGATGGAGAAAAGAAGGTGAAAGGTGAAGACGAAGAGCGAGAGAGAGAAAGAGGACATTAGAGGGAGGAGATACGAAGCTTCTCAGATGTTTCTCCTAAGAGAAAGACCTCAGTAATCTTACACGCCTCTCCTCGAATGATTTAAGACATCTCAACAATGTTTTAAACATTCTCAGATCTCAGTACACTGCAAATTATTTTCGTACTTTGTATTTTTGTCTTGTTTTCCTGTACAAATATCTAAACTTTCTTAAAGGGATACACTCTTAAAAATAATGGTTCTTTATTGTATGAAGAACCATGAACATCCATGGAACTTTTCAAATGCAGAAAAAGGTTGAAAAACTCTCTTTAGTTTTTTAAAATGTTCTTCAAAATAGTTTGTTTGGGAACTGTATACCGAAAAATTCTTTAGGGAGCCCAAAATGATTTACTCACCCTCAACCCATTCTAGGTGTATATGACTTTCTTCTTTCAGACGAATACAATCGGAGTTATATTAAAAAATGTCCCAGCTCTTCCAAGCTTTATAATGGCAGTGAATGGCTGTTGAGATTTTGAAGTCCAATTAAGTGCATCCATCCATCATAAAAAAGTGCTCCACATGGCTCTGAGGAGTTAATAAATGCCTCTTGAAGAGAATCAATGCATTTGTGCATGAAAAACATACACATTTAAAATTTTACAAAACTTAATATCTAGGTTACCATATGTGCATTCATGAGAGTAAGAGAGAGTGGCATTTTAGTGGATGATGTAGACTTCCTCCAACATTTCTCTCTACAAATCCTTGTTTTGTACTTCTAATTTGTGACCAGTGTTTTGTTTTGCCCTCTCCTCTGTGTTTCCACATTTGCCGTCATCCGCTGGAATGCCACTCTCTCGTGTACATGCGTACAACAGTTAGTGGAAGTCGAAATTATGGTTTATAAAGTTTAAAAAAATAACTGTTTTGAACTTTTTCTTACACAAATGCATTAATTCACTTCAGAAGGCATTTATTAATCCCGAGGAGCCATGTGGAGTGCTTTTTATGATGGATGGATGCAATTCTTTGGACTTCAAAATCTCAACACCCATTCACTGCCATTATAAAGCTTTGAAGAGCCAGGAATTTATTATTATTATTATTATTATTATCATCATCATTATTATTTATTTATTTATTTATTTATTTTTTAAATATAACATTGTATTTGAAAGAAGAGTGATTCTTGAGAGTGAGTAAAACATGGGGAATTTTTATTTTTGGGTGAACTCTCTCTTTAAATCATGATACATTTACTTGAGGATCAAAATGATTTAAAATTAAATTATAATACATTTATCTTAATATAATAAAATTAAAATACATCAAAATCAACAGAAAATTTTATATAGAGTTTATGCATAAAACAAAAACTAATATCTGCCAATGGGGTATGAAATATAAACTTAATTAAAAGAGGAAACAATATAATTTTTCTGACCCCATTGGCAGATATTTATTGAAGCCAGTTTCTGTCATGGGTTTAAAAAAAAAGTAAAAAAGGTAATTGCATTTTTTTTCTCACTTTCTTTTGATTTTATGTAATTTTTTCCCCCAACACAGAAAAAAAAAAAAAATTGACCTTGTCGTCACATCCGGCTTCGAATAGTAGCATGAAGGAATTTCCGTCTGTATTATTGTCAATGAACAGACGCCAGTTTAGTGAGGAAATTAAACTAATAGTTGTACTTCGCAATAAACGACAACATGCAATATGCATCGTAAAGTAAGTGCATTAAAAAACTGGAGCATTATTGTTGAATATACGTTTCCAAATGAACCTTTAATTTAATTATTCAAAACAGTCTTTAGTCATAATTAATGTTTTAAGCTTTGGCTAATCGACATGCTCTTCAATGTGAAATGCTGTTTGTATTGTTTTCTTGCAGTTTTGTAATAACAATGTGGTCAGACTAAAATATATGTCGGGATATCAAAGCCATCTTCCTTGGTATTTTTAGAAGACGTATCTGTGCTGAATTTTACATGAGTAAATCACAACTGTCTTGTGGTATGGGCACAGCCATTGATTATTTTTTTACACTACTATTTGAAACTTCCGCTTTTCGAATGTGTGATAAAGGCCTATTTTGACTAGTTTCCATTTATTATAGATATGTGTTCTTGTTTTAAGCCTGAAGTCTCCTAATTTGTATACATTTTTCACTTAATTTTGATACATTTTTTCAGAAAACAAAACTTTATCCTTGTCTTTTTGCTTCTCAATAAATTCTTCCAACTGTTTTCTTCCAACCCATTTTTATCTCTTCACTGTCATCGTTTTTAATGTATTTAATTGTGTTTGAATCAGCTATTTTTTGTGTGGTTTTTAGATGTATGAAGTCAGTTCTCCTCAAGTTCACACAGAGAATCACATTCGCTTTTAACATGATCCGCTAACCACAAACAAACACAAAATGTAACCATATTTGTCTTAATTTTGAATCTGTCTGTGTGCATCATTGTCTGCTTTACGCATGTGTCTCATATTCCACAATTACATCAGACACGACGGCAGAAGAAAAGAGCAGGTGTGCCGGAAAAAAAGAAATCTAGACTTCTCTCAAAGTCACAGAGCTTGTAGTTTTTACTTTTCCATAAGCCTCAGCTGAAGGCAGAAAATTGCGTTGATGCTTTTATGTTTTACTGTTATAATTTTGAGCAGTTATGGCATTAAGAATCACTTCAGGCTGCTGGATTTCTCTCTCTCTCCCTCTCTCAGACTGTGGTGGTGAACCATCAGCCAGAGAGAGACAAGTGCAGCTCTGTGGTGTGTGTGTCTGCCTCCTGTTTGGCAGAAATTGGCCGGGACAGTCACAATTACCCTGTGGCCGACCGAAGCATTTCCTGGGTAAGTGTGTGTGTGCTGGGATGCTTTGCTGTGGTGGCCTACATCACCATTAACTGCTTGCTTTACTGAAACACCAAAAACACAGCGCTGTCAGACCACATCCACATCAGCACAGAACATCGCCACAGCGTTTAACGCTTTGCGTTTCATTCTTATCGATATTTCAGCTACAAATATTTGTTAAATGTTAGCTGAACTCACAACAACAACGTCAAAACATGTGCTACTTGATATATACTTCTTTATTTTTTTAAATTTATTTTTCTTTTTTTAGGAAAAAAGTTACTTCACTCAGGAAGCAAATTAGAACTGGAATAAAAACTTAAAACTTAACGAAAAATTAAACAAAAATTACAATAAAAATACAAAAATAAAAGTTAATGCAAAAATTATAAATAAAAATACTAAAATAATTTAGTATATTATAATAACTTAGTAAAATAATTTAAATTATTTATTTTCAGTAAAACAATGAATTTCCATTAAATAATTAATAACATAAAATTTGGGAATTTAAAGCTATGACTTGAAGTTGAGACACCTGGAAAATCTGCACTAGTCTGATTAACTAGTTTTGGCATTTTCATTGTGATTTTATTTATTCTGTATTTTTATTTATTTATTTATTTATTTATTTTAGGAAAAAAAGTAACTTCACTCAGGAAGCAAATTAGAACTGGAATAAAAATAAATGAAAACTATTTAGAAATATTAAAAGTCTTAAAATTCATAATAAATAACTACAAAAAAATAAATAAAAATGACAATAAAAATACAAAAATAAAAGATAATGAAAAATATAAATAAAAATACTAAAATAATTTAGCATATTATAATAATTTAGTTAAATTATTTAAACTATTTATTTTCAGCAAAATAACGAATTTCCATTAAATAATTAATACAATTAAATTTGGGAATTTAAATCTATGACTTGGAACACCTAGAAAATCTGCACTAGTCTGATGAACTAGCTTTGGCATTTTCATTGTGATTTTATTTATTTTTTATTTATTTATTTATTTATTAGAAAAAAAAGTAACTTCACTCAGGAAAAAAATTAGAACTGGAATAAAAATAAATGAAAACTATTTAGAAATATTAAAAGTCTTAAAATTTGTAATAAATAACTACAAAAAATTTAATAAAAATTACAATAAAAATACAAAGCTAATGAAAGATATAAATAAAAATACTAAAATAATTTAGTATATTATAATAATTTAGTTAAATTATTTCAATTATTTATTTTTAGCACAATAACTAATTTCCATTAAATAATTAATCTAATTAAATTTGGAAATTTAAATCTATGACTTGGAACACCTGGAAAATATGCACTAGTCTCATGCACTAGTTATGGCATTTTCATTGTGGTTTTCTACTTGTTTATATTAAAGTCTGATAGCCGTAGTCACCATCTAATTTCAGTATGTGGAAAAGAGCAGCGTGAACTTTCTGCTAACTCATTTCTTTTGCGTCACATGTAAAAATAACATAATTTCTCACTCTCATGTGCTATTAATTCACTTGTTTTCATTTTTGGGTGATCTTTCCCTTTGAAATAGGTTCAACTGGACTTCACTGCACTTGTTTGTATTTGCAACTGAATCTGAGCACCTGGTACAGCCAAACCGCATTCTCCCTCCTTCTGTATTTGGAAGATCAGAGACGTCTGCAGGTGAGATGGACGGATTGGCCGCGAAAAACAGCTGCAGACAGAAACACCTGTCACCATGACATACACACACACACCAGAGAAAAGAAGGAATTAGAGGGGGAAAAAATGTGCGTCTATGTGTGCATTGGTTTTGCTCCACTCCTAAGCAGCCTAATAGCTTCAATAAGACTGTGGTTTACACACACACACACACACTCTTCTCTCTGTTATTCTACTCCAGGAAAAAGAACCCCAAAAACAGCCATTTATTTACTTTCAGCTGCATGTCTGTGGTATCAACCCTGCCAGCGAGACAGAGAGAGAGAGAGAGAGAGAGAGAGAGAGAGAGAGAAGCACAGAGCAGCACACAGGTTTGCTTAATTCATCTAAAAATGATTTGTTATGTTGTTGTTGATCTTTGATTGATTGTTAAAGGAATCATGAGAAATTTTCCTTTATTGGCAGATGCTTTTATCCAAAATGACTTGTGCCGAAGGTAAACCTTAAATTTTTTAGATTAAATCATTGGAGGTCAAAGAGTGGCTGTTGCTCACTAATAGACGCTCATATTCTGTTGCAATATCCAAATGTATCATCGCCAGCTTTCACTGAAAATGAATTATAAGCGGTTCGCAGGGTATCAGTTCTTAAAGAGGCAGCTGCACAAAACAGCCTGTTTAACTCTAAGCAGTGATATTTTAGTATAATTTAAATACTACTCTAGTTTATATTAAGGTATATTAATTAGGTTTTATTTTATTTTATTTTATTTGTATTATTTTAATGATAATTAAAGTTTTAGTCATTTCGTTGCGATTGTGTAATTTATATTAGTGTTTGTTTGTTTTATATATCAATATTTTTATCCATATTTATTTAATAAACAAATGAATTAAAATGTCAAGAAATGACAGTTTTTTGTGTGTGATGTTTTTCTTCTTTGGCACAAAAACACACAAAAAAAATCTCTCAAAAAAAAATGGTTTAAAAAAATTTGACATGAACCCTTTAACCTTTAGCAAGCTGGTTTAGTGTTATTTTAATATTATTTAATATTATTTATAGTATATGAATAGTACTAAAATAATGCTTTAGTATTATTTATATAATATTGTAGTAATTATTAATATAATAATATTCTAATATTACCATGTATATGTATATATATATATATATATACACATATACATATACATATACATATATATATATATATATATATATATATACATACATACATACTACGTTTTTCATCTAAACATACGTTTTATTTGATTTCTGCTTTATTTCAATTATCAAAAACAGTTTTTCATAGTTTTAGCTGAGCTCAACAGTGAGCTGGTTATGAATCTGCTCTGCACACGTTAATGTGCTTACATGTAGTTTATGTTTGTTTGCGTGCATAACTCCGCCTCCACATCACCTGATGCCCCGGAGACAGACGTTACCTCGGTTACCTGCTCCCTCATTACTGTCTCTCTCTCTCTCTCTCATTTCTCCTCTCCCTCCCTCCCTTCTTCTCCTCCACTAATCTATTCCAGAGCATTCTGTGATCACATGGAAAAAACATAGCAAGTGCACATATTTCTTCTAAAGCCAAGAGAGAAAAAAAACCTAGGGGAGGAGAGAGAAAAAGAGGGGGAGAAAAAATAGAGAAAGAGAAGGAGGGGTAAATAGTTTATTCAGTCTGGGCACAGAGCCCTTTGTTGTGGTGGAGACCTGTCTTTTATTAGCAGCCTGTGCTGTCTTCAAAGACTGGAAAGACAAATGACAAGCCAAGAGTGAAGGAATACACAAGCCCACGAAAGAGAAGGGTTATGGAAGGGAGTACTAGTCATATGTGCTGGCGTTTAACTAGGGAACACGCTTCAAACTGGTCAGCGGGGACAAAGAAAGCTGCAGGTGGTTTTTGGATTGAAGAAAGAAAGAAACTTAACTAGTCAAATCACATCAAGTGCCAGTATAATATGTGCAAATCAAAGCATCCTGCTTCCAATAAAGATGACCAATCAGCAAAGTGGCAGTAAGGAATGACATCATCACAGCTGCACCCCAAAAACAGTGTGTGTGCACACAAGACTAAAAATAAAAGGCAAAGAATAAACCAGAACACGTTCTACGTGTAATTGGGGCTCTAAGTCAACATGAAACTCTGTTTATAATCCATTTTACTTCTGTAATGCAACATATTTCTGACGTAAACAGAAGACATTTAGGACAGGACTTGATTTTATCCATCAGGAATTATGTGGATTGTGTAATGACCGTTTCATACCAACATGAAGTCAGTGCTGAATGCAGGTTTGCAGCAGACTGTGATGGACCATCTTCCTTCACTGGTCAACACTGGTAGACTTTTGAGGAGACTTTAGTCACATCAGCTGAAAAGGAAAAGTTACAGAGACAAACATTTTTATGCTTTTGAATAACATGCACTGAATTGTTCACAACAAGACCACAAATATGTATTGAAGGGATAGTTCACCCCAAAATTTGAATTTAATTCACTCTTAAGCTATCCAAGATGTTGATGAGTTTGCTTCTTCATGGGAACAGATTTGGATAAATGTAGCATTACATCACTTGCTCACCAATGGATCCTCTGCAGTGAAAGGGTGCTGTCAAAATGAAAGTCCAAACAGCTGATAAAAACATCACAATAATTCAATTAAGTAACTCAGTTAAGATCTTACGAAAACAAAGCTGAGTTTTTTTTTTTTCAACCAATTCATCAAGACATTTCTTCCAGCTAAAAGAGTCCATAATCCATAATATTGCTTCCTTCAGTGACAGGAGAGAAATATGCACCGAGCAAGCACTGTTTACATGCCGAAAAAGTTCTAAACAAACATACTGGTGGATTTTGCTGTAAGAGGATAACGGGGGATGGGCTTTTTCACTTGAGAACCTGTTATTATGGATTTTTTTGAAGTTAGATTTATTTCTGACAAACATGCAGCTTTTTGCTTCACAACATTATTTGATTATTTGTGGATTATTGTGATGTTTGTATCAGCTGTTTGGTCTCTCATTCTGACGGCACCCATTCACTGTAGAGGTCCATTGTTGAGCAAGTGATGTAATGCTACATTTCTCCAAATCTGTTCCTGTGAAGAAACAAACTTATCTGCATCTTGGATGGCCTGTGGGTGAGAACACTTTCAGCAAATTTTCATTTTTGGGTGAACTATTCCTTTAAGAAAGCAAACAGAGTCGATTTTCATGTCATGTTGACTTTAACAGCATTTATATGCAGCAAAACATCAGCGCAGTGACAAAAATCTGCATTTTCTCCAATGTGCCGTTAAACTTGCTGTGACTGTACTGGCACTGACACACAGAAAAACGGCACAGTTTTCATCAGACATCAGTTATTCTAATAAACAGTATCATCTGCTCTCGCAGCACAGAACAGCCAAACCAGCAGCATGGAGTCCTCTCAAAACCAACTCCTTGTGCATGTGTGTGTGTCTGTGTGTTGGGTGTGAAAAGATTTTCCCACTTTTTTGGTCATCCAAGCAGGAAAATTTTGGTCATAAACAACATACAGCTTTGAAAACTGACATGTGTAGAGACGAAGACTGTTAAAGAGCTAAACCAACTGACAACACACACACATCTGCAGCATGCATTTAATCACAAATGAGTTCTCTTTAATAGCTCAATAGCTGCTTCTAAACAGCAGTAAATTTAAATGGAGATCAAATGGAGAAATGTCCTGCTTCTCAGATGTTTCTTCTTTGAAAAAAGCTCAGAATATCACATGGGTCTCCTGTAGAGTTTCAGAGGTTTCAATAATGTCTCAAAAGTCTACAATGAAAAGTTAAAGATCTACTGCTCATTCATTTTATACATTGCAAAAATTAATGTTCTTCCTTAGGATTTTTGCCTTGTTTTCCAAACATCTAATCATTCTTAAATCAACACACATTTATTTGGGAAGGAAGTCTTGTTTTATGAAGAAAAAAAAAGAAAAAAAAAAAAGTCTTAAAATTAAGTAAGTTTATGCTTAAAACAAGAAATAAATACTTGCCAGTGGGGTCAGAAAAACAAACTTACCTCAAAGGTAAACAAGAACTGTTTTTCTTACACCACTGACATATTTTTTCTTGTTTCAAGCATAAACTCACTTAATTTTAATACATTTTTCCAGAAAACAAGACTTAAATAAAGTAAATGAATCTTCATTTAGTAATGTTTTGATATTTGTAATGGAAAAGACGACGAAAATACTGAGTAAGAAAATCCTTTCTTGCACTGTACTCCTATTAACTGACTTTGACTTTGAATCTATTTACAGAAGTTGATATAACTGATCCGTTCAGACTTGAGGTATGAAAGTCCAATATCCAAGAAGGAAAGTATTCATCTGGACAGTGTTTTTCTGTTCAGAATGAACCACAAACTACAGGCACAGAAAGAGATAACGCACACACACTTCTTCTTCTAAAAACCCCATCATAGATCAAACCCTGATCACAAACAGACCCTCAGATAGAGATGCAGCCATTCTCACGCATGCAACTATGACTCAACTGTGATCTACTACTCAAATAAAACCACAGCACACGCCAAACATACAGCAGGTCTGAAGCCAGCACACGCCGGCCCTGAGGCCAAGAACTCGTAAGTGTGTGTGCGTGCTTTAACAGAATGATACTGCAACATTTATACACCACAGCGTTTTCTATCTCAGTAAAACACTGACATTCTATCAGAACACTACAAACTACAAATGAAACCTTAACGTTAACAAAACTACTCCTGCTGTGAACAAATCAAGAATTCAATATGAACTCAACATGAAATCAAAACTGACCCCGTTTATTACTTCATCGTCTTTGTTTTGTTATGAATCCAATATGAAGATGAATTTGTTTCTTCATGGGAAAAGATTTGGAGAAATTTAGCATTACATCACTTGCTCACCAATGGATCCTCCGCAGTGAATGAGTGCTGTCAGAATGAGAGTCCAAACAGCTGATAAAAACATCACAATAATCCACACCACTCTAGTCCATCATTGAACACCTTGTGAAGTGAAAAGCTGGATGTCTGTAAGAAACAAATCCATCATTAAAACATTTAACTTTAAACAGTGTCTTCCAGTGAAAAAGTCCATCCCCTGTTGTCCTTTCACATCAAAACCCACCTTGTAAACAGTGTATTTCTCTCGTGATTTAGGCATGATGACTTTTTCCACTGGAGGAAGCTTTATTATGATTGTGAACTGTACAGCTGAGTTTCATAAGTTTGCATCCCCCTATCAGAATCATTAAAAATGTTAATTATTTTAATAACAGGGATCACACAAAAAGCATGTTATTGTTCATTTACTACTGACTTGAATGAGATATTTCACATAAAAGATGTTTACATACAGTCCACAAGAGAAATTAATAGTTGAATTTAAACCGATTTAAAAGTTTACATCCACTTGATTCTTAATACTGTGTTGTTACCTGAATGGTCCACAGCTGTTTTTTTTGTTTAGTGATGGTTGTTTATGAGTCCCTTGTTTGTCCTGAACAGTTAAACTCCTGCCGTTCTTCAGAAAAATCCTTCAGGTCCCACAAATTCTTTGGTTTTCCAGCATTTGTGTGTATTTGAACCCTTTCCAATAATGACTGTATGATTTTGAGATCCACCTTTTCACACTGAGGACAACATATGCAACTCTTATGGTTCAAACACTCACTAATGCTCCAGAAGGAAAAACATCAAAAGTTTTCACCCCCTGGCTTTTAAACAGAATGGAGATGTGTACATTTTTCTTATTTTGCCTAAATATATTTTTTTCATTCAGTACTGCCCTTCAGAGGCTACAGAAGATACTTACATGTTTCCCAGAAAACAAAATAAGTTAAATTTACCCTGATCTTCAAATTCAAAAAAGTTTTCACCCTCCGGCTCTTAAAGCGTAACGATCAGTTATTTTCATAAAAATAATACAATTTATATAATTTTTTATGTCAAATGTTTGTCTTGTCTTACTCTGACTAGACTGTTTTTTTTCCAGTTCATGACAGTTAGGGTATGTCAAAAAAAACTTGTTTTTTTCGCCCTCAACTTCAAAATCGTCCTATATTGCTGTTCTACCTTTTTTGTTAAGGGTGTTTGATCTCCTTTGCATGTTCACTTTGCAAAGACTGGGTCGGAACATCTGCAGTGATGTAGGATGATTTTGAAATGATTTTTGAAGTTGAGGGAGAAAATACGATTAGAGTTTTTCGACATACCCTAACTGTCTTGAGTCAGAATACACAGAGCTCATTGAGAGCAAAGCAAGAGGAGCATTTGGGGTTGAAAAGTATTTAAATTGAATTTTTAAAATGAAAATAACCGATCGTTTTGCTAGATAAGACCCTTCCTCCTCAGCTGGGATCGTTTACAACCACATTTGGGATCATTCAAAGCCGCATTTAAACTGTATTTTGGAAGTTCAAAATCAGGGCACCAAAGCAGTCCATTATGTGGAGAAAAATGCTGAAATGTTTTCCTCAAAAAACAATTTCTTTACGACTGAAGCAAGACATGAATATCTTTAATGACAAAGGGGTGAGTACATTATATGTGAATCTTTGTTCTGGAAGTGGACTTCACCTTTAATGCATCGGGGGATGCAAACTTTTGACCTCAATTGTATTTTAGCCTCTTTCAAGATAAACATGTATTATTGGGTTACGTTAACACTGTCAGGTTTTGGGAGGGACTGACAACCGCATTTACTTTCAGTTGTGAATCTTAAAATGTCCCGTTCACACAGCAACTTACAGTAGTGTCTTGAATACCGAATGTGCAACGGGAGCCTGTATTTCTTAGCAGAGGTACAAAGCAGTGAACAAAGCAATATCAAAGATGGCGACATCCACAAAACTGAAATTCTTAGCACCTTTTGACACGCTAAGAGTCTAATCAAGCAGCGAGTTCACCCGTCAAATCTTCATTAGCCTAAGTGACAGCAGCAGCTTTTGTATCTTGGTAGAGAGTAGAACATTTAAGTCGAGTGTACAACTGGAAACTGATGGGAACAGCTTCGGTGAAGAATAGTGACTGGATCTAAAAGCATTCAGATGACTAATTTCCATAAAAAACCATACATGAAAACCATACATGAAAACCTGCAACACACAACAGGCACACGTTGGTCTCAGCCTCAGACGTCACGCCCACGGACGGTTGGCTAAACACCTGATGCATGTCTCACACAAAATTGGAAACACTTCAGGAGTTTCAAAGCCGTCATTGGATAGGTTGAATTATACAGGATTTCCGGGAGATGTGTGTCGCGTTCTTTAACATTCTGCCTGGAAATAAAGATGACGTGACGCCAAAACTCCTCGTGGAAGACGAAAGCTGTCTTGTTTACAACTGTGGATATAAGCACTTATCAGGATCAACTAAATGCTGGATATTCTGAAGTATGTTAAATATTTAAAGTTCACGGCATAGAATCTTTAAGATATGTCCAAGAGTTTTACACACCAGTCTGTTATTGTTGGGACATTTCCACACCTCTAAACATGATGCGGAACAAAACGAAACGTGATTGGTCGCTTTACCTGTCAGTCCTATGGACATAGGCGGAGGGTGAACCAACTCCAGGGTAAGGGTAAAAGCAGCCAAATCTATTAACTACAAACATCATAAACTCGTCTTTTTAGGAAAGAACCAGACATGGGTGTCATGTAGTCTAATAAAATATTTTTAATGGGGCTAAATTTGTATTTAACGTGATTACAATTTAATAAAATCATTCGAAACTGATAGCTATAATTTATTTACAATGGTTATTCAAACGGCAAATAAATTCTATGCAGAAAGCGACATTATTAGGCCTACTACCTTTGATCTATTGCGAGTTTAAACACTCTCAAAAAAAACAAATTTACTGTTATAATCACTGAAGCTGTCTACATTGTGAAATTAATCTCATACTTACATTGTAAGTACATCTGCACTTTGTTGTTTATGAGAGAGTTTCATGCACTCAACAAAACTGATGAGTTTCAGCGATGACTCATTTGAACGCCTCTGATTGGCCATTGCATTCCTATGCACAACAGAATCGTGTGTGATTGGTTATAATGCACAATACTGTAAAACGCCTGAAAAGAATTACAGTGCAACATGAGCAGATCTTAATTTAATGCTACAATCGATGCTTCTATTCCTTTTCACTTCATTAGCAACAGATGTAATACATTTAATTTGTTTGTGCAGGGGCATTTTTGTCCAATTTAGTGGCATTTTTTAGCCCCAAGTCCCTCACATACTCCACCTATGCATATAGACTCTTGGGCAGGCCTTGGCTATTCAAAGCGGCCAAGGTTCCCAGACATTCTGCCGTTCTGCCAGTCTAAAGGTTTGGCTATGCAAGACTACGCGTGCGTTTGAACAGCAGAGCAGCTGTCTCGCACTGTATGACGTGACAGACTATTTGTCCAGTCTGGTTCCGTTCATGCAGCTTGAGTGTTCCAAGAATGCGGTTGTGAGTACTGAAAGGCAACGTTCACACAGCAGCAGAATACTACTGTCAGTCCTGTATTTGAGTCCTTAATATGGTTATGTTCACACACAGTCCAGTTAATTAAGACCATGAAAACCGCATTCTGTAACCAAACCCACACCTGTAAATTTTCATGACTCACAACCACACTCTCAGAAAACAAGCACTGTGTGAACAGAACAGGACTGGACCTAGTTCTAGGACCTAGGATCTAGTTGTCTGTCACATCATACAGTGTGACAGACCTGCTCTGCCGCACAAACGTGTCTACCTTGTTGCGTTTTCATGTGTGGTTTCTTTAACTTGCAATGATAGAGAAATGAGTCATCTGAAAGTTTTACATTCATTGCCCACCGGAGTCGCTCCTGCATGCATACATAACTCAGCATACAGCCATTATCGTCAAAACAGCTGACAACAAAAGTGAGTTCAAGAGGGATCCTCTTCAAATCCTCTATAAAGACATCGTGGAGCTGCTGGATATTATACACGTGGTGCTTCTCCACCGTCCAGCTTGAGGATGCCCCATAGGTGCTCAATAGGGTTCAGGTCAGATCACCTTCACCTGCACCTTCCTCAGCAAAGCAATTGTCATCTTGGTGGTGTGTTTGGGGTCATTATGATGTTGAAAAACTGCCGTTCGGCCCAGTTTCTGAGGGGAAGCCATCATGTTCTGCTTCAGAAATGTACAGTACATAATGGAATCCATGTTTCCCTCAATGAACCGCAGCTCCCCAGTACCAGCAGCACTCATGCAGCCCCAGACCATGATGCTACCACCACCATGCTTGACTGTAGGAGAGACACAATTTTCTGGGTACTCCTCACCAGGGCATCACCACACATGCTGGACACCATCTGAGCCAAACAAGTTTATCTTAGTCTCATCAGACCATAGGACATGTTTCCAGTAATTCATGCCCTTGGACAGGTTGTCTTCAGGTTGTTTGCGTGCTTTCTTGTAAGCCAGCTTCAGAAAAGGCTTCCTTCTCAGCTGATGCCAATGCAAACCGACTTGTTGCAGTGTGCAGCGTATGGTCTGAGCACTGACAAGCGTACCTTCTGCTTCTGCAACCTCTAAAGCAATGCTGGCAGCACTCATACATCTGTTTTTTGAAGCCAGGTTCTGCACCTGATGCACAGAACGAGCACTCAACTTCCTTGCGAGGCCTATTCCGAATGGAACCCATCTTGGAAAACCTCTGTATAACCCTGGCCACAGTACTGTAACTCAGTTTCAGGTTGTTACTGAACCTCTTATAGCCTAGGCCATCTTTGTGGAGAGCAACAATTCTAATTCTCAAATCTTCAGGTTGTTCTTTGCCATGAGGTGCCTTGTTGAACATCCAGTGGTCAGTATGAGATAACTGTACTCAAAGCACCAAATTTTAACTGCTTTAATACAAGATACACAACTTTGTATGGTCCTGTCAAGCAGACAAAAACATGAACATGATGAATAGGACATGTGGCTTTGCATGGTTAAATAACATAGTGCTGTTATCACTTAGGGTGTACTCACTTTTGTTGCCAGCTGTTTTGACAATAATGGCTGTATGTTGAGTTATTTTTAGGGGACAGTAAATATACACTGCTATACAAGCTGCACATTGACTATTCTAAAATATATCCAAGTTTCATTTCTATAGTATTGATCCTTAAGAAGATATACTAAAAACGTTGCTGAAATGTGAGTGGTATACTCACTTTTGTGAAATACTGTATATTTACAACACTGTTCCAGAACAGTACACTGCAAATATTCCAGTGTGTGCAGAGCATTTTTTACGGAGGACTGTTTCCTGAACCTGGGAGAGTGGGCTAAAATGCCGGCTGTGCATACTATAAAGTGGGGCAATCCCAACTTTGCAAGGACAGTCTGGCGCTTCTGACTCACAGCATGTAAGTACGTTTTCTTATTTAAAGAATTTGCTACTGGCTGTTCAAACGCAAGTTTTGTGCAGTGTGAAGTAGTGCTTGTTTCTCATTTCTACAATCACAAACACAGACATGGTGTTATGTTTATGCGATGTGACGCTGTGTAAAAAGACAGTACGAATCATTCTAATCAGTATCAGTATGTCCTCACTGTATGCAACAAATGCCTCATTGGGTTTAATTATGGGTAATGAGGTAAATTTTAAGCAAATTTTCTTTTTTGATGAACTATGTCAATGGTCTTTGAATGTTGTTTCAGCAGTTATGGCAATAACAGCAAATAAGAACAGATTTGGGGGGGCTATTACATTTGCGACGCAAGAAGATGCTTTGAAGGATGAATATGACCTACACAAGTAATCTGTTCTGCAAACAGTCTAAGTATTTAGGTTCAGCTGCTGGAAAACTAATTTACCAATATATCAGGCTAATGTTTATTTCAAATGTAAAACAGCTGTTTAAACTTCCGCAAAGATATGCATCTTCTGATCCGACATTCAACAGGATCCTCATGCAACAGAACACGGCTCACACACCTTCTATCAGGAGACATTGGTTCAGAATTTGTGCTGGTTGGCTTTGACACTGGACCTGGCAAATAAATCTTCTGGACTCTGCATTCGTGTGAAGCTTCTGGGCTGAATTATCATTGTTATTACAGTAAAGAAGAACAATGATATTTGACCTATGACCTCAGCACTGACTCATTCCCGAATGTCAGACAGGTGCATCGGCTGACACACTGCAGGAAAAACAGGCATTTATTTTTCCATTTAAAAGAGGGCTAACCATAGACTTCAATTGTTTTTATATATAGCTAGTAAAATATAAACCTTAAAGAAATCTTTACATTTTCAAAATGATAAAAAATAAATAAAAAATAGAAAAATCCTCCATCCAACCCCAACACACATTCATAATAAGTTTTCAACACCTCATTTCTCAACACTCAGATTATTCCCTAACGTGTTAAAAAAAGTTCTCTGTCTGCGTTTCATTTTCTATTTCTCTTTCTGTGTCTCATTCCAGAATATTCTTCCAGAATTCTGTCATATTCCTTATATCCGTACAGTCCTATAGGGTTCTGACAGTATTCCAGAACTCTCTCATCGTTCCATTTTTGTCACTTTCTAAAATTTTGCCACATTCCAAATGACTGTCGGCCTCGATATCGCTGTCACATCTTATATTCCCAACTCACTCTAAATAAAATCTGAAAAACTTTGCGGGCAAGAGAGTGTTTGTGGAAAAACCCCATCAGTGACACTAAAGAGGAGAAGGTGATGGAGGAAGTGTCATTGGATTCACACTTTTTTTTCACCATTTCTTTTTACTTTCTGAGGAAGAGAAACAGATGGATAAATTTGCCAGAATCATTTTAAGCACTTTGATCTTGAATATCAATGCAAGAGGGTCAAGAGGATCAATCTCCACATAATAAGACCAATACTGTGTTTTAAGTGATTTGATAACTTGACAGTTCACCAAAATTTTTTTTAATAATGTCATACTTATACCCTAATGTTGTTCCAAACCCGTATAACTTTGTTGAACACAAAAGAAGATATTCTGAAAAAAGTCCAAATATCATTGGATACCATTCATGTTTGTTGTATGGACAATTAATTAAGTAAATAAACAACTGAAATGACATTGTTGCATATATGCGAATAATCAAATGGCTATAAAATGTCCATATTAATCCAGATATTACAAAGACATTTTCATTTAATTCAATTATTTGCACTGGTATTAGAGATACTGGCCCTAGAACTACTTGGTATTGAGTTCAGGTGAAATTAGAGTTGACAAAGGGCCGTGTGCTGCTGGGGGGTCTGGGGGCATCATGACCCAGTCCGGGCCACACCGGACGGGGCAAGAGGGAGCTCGCAGCAGCCCCTCCAGATGGAACGTGTTAGAGAGCCGCACTAATGAAACGCAGACGGACATCAGGCTTCACGCCCGGCTATTCTAATGCTGCTTAATTTGTTGTAGTATTTGTTGGACAAACGAGAGCTCTCGGATCTCTGGGGGCAGGGGTAAAGATTCATAGGTCACGGGGTGGAGCGTGGAGACACGTCTAAAGCCCAGGGTTACGAGCGGGATTAGGAACATGTTTAAAACAACACACAGAGAATTCGGCTTGATCCAATTTTAGAGCCTCGACAAGCATCGTTCAGTACTTTAGATCCCAGCTGTGTTGACGGTAGAGAATTGCGTCCGGCCGTCAGCGAGCAGTAAGACAGACTGAAAGAGATCTACGGTAAAGCCCCTATAATCTGTGGAGTGGGAAGTGATTGTGGAAGAGCCAGTGAAAGCGGCACGTGTCAACACACACACACATACTCAAATGCATATACGCGCGCACACACACATTTACTTAGTCTAAATAGGGACATTTCATAGACTGTAACTCAGTCTTAATCATACACTAACAGAAAACCTTTTGCATTTTTACAAACAAAACAAAACCTTGCTTTATTATTATTATTAATTAATGAGGATGTCCCCAAAGTGAGATTTAGCTTACTTACAGATACAAATTTGTCTTCAAAATATGGTTAAGTATACAGTTGAGGTCATAACTTTACATGCACCTTGAAGAATCTGTGAAATGTTAATTATTTTAGCAAAATAAGAGGGATCATACAAAATGCATGTTATTTTTTTTGTTTGTATGTTTAGTACTGACACAAATAAGATATTTCACATAAATGATGTTTACATATAGACCACAAGAAAAAAAAAAAATAGTTGAATTCATAAAAACGACCCCATTCAAGTGATTTAGTGATAGCTGTTCACAAGTCCCTTGTTTGGCAATCATTTTAGTATACTATAGTATACTACAATAGAAATGAAACTTGGAAATATTTTAGTGTAGTTGATGTGCAGCTTGTATAGCAGTGTATATTTACTGTCCCCTAAAAATAACTCAACATACAGCCATTATTGTCAAAACAGCTGGCAACAAAAGTGAGTACACCCTAACTGAACTTGTCAAAAAACTGTGTCCAAAGTGTCAATATTTTGTGTTAGCACCATTGTTATCTAGCACTGCCTTAATCATTCTGCACATGGGGGATGAGGATGCCCCATAGGTGCTCAGTAGGGTTCAGGTCAGATCACCTGCACCTTCCTCAGCAAAGCAATTGTCATCTTGGTGGTGTGTTTGGGGTCATTATCATGTTGGAAAACTGCCGTTCGGCCCAGTTTCTGAAGGGAAGGCATCATGTTCTGCTTCAGAAAAGTACAGTACATAATGGAATCCATGTTTCCCTCAATGAACCGCAGCTCCCCAGTACCAGCAGCACTCATGCAGCCCCAGACCATGATGCTACAACCACCATGCTTGACTGTAGGAGAGACACAATTTTCTTGGTACTCCTCACCAGGGCATCACCACACATGCTGGACACCATCTGAGCCAAACAAGTTTATCTTGGTCTCATCAGACCATAGGACGTTTCCAGTAATTCATGCCCTTGGACAGGTTGTCTTCAGCAAACTGTTTGCGGGCTTTCTGGTAAGTCAGCTGCAGAAGAGGCTTCCTTCTCGAATGACGCCAATGCAAACCGACTTGTTGCAGTGTGCAGCGTATGGTCTGAGTACTGACAAGCAGACCTGCTACTTCTGCAACCTCTAAAGCAATGCTGGCAGCACTCATACATCTGTTTTTTGAGGTTCTGCACCTGACACACAGAACAAGCACTCAGCTTCATTGATCGACCCTTGCGAGACCTATTCCGATTGGAATCCGTCTTGAAAAACCTCTGTATAACCCTGGCCACAGTAGTGTAATTCAGTTTCAGGTTGTTACTGAACCTCTTATAGCCTAGGCCATCTTTGTGGAGAGCAACAATTCTAATTCTCAAATCTTCAGGAAGTTCTTTGCCATGAGGTGCCTTGTTGAACATCCAGTGGTCAGTATAAGAGAACTGTACTCAAAGCACCAAAATTTAACTGCTCTAATACAAGATACACAACTTTGTATGGTCCTGTCAAGCACACAAAAACAAGAACATGATGAATAGGACATGTGGCTTTGCATGGTTAAATAACATAATGCTGTTATCACTTAGGGTGTACTCACTTTTGCTGCCAGCTGTTTTGACAATAATGGCTGTATGTTGAGTTATTTTCAGGGGACAGTAAATATACACTGCTATACAAGCTGCACATTGACTACTCAAAATATATCCAATTTCTATAGT
This sequence comes from Labeo catla, assembly GCA_012976165.1. NCBI lineage: Eukaryota > Metazoa > Chordata > Actinopteri > Cypriniformes > Cyprinidae > Labeo > Labeo catla. Next base: position 1,366,930 of record VONZ01000076.1, read on the forward strand.
ATTGTCCCTTGAGAAGATATACTAAAATGATTGCTGAAATGTGAGGGGTGTACTCACTTTTGTGAGATACTGTAAGTATCTTCTGTAGCTTCTGAAGGGCAGTACTAACTGAAAATTAGGATAATTATAATATTTAGGAAAAATAAGAAAATGTACACATCTTCATTCTGTTCAAAAGTTTACACCCCTGGCTTTTAATGCATTGTTTTTCATTCTAAAGCATTGTTGATTGTTTGAACCTTCTTTAATTTTTGCATATAAGTCCCTCAGTTGTCCTCAGTGTGAAAAAATGGATCTCAAAATCACACAGTAACTGTTGGAAAGGGTTCAAATACACACAAAAATGCTGAAAAACCAAAGAATTTGTGGAACCTGAATGATTTTTCTGAAGAACAGCAGGCAGTTTAACTGTTTAGGATAAACAAGGGACTCATGAACAACTATCACAAACAAACAAACAAACAAACAAACAAACAACAACAACAACACAGTATTAAGAATCATGGGATCATTTTTATAATTTCAACTATTATTTTCCATTGTGGACTATATACAAACGTCTTTTATGTGAAATCTCTTATTCAGGTCAGTACTAAAAAATAACATGCATTTTGTATGATCGCTCTTATTTTGGTAAAATAATTAACATTTTATAGATTTGTGTATGTAAACTTTTGACCTCAACTGTACATTAGAATGATTTCTGAACGATAATGTGACACTAAAGACTGGAGTGTGATGTTGATAATTCAGCTTTGCCTCACAGGAATAAATTACATTTTAAAATATATTCAAATAGAAAACAGTTAATCTAAACTGTAATAATTTTTCAAAATATTACTGTTTTTACTGTATTTTTGATAAAATAAATGAAGCCTGGGTGAGCAGGTTCCAAATAAACTCTGGTGCAGTTCGAAGAAAATAGGAACGCAACACAGACCAAATACTTCTAAACGAACCAAAAACAGGAAGTAATGACCAGATGTGACGCTATGCGACATGATTTCATGAAGGGAACAAGCAGTATATCCAAAACAAAATAAGCAAAGGGCAAATGTGGAGCAACGAGACTTCTGAGTGCTGTTTATGAGCTCTTTGTGATTTTGCAGGTGGTGAAAAAATCATATACACGCAACAATGAGCACACCTAGTTCAGTAAACGGCATTAGGTGTATTCGACTTAAAGCAGCGCTGAGCAGACCAGTGGGTACTTTGATGTCATATACCCACAGTGCCGCTTTAAGTCATACACACCTTTTCCTTTCATTTGGAGTGTTCGGTGAGTTCTGTCACGAAATATAGGTCGTGAACGTATCACTATGCCTTTAGGTTCGGTATCTTTAGGTTCGCCGTCTAAAATGCCAGTGTGAACGCTAAGTGGACCAGGACTAAATGTATAATTTTTCTTTTTGGTCTGGAACAAATAAACCAAACAATCCGGACTACAAGTGTGAGCCATAGACTGTAAAAACAGATAGATGACGCACCTTCACTCTCTTCCATTAAAGAAAAGTGAAGCCGTCAGCGCCCCCACATTGGACGTATTGCGCTAATTTGGGACCGGGGTCTGCGCAGTAGCGAGTAAAGTGGCGCTGCGTCTGGCCACGTCCCACCCACACTCCCGCAGAGTCGATCGCCGCACACGCCCCTAATTAGCCTGCTCCAAAATTTGTCTGTTTAATGTCGTACTAGAGGCTTGTATTAAAATAAGGTAAATAAAACCCCAATCTCATCTTGAAGATCCCAAAAAAGTCAGTTGGCGCCTCAGTTCACTCAGAGAATCTGTCAATCTGAGCTGTCAATCATGACGTCATGCTCCCATTTTTATAGCATCACATAACTAACTAAAACCAAACTTATTTAAAAAACGAAAACTTGAACTTCATCAGCGTCATAAAAAGTACACAAAATGACAAAAACCATCTTTGGAAAACAATTATTTAAAGTGAAATTTAATTCTTTAGTTTGCCTCTTGTCCCATTAGATTACATGGAGAGGGCGGGGTTTATGACCTATACTGGGACCAGCCACCGGGGGGTGATCAAAACATTTTGGCTTCACTTTTCAAGACTTGTGCGGCACACTTGAACACACCCTTACTCTCATTCTTAAGTCAAAACATAATCAAGTGCGTGCAATAACAGATACATATGGACAAGACGGCTAGACATCTGTCTGAATATCATAACCATAACAACCTGTGACTTGAGTAAGAAGCCTAAAGTAAGCAAAAACCAAATTTGCTTCAGCCAATTGCAAATATGAAGATCCAATTGTATTAGAGAAAAATGATGTAATGAATCATGTCATGTTTGCCATGCACCTATACTATCTAAACAGTTGTATTCTTTTTGTCAGTAGGATTCTCTGTAATTGGTATGAAGTCCTCCCGGCCCTGATTAAAAGCATTTTTCTGAGTCTGTCTGGCAGTGTTGGGGAGTAACTATTTACATGTAATGGAATTACGCAATTTAATTTCAAAATAAATGTAACTTTAATTAGTTACAGTTACTGAGAAAAAATGTGTAATTAAATTAGTTACTTTTGAAAAATGCCAGTGATTACAAAGGGGGTTACATCTGAATTTTTTCACACACCCCCACTTACAGATTTAATTGACTTCTTTCATAAATTGCATTGACTGCTCTAAAATGAGACACCAATGTTTCAGGAGTTTAGGACACAGAATAGGACACATGCTTATTCGATAACTCCTTTATTTCCTATTTGGGTTTATGCATAAACTTTTTTTAAGATCTTTTTTTAAGTCTGAATTTGTGGCATCGGTGCCAATAGCCTTGTGGTTAACGCGTTGACATATAGCGCAACTGCGCTCACGGTGACCCGAGTTCGAATCCCGTCTCGAGGTCCTTTGCCGATCCCGCTCCCCTCTTTCCTGTCATCTTTCTACTGTCCTATCACAATAAAAGGCATTAAAATCATCTTGATTCTGATTGGTCAGTCATGACATTCCAAGATACACTACCGTTCAAAAGTTTGGGGTCAGTACATTTTTATAGTTTCTTTTTTTTTTTTTTTTTTTTAAGAGATTAATACTTTTATTCACCAAGGATGTATTAAGTTAATAATTAAAAGCTTATTAAAAGTTAATAATAAATAATTTACATTGTTATATTAAATATTTATATTTTGAATAAACACTGTACTTTTTAAACTTGTTATTCATGAAAGAATCCTGAAAAAAAAAAATCACAGGTTCCAAAAAATATTTGGCAGCACAACTGTTGATATTATCCAACATTGATCATTCTAATAATAAATCCGCATATTAGAATGATTTCTGAAGGATCATGTGACACTTAAGACTGGAGTAACAGCTGATAAAAATTCAGCTTTTCATCACAGGAATAAATTCTATTTTAAAGTATGTTAAAATAAAAACATTATTTTATATTGTAAAAACATTTTGCAATATTACTGTTTTTTTCTATATTTTTAATCAAATAAATGCAGCCTTGATGAGCATAAGAGACTTCTTTAAAGACTATTACAAGTCTTACTGACCCCAAACTTTTGAACGGTAGTGTATGTTATTCCCCGATAACAACTAGGAAAAGCTAAAAACTCAGACTCATTCGGGGCAACTTAAGTCGGTGCTATATGCTTGATAGCTTTTCTTGGCAGAAGCTTTGCGTTTGGTTAGCTAATAAAATATTAAAGCTCAATGCAATATTATGTGGACAATTTCTTAATTCTGTCATCCTGGTATCGTGGACTTGCTCTATTGTTTCATACAAACGCAGCTTTTTGTACACTGTAATAGATTATAAGATAACTAACAAACTAGTACTACTACTTAATTATTTATATGGTGAAATGTTGTGTAAGAAAAGTGGTATGACTGCACTGTATCCCTAAAATTTCTGTCAGCAACTGATTTCTTCATGGAAGCTTCGTGTTCAAATATTGCAATTCAGATCAGTGTTTCATATCTAATTATTTTGACACGAAACATCTAAATAATCTATTAAGCAGCTGTGTAATAAGTGGGATAATGTACATCTAGCCAGTTGTTATCGCAAAATAAAGATGTATGTTATCCCTTACTTACTATAATCTTAATTCAAGTGATACGGGATTTTGAAAGTCTGATAGTAATCATTGTTGTGTGCTACTGTAGGGTTAAATGTGCCTGGTTTATATGTTTCAAAATAATTAACAGTTTAAAATATTAGACATTTAGAAAAGTAATCAATTTAAGTAATTAAAAGTAATAAGCTACATTACTTTAATAAAGTAATTGAAAAGTTAGACTACTTATTTCATTTTAAATCAAGTAACTTGTAATCTGTAACCTATTACCTTTCCAAAGTAACCTTCCCAACACTGCTGTCTGGTTACTGCTGTGCAGCAGGTTAGTGGAACACTAAAAATCTTAGCCTCAAGTAATAGTGTTGAAAAGGGATAAGACATCATCTGACTCAACAGGGTGTAGCTAGCGAGTTTAAATTTGTAAGTGTCACCAGAGACACCCCAAGTTGACTTAAGACAGATGCGTAGGGGAATTTCTACTAGAGTCTTCTACTATGGTTGAGCAAGTCAAAGTTATTTCCACTGTTGACTTGTTAGCTACCTGAATAACCGCACATCTGGTTTAATTACAGCCATCTGATAGAAACTCTATCAGCCCCTTGAGTACTGAGGTTTGTTACCGCTACAGTAACACATTAAGCACTTCACGCCTGCAGCGCATTGGTCAAGCGTCATGTCTGTAAGTTTGTTTCTGGTCTCATTCTCCCTGGTGATTATAAGGTGCTTTATTGACATGACTAATGAAGGAAGCCGCAGCCAAGAGTAATTACACAGCACATTAAAGGCTTTCATAAACAGTACAGTTCCTCCTCTGCAAAGCAGTGAAATGATGGAGAGGAGAGGAAAAAAACTGAGGTGAAAAAAGGAGGAATAAGGTTATAACCTGAAAGACGAAGAGGGAAGCGAAAAAGGTGAGGAAGAGAAAAAAACGACATCCAGAAAATTCAGAATCCAACACAAACCACATCTGCTCTCGCCATCAGCACGGCCTGAAAACCTGACCTCATATTCCAAATATACACAATCATACCATACACCTTACACACACACCTGCAACACATGCCATCACAATCCACACACACATGCATCCGTCTCATAATAAACACACAGTGCATATGTCAGGACATTCTGGAACACGTTGACAATACACACACACACACAAACACATTTCAAACACACACTCGGGGTCATGCAGAGGAGACGCGTCCGCTCCTGGTCCATTGGCATTGGAACGATCTGAAAAGTGTGAGAGAACATGTTATAAATCTTTTCAGCTTGGCTCTTAATTAGGTGACGTAATTGATTTGCTGACAGGCAGGTAAGTGGCTGCTCGTTATGGTAGGATTACCGCTTGCTCATTTGTTCAGTTCATTACCGATGCATTCAGTTTCTGCTTGCTCTGAAAGGTGCTGTCAGCTGTTCTGCAAACTTCTGATAGATTTAGCACAGAAGAGAAGTCTGGGAGGCACAAATGAGAGTCTCCTTTTACACCTGAAAATTTGCATTTTGCATCTGGATAGTATCTGGATATAATGCAAGTGCAAACCCAAAAACAGGTGTGGATATTTCTAGAAGTAATACAATGGAGGCTATGACCTGCTGGTGTCATTCCCTGATTGCACCGCAGACGTTACCAATGAAAGCTTAAAAACTAGATAAAAATTTAAGGTCTCAGATGGAAAGTACGATTTCCAGGATACGATCTCCTTCCCCGAATGCATCGCCGGGAAAGCAGCAATTGCACGAAACATGAGTTTCTCCATTCCAGCAAAGGACAAATGCTTCCATTTCAACTGTGGCAGGGCAAAACGATGATGTAAGTTTGCTGTTTCTGTCGGCGGACACATGTCAGAGTCAGTCAGCCATTTAAAAACAATACCTGCTGCTAATTATACAATTACCTGTTAACCATCTCCGCCTGTGCTTTTCCTTCTAGTCGAGGAGAACGAGTTCCAGGATCTGGGCCCTGCAGCCCCCTGTGTACTAACCCCAAAATCCCTCCAACAAACACCAACAACCGCCGCGCTCCTGGGCCGCAGTGCCATACCTGTTAGTAATTGTTGGCAGCGTTCGCTGTGTTCTCCTCCATTTAGACAAGTTCATTTGGCTTGTCACTCCATTTTCTGAAGCCAACAGCAAACATTAGAACTCTTGTGTTTGCTGGGGAATGTTGGCTCTCCGCGCCAGGAACTTCAGGAATAAATTTACTCCAGTTGCTGGTATTTGCGGCGAAAAGACGTTTGCACTTGCTAACGGAGCTTTGTGAATTAAACTCATAGCTGACATTCATTGGGCCTGGCAGCACAAGTAAGCCACTACCTGCGAGGACACACTGCTCCTGTCAGATTCGCACCAACGTCTAAAGGCTTTGCCGAGTGGGTCGCTGGTCACATTGAACAAGTTGATCTGCATTTGCCTCCTTCAGTCCAAACACACACTGTACTGTGCATGTATACAAAGAAAGGTGCTACTGCTCAAAAGTTACTCTTTCTTGGCTCTGGAGACTTAAAGTATCAACAACGTAGATGTCAGACGTCCTAAAATTCCTTGGGAGAAATAAAAACAGACACAAATGGGTCACTAGTTGTCACCCAGTAAGGGTCTAGAACTGAACAATGAATTTGGAGAAGCATGGATCATCTGATGAGAAATGTTTGATATACTCAGATCTGATTTTTGATAGCATATCTTGGTAAATCTCAGCACAGACTGGGACATTATTTAAATCTTGTCTCTTTTTCACAGTAGAAAGCATGAGTCTTAATCAGAAGTCTTCATTTTACTCTCGAAGAAAAACAAGAGGTGTAAACTGGTATTTCCACCCATTTGGCTTCTGTAAAGTGACATGTTTCCAAGTGATCTAGATATTCTTCAATACATATTTAGATCATGTCTTGACTTCATGAGAAGTGTCTTTATATGATAGGTTACTGTCAGGTTCACATAGACATCCAAACATGTTACAGATTGGGTCATTGGTCACACTGAACCAGTTGATCTGCATTTGAGTCTACTAAAGGTGCTACTGCTCAAAAGTTGTTCTTTCTTGGCTTCTGAGACCTAAAACATAAACAACTTAGATGTAAGATGTCATAAAATTCCTTGGGAGAAATAAAAACAGACGCAAATGGGTCACTAGTTGTCACCCAGTAAGAGTCCTGTTGAAAAATCCAGCGTATGTTTTAAAGCATGGCTGCTGGTTTAAACTGGATTAAGATGGTCCTTAGCTGGTCATGTGCTGGTCCTAACCAACTAGCTCCTGCTCAGGACCAGGTTAGGGCCAGCACATGACCAGCTTAAACCAGCAACCACGCTTCAAAACATACCTAACCAGTATATGCTGGATTTTTCAACAGGGAGTGTAGAGTTGAACAATGAATTTAGAAGAGCATGGATCATCTGATGAGAAATGTTGAAGCTCAGATTGAGATCTCTGATGTTTGATAGGGTACTTTGGTATCTTGGCAAATCTCAGCACAGACTGTGACATTATTGAAATCTTGTCTCTTTTTCACAATAGAAAGCATGAATCTTAATTAAAAGTCTTAATTTTACTTACGAAGAGAAACAAGAGGTGTAAATTGGTATTTCCACATATCTGGCTTCTGTAAAGTTACATGTTTCCAAGTGTATTGGATATTCTTTAAAGGGGTCATTGGATGCCCATTTTCCACAAGTTGATACGATTCTTTATGGTCTTAATGAAGTGTCTATAATATACTTTGATTAAAAATTCTCAATGGTTGTGTAAAACAACACCCTTTTTACCTTGCCAAAATCAGCTCTTCAAAAATCATCTCATTCTGGTCAAGGCTGCTTTAAATGCAAATGAACTCTGCTCGCCCCGCCCCTCTCTTCTCTCTGTGGAGCAACTAGCCTGTTTACTTCAGCAGCGTTTAGCCGCGAAACTTGCTAACTAGCACATTATTAGGAAAGACGAATGCAAAGGTTCATAAAAAAAAAAACCTTATACTCACTTCTGCTGTAGGTGAAGCTGGATCACGAACGATTCGGGCGAACATAGACGGATATATGTAGACCGGGAGGCGCATTCCCTTTACAAACAAACATAATCTACTGCATCTTCAGCGGCTCAGATGTCGGGAGTAAATGACGACCACTATGTTCATTATTACATCCAACAACACAACACCTCAATCGCTCAGTCGGAGACAGAGTATGTGAGCGGAGTGGAGTGGGAGCGGAGCGCGGAGCGGAGCGGTGTGCTTTTTAATGGAGTGAGGCACGGAAATTTTAAAAGTCGGAGCGTTGTGGTTTTTACTCGCTCCAAGAACGCTCCGCTACCGCTCCATCACGAGTACAATTCATGACAACGACCCATAATATAACTGCATATATAGCAAGACTTCACGTGTTAAACATAGCCTGTTTAGCTAGCTTGATGGAGATGGATCACTCAGATTAGAAAGAATGTGAAAACTAGGATGACGGCAATGGACATGAGCAGAAAATTATAGTTGTCAATGAATTAGTTTGTTCTTTCAAGATACTGAATATTTTCAAGTGAACGCGTGATGTAATAATGCATTCAAACAAATGTAAACTTACTGTGGTACTTCATCTGTATATCCGATTTCAAATGAGAAGAAATCTATAAGAAATGCAGCGATCTGTACGTAAAATAACTGACGAAACGTATTGTTATTATTATTTTTTTTTTAAATCACAAACATTTGCACTGCAAAAAGCAGCAATTATACCTTTTAATGCTGACTGACAACCATGTTAGCTTGGCATGAGGAAAAAAGTTTGCGTACTAGTGTTCCAATAAGCCATTTTAAAACTATACTTTCGTTTTATTTCTGTTACTTTCTTCTTTTAATATACGTTATGAACAGAACTGTGGTATTTCAAACATACTGATACAGTTTAGACGCGGAGCGAAGGCGGAGCGGTGTTTCTTGTATCAGTGAGCGAGGAGTGGAGCGGGAGCGGGAAACAGTGAACCCGGAGCGGAGCTGGAGCGGAGCGGTTATAAAATGCACGGAGCGTGGAGGGGAAATTGTTGTCGCTCCACTCCGCTCACATACTCTGGTCGGAGACATTCTTCTCTGCTCCGGCATCGAAACAAAGAGGTCGGACTGTTACAGCTGATCTGAGGTAAGACGCTCATGTCAATCAACTATCGTGGGAGCGGCCTCTGTCGGTGTGACGCCACAACGATAGGCATCTGAGAATGGCTTGATTTGAAAAAGGGGATATTATTTTTACAGATTCATTAAAAACCACTGCATGGATTTTTATCATTATAGGGTAGATTTGTACATACAATGCCAACACACATTAATGTTCAAACAACATGTAAAAGTGAACTTAGCATCCGATGACCCCTTTAATACACATTTAGGTCATGGCTTTACTTCATGAAAAGTGTTTTTATATGACAGGTGACCATCAGGTTCACACCAACATCCAAACATGCTACAGATTGGGTCGTTGGTCACATTGAATCAGTTGATCTGCATTTGTCTCCTTCAGCTCAAACACACACTGTACTGTGCATGTATACAAAGAAAGGTGCTACTGCTAAGTTGCTCTTTCTTGGCTCGGGAGACTTAAAGTATCAACAACTTAGATCTCCCAAGGAATTTTAGGACGTCTGACAAGTAAAAACAGACACAAATGGGTCACTTGTTGTTATCCAGTAAGGGTCTAGAGCTGAACAATGAATCTGGAGGAGCATGGATCATCTGATGAAAAATGTTGAAATTCAGATTGAGATCTCTGACTTTTGATAACCGAGTCTGGTATCTTGGCAAATCTCAGCTCAGACGGCGACATTACTGAAATCTTGTCTCTTTTTCACAATAGAAAGCATGAATCTTAATCAAAAGTCTTCATTTTACTCACAAAGAGAAACAAGAGGTCTAAATTGGTATTTCAACTTATTTGGCTTCTGTAAAGTGGCATTTTTCCAAGTGATCTAGATATTATTCAATACATATTTAGTTTGTGGCTTGACTTCATGAAAAGTGTCTTTATATGACAGGTAACTGTCAGGTTCACATCAACATCCAAACATACTACAGATTGGGTCGTTGGTCACATTGAACCAGTTGATCTACATTTGAGTCCTTCAGCCCAAACACATACTGTACTCTACATGTACACAAAAAAGGTGCTACTGCTCAAAAGTTGCTCTTTCTTGGCTTGGGAGACTTAAAGTATCAACAACTTAGATGTCAGACGTCCTAAAATTCCTTGGGAGAAGTAAAAACAGTCACTAGTTGTCATCCAGTAAGAGTTCAAGGCTGAACAATGAATTTGGAGGAGCATGGATCATCTAATTAGAAATGTTTGGAGTTCATATTGAGACCTCTGACTTTTTGACAGCAGAGTTTGTTATCTTGGCAAATCTCAGCACAGACTGCGACATTATTGAAATCTTGTCTCTTTTTCACAATAGAAAGCACAAATCTTAATCAAAAGTCTTCGTTTTACCCATGAAGAGAAACAAGAGGTGTAAATTGGTATTTCCATTTGGCTTTCGTAAAGTGGCATGTTTCCAAGTTCCAAGTAATATTCTTCAGTACATATTTAGAATTCATGAGAAGCGTCTTTATATGACAGGTAACTGTCAGGTTCCCATCGATGTCCAAACATTGAACCACTTGATCTGCATTTGAGTCCTTCAGCACAAACACACACTGTACTGTCAAAGAAATGTGCTACTGTTCAAAGTTGCCCTTTCTTGGCTCAGATGTAAATTGATATTTCCACCAATTTGGCTTCCATAAAGTGACATTTTCCAATTATCTAGATTTTCTTCAAAACATATTTAGGGCTTGATTTCATTAAAAGTGTCTTTATGACAGGTGACTGTCAGGTTCACATCAACATCCAAACATGCTACAGATTGTGTCGTTGGTTGCATTAAACCAGTTGATCTGCTTTTACCTCATGTAACCCAAATACACACTATACTATATATGCATATAGTGGTAATATGCCAAAGGAATGTGTTATTGTGCAAAAGTTGAACTTTCGTAGCTCAGGAGCCTTCAACAAAATGTTTCTCTTAATATTTCTTGGGAAAAATTAAAACAGACCCACAGTAGTCCATAAATATCATACGTAGAGTCTAGAGCTGGCTTTTGATCCAGACATTGGTATCTTGGCAAATGTGAGTGCAAATTGTGGCATTACTGAGATCTTCTCTTTTTTTCGCAGCAAAAAGCAGGAATCTCAATCAAAAGTCTTAATTTTTACTCACAATAGATGTTAAAGTTGGGACTAGACTTCCTAAAAAGGGACCTTCTTATGACAGGGGGTTGAAAAATAAGAGTGATCGAAAAGTCAGCTGAAAAGAAAAGCTGCTTATAAAGTAAATACATTTTGACGAAAGTCAAACATTCAAAATATAAATTCCAGTTATTTTACCAAGACTAGAAACATGCACATCCAAAAAGTAAATGGGGTCAGTTATGAATTAATAGCTGATGCAGCTAATAATTAATTTAACCAAGAAGGAACTACAAAAATGATGGTTTTCCAACAGGTTTCCCAAACACTTCCACCCATTGGTTGGCAAACAGCAAGTCCCACCCCAAACTAACACCATTGGTTGAGTCAGTGTTGCTGCATCAGGCTGCTCAAACAAACATGCGATGTTGTGAAATCAGTGACACACTTCTGCGAAACCAACTGCCAAATGCTTTACAGCTGTTTCTGCAAATAAAGTTGAGAAAAATTACAAACATCAGCTTTATGTGATATTTTGGCACATTATCAAAGACCTATTCTTGTATCTATAAATATACAGTATTGACTATAACAGTCAGTGAAAGAGCATTGGCGGGTGTTGCTCTCAAATGCTTTCGCAGCACTTGAGAGGAGCTTACGGAGCTCCATGTCACCGGTGTCGTGTTGAAGTGATCATATTGAACATTTCGCACTCTTTTTACAAGAACTGCTCTGTGGCGAGAAAAGTAAAGTTATCCCTCATCACCAAGACAGCCGTGATGGATTCCAAACACGAAGCGAAGCGCGGATTGATCTCAGAGCACAAGAGTCGGCACCCCGCCACCTACATCGTCGCTAATAAAAACAATATTTCATCTCTTATTCTTGCTCGCTCGCCCCGGTCTCCTTCATCTCCTCGCAGTGATATCACACACACACACACACACAATACACACACACACACACGCGTCTTTCTGTAATTAATTCCTGACCCGCTCCCCTCACAGCTGTCCTCGCTTGCGGTACAAGTGGCTAACAGGTTCTCATTTCAAAGCGCCGCGCAAATTCCGCAGCTCTGCGGCACTTGACGGTTTCGCCAGGGCCCGTCATCAAAGACACTCAATAATGTGTCTCATACATTTACACATTGGGGAACGGTTTAGATTTAGTGAGTCACTGATAAAAGGGGTTTCATTGCAGATAACGACTTTATGATGAGATGTGACGCGCTGGTTCAACAGCCTTTCTATCAAGTGCGGCCCTAATGAGAAACATGAGACTGTGAACTACAATCGCAGTGCTGCACTAAAACAGTACAATACTACAACCCCCCAAAAACCACAACTGTGTTGCCACAGATCTTAATCCAGTTTAGCTCAGGTCAGACAGGTTAACCGAGAGACCAGAAAGTTTGTAACCACTTTGCATTAATGGAAGCCTAGATTTGTCCAGTCTGGTTACAAATCTATCAACCACAGATCTTTAAAAAGACACGTGTGGTTTCCTTGTTCGGTTTAAAAAGCTCTTTAATGGTAACCTGCGGACTAAACCTCACCACAGAGGGACTGTTATTTCCAGACCAGACCCACAATGATCATCTTCCCGGCCTGTGAAAATCTTACGACTCAGACCGTGAAGGTGCGATCAAACTGAGATGTTTCTCCTGTTTGAAAACACAAGAGAGAACATTGGTTTAGTTTTACAACATAGGAATGTTTTTAAACAGTCAAACTTTGCAGATTCACCCCTTTTTTTTTTTTTTTCACCTATGAGACCACATATTTGTCCACTAAACACTATGTGAATAATACATCTCAAAACAAAAACAGACAAGAAACCAATATAATATACATATGAAAAATAATATGAGGGAACCAGAGTCAAGTCCAGAGTGACAATGTGGATCTTAAGGAGTTTGATTCATTATTCTGAATGTAATACGTATAATTGCAGTCCAAGTTTTTTTCAATTCTCCGCCATTTCTGAAGGGATTAGGCACAACGGACTGAAGTGTAAAACCATAGGCTTGCAGTGAAATATTCAAATATTCACATTGTGTTATCACTCTAGATTATAGTGTGCACACCAAAAGCTAATTTAATTATTTGCGCGAGTAGATTACATGCAAAGTCAATGCAAAGACACAAATTGACAAATTGCTGAGAGACGTGAATGGCACTAATTGACCCTTCGCAAAAACACACCCTCCTTAGTTACGTCTTATGTCTGACAAACAATGCCGCTCTCACACTGAACATTCTCACGCAGTGAAAAATACATTGCAGAGCAAAGAGGAAACTACCAACACGCTGACAGACAAGACAGCAGGTTACTTCTGCTATGAAATAAGGTCTCGGCTTTAAAATGTTGTCATTTAAGAAATTCAAACAGTAATTACCGTTTTGTGGCTTTTTAATGTGTCGTGACAGATCAGTATTTTGCCTTATTAGACCAATTGACACGTGAACCAATTGTTTTCTATCGTGAACTTTTTCTTATGAATGAACATCAGAACGTATTTTATTTTAACCGCAGAAAGATGTCAATACACACAATATTTATTTAAGTTAATCTACTCTCCTGTCTGATTTGTTTGTCAGACAAAATAATGGATTCTGCGTTCTGATTGGTCAGATCGCCCATCAATCAAGCTGTTTAGAAGGGTCAACTGGGCGATGCTACATCGCTGTTTTACCTTTTTTTTTTGTGAAGGGCGTTTGATCTTCTTTACACATTCACTTTGTATACAGTGGATCGGTACTTCTGCAGTGATGTAGGACATTTAGAAGTTGGAGGAGAAAATGAGATGGGAGTTTTTCGACATACCCTGTCATGAACTGGAATACACAGAGTTGACACAGAGCTAGAAAAGACGAGCATTTGAGATTAAAAAGCATATAAATTGTCAATTTTGTTTTTTAGAAAATAACCGATCGTTTTGCTAGACAAGATGCTTCTTCCTCAGCTGGGGTTGTTTAGAGCCCTTTAAAACTGCATTTAAACTGCATTTTGGAAGTTCAAATTCCACTATATGGAGGGAAATCCTGAAATGTTTTCCTCAAAAAAACAATTTCTTTACAACTGAAGAAAGAAGACATGAACATCTTGGATGACAGGGGAATGAGTAAATTATCTGTAAATTTTTGTTCTGGAAGTGAACTCCTCCTTCAAGCAGAAAACTGGCATGATGTACTGTCGCACAAGCCAATCAGCAAGCCAAGTTACTGACAAGTTCAGTTTGACACATCCAGTTTTATCAAAAATTGAGAAAAAGCATTGCGTTATGATCTGTGCAAGTGACATGAAAAACATCTCACGAGTAATGCTGCGTGGAACTGGAAGTGTTAAACCTGATTGGTTTGCGCGACAATGCACCATGCAAATTTTACACGAGTTGAAATTTTTCAATTTGTGCGGAACACACAATTGAGTCATATATTGCGTTTGCTGCAGTTGTGCTGCCCAATTTGTGCAATTTGCGTCACTAACCACAAATTTGCGTCTTTACATTGACTTCTATTCTATCTATTTGCGCAAATAATTAAATTTGTTTTTGGTGTGAATACACCATAACACTTTACTTTTCACCTGTCAAGCTGCAAAAACAAAAATCTAACTATTTACACTTTATCAGTCTTAAAACTGAATATATTAACAATTTTTACAATTAAAAGAGGGTCTTGTACACAGCCCCTTCCTTCCTTCCTTCTAATTCAAAATATTACTGGTTACCAGTACTGACGCACAGTAAATTGGCCTAAAGTGATACAGAATAAATATTCAAAATTCACACATGAATATGCAAAAAAACACTCTTAAAATCCAGAAAAATTATATTTATGTTATTCATGAATCTGACAATAAATACAAATGGACTAGACAAAAAATATAGCAAGCACAAACATCTATAGGCCAATACATTGGTAAATCAATACACTGAAATTTGTATAGTTGCTGACATGTTAAATTGACTCAACTTGTGGTGGATGATTGGGACAGGAATATCTGTGTTCTTGACACTCATATTGACCAGTGGTGAATGTTTGGGGCGGGACTATTGTTTTGCTGACTAATGGCAGATGGGGGACTGTTCTGGAAATCAGATTGAAAACAGTCATTATTTCTGCAATTCTGTTTGGTGACATTATGCCTAAAATTGCAATATAAATCTGCAATATGCTTGACATGTTAATATCAGTGTGTATTTTGTGTTGCAGTGAGTATGTGAGCAGGTATTGAAGCCAAGAGCCCACATGTGCGCACACACACACACACACACACAGCTGGTCTTGAGTCTTTGTCTGACTCAGACTGTATTGAGCTGCAGTGATTGATGTTAATTGTAGAACAGAATGGAGGTATTAAACACAGCAAACTCACAGCCAAACACATTGCCAAGACAGACTCATTAACCCACAGCTCTTCCTCTCGTACCATCTCAAAGCAAGCCATCTTAAACAGAGACAATTTGAATGTGTGTGTGTGTGGAGCCTCAGCCAAAGATCAATAGCCCAAAGCTGCAAAAGCAAAGACATGGGCAATCAATACTGCCGCTACAAGCAGCGAGCAGGGACTGAAAGAAAAAGAGGGGGAAAGACGGGAGAATGAATTAAAGGGACAGGACAAAAAGAAAAACAATCCCCACAAATCACCCTTAACATTCAGAGTAACAAAGCCAAAAAAATCCAAGAGTTATACACTTTGCACAGGGTTCTCATACTCTTTGACCAATGAATTTCCGTGACTTTTCCATGACCTTTCCAGTCGTTTGTGATTACTGGATGAGGATTCACCAATTCATCATTCAGAGCAATTTGTGAATCAGTTTGACTAATTCATTGAAAAGAAGCAACTCGAAAAGAACAATCTGCACACAAATCAGACATCACTATGGCTCATGAGCAAGATTCACTTGATACAAGAACAACATCTACCCGATGAAATATTTTAGAGCGTAATTAGTGCACAGTGTGCGTTTATTATAGAAATTTCCATGACGTTCAAGATTCATTTCCATGGCCTG
Source organism: Labeo catla (assembly GCA_012976165.1). NCBI lineage: Eukaryota > Metazoa > Chordata > Actinopteri > Cypriniformes > Cyprinidae > Labeo > Labeo catla. The sequence goes on from VONZ01000076.1 coordinate 1,383,209, forward strand.
GAAAGCATGATTTTTAATTGCCCTAATATTTCCATAATTTCCATGATTGTGGGAACTCAAGAAAAAAAAAAAATCAAATCCTTTGTTGATTTTTACAGTGTCTCACCTGAGTCTGAGCACATTGGGATACAGTATATATGGACAAAATACAAAACATATGCTTAATAAATTACAATACTTTGATATACAACTAAAAAATATATTACCTTCTAATATAATTATATAAATCTCATTTTATAAAAAAAAAATAATAATAACCCAGTTTAATTAATCACGGCAGTCTGATGAAATGAGTTAAGAAATAGATGCTGCTGATATTAACATCTGATAATACAGAAATAAGAATGGTATGCTATTGAGAACGCAGGCTAATTGTTGCATTTAAATACTTTATGCTATCCTATGAGTGAACGAGGGTAGAGATCCTACAGATGCCCTCTAGTGGAAGCACAGGACAAAACACCATCGGAAACTGGATGTTGGAGTTGACGGACGTTGGGAAAACCGGAGGGAAACGGTCTCTAAATGTCAGGTGGATTAATAATGGTTCTTATCTGCCTCTTCTTTCCTCCTCTCCGTCCCTCCTTTCCTCTCTCTTCCTCTGAAAAACAACTTTCTTTCCAATGGCACATACTTCACGAGGTGGGAGAGGTTGAACAAGAAGCAAACATGAATGCGTTTAGAGGAGAAAGACGATGTGTGTGTGTGTGTGTGTTACAATGGGTGGAGGGGACCAAAGGGATGACCTGCAAGTCCAAATCACTGACTAAATACTGACCCTCGTGTCCCACTATTAATAACTGTCTCCCAGCTCTCTCACACACACACGCACGACTTTGTTGCGTTTGAGTGTGTGCGTGGGTTATACTTAGAGCTCCAAAAATGTTAGTTGAACAGACAAAAGACATCCTGAATTAGACAAACGAGTCCTAAATGTGGTTTTAATTGGGTACCTGCTTATAAAAACAGTCTAAGCTGATCTGTTTGCTGGATTCGAGGAGGTTTTCAGCCAGACAGGCTGAGAGTGCAGCAACCCATCTTATGCTGGTTTAAGTTTTTCAAAGGTAGGGTTTGGTCAGTTGCTTTAGGTCTATATAAAAACAGCCTGTCTATGGTATGTCCTCATTTAGATAGCTAAGTAAAAAGTGTGTGTGTGTGTGTGTGTTTGTGTGTGTGAGAGGGTGAGAGAGAGAGAGAGAGAGAGAGAGAGAGAGAAGGCAGGAGGAGGAGAGAGCGAGAGGGAGAGAGAGACGAGTGGAGGGGGTTCGGGGAGGGTGGGTGAGTGTTGGCTTGGCTGACCGTCTGCGGTTCTGTCGCGGTGCTGAGAAATGTTCCTTTTGGATCGAACCGTGAGCTTTCATACCTCCCTCTCACTTTCAAACGAACCGTCTCTCTTCACTCTGCCCTCTTGAGTTTTACAGTCATGAAACGAAGACTCAAAATGCATCAAATGCACTAAACTTCTGGAAGCGCCGTAAAGCGCTCTGGCTGATGTTGTGCTGGTCCGGGTTTACGCGAGGTGGGGGATTTGAGTTTGAACCAGTGGCAGATTTTTACCCTCTTAAAGTGTGGGACCCGGCCTGGGCTTTAGTCAGGAGCGCGATGCGTCCCGGTGGGACCGCTGACGCGTGTGTGCGCTCCTTTGTTGCGCACGGTGACATTGGCGAGTGTTTTTGCTGTAGTCGGGCGGCATCACACAGAGGCTGAGTAATCTCGTTTGGATCCAATAAATGTGTGTGTGTGTGAGGGGGAAAGCAAAAGGAGAGGGAGCGAGGGAGAGAGAAGGGGGGCTGGGGGAGGGAGGGTGGATTGATCTGAAATCTTGTTCTGTTTTCTTCTTCTTGGAGTGATTTCTGCGCTCTGCCGTGGAGCTTCAGAAGACAAACGAGCGGAGAGGAAACAAGCCGCACAAACGCTTTCCAGCTTTGTTAGTTTTCTATTCAACGTTTTACGTGAATTTGTGAATGAAAGCGGCTGAGGAAGAGGAGGAGGCGCAGGTTAAGTGGACGCTGCTTCCAGTGCACGGATCGCCTGCTTTAATGCGCAAAAAGAAGACGCGTTTTCCCTCACAGATCGAAGCGCTTTCGTCGGGCAGACTTTTGCGCTGTTCTGGGGGGAGCTGCAAACTTTCTTCATTTTAAAAAATAAATAAAAAGCTCAGATTGCATTCTTTCCCCCTTCAAACATTTTGGAGGTGATGTCATCGGCCCGTGTTTTGGCTGCTGTTGCGCTGGAGCTCCAGAATTGAGTCCGGGAAATCAGGTGCAAGGAGCTGCGAGCGTGTGCCGCTTTCCTTCTGCTTTCACTTTCCCCCCTACATCTGACCTGGACCGCGCCGCCGTCTCTCCGGCGCAGCAGCCATGACCGAGCACGCTCCGCGGTACCCGGAGTCCAGCTCGCCGCCGCCGCGTCTTCATCGCTCCATCCAGGTGCTCTGCCTCCCGCGGCGTGTCATTTCGCCCGTAGCGGATCAGCAGTGACACGAACTCTCATGCACGGAGTTTTAATCCCTATTTGTGGAAGGACATTTTCAGCAGGAAAAGTTAAGCTCGGACTGCTTGGAAAACACTGGGCACGAACCCTTTGCTGGCTGTCGAAAAGTTTTTACGAGCGGAAACGGCGCATAGGTGTGGGTCGCGTTTGAACTTCGCTTCACCTGTTCCCTCAGACTCCGGAGGATTCAGCTTCGCCCCGCCTCCTGCCCGTTACCGACCGCGCACTGCAACCATCCGTGTCGGCGGCGGCGGTGCGCTCACACCCCGCTGACCCCTTGCCGCCCGTTGACGGTGAAAAGATGCAGTCCACCGGCGCCAGCGGGAACATCCGCGGACCCTGCATTCAAACGGATTAAACAAACCGGAAAGACGTGAAGCTGTGACCCGGAGAGCCGTTTCGCAAGCGCGCACGGAGCCACACGGACGCGGAGGAAGCGATGTGGGCCTTTCTCTCCACGGTGGCTGTCTTGTAAGTCATTTGTGAATGAGCTCATGCAGAATGACTCTTAATGAATCGTTGCCTAAGTTGTAATGCGTAAATTATTAATCAAAAGCAGTCTGTGTGCCACACGCTTCACTTGACGTGACAAACTCCAAGTCTTGCATACATAATGATCTCATGACATCACCCCTCTGGGTTGCCATGGACGCAGATGTCAATCACACCGGGCTCAGGTAAGGCCACGTCCAATGAAAACAGGTCACCCCAAAGGTGCGTCTGCCACTTTGCGTGTTTTTCTTTCTTTTTTGTTGTGCACACATGGCAGTCATCTTGAGATGGTTATCATTCCATTCCCAACCTGCGGATGGGACCAAAGGGCCTCTGATAATCCACTCTGCCCAGAATCCCGACGCTCCCCCGGGCAGACAGAGCGGCTGTCTGGTCCTGTCCCGCCAAATTACTAATAATAAGGCCCAAGGATGGTTGTTCTAGCAGGCATGGAGCTGGCACCTTATCTGCTGTCTGGATAGAGTGGAGCGCCTGTGACCTTCTCCAACAGGAAACTGCAGTTTAAAGACAGAAAACATCAAACGGAGCTTTAAAATTCTCAGACGGTTGTGCAGAATTAGCCCGGAATTGTGCAAGTGAGACTAAATCATGTTTGCCGTCTTGTTCTCAAGGCTGGTGTCATTACAGGCTGATTCATTTTATCTAATAATCTAAAATAGTGGTTTTGTTGGTTCAGGGTCTGGTGAAATAGAAGAAGACAGCAGACGCAGATGTGCCGAAACCTTATGTCAGGCGCGTTAGAGGTTATTTGTTTGCAAAGAGGTGAAGATACTTCAGTTGACATTTATCAGACGCATTTCATTTGATTCTGTTCTCAGTGGTGCACCTGCGGTTTAGACACTTGCTCAAGGCCACAGCGATAAGCAGGGGACAATGGAATATGATTTGATTTAGTGCACTCAAGCAGTCAGAACAGAAATTTACAAACCACATACTCTACAAGAAGATGAAATGCATGGAATTGGAAATGGAAATCCTCACAAAGCAATCAGTCGACTCAACTGAGCAATTTCTGAGTGGAAAGTCTTTTAAAGTAAATCATACACCCATTTTTATTTAATCCCAGCATTGATTTTTATGCCGCTTCATACATATCTGAGTCAATTCCATGTTTATATCTCACAATTAGGACTTTTCTTCTCAGAATCAGTTTGTCTCACAGTGTTGAGCTATATCTGACAATTCTGAGAAAAAAATCAGAACTGTGATATGTGATTTCTCAATCCTGAGAAAAATAGTGGTTATAGCTCACAGTTCATTTCTCCTCAGAATTCCAAGTTTATCTCTCACAATTCTGAACGTATGTCGGAATTTTTAGAACAAAGTCAGAATCACGAGATTTCAAACACAAACTTGCCTGGAATTCTGAGATAAAAAGTCGTAATTTCCCTTACTTCGTTGTAAAAATATGCTTTCATAGGTTTAGTGCTTGTCTGGCAAATGTGCTTCTGAATCACCATGGTTTTTCTGATGCATCTGGTGACCAAGGACGTTTTACTGGTTTACACTGAGAGGAAGTCAGCATAGATGCAAAACAGGTTTGAAATGATTCATGTGAACTTTAACAGAAGGAGTGAAAATCCAGGAAAAGATATTCCCATATCAGGACAGATACAGTGACCTTGAGTGAGCGCTGTAGAAACCAAGGCTTTTACCGTGACATATGTAACACGCAACAGCGCACAGAGGGAACTTTCTGTTCCTGTAGATCTTTCAGAGAACATTAATCTTGAGCGTCGACCCGACTCGCGGCACCTACAGCCCTGACTGCGTTTCTCTTCCCTTCCCCGTGCTGCTATATTGTTTAAACTTGGCCAGCGGTGTAAATTGTGCTTGAAGGGTGTGCGGGGTGATTTGGGATACGACTCCACCTCGCTGCGCTCAACTCTACACACGAACGCCTTCAGGAATCGTTCTGTCTCAGGTTTGATGATGTCATCACCCTGCTTGTTTTGGCCGCCGACAATAGCGCTCAGTAGAGTAAAGCTTGCAGCTACTTTCTTTCTTTCTTTCTCCCTCTCTTTCCCCTTTCCCCCCACCTTTCTCTCGCTCTCTGGCAGGCCGCAGGCTCGTTGCGGTTTGGGAGGGATACGGAGAATCCGAGGTTGCAGCTGAAGTAGTTTTTTTTTTTGTTTTTTTTTTTCACATTTTCTTTCCCTCTTTCCCCCCTCACTCAGTCTCTCTCTCTCTCAGTGAAGCACTACTGTTTTAACAGCTGAGAGTTCTTACGGGACCCAGAGCCAGTCTCACCTGCGCAGCCAGGGTTTGGCAGCTATACCAACCGTACGTGCACAGATCCGCAGCCAACGTGTGCTGATCTGCAGCCAGTATGCACAGATCTACAGTTTGCATGTGCAAATCTGCAGCATGCATAGGGTGTGCACAGCCACTGCGCATGCATAACCTCAGAGAAACATATGCACACTAATGCATATCAAAAGTCAAACTATTCAAAAGTCCAGGGTCAGTAATATATATATATATATATTATATATTTTATTTATTTTTTTTTTGGACAAAGGAAATTAATAACATTCATCAAGGATGCATTAAAATGATCAAAAGTGACAGTAAAGAAGTGTATAATGTTACGAAAGATTACTATTTAAAGTAAATGCTGCTCTTTTAAACTTTGCGTGTCCACAAAAATATGAAGCAGTGCAGCTGTTTTCAACATTAATAATCAGAAATGCTTCTTGAGCAGCAAATCAGCATATTAGAATGACTTCTGAAGGATCATGTGACTGGAGTAACTATATTGAAAATTCATCTGTGCATCACAGGAATAAACTGTATTTTAACATATATTCACATAGAAAACAGTTAAGTTGAATGGTAATAATATTTCACATTATTGCTGTATTTTTTATCAAATAAATGCAGTGAGCATAAGAGACTTTTCCACTTTTCACCGATTTCAAACTTTTGAACTGTATTGTATCTTCATTTGTGTAAACAGCTTCATATGTATTCACATCTGAAATGCAGACAGCGTAAATCAGTGCACAACAGGCATGCATGGATTTTAAAAAAAAGCTGCCCACAGGTGTTTATGTGAGCAGGTGCACACACACATAAACACACATGAGAACCTGGTCAGCACATGCACATCTGCTCGGTTATGACGCGAGGTGTGTGGCCGTTCGGGGACTCAGGTACGAAAGGTCAAAGCGCAGGTGTGTCTGTGTCGTTTAGCAACAGGATATACAGAGCGCCTCTGTTCCATTTACACTGTTCACGTGTTATTGAGAACACAGACAAACACATATGCTTGTGAACATATTGGGCCAGTATGAGCGAAGAAAAGGACCTTGAGAAAGATGCCCGTTTTACATTTTCCTACATCTTGATTCTCCTGATGTGGAGGAGTTTGGTAATGGAGGAAAATGTTTTGAGAGTGTGGTGACACCTGGGTTTCACGACTTGTTTTATGTGCTGCGTGAATGCCAGGAAATGATAGAACAGAATGGCAGATCATCTCCAAGACTCTGATTGGTTGGAAGTGCTTATAGATAATTCAGCATTAAGGGGTTTTGCTAGTTAATATGACCCTGTAACTACACCATCTGGTTGTGAAAACCATCCAAAGCAGTAAACTTTTTCCCCAAATCACTCTGGAGCTGTAGGGAAATGATATAAAAACCCTTTATGGCATAAAACAATGAATAAATCCCATATACACTGTAAGGTCATATCATATAAATTGCATGAAAGAAACTATTAATCAAAGCTCAGGGTTTGAGACTATCGCTGCATCCAAAAATCGCACACTTCCCTAATGTATAGTAGGCAACAACAGTAATATGTATGAGTTCACAGTATTCATAAAAAGTCTTTTTCTAGTGAGATCCAGTCCTTACGTGCATCAGCCAATCAGTGTTGTCACTGACCCACATGGCATGAATGGTTCAGGTGACTGGCTCAGAAAACCTGTATGCAAAATACAAAGATGACTCAGTTCAAATCAAGACTACAGGTTTGCACGGACTTTTTTTGAATGGCAATTCTAACAGGTTGGTTTTAAGAGTTTTAAAGCCATGCTTGATTCGGTCTCTGAGAGGCCAAATGTGAAAATGGACATGTTTTTCAAACATTGTTTTTCTTGTCCTTCGAAAATAAGAGTTCGCTATACTGTGTAGACACACTAACATTCACAATGGAAACCAAGCTGCAAAAACAACTTGTTCAGAAATTGTCATGAGCATGACAGTTATGACATTTACATATCAAAGCCTATTTTCTGAGCAACCCACCAACTATTCAGTGTTGTTCAGCAACTGAGCCTGCCATAGAGAATGACAGCATGAACCCGAACATTTTCAATAGGGAACGTTCTAGTAAGGTTTTCGCAAATGTTCTTCCAGTTCATGCTCTTAAAATTTTACTATTGCGTTATTCATGGGACATTTTTTCTGAAAGATTTTTTTTTTTTTAAATGTTACTACTTTCAGAACATTCATAGATCATTTAAAAGTAACATTCCCATTATGTTTGCAAAATGATAAAATGCAATGGTCCCTAAACATTTGCATAACCTCCAAAAAATGGACATTTTAAACTAAATAAAGTTTTCATTGGGAACATTAGCAAAACGTTCTTCTTACTGGGAAATACAGGAGTACACAGAGGTAATTCAATCATAACAGATGTCATTTACGCATAGAATTCTCTAAAGATTGGCGCATTTATCTTACAATTTTCCTCCAAGGGACTTGATTTTCTGTGGTAGTTTATCAAAATTCAGACATACGATCATCAGACAGACTATTACAGTAAATCATGTGTGGGTAGTTGTTAAGTGTACAGCAGTGGTGAACATGGGAAATGTGGGTTTTGTACATTGTGCAGCTATTATAGGGTGTGTGTTCCTGTGGTTTGTTGTTTAATGTAGGGTTTAGCTGACGTGTACAACAGATTTAATGAATGAAATGTCACTCAATGACATTTATTGTGTTATGCGACTATACTGTTTGTATGCGAATGAAACTGAATACAATACATACAAGTCAAAGTTTTTGAACAGTAAAATGTTTAATGTTTTTTAAGAAAGTCTCTTCTGCTCACCAAGCCTGATATTTATTTGATTCAAAGTACAGCAAAAGCAGTAAAATTTAGAAATATTTAAATAGAAATATATATTTCAGTGGAAATAAAATAACTTGCTTTCTATTTGAATATATTTTAAAATGTAATTTATTCCTGTGATTCCAAAGCTGAATTTTTAGCATAATTACTCCAGTCACATGATCCTTTAGAAATCATTCTAATATTTGGATTTGCTACTCAAGATCATTTATTATTATTATTATTATTATTATAGCATTTATCTGAAATCTTATAAAATCTTATAAAACATTATAAATGTCTTTATCATATAAATGTCTTTTTGATCAGTGTAAAGCATCCTTGCTAAATACAAGTATTAATTTCTATAATTTCTTCCCACACTGAAGACTGGTGTAATGATGCTGAAAATGTATCTTTGATCACAGTAATAAAATACATTTTAAAATGTATTCAAATTAAAAGCAATTATTTTAATTAGTAAAAATATTTCACAATATTACTGCTTTTGCTGCAGAGGAGACGTCTTTATAAAAAAAAAAACAAAAAAACAAAAAAACAAAAAAAAACAAAACAATATTACAAATCTTCAATCAACTGGTAGTGTACACAGCTTTTTGTATAGAGCTGTGCAATAACATATTTTACATTTTTACTGTATCCATTCAGGTAAGGTTGGTGATATTTCTAGTAGTTATATCATTTGTTATTAATTATTAATTTGTTAATTAATTTGAAATATTTTATTTTATTTTATTATTATTTTTTTTTAATTTAGGGTGAGTAAATTAAAAAGTTCTGGGTGACCAGTATTCCATGTTATTTTAGTATTATTTTACACACATATATATATATATATATATATATATATATATATATATATTTTTTTTTTTAATACTAATAAACAGTTTTTATTTTTCTACTTTCTATTTTTAATTTGAATTTTAGGTAAATTTGGAAATTTGTTGTTTTTGCCATTTTTATTAGTTTTTTAATATATATAGAGTTATAATATTATTGTTTTCCAATTTTAGTACATTAGGTTGAAGTAAATTATATTTATTTATTTATTTATTTTTGTTAACATTTGTTTTAATTAAAGTAGCAAAAATTATTTTATGGTTTTAGTTTTAGTTAACTATAACAGTCCTGTCCAATAGCTTGTATTGAACCAGGAGCATTCCTTTAATTGTGTGGTCTTGTGATGCAGTATGATTGAACGTGAGGCGTTATGAGTGCATGTATATGTTAAGTGTGTGTTGACAGGCATGATGAAGAGTGTGTGTGTGTGTGTGTGTGTGTTTGGTTGCAGCTGTCAGCTGGTTAGATGCTTCCTTCTCTCTCTCTCTCTCTCTCTCTCTCTCTCTCTCATATCTCTTCATAGCTGAGGCAGTGTGGGGGAGTCGTTCATTCTCTACTTCCAGACAGGGAAACAAGAGAGGGGAAGGGAGAGAAAGAGCAAGGGATTAAAAACGACAAGATGAGAAACACTCTCTCAATTCCTTTCATATCTCCTCCATTCCTGTCTTTTTTTTCCCCTTTGGCGTGTTTTCCTCTGTTTGCGGCGCCTTCACTGACCCCGGTGGTGATTTCATTTGCGAGGTGAATTTTTGGGATGTAAACAAGCGGCGGGCCGCAGCTGAATCATCCGAAATAAATCAAAAACTACCGTCTTATCGCGATCGGCCGAATATTAATGTCGAAACGAGCCGCAACCCGGCCGCAATTCTCACCGATCATAACGTCAGCTGGAGGAAACCTCATTGACTGGGAATCTCGCAGAATGAGCTCAAAGATTTGCTGTTACATCAGGGGTCAAAGGGCATTTCTGCAATCGATCGTGTCAGAGTCACTGGAAGCGTCTTGCTTCTGAAATCATACGACTTCCTTTACGAGTGTCTCCAAATAAGCACATATACAACACTACGACATTAGAAGATAAAGTGTGTTATTTATGCATCAGTAACCTGAATCACAAATGTATTCATGGAAACTAAATGTTTTCAGCACTTCATTGGTCTTCCATTGGCTGGACAAACAGAGAGCTTGTGCCAAACACATGTCATTGGTGATGCATGACTCTCATTCTAGCTATTCCGTAAATATCTGATCTAAACGGCAAGTAAAAAATGCACACGCACAGAGACATCCAGGTAACACATGCATGCTATCAGGGATTTGTTTTACCCCAAACTAACCCTCACATGAACCTGCTGACATTTACAGCTGATTTATATAACATACCAGTACTTTGCTTAAAAGTCAACAATTAGCGAGAACATTTTTGACTAGCATTTTGGCCTCAGAAGAATGGCAAAACACCCACACGCTCATGATCTCAGACATTCGGTCATGGGAAGGTTGCGGGGTCACTGGCGAGACGATAAGGAGGAAGTGATGTGTACCGCTTTCTTCACACCCACTCTCGCCTTCTCAATGAGTGACATCACACTGACCACACCCACACCACCCACAGAGAGAGAGATCTGATTCACTGTTTTCATCAAACACTTGCCAAGAGTGCTGAAAGAACAGAGGGAGGGAAAGATGGAGAAATGTGTGCATGAGCCACTAGAGAGAGAGAAATTGAGAAAACATGATGGTAAAACATTTTTAAAACATAGTCTTTTAATCTATTGTTAAACCACTGCTACTTAGTACAACTGATATACTGTTATAGTTTTGTTAATATTTTGAATTATGTTTTATTTTTATATTTTCTGGTTTCATTTTAATTTTAGTTTAAGTTAAAGTAATTTTGTATTTTTTTTAAATGCCTATATTGTTTTCATTCATTTTTTGTCTTTAGTTTTAGTTAATTTACTTTTAGTTATCTAGTGCTTGAAAATAAATTAAACAAAAATAAGAACTATTGCCATATTGAGCAACAGCGGATTATTAGATTAGATATTGCATATTAGATATTATTTGTATATTTTCAAATTTTAGTTAAAGTTTTAGTCATGTTGTTGTGTGGGTTTGTAATTTCTGTTTTTTAGACTTGTTTCCATATAGTTTTTACTGTGTTTTAGTTTATTTAGTTTAGTAATTTTAATACTTCAATTTAAACTAAACAACAAGAAAGATCAAAGATCGTGCTCTTAATGCTTGGTGGGTCACAAATGGTTTGATTAGTTCTGGGTTTGATGAAGGCCCGCCTTCTGAAAAACGGAATGTGTTGTGATTGGTTAGCTGTCCCACTGCGTTGTGATTGGTGAACATCTTAGACAGTGTTTCAGTACTGCCACACCCCTTGTCAAAGCAGCAAGTTCCGTCTGCTCCGTTATAGTTAAGGATATGTTAAGGTGTAGTTGACACTACAGTAGTGTTGGGTCCTATCGTCAGCCTGCAAGATCGCCGATACATGATATTATTGTGCTAATTTATTTAATTATTTACATACTTAGTTTCATTGTCCGAACCCAGCTCCAGCATAAGGCTAAAAGCAGCCTAATGTTTTTAATATGACTTAATTTGCATTTAACATGACAACAATTGAATAAAAATATTGTAAGTTAGTAATTGCAGTATAATGCTTACATTTCCTTCAGAAAGCATCTACAGAAAATGAGAACACTAACATTATCAAAGAAAATCAAAGTGCAAATTTATGCATTTTAAAAAACACTTGCGTTATAAGTGACGCTATCTACACTGTATTTACAAATGCTGCACCTACTCTTATGGGAAAAATAAGGTGGATACTGCACGTGCCTGAGGCGCTTTATGGCCCGATGCAGCCACCGGAGCTCATCACGGCCACTCCAGTCAATGCCCGTGTTTATACCAGCCGTGCCACGACTCGTTGAAGTGTCCCAGAAGCTGCACTGCATTGCTAAATTTATGCTAATACCCCACCTCGTCCCTACACACCCCCCAAACCATTCAAATTTCTGTAGGTGGGATTTATTTTAATGATATTCTAATGGACCGCGTTGTAACATCACAACACCGGGAAAACAACGCTGTAGTGCAAAAGAACTGTTCGTTGTAGTTCTTGAAAGGGGATTTTTTAAAAACAAAATATCTCCCTTTGAAGTGGACTTTGAGATTTGTAACTTCGTAGATCTTTTTTATGCTCAAACACACTGCACACACTGACTAAAATTTATAAAGTGAAAAATAATAGGACCCCTCTGACTGTCTATATCAGCAGCTATTAATAGTATATATTTGTCATTCAAATGAAGAAACGAAACCAGGATATACAAAATAAATGCAGATATATGAAACGTAAACAAAGCTGCGCTTGCTTACTATTTTGAATATCTTGAACTTTCCTCATTTTAAGCGGCTCATGTTGTTATGAAAATATTCACATATTGGAATGCTTGGATAAGATCACGTAACATTAGAACAGCCTTCTGTTTGTGCAGCATTCATTTACCTACTTGTTTTCATCACTTTCACTTTAATTCTATTTACTTGTTTTGTGTCTACGAGTAGCTGTGCGATATGGTTGTATAGAGTGTGATATTGCATTTATACAACAGTCCAACGGCATGAGTGTGTAAATACATAAGAAACAACAACAGAGTGTCTTTATAAACCCTCTTTTGTGCAAACTACCTCCCACTGAATGGCCACTGACACCCTGGAGCTCACATCTCCGAAAACATTAAAGCAAATTTTCAAATAGACGTTATTTGTATTAACCAACTGCATATTTTAAATCTAAACAAGTACATTCTCGCCTAAAAAAAAATCTTAAAACTACATTCACTAACACAAAAAAACACATTTATAAAATTATAATTGATTTGGGCATTCATCACGAGACTTGCTGTGAGAAATACTGCAAGCGTAGTGATACAAACAGTTAAACGTTTGGAGTTCTGATATCACTAAAACATTGCACTCCTCTCAGATAATCAGATTTGAAGACCAGAAAAAACTGTTGTGTGTCACTGTTTAGTGCAGGGTTATTATATATCACCTTCACCTAGTGGATGATAAAACAGGTGACTTCCAACAGACATACTCTGAGCCATATCTAGAGACCACAAGATCATAGGGAAAACCCTAGTCTCTCGTAGCCAGACCTTCAGACTGATGGCAGAAGGTCTGGGAATCTTGGCCGGTTTGAAAGGCCAAGGCCCACCCAAGAGGCCATATGACTGACAGGTAAAGCAACCAATCACGTTTCGTTGTTGTGCTGCATCATGTTTAGGGTCGTGGAAATGTCCCCACAATAACAGACTGGTGTGTAAAACTCTCAAACGTATTTCAAAGATTTTGTGCCGCAAACTTCTAGCGTTTAGTTGAGAATAATCACGATAGTGAGTTGTAATCACGATGGCTTTCCTCTTTTGTGAGGGGGTTTGGCATCACAGCATCTTTGTTTCCACACAAAACGTTAAAGTCACAATATGTAAGTTTTTGCCGCTAGAGGGCGCATATTCAAAACAAACAAATAACCAAAGGCGTAGTTTGATGACGCCGCGATTGAGTGTGGAATCATGGGAGTTGTTGTCTTCACAGCCGATGCAATCCGTCGGGACTCGGGCAGAAATCATGTCCATGGATGAGCTAATGTAAAAAAGACTTATGAAGGTCACTGTAGTATGAAGCAGGGTGGGGCTGAAGTCGTTGAAGTGAAAGGAGGACGCTGGAGCAATTGCTAATGAAGGACAAGCACGATACAAGGCTCGAAAGCAGCAGAGCTTTTATTTTGCCACAGTCAAGCGCTTCCGCTCCTTTCGGTCATGCGTATGGGAGGTACAACAGTGCTGTTTTATCATACTAGATACATTTGAGTGTTGAAAGTTCTGTTATAATGCTACTCTGTGCGTTCGTCACCTGTCTAATAAAATGCATAACATATTTAAGAGTCTTTGGGGTTTCAATGTTTTCTACAAAATAAAACTGGAAAATCGAGGGTGTATGACCTCACTGACAGGCGATGCAAGGACGCGGTCTGTTACACTAGTTAAAATGGCTTATTTCTCTAGATTTAAACATTTATGGAAACATTTGGGATAATGTAAGTACACAAGTCAGCAAAATATATAACATCTTCCATATTGTGCCTTTAAAGAACATGACACACACATCTCGCAGAAATCCTGTATAATTCAACCAATCCAATGATGACTTCGAAACTTCTAAAGTGTTTCCACTTTTTTGTGCCGTATGCATCAGATGTTCAGCCAATGGTTTGTGGGTGTGACGTCTGAGGCTGAGACTAAGAAAACCCTAGAAGCCACATAAACTTGGGTAAAAACCACTCAGAACCTTATAGCAACACCCTGACAACCACCCACAAGACCATACTATCATGATAGAAAGTTCTGGACGAGCAAACACATTAAACTGGGATAGAGCAAGGCATCAGAACTTCACGCTGCATCTGTTGACAAACACATTCACAGGAAAACATAAAACTAAAGCTCTACCTCTTCTGCTGAGCAGGTGTTAACCAGCATCATGTAGACTTGTGCCAAACCCAGCAAAGCTTAGCTGAGCGTCAGTCCACTGAGCTGCGTCTGTTTGTTTTAAAGTCGCTACCTATAGGAAAGAAAAATAACAATGGAGATTCTCATTAACCCTGTAAGACATCATATATGAAATAATAATAAGAGGAAAAACAAAAATGCATGTGTTTTGTTAAGCATCATATTTGATGCATCAGGCATTTATGGCTCACAGAGTCTTATATACTGAGAATATGGAGGAAAACAATTCTCAAGGCCCAAACTGAGCAAAAATGATATTTATATGGACACAACATATGAAATTCTGATGCTTGTAATATAAATTAATGAGTTAAATGCTTAGTTTGATGATCAGGACATAAAATGCAGTACAATACGACGACGATTGAGAGATAAACAAATAAACATTGCTCAAAAGCCTGATACCAAAGTCAGAGATCTCGATATGAACTCAGTATGAATCAAATTTGTCCAAGATTAAATGATCTGAGCTAATGTTATAGCTCCAAACTCTTTCTGTATGACAAGATTGAGTCATTTCTGTCTCGTTTTATTTCTCATAAAGAGGAAAACTACACTGAAACTACATTGTGTACAGAAGACAATAGTGTCATTATTCAGCTCAATTTAGCTCAATGTTGATTCAATTTAGTTTAATAATGCTTCGAACTCATGCCAATGACTGATCAGACATTTCTGGGTTGGGAAGCTCAAACAGTCTGTCTCACAGTGTTGAATCACCCAACATGGTTTACTTTTAGTTGTCTCTGCATATTAAGCCAGGACAAGACAAAGTGTTTGTACATCAGAAAAATTGCAGACGTCATCGTCAAATGTCTTTGAGCAGAAGTGAAATCTGTTCCTCCACTGGTTTCTAACGTTTAAGTCCGCAGCAGGCGTTAGTCCCGTAGGGGCCTGTGGTCTCCTTGTTGGCTGTCATAACATCGGACTTTTCACACTGACTTATGTTGAGCAGACGCACTGATCCGTCCTGCGGGCCTGTTCGATTTCAAAGTCACAGTCCCCTGCCAGAACAGGGCCTGTGGTGATGGAGAAGTTTACCGTGGGCCCTTCAGCTGCAGCGCTGCCCTCATCCACTCGCTCTTATACGCTTAAAATCTTACTCACACCCACGGCCTTCCAAGTTTCCATTAAAATGTGAGTTATGCTTCAAATGTCAGGTTTTTCCCTTTTCCAACAACATGTGGCGATTAAACCAAGAAAGGAAAGTAGTTTAGAATTGACATTAAATTACAATTCACATCATCTATTTTCTAAAGGCCTGCTACTGATCTAATTGTGAACAATGTATCTGTACAACAAATCAAAACCCAGTTAACAAAAATATGTTCTAGAAACATTTTGTTAACATTCCTATTAAGTTATGAAAACGTTATTTCTGAATGTTCTCCTAATGTCCAGTTTTTAAAAGTTTTTTTAAAAGGTTATGCAAACGGTAGGAAAAAAAAACATTAAGTGGACGTTCCATTCTTTTTTTTTTCATTTGGCAAATATTATGGGAATGTTACTTTTGAATGTTCTCTGAACATTCTAAAAAAGCAGATGAACAGATGAACATCCAACTAAAACATTTTAGAAAAAAGATGTTCCATAAACGATATATAAATAACTCTTAGGAATGTGTTGTAAATGGATCTTCCGGTGAGAATGACATTTGGTAACATAAGCAGGTCTTCTCCAATCATTTAGTCCCCTTTAACACCACCCTTGTCTGAGAGCCACACCCACATCTTAACATCCAATTAACAAACAATGCATAGAAGTCCAAGACCCGCCCTACATTTTTTCTTTTTCAGTAATGGATCCTATTCACAGACTGTGACGATGTGTCTCCACAATTATTAACATTGTAAATATAGCTTTTTCATATTTAGATTTTTTTTAAATGTATGTACATTTATTACACTATTTACTATGTTACACTACTTTAGTATTAAATGACAGAAAACTAGTTAATGCTGCCATCACTGTGGGTGTTTCTAATATGGTGACTGAGGGAGTGATGGTGAACTTGCAACCCAGGCTCATAAAAATATGTGCCTCTATATACATTTCTACAACACTGTAATTACGTACCTTACTGCAGGTTTCACAGCAGTTTCAAAGTGAAATGTCCAGAGAGTGGCACTAACACACATTACATTGGCACAGGCATATTGCTGCATTTTTTTTATTACGCTGCTTGAGGTACATATTGCTGCTGTTCAGAATTCAAATATCAGGGGAGTGTCACTAAAGGTTAATGCTTTATCATGTTGGAAATATCCCCTACACCAAAGTCAACCCTAAACTAACCCGACAGTGTTAACAAATGCAAAAGTGATATAAAAATGCATTTGTTGATGCAGCCATGCTATTTTAACTCCCTTATGTGGATTTCAGCTGTTTTGTTGAACCGTAATTTCATGGGGCTCGTACCGGAGCTCCTTCATCATTGAAATGCAATGCTGTATCGCGTGAGTTACCGAGCAAACCTACTGAATTAGAAAACCCATGCAAATGAAGCTATATATGTGACGACAACGTTCGAAAGTATCAGTTTTCAAATCGAGCAAGATGTTAGAATTGTTTTGAAGTCATAACATTATAGTCTGCAAGTAATTGTATAATAGAGGCACAGATTTCCAGTGAGCCTATGTTGTGAACTTGACATTATTCTAATACCTGACCAAAATAATCTCTTGATATTTTTCCATTTTTGAAGCAAATAGGAACACAAAAATTATATTTGTTTTGTCGTTTTCAACTATAGAAGTTTACCCAACTATGATGACTTCTAATTCTGAAAATTTTGAAAAAGATTTTTTTTTTTGGAAAGTCACCCACCCATGAAAACACAGTATTCTGACTGGCCGATGACCACATTTCTGTTGTCTTTTTACGTAATGTCCACTAAACTGTATAATATATCTAATGACTTCTTTTGCTTTATGGTGCTACGCTAGTTTAATTTCTCTCTAATCACTCTGCACTTACTACTTCTTACACTGTAAAAACAATTTAAAGGGATAGTCCACCCAAAAATTTAAATTACCCCATGATTTACTTACCCTTAAACCATCCTAGGTGTGTAACTAATACTTATTTCAGACTAATACGGTCAGAGTTACATTAAGAAAAAAATTCTGGCTCTTCCAAGCTTTATAATGGCAGTGAATGGCAGTTGAGATTTTGAAGCCCAAAAAACTCTGCCCATACATTATAAAATTATTCCAAACAGTTCAAGGGGGTTAATAAAGGCCCTCTGAAGCAAATCAATGCGTTTGTGTAAGAAAAATATCCATATTTAAAACTTCAAAATCATGTACACATGTACACAAGATGGAAATATCCCCAACACCACACCTAACCTTAAACCGAGTGTTAACAAATGCAAAAGTGAAATAAAAACTAATCTGTTGATGTAGCGTGGCGTAGAATGCAGGCGAACGCAGTCAAAAGCATAGAGGAGAGAGCAAAACAAAACACCAGTCACGAATTAGAAGTACAAAATAAGGATTTGTTAAGAAAAAAAAAAAAAGTCAGAGGATTTCGTTATAAACCAAGCGACTGGTTTTCTTTTGCTTTAAACAAAACTTGGTTCTCGTGAGACTAGCATATAGTGTTGCACGACATCCGGTACTTTAAAAGTATCGTGATACCCTGCTTTTAAAAATGGTAAGATTCCACATTGTACTAGTACTGGTACTTTAAGAATGCATTTTAATAAAAGCCGTATTTCTGCGTGTCTGTGTTAGTGAACGGTGCAGATGCACAGTTTTGTTTACTACACACATATGCGTGACGCTCGTGGTGTTTTCAGCCTCTGCCGCCTCAATATATGAGCACATGAACATAATCTCTAGAACTACTACAACTACTTCATGAGCATTTTACCGTTTCTTTTGCGGAAAACTATCGTCATATAATGAAAACCTTAAAGGTCTTCACAGCAACCCGTCAAAATAAAGTACTATTAATAATAATAAAATTATTATTAAAAACAGTGTTTAAAGAATATTTACCAGAAAAAAAAAAAAATAAATAAAAAAAAATAGAATTTATTTACCAGAAAATTGTAAATACACAACACAGTATTTCTCAAAAAAAGAAAGAAAGAAATAGCCTATAATAAATTAATTCTTTATCAAATCTAATTCTCCTTTATAAATTCATTAGACATGCTTTCAATTATTAAAATGTGATGAAACTATTAAAACAGAATCCAGAAAATTAATGGAAAACAAAACAAAACAAACAAACAAACAAACCTGAATTTGAGAAAAATAATAAAACGTTTTTCATAGGGCCTTAAAAACATAATTTTTGTTAAACTTTTAATAAATTGCTGTTAAATTCTGCAAGTTTCATGATTTCAATTAATTAGACAAGCTTTTTAATTTTTTTTTTATTTAACCATTAAAATAGTCTAGAAAATGTTTAACTAAATTAAATTTAGGAAAAAATTAAACAGATTTCATAGGGCCCTCTTTATTTTGTGTCTTTACTGTAGTTGTCCTTGCAACTGGGTTTTTATTATTAATAACAAAGTAAAATAACAAAAAATGACTATGCCATGATATAAATTGTTGTGAAATAAAATTACTATATCATGAAATAAGATTTGGCTTTATCCTTTAAGCGAACTTACCAATATAACAAAGATCTCTACATACCTGTAGGCTCGGTAGTTGTTCACCATAATCCTCTGTAGTGGCACTTGCATGTAATTATTATTGTATTTTTTTTTTTTTTAAAGGAGGATGAAATGCTTTGTTTTAATAGATAAAATAACTTATCTCCATTTGGACCATCTACTATTCAATTACTATTCCTGTTGTTCTATGTTTTTTTCATAGTATCGGTTCAGTAGTAGTATCGTGATATTTTAGCAGGTATCATATCGAAGTCAAAATTTTGGTATCGTGAGAACACTACTAGCATATTCTCATCAGCGTTTACGCTACGCATACATCCTCCGACATCTGCTGGAACGCCACTCTTTCGTGAGCATGCGTACAACAGTTAGCAGAATCTAGAGATTACGGTTTATAAAGTTTTAAATATGGATATTTTTCTTACACAAATACACCAATTCACTTTAGAAGGCCTTTATTAACCCCCCTGAATCATGTGGAGCACTTTTTTTTATGATGGATGGAGCTTTTTGGGCTTCAAAATCTTAAACCCCATTCACTGCCATTATAAAGCTTGAAAGAGCCAAGACATTTTTTAATATAACTCTGATTGTACTAGTCTGAAATAAGTGTTATATATATTTCTAGGATGGCTTGATGGTGAGCCAATCATTTTTGGCTGAACTATTCCTTTAACACAAAACATTACTATATATTTATGTATTTTATATTTAATAAGTACACTGTAAAAATAATTGGAATTGTAATGGTAAATAAACCTTTTCAGCCTGATATAAGACTCAGTTTAATTTTTTTATCATGAGCATCTAACCATACATAATCCTTTACAAGATGTTCGTTTTAACCTCGTTCCCTGTAGATCTGATCTGTCAGCAGGGCTTTGGGATGCTGGGTGGATTTGTTTTGTTACCATGGTAACACTCACCTGACCTTGATTTCTCTCTCTCTCTGGCTCCTCAGGTATATCCAGATGATGCTGGTCATGTGTAATCCTCTACAGGTGAGCTCACCTGAAATCAGAATAACAGTCTTACTGTGCATGATTCAATCAGTGCATGTGATTTCAAATACTGTATGTTTGTCCTCATAACCCTACATCAAAATAGTCTGAACTTGACCGGTGGTGTTTAGGAAGGCAGCAGATCATCCACAAACCAAACTCACTTTCTGATATGAAATACCTGCTTTAACAATAAACAGCATAAATTTAACCTAGGCTAACACCACAGCGCTTTTTTGGTAGTGATGAGTTCAGAATTGTTTTCACGATGAGTTAACTTCAGAAAAATTTGAGAATAAAAAGGGAAATAAAGACTGGATGTGTGTGGTCTGTTGCCTGCAGGTGTTTGGAGTGGATGGGGTGAATTTCAGCGTGCACGTGGAGAATCAGACTCGTGCACGAGACGCCATGAGCCGGCGACATCATCGCGTGTACCAGCTTTACAGCCGCACCAGTGGGAAACACGTTCAGGTGCTCGGACGCAAAATCAGCGCCCGCGGAGAGGACGGAGACAAATATGGTAAACACACACACACACACACACACACACACACACACATATATACATATATATATATATATATATAAAACAAAGACCACCCACACACACACAGAGACACAGGAAACAGGAAAAGTAGAAGACAAAGACTCAGCTACTTGCTGATACAGTGATTCACAGATAGGGAGAAAATGATGCCAAAGAATTCTGTTTTCTTGTAGGATTTTGTTGAAATTCCAAGAAAACAAGTATTTTGTGACATATATCATTACAAAACTACTATTTTAGATTTTAGCCATTGCACCATAATTTCTACTTGTGTCAGTTTTAATCTCTACCAAACATTCACACATTTTCACACTTTAGATATCAGTATCAGCAACTAAAAAAAAACCTTTGTCAGTCAATCACTATCTTCGTTTACTCCTTTCTCCCCCCATCCATCCATCCATCCCCCTCTCCTCCTCTGAATGGCCTTGGATGGGTTTCAGAAGCACACAATCAATGGACGTCAAAGTTGAAAGAGGATATCTGCACTAACAGTGGGCCTGTTTTATTCAAGGGTGAATCTCACAAAATGCACAAATTTAAATAAATAAATAAATAAATAACGAAGGAAAAAAAAAAAATATATATATATATATATATATATATATATATATTTGTATTTTTAAACCTTTTCAGAATGATTAGGCATGTTTTCAAATCAAATTCTCATTATTGCAATGTAAATAGCAAAAAAAAGCTAAACTTAACGGAAATAAAAAAATATATAAAACTTATTTTATTTAGCTAACTTCCAAAGCAATATTTATCATTTTCACTTATTAAAATAGCTTAATATAAATAAAAGATATGAGATATAAATAAAAAAATATGATAATAAAAACTATACAGACATTTAACAACAACAACAACAACAACAACAACAACAACAACAACAAACAACCAAAAATACTCAAATTACTAAAAGTTTAACTAAAATAAAATAAATAAAATGCTAATGGGAAAAAGAAAACGAATAAAACGTCAACATGCAACTGAATGGTGATATGTCCTGAAATAATTAATTAAATGATTAATTACCATGCAAATAATGTTAGAATTCAAAAAATCTTAATGGTCTAAAACAGGCTTTGTTTTAATTACATAAAATATAACTTCTTACTCATTTCCTGTAAGAATATGTCCTGGACATGATCTTTTGCGAGATTCAACCTCATAATTCTTTCATTCTTTATTGTGAAAATATTATTCCGAAAGCTTCCAGAGTGCTTAAGGTTTTGTGATCGACTTTCCTCATCAGGAAATAAAGGGAAGAGAAAGACGGGGAGATGGGAAGGGGGTGAGGATGAATGTATTTACACAGTGAGTCAGGGATGTCTGGATGAGGAGAGATTGGAGGACGACAAAGAGGTTATTGATCTCTGGTGACCCCTGCGCTTATAAAGGTCACACAGGAGCCATTTCAGAGCTTACACTGCCATATCCTGAAACACACACACACACACGAGCTGAATGACCTCACTGGAACTGACAGTGAACTGTAGCTAGAGGCTATTAAAATGCAGTGACAGAGGTTGATCAGAATAGCATGCTACTATAAGAAACGATTCTGGTGTTTTTGCGTACTGCAACTAGGCAATACACAGTATACACAATGCAGTTAGCAGTACACGGGTATTTAATTCCAAACATAGCCAACATTTTTTTTTAAATCTATGTGACTGCTGATGTCACACTGAGCTTGATTTGGCTTTAAACCATCAGGTTATTAATCCAGTCGCCTATGTCTTTCTCTGACCTGCTATTAATAAGAGAGCCAGTCAAGGCAGCTGCTCAAACAGAACCGCTGCATCAAATTATAAACGTTCATTTTTTACGTCATTGCAAAAACCAGAGCTCACTGTGATATTTTAGTAACGTCCGTCTGTCTCTCTGCCTGTCTCTTCACAAGCCCAGCTCGTAGTGGAGGCAGACACCTTCGGCAGCCAGGTGCGAATCCGAGGGAAGGAAACCAATTATTACCTGTGTATGAACCGCAGAGGGAAACTCGTAGGCAAGGTGAACTTCACTGCTGACTTCTTTCACTTTCTTTCCTTCCTGTATCACCTGTTGAAACAAAATTGAGGCTGGTTATAAATGAAGAACTTGTCATATTTTAGAAGTATCCCTTTCTTTCTTCTGTGGAACAAAAGAAAATATTTTGAAGAATGTTGGTGAACTAATGGAGTTTTGTGTTCCATTAAGTTCCACAGTAAGGAAAAAAACTAACATGTATTAACTAACATGAATGAACAATGAACAATACATTTATTACAGTATTAATCTTTGTTTATGTTAATGAAAATACAGTCGTTCATTGTTAGTTCATGTAAATTCAAAGTGCATTAATGTTAAGGAACACAACTTTTGATAATGCATTAGTAAACGGTGAGATTAATAAATGCTGTAGAAGTATTGTTCATTCTTAGTTTATATTAACTAATGTAGTCAACTAATGTTAACTGTAATGAACCTTACTGTAGTGTTACCCAATATTTGATCAAAGGTAAAACAGCTAATTTAAACAAACAAATTCCGATTTATTTTGTTATTGTTAAGTGTCAACCAAGTAATCAAGATTTCTACATTCTTGGATTTAGGCAGAAATTTTAAATATGATTTCTAGACCTGGAAATGTCATGAAAAATTAAGTCCTTGAGATTTCTATAATGACTAGATATTTTTCTAGTTATGGAAAGCAGTAAAATATTTTGTCAGAAATTGCTGTTTTGAGTTTAAAAAAAAAAAAAGAAAGAAAAAAAAGAAAATAGAAATGAACTAGAAATTACAACATTAAAATAATAATAATAATAATAATAATAATAATATATTATTATTATTATTATTAGTATTATTACTATTATTACTATTATTATTATTATCTTCCTGGTGTAATAATAATGATAAATAATAATAATAATAATAATAATAATAATAATAATAATATATTATTATTATTATTATTATTATTATTTATCATTATTATTACACCAGGAAGAAAATTGGTTAATTAAAAAAAAAGTAATTAAAATGTAAAATACGTAGTAATGAACTTCTGAAAATACTATTTTTGAAACTTGGTGGACTTAATTAGGTGGAATTTAATTATTTTTAGCCCTCATAGTTTATGTAAATAAAAAAAAAAAGTTTGAAGAGGTGCAATTGTCAAAGCAGAAGCAGTAGAAATGCACTGTAAGAAAAAAAATTAAACAAATTCCTTTTTTTTTTTTTACCTCAAAAACTGCAATTTTTTTAGTGACTATTTTTCTAGTTATGGAAAGTGCTAAAATTTTTTATCAGGTAAACATTGCTGAGAATTTGCTGTTTTGAATAATGAAAACTTAAATGAACTGGAAAAATATTAAAACTTGTGGAATTACAAAATCAAATTATTATTATTATTATTATTATTATGTCAGAAAGAAATTGATAATATTAATAATAATAAAAATTGCAAAAAGTAATAAAAAAAGATCACTGTAAAAATCCTGTAGTCATGAACTTCTGAAAATTCCATTTTTGAAGCTTAGTGAAATTAAGGAATTTAATTATTTTAATTGTAGCAAACAAATTCTTTTTCTAGTTATGAAAAGTGAAGAAACTGTAAGGTAAAAATTACTAAAAAAAATTGCTGTTTTGAGTAAATAAATAAATTAACTGGAAAATTATTAAAACTTGTGGAATTACAAATTACAAACTATTATTATTATTATTTTTTTAAACTGAAAAAGTAATTAAAAAAAAAAAAAAAAGTAAAAATCCTGTAGTCATGAACTTCTGAAAATACAATTTTTTGAAGCTTGGTGAAATCAAGGAATTTAATTATTTTAATATTTTAGCACTCATAGTTTATGTAAACAAAAGCAGAGGTAACAGAAATACAGCATAAGAAAAAAAAAAGTATAAAGAGTTCACTTTTTTTTTTTTTTTTTTAAACGTAAAGCACAATTTAATGCAAAATTCAAAATGTGTGTAAAACACATGTGAAAAATCAATATGTAAATTTCCCTCATTTGATTGAATATCTTAACCTACATGGAATCAAAAAGATTAAGAACGGCTAATATAGATGATCTCAAATCTAACAAACATATTTGTGACTTTTACTCCACGTTTGAGATCTTTAAATGCATTAACCATACAACGTTAATGGTAAAGCTAACACATTTGTCTCCATGTGTGTATATGGACTTTTCTGTCTCCCCAGAAGGCCAGCAATCGTAGCGCAGACTGCGTCTTCATCGAGAAAGTTCTGGAAAACAACTACACAGCGCTAATGTCAGCACGCTACACAGGGTGGTATGTGGGCTTTACCAAAAGAGGGCGCCCTCGCCGTGGTCCGCACACGCTCCCCAACCAGCAGGACGTCCACTTCATGAAGCGCTTTCCACCTGGAGAGCAGCCGGATTTAACGCCGTTCCGCTTCACCACCGTCAGCAAGAGGAGCAAGAAAGTCCGTGCGGCGCGACCGCGCTAACGCCGATGCCAATGTCCCACTGCTAACGTTTACATGAGGACGAGGAATAAACAAAAAGACAGTCCCAGTGAAAATGACACTGCTAGCAGGACCGTCTTGTCTTATTTGAACAGATGATGCGATAGCATCAATTTATATTCCACTGGGTTGGACCTCTACAACCCCAATAATAAATACTAGCTAAATTACACCAGAGCTGCGGTTAAGACAGCTTACTTCAGACACGGAGATGACTAACCAAAGCAAACACGAGCAAACGTCTGGCCCAGCGGACGGGCTGAGGAAGCGTCAGGCTGCGCATCCAATAAGCGGCCTACAACGAAGACACAAAACAAAACACAAGCACATTGGCCTGTAGACGCCGACCGTGTGGCAATTTTCCTAAGACAAGATTTGGACGTGATCCCGCCTAAGGGAGAGGAGCAGAAATCCCTGAACCTGCGGAAGAAAGAGGGAAAGAAATGGACACTGATTGGAAACTGGGACAGAAAGGCTACTGTTATATGGGAGCTCCTTGGATAAGACCTGCCTTAAAGGACATGCTCAGACAAAAATTAAACTTCGGGCATCATTTACTCACCTCATGTTGCTCCACATGCAGATATGGTTATTTTTCACTGCAACAGAGAATTGCATGCCTATTTTTCACAGTATAGTTCATAGTTAACACGTCCGTCAAGCTCTCAAAAGGATAAAAACACATTAAAACGACACATGCATCCTATTCCAGGTCATACAAAATCATGCAACAGCTTTAAGCTATTATTAATTATTATTATAGCCTACAAAAATATTATATATATATATATATATATAAATATATATACATAGAAATATATATATATATGTCCATCACATACTTTTTCTTCAAACTCGCTAAAATAGCAGCCTCAGCCCAATCAGAAGTACCAGTACTTACATAGAAACCTATACATCTGAGCCTGATAAAAATGCATTTTTTAAAGAAAGACGCCAAATGGATTTAGCTGGTTTTGCATCTGAAATCTTCATATATATATATATATATATATATATATATTCTAGACCTGGAAAAGTATTGAAAATTAATTAAAATATTAAAATTCGTAAATGTTTCTATAAAAATTTTATATATATATATATATATATATATATACACACACACACATTTTTTTTTTAATTTCCAATGAAACAGAACTAGCATCTATTCTTCTGTACTGTATTTAGTACATTGAAAAGTGTGATTTTTTTTTTCGACCTGGAAAAATAATAGAAATGATTTTTTTATCCTGGCAATTTCTATAATTAATGATAATAACAACAATAGTAAGGTCAAATAATGACAATAATTTTTAAAATTATAAAATTATATTACCACTACCAAAAATGTTTGAAAACAAGTAGCACCAAATCTTTTCTTCAATATAGTGATGTACATATGAAGGAAATAGATTACTGAAGGAAAAAAAAAAAAAAAAAAAGTAGGGCGGAGACTTGGTTCTATGCATTAGTTGCTGATGTTGAAATATGGGTGTGACACTCAGGAAGGGGCGGAGTTTAAGCAGATCACTGGAACATCCTGCATATGTTGGCAAAAGAAGTCTGACATTTCACTGGAAGATCCAGTTATGAAATTGTTATTAAACATGACAGAAAATGTTTTTAAAAATGCACAAATTAATTTTTCATGATAATACTAATGCATAATCATCAAAAAATATGACTTCAGAAAATCTGTAGTGCACTAGTCATATGGACTACAGTTTTAGTGTTTTATTTATTTTTTGGAGCTTGACAGACTCACTATGAACTGTAACTGTGAGGTGAGTAAACAATGACGGAATATAAATTTTTGTTTGAACTATTTCTTTGAAGCTAATGAAAGAATGTAATGCTGTATAAGTGTGTGTGCATGTGCGTGCAATGGCGTATTTCAGGTTGCATTAAAGACCGTGAGGGATATAATCATACGTGACTTATTGCTGGATGGACAGGATTTACCGGAACTGGAATGTAAAAGATAATGAGGAAACTCTCTTAAAGCTGCACCAAATGCAAACTAAATGACCAAAGACAAGTGGCGACCGATGACAGAGACAACGTGAACAGCACGGGATGGGTCGCCACGAAATGACACGAGGAGCAACGTTCCTGTTTGGATTTTAATGTGGAATGCTGCTACTGGGAAATATAACGGAGAACCAAAGTCTTATACCAGCTTATTAAAGGAAAAACATTACAAAACTTTTTCTAAATATAAATATATAAATATATAGAAATATATATAAAGATTAATGCTGACTAAGTGATATTACTTTGACTGCTACTATCATTGTTGTTACTATAAAAGAATTCCACTTATTTATTTTATCTCTGTGTACGGCAAAAACCTTTCCAAAGCCAGTAAACTCTACAGAAACGTGTCTGTGTTCCAAAACATACATGTTGTGTGAGTCGTCATTATCATCAGATCACTAACAAACAAACATATGGGAAGGAATTCATGTTTAATGTAACCCAAGCCACATCTACAGGACAAAATATACTGAATTACAGTGTGCTTTGGTAACCACTCAAAACATTCTAACAACCTCAAAGTAGAAAACTTTAGCAACCAACATAGCAACACCCTGGCAACCACCTAGAACATTCTAACAATGTTGAACAACACCGAAAACCTTAACAACCCCAGCAACACCCTGGCAACCACAAAGAACATCAAAAGCAATGTGGAAACTTTTAGCAGCACCACGGCAACCACTTACAACATTCTAAAAACTTCAAAATTAGCAACTACTCACACCATTCTAACAACATTAAAAAAAAAGTTACTTTTAAAAGTATTGCATTACAATATTGTGTTACTCCCTAAAAAGTAATTAATTACATTACTTAGTTACTTTTTATGGAAAGTAATGTGTTCCGTTACTTTTGTGTTACTTTTTAAATCTGGGCAGGGCTTGCTTGTAAAAGCTCTTCCACAACAAAAGCTTTAGGCTGATAGGAAAAGTAAATTCACTTCTGTACAGTAAAATGCAGAAGAAGATCGTTCAACACTCTTTAGGAATTAAAAAAAAAAAAAAAGAACAAGAAGAACAAATGTTTGTTTATCTTGAGTCATTTTTTGTTTATGGTTGAATTGGATGATCGAAGGTCAGCAGCAAAGACACTGGTTAATAAAACAGGATTAAATACATAGATATTTGTATTATTTAACATATTTAATTAAGGTTTGCGTCATATCCTGAGTTGCATTTCAATGTTTGTATTCATTTTGAGGAATACTGAATCAGTTTTTTGTGAGTCAGATGAATTAATGCATATTCACATTTATTCTAGAACTAAAGTGATATCTTAGCCTACTCCAGATTTCTCTCAACATGGGCACAGGTGAGCCTTCAATCAATAAATGTGAAAAAAAGTAACTGGTGTTACACATTTTCTTGTAAATTAAAAAGAAATTCTTTACTTTACTAGTTACTTGAAAAAAGTAATCTGATTAACTTGCGTTACTTGTAATGCATTACCCCCAACACTTAAAACAATATACAAAACTTTAGCAACCACATAGCAACACCGTCAACCACTCAGAACATTGCACTCAAACACACTCAAAGCGACGTGGAAAACTTTAGCAATCACATAGCAACACCCTAGCAACCATTCACAACATTCTAACAACCTCAAAAGCTATGTGGAAAACATTAGCAGATGTGGGAAGCTTTAGCAAGCACATAGCAACACCCTGGCAACCACTCACAACATTCTAAAAACCTCAAAGCAATGTGGAAAATTTTAGCAACCACATAGCAACACTACATTCAACGAAATGTTGAAAATTTTTGCAACCATACAGCAACACCCTAGCAACCACTCACAACATCATAACAACATCAAAGCTACATGGGAAACATTAGCAGTGACATAGCAACACCCGGTAACCGCTCACAACAATTTAGCAACCTCAAAGTGATGTGGAAAGCTTTAGTACAGGGATGCCCAAACTCGGTCCCGGAGGGCCGGTGTCCTGCAGAGTTTAGCTCCAACTTGCCTCAACACACCTGCTGAGAAGTTTCTAGTTTGCCTAGTAAGAGCTTGATTAGCTGGATCAGGTGTTTCTAATTTGGGTCAGAGCTACACTCTGGAGGACACCGGCCCTCCAAGACCGAGTTTGGACACCCCTGCTTTAGCAACTACATAGCAACACCCTGGCAATCACTCACTACATTCTAAAAACCTAAAAGAAATGTGGAAAATTTTAGCAACCACAAAGCAATGCCTTGGCAACCACTCACAACATTCTAACAACCTCAAAGCGATGTAGATAAATTGCATATAAAAATCCAGATGTACTTTACTTTATAATATTTTTTGAAAATAAATAATGTCAAATGAATAAATGAAATGAAATAAAATATCAACTTCAAAAAGAATGCACTTAATATTTGTAGATATAACACATGTGGACCTGTTGCTTATAAGTGGAGCAGTGAACACGCACACGCGCACACATTACTGTCACCAACAACCTGTAATCCCGGCAGTCTCTGCCCAGCTGAGTCAGCGGGAAAAGCAAAGGATTCCGAGAGAGAAACAGACTGTTCTGGAGGCGAAGTGGTGGAAAGATTTGTCGGCCAAACCCAGAGGAAGGTGTATGGTAATGCTGGAGAAGGAAAGAATGCAAAATATGTGCGTGAGAACACAGGGGTGACCTGAGACCTGCAGGAATTATGGGAAAAAAACATATCCCACCGACCCACAGGAAACACTCACACCCTCCGTCTCACACACACACGGTCCGTTAGAGCCAGACACGCAGAGGTCACGCTCACACATATTCTCACACACCCTCAATATGACACACACCGAACACGTCTGACACACAACACGCCCTCATCCAGATGGACGCGCAGACCTGCTCATATAACGTGGCAGCTTCACACACGGATACAATATTCTGTTATATGCGGTAAATTACTGGCTAAAACCAGACAAACGGATGAATCACACAAATACTGGCCAAAACTTGTCAAGGTCATTTTTCACCCACAAATCAGACAGTAAGGAATTATTCTGTATAAACAATAATTAAGGCTATTTTAAGGATCATTACTATTTTCTGCATTATGACATGATAATAATTAAACACATTACACCACAAATTCTAATGACTAATTATTTTAATTAGTTCTATAAACACTTGTACAACTACCATAATACAAAAAATAAAATAAATAATAAAGTATTTCCACATCGTAGTGGAATGTGTTGTGCTGGTTTTAACTTACAATAATTCGCAAAATAATAATACAACTTGATTCTTTTCACGGTACATAGAAATGTGAAGAAAATATCAAATAAATAATAATAATAATAATAATAATAATAATGGTATTACACTAATAATCTAACAATAAATTAAAAAATATGAAGAAAATAATGACACAGATGCAAAATAATATAATAATAATTATAATATTATAATAATCATCTAACAATGTGTTTTTTGATTTCTTTCATTTGATAAGAATTTATGAAAATATTAAGAAAACAATGACACTAATGTAAAATAATAATAATAATACTTTAATATTCATTTAATTTTGACATTATTTTCAGTTTTTTAATTATTAAAACTATGATGTTAAGAAAATATAATTGTCATTACTATAATACATCATGTCTGAATGCTTAAATACACTACTTTTAAAAACTTTTTTTATACACATTCAAGTATTCAGACATGATGTATTACAGTAATGACAAGTAGATATTTTTAGATACGGTTATAATAATTTTTGAAAATATAGAGGAAATAATGGCATACATAAACACATAAGCAAATAATAATAATAATAATAGAAATAGACATATTTTTAAATGTGTTACATACTTGTATTTTCATTATTATTATTATTATTATTTAATTTGGACATTTTCACTATTTTTTTGATTATTAAAACCATAATGCTAAGAAAATCTAATTGTCATTACTATAATACATCATGTCTGAATGCTTAAATACATTATTTAAAAAAAAAAAACATTATTTTTATACACATTTAAGTAAGCATTTAAATATTACAATTAATTTTTTTAACATTATGGTTATAATAATTCTTGAAAATATAGGAAAAATAATGACAAACATAAGTAAATAATAATAATAATAATAATTATTATTATTATTATTATTATTATTATTATGCTTAATTTACATAACATTAAACATAATTTTTTTCATAATTTTTTTTACCTTTGATGTTGAAGTGAAATATGACCTGGACATTCCTTCATGACACTAAAACACACATCATAACATTTCTGTAATATGGATAACATCCAGCCCCAAAATATTCACTAGAAGGCCACTAATACCGCAGCGTAAAGACTGAATCCAGGTCATTTTGCTGTGCAGTGAATAACCACAGCTCCATCACACACACACACACACACTTACTTTTCAGCACAGCAAACCACAACGACACTGACGCGCCGTAGCCAGACCCACAATGTAAAACAACGAGCATTAAGTGCTCCCTCTCTCTTTTGCCGACACCACAAACAAATTACTTCTGACACACATTCCCCCTTTCCAATCCGTGAAGACGCACAGGCCCACGACGATAAAACTCTCCAAAGACAAATGCCCTTTCTGAAGATGTATGTGGCTGAAATGGGCTGAATCGCCTCAACATTCCCAGACAAACATTCTCATGTCGGCCGCTGGCTGTAAAGCCAGAGGAATTGTTTGAAATGGGGGAGAGTCTCGAGGTGCGCCAGGAACCGCTAACAGGTGCAGCGTTTGGGATTGTTTGTGTTTGTTTGGGAATGTTGGGGAAAAGACGGCTTGTGGCCTCTTCTGAACCTGCCTGTGCTAGGTTGCGCACTTTTCTCGCCCGTTTGTTGTGAACTTTTCCAATCTATTCTGGACGAGTGACATTTATGCATTTAAATACCTTAGTTTGCCAAGGAAAACCCATTGAGGACATATTAACATTTCCAAGCATAAGTCCACCCAGGGGTGAAGGTGTTTGGCAGAGGTCGAGCGTAATGTGTTTTATCCAACTGGAACAACACTTCTATCAGCCAATCATATTTCAGGAACCTGTGCCGGGGTCGCACTCAAGCCAGCCAATCAGATTACCGTTCAGATCAAGGGGCGTTTCCGATTGCGTTTAATCGAAGGAAGCTAGTAGGGAGTGTTTTTGTTATTTACGTATTTATTTACAGAGACGTTTATGTTAGCAATTAGCAATTTCTGAGTTATTGTTTTGGAATCAGAATTGTTTTTTTTAAAGCTTTTAATATAATAAGTCTCTTGACTTATTTTGACGGATTCATCTATGCATGTTTGTCCGGTTTTTTTTCTATTATAGATAATCAAATAGGATTTTCCTGCATTTTAACACTGAAGGCCTGAGGTAAGCATGCTCTTATAAGCAAGTGGTTTTCACAGTATTAAACAAAAATATAAAAATAAATTATTAAAAAAATAGATAAAAACAAATAATAATGCGATTAAAACAAATAGATAAACGATTTAAATAAACAAAAAAACAGTTTATCGTTGAGTAAAACAAACAAATAAATAAATAAATATATATATTTTATAAAAACTAAATATTTTCCAGATAAGTTTAGACATGTATAATAACATTTTGACTTTCATAATATTATTTTCTCAAAGTATAATTTTAGGATTGCGTCAGATAAAACTGACCCTGCTGAATAAGTTCAAACCTGCAAGTTACAAACAAGTTTTATAATCTGTTAAAAGAAAATGAGACTACTGGCTCCACTTTAATGGACTGCCTTTGTCAGAATGTTCATCACACAAACCAAGACAGGACAGGATTTCTGGAAGAATTCTCTCTCTTGGCACGAGTCTGGAATAATCCCCAGCCCACGGCGCTCTGTCATCCGCTTATTATTGAATCAATCAAGCGCTTTAACCAGCAGCTCATCAGGAACGTTCAGGCTTGTTCAGTCTGGATGAACTCAGGTCAGTCTAGATAGAAGGAGAGAGTGTAGATGTTCAGTGACACCTAGTGGGCGCTCTGACAACAGCAAAGACATGCTGCATTACATATTCTCATTATTAAAGGGGAACTACTGGGGTCAAAGGTCATATTGATTAATATTGTAAATCAATCAGGATTTTCTGAAGCTTAACTCAGCTAAATTAAACGCAGGAGGTCAGAAACATTGATTAAAAAATTAGGACTGGTATTTTAGTACTGGTAATTTATACCATTTGTATACGTTTTAAGCACAAAAGCTCATGTAGCACAGACTCTGGGATGCGCGTCCACGATGCTACGAATTAGTGATGGGTCGTTCTTGAACGATTCGTTCATTTTAAACAAATCTTTAATGTGACTCGGGAAGAACGAGGCATCTCTGGAAGTGATTCGTTCAGTCGCGCATATGCAACATCCTATTAAGTTTCTGTACTGGAATTAGTTCACCTGTTTCGAGTCTTCGGGTTTTTTGAGTCGTTCGTTCATCTTACGGTGCTGTCACGTGATGAACGAATGACTCAAACCTGAAAACTTTTCAGATAAGTGGTGAGGTGAGCTAATCATAGACTAAAGACCCAGTGATTTTTTTTGAACAATGATTTTTTTCTGTTTTTTATAGCATTATAGTTTTGTCTTGTTTGTAGTGTGAAAAAAGATTTGTTCATTTTGCTGAACGAGACTCAAAGGTCCAAGTCGGTTAAATGATCCAAACTTCCCATCACTACTACGAATCACGTCCAAGTACTCCGGCTCAAAAAGGTAGAGTATGGCGAAAA
Organism: Labeo catla; assembly: GCA_012976165.1. Lineage (NCBI taxonomy): Eukaryota > Metazoa > Chordata > Actinopteri > Cypriniformes > Cyprinidae > Labeo > Labeo catla. The sequence goes on from VONZ01000076.1 coordinate 1,417,171, forward strand.
ACTCCATCTTATTTTCTCCTACAACTTCAGAATCATCTGACATCGTTGTACCATTTTGTTTGTAAACAGCGTTTGACTTACTTGCACTTTCTTAGTCTTTGCGCATTCGCTTTGTAAACACTGGGTCTGTAGTTCCGCATGACCTTTCGACGTGTTTCAATAGTAAGTAGCATCGTGAACGCGCATCCCAGAGTCTGTGCTACCCAAGCTTTTGTGCTTAAAAAGTATACAATTTTTTTATTTTCCTAAAAAAATGACAGATCGTTTTGCTGGATAAGACCCTTCTTCCTCGGCTGGGATCGTTTAGAGCCCTTTGAAGCTGCATTTAAACTATAAAATAAGTATTTTTACTTTTTATGTTTTTTTTTCTCCCACTACAACCATATAAATGAAATATAATAAAAATTTACCAAAATAAAACATATAAAAGTACATATTTTATTTCAGCTAGTTGCCAGGGCAACATTTCTTTAGCATTAAAATATGAAAATAACATTAAAAAATAAATAATAAAATAAAATAATAAACTGACAAATGCAACAAAATTACTAAAACTTCTACTAAAATTCTAATGAAAACAGAAAAAGAAATAATAAATAGTTTCATGGCATATAAAAGATTGAAAACCCCTGCTCTAAGAATCAGGATTATTATTGTTAACTAAAACCATAAAAAAAATATTTTATTATTTAAAATATAATAAACATAAATCAAAATTATATATATATATGTGTGTGTGTGTGTGTGTGTGTGTGTGTGTATATGTATGTATATATATACATATATATATACATATATATATAGCTAGTTACCAGGGCAATGTGTAATATTTCTCTAGTACTAAAATAACTAAACAAACATAAAAAAAAAAAATAAAACTGTAAACTGTAAACTGAAAAACTGAAAAATGCAACAAAATGACTAAAACTTTTACTATAATTCAAATTAAAACAGAAAATAGAAAAGTAAGTAATAAATAAATAATTTGGTGCTCCACGGTATCTGAAAGATTGAAAACGCCTGTTGTACGTATCAGGGTTATTATATTTAACTAAAACCATAAAAAATATTTTCATTACTTGAAATGTAAGTACCATTAATTTAAATAAAACATAAAGGCAACATTTCTTAAGTACTAAAATTACTAATAACTAACAAATAAATATCAAAAAATATAAACATCATAAAGTGACAAAAGCAACAAAATTACTGAAACCTTTACTAAAATTCAAATTAAAACAAAAAAAAAGAAAAATAAATAATCTAATTCAAAATACTAAAACAGTAATAGTATATCAACGATACTAAAATGTCATTGCTTTGCATACTCTATGGAACAGCTTGAGGCAGCCCATTAAACAAACTTAACCAAGTTCTTGCATAAATTGCATTACTGTGAAACAAACTTCAGCATTCAAGGAGTTGATAGTTTCCTTCACACATCTGTGACTTTAAAACTGACGTGTTATTATTTAGGTAGCTACAAAAAAAACATGTCAACAGCTTATTCAACTTCAACTAACCTGTTCAGGAAGATTCTCTTCAAACCTTCCCTCCGCCATGACCTCAGTTGACCTGAAAGACAAAAACTGAGCAAAGAGGAGAATGCAACTTTGCGCATTTTGTGTAAAATATATTCCATCTGTTTTAACTTTGTGTAAAATATGTTTCAGGCCATAGAGCGATAGATGGTCAAGTACTTTATTCACAATACTTTTTCTTAAAAAACTCTTTTTTTAATATACAACACAATCTGACAAGACAATTTTGTTTACAACTAGATTCAGCCCTCGATGAGCAAGCAGGCAGAAGGAAATCAAACCAGACATTGAGTGACAAAGACATACAATGCCTAGCAGAACCATACGGGAGAGATGAAGAGGCCAATTAAATAGAAAAACAAAATCATAAAAACTAAGACAAAAGGGAAAGAGGCATCAGAGCAGACAGTCACCCAGCTGATCCTCGTATGCATGCAGACGGACCTCTGCTTCACGCCGTCATCCTGAAAAACACGTGTGTCCCTGGTCCTGAAGAGAGATGTGGCATGAAAACCAAAGGCGGCAGACGTCCTGAACCTTCACCGCTCTATTTCCTTTCATTTCGGCGAGAGGTTGCTACCGTCCGAGTCCCTTTCTCTCGCAAAGTCTCATTCACGTGTCCTTCACCCGTATGTCACTCCTACAGTCCCAGCTTCAGTGATCCCCGTGTGGATATGAGCTATTAGTAGTGCAGATTTTCTGGTTATTTGAGCAGCAGTGATAGTAAAGATACGGTTTGAAGCTGTTGAACGTCCGTGTGTGTGATTGTGCTTGTCTTTTCCCCATTAGATAAAGCAGAACAGTGCTGAAACCCAATGGTGTGAGTGTTTGAATCTTTAGTGTGGGTTGTGTATGTGTGTGTCTGTGTGTTTGGCAAAAGCATGAATCTGTGTATGTTTTTGTGTAAGTTTATAGTCAGAGAAGAGGAGGCGGATCCCTAGGCACCATTCTGTGACGGACACGGCCAACAACCAATCAGCTCTCAGCTCTCCCAGGACACACTGGCACATAAAAGAGGCACCTGAATGGATGAGACAGACACAGACAATTAATAATTCAAAAGAACGAAGAATAAATTGCAACTATAATAACCACTACAATATGAACAATAGTGAAAAATGCTTTCATATTTAGTATTTTATTATTTTAAAAATCACAATTTAATAATATAACGACTAGAGTATGAATGTAAATGGTATTATAGACAAGAACACTTTAAACATTTTCAAAACTAAAAAACAAAAATGAAACAAAAATATAGACAAAAATATTTAATGAACAAATAAATGAAAATAATAAATACAAATGAAAAATATTTTCTTAATTTAATATTTTTAAGGCTTGAACATTATACAAAATAGCATGTATAAAATAAAGACAATAAACTATAATAAACTAAAATATGAAGAAAATAGAATTATAGACAAAAATATATTTTTTTCAAACCCAATAAGTAAAATAATCACAATAATGAAGAAACATGAAACAGAACTATAGACATATTTAATTAACAAATAGATCAAAAATAAACTACCAACAAAAATTATCTTCGTATTTAATATTATATGGTTTTAACATAAATAATATAGATATAAATTAATATAATATAAAATAACTATAATAAACACCAGAAAACTATTTAATAAATGCATTTTTAAAACTATAAAAAATAAATTGTAAATATAATAACCACTACAATATGACCAAAAAAGAAACTAAAGAAAAGTATTTCATGAACGCATAAATTAAAAATAAACTACCAAACTTCTTTATAAAATAAAATAAACTACCAAACTACTAAAATGAAATGATTTTTGTATTTAATATTTTGTGGTTTTAAAATAAATATAAATTAATATAATATAAAATAAAACGCTAACTTTAATAAACACTAAAAAACTAAATAGAATTTTAGATAAACAATTTGAATAAATGCACAAAAAATAAATTGTAAATATGATAACCACTACAATATAAACAAATTAAACAGAAAAACTACAGAAAAAATATGTACAAATAAATTAAACTACCAATAAAAATTCTTTATATTTGATATTTTATGGTTTTAACATAAATAATATAAATATAAATTAATATAATGTAAAATAAAAAAATAACTATAATAAACTCTAGAAAATGAAAAAAATAACTATTTTAATAAATGCATTCTTAAAAGTATAAAAATAAATAGAAGTAAATATAATAATCACTATAATATGAAAGAAAACGTCTTTACAAAACTAAAGAAAAATGTTTAATGAACACAAATTAAAAATAAACTACCAACAAAAAAGATCTTTGTATTTAATATTTTGTGGTTTTAACATAAATATAAATTAATATAATAAAAAATAAAAAGATAACTATAATAAACACTAGAAAACTAAACAGAATTTTAGACAAAAACTATTTTAATAAATGCATGAAAAATAAATTGTAAATACAATAAGAACTACAATAAGAACAGAAATAAATCTGAACAACTAAAGAAAAGTATTTAATTAACAAATTAATTAAAAATAAACTACCAACAAAAATATCTTCATATTTAATATTTTGTATTTTAAATAAATATAAATTAATATAATAAAAATAAAAAGACAGCTATAATAAACACTAGAAAACTAAACAGAATTTTAGACAAAAACTATTTTAATAAATGCATGAAAAATAAATTGTAAATATAATAACCACTACAATAAGACCAAAAATTACTAAAAAAAAAAACTAAAACTAAATAACAGTATTTAATTACCAAATACATTAAAAATAAACTATCAACAAAATTACCTTCGCATTTAATACTTTGTGGTTTTAACATAAATATAAATTAATATAATAAAACAATAACTACAATAAACACTAAAAAACTAAATTGAATTTTAAGCAAAAAACTATTTTAATAAATGCATTTTAAAACATATGAAAAATAAATTGTAAATATAATAACCACTACAATATAAACACAAATGACACAAATATTTAACATACAAATAATTGAAATTTATTTTTGTATTTAATATTTTATGGTTTTAACATAAATAATCTAAATATAACTTAACATAATATAAAATAAAAAAGATAACTATAATAAACACTAGAAAACTAAATTATTTTAGTCAAAAACTGCCACTACAATATGAACAAAAATGAAACTCAACAACTTAAGGGCTTTCTGACAAACATGTAAAACTACCAAACATAGTTAAAGCTTAACTAAACCAAAAACGACAAAACGTAATGAAATACATATCTGGCCTATGTGTGTACCTGCTATCTGGAGACATATGTATATGTCCGTGAGGGCGATCGCCTCTCCGGCTGGCCATTGGTGGAGACATTCAGGAAGTCCCATATAAGGATTGTGTCGTCATGGGAACTGCTAATAATCTGGAACTCATCAAACTGCAGCCGGAACACACGCCCAGAATGCTCCTGCGAGAGGTTACCATGACAACACACACTTAAAAGAGCATGAAAACATACAGTAACGCACACACAAACACTCCAGAGGTCTGTCAGAAACCGCGAGCACGGTGTTGAGGAGTAAACGCAGCAATGCTACTGACGTACCTACAGTTTTCAGCAGGGTATTAATTGCTCAGCTGTTGAAATAATCATTCAGTTAACTTACATGGAAATTAATGCAATAAAAAAAAAAAATCATAATTCTCAAATTAGCAGTCATCTAGTGCTGGGGAAACAACTTTGAAGCAAGTTTGTCAAAGTGTAAGCTACTAGAAATACTAGTTTTAAAAGCACAGGGAGTTAAGGGAATATAGTGATGAGCAGACTAAACTGGTGAACTGACTCTTTTTGAAATGTTTTTTTTTTTTTAACAAACTGATTGACTAAAAGAATCAGATTCCTAGCTATACTATTTAATATTTCGTACATAGTACATAGTTTAATAGTCTTTTAGTGAACCTGTTTGTTTCAAAATTTCTTTAATAGCAGCTAGAAATTCTAATCTTTTAGTGAATCAGTTTGTTTCAAAGTTTGTTTAATAGTACTGATAGGAATCTAATTCATTTAGTGAATCAGTTTGGGAATCCAATTCTTTCAGTGAATCCATCGGTTTCAAAGTTTGTTTAATAGTACAGCTAATTCTTTTAATTAATCAATTCGTTTCACATTTTGTTTAACAGTTTAGCTAGGAATCGAATTCTATTAATGAATCAGTGTGGGGAATCACATCCTTTTAGTGAACTGATTCATATCAAAGTTTGTTTAACAGTTTAGCTAGGAATCTAATTCTTTTAGTGAATTCGTTTGGGAATCTAATTCTTTTAGATAATCCATTTGTTTCAAAGTTTGTTTAATAAAACAGCCAGAAATCAGATTCATTTAGTGAATTTGTTTGGGAAACCAATTCTTTCAGTGAATTAATTGTTTCAAAGTTTGTTTTAAAGTATCGCTAGGAATCTGATTCTATTAGTGAATCAGTTGGGAATCAAATTATTTTAGTGAATCAGTTTGGGAAATCAAATTCTTTTAGTGAACTGATTCATTTCAAAGTTTGTTTAACAGTTTAGCTAGCAATCTAATTCTTTTAGTGAATCAGTTTGGGATTTGAATTCTTTCAGTGAATCCATTTGTTTCAAAGCTTGTTTAATAGAACAGCCAGAATTCAGATTCATTTAGTGAATCTGTTTGGAAATCCAATTCTTTCAGTAAATCTGTTTGTTTTAAAGTTTGTTTAACAGTATATCTAAGAATCTGATTCTCTTAGTTTGGGAAACCAATTATTTTAGTGAATTAATTGTTTCAAAGTTTGTTTAACAGTATCGCTAGGAATCTCATTCTTGAGGTGAATCAGTTTGGGATTTGAATTATTCTGGTGAATCAGCTTGGGAATCAAATTATTTTAATTAATTTGTTTCACAGTTTGTTTAACAGTATCGCTAAAAATATAATTCTTTTAGTGAATCAGTTTGGGGAATCATATTCTTTTAGTGAACTGATTCATTTCAAAGTTTGTTTAAAGTTTGTTGTGAATCAGTTTGGGAATCTAGTTCTTTTAGATAATCAATTTGTTGTGTCAGTTTAATAGTACAGCTAGGTATCAGATTCATTTAGTGAATCTGTTTGGGAAACCAATTCTTTTAATGAACTGATTTGTTTCAAAGTTTGTTTAACAGTATCGCTAGGAATCTGATTATTTTAGTGAATCAGTTTGGGAATTGAATTATTTTACTGAATCAGTTTGGGAATCAAATTCTTTTAAATAATTAATTTGTTACACAGTTTGTTTAACAGTTTAGCTAGGAATCTGATTCTTTTAGTGAATTAGTTTGGGAATCTAATTATTTTAGACAATCAATTTGTTTCAAAGTTTGTTCAATAGTACAGTAAGGAATCAGATTCACTTCGTGAATCTGTTTTGGAATCCAATTCTTTTAGTAAATTTGTTTGAAAGTTTGTTTAACAATATATCTAGGAATCTGATTATCTTGGTGAATCAGTTTGGGAAACCAATTCTTATAGTGAATCAACTTGTTTCAAAGTTTGTTTAACAGTATCACTAGGAATCTAATTATTTTAGTGAATCAGTTTGCGAATCAAATTATTTTAGTGAATCAGTTTGGGAATCAAATTCTTTTAATTAATTTGTTACTCAGTTTGTTTAACAGTTTAGCTAGGAATTAAATTCTTTTAGTGAATCAGTTTGGGGAAACAAATTCTTTTAGTGAATTGATTCATTTCAAAGTTTGTTTAACAGTGTAGCTAGGAATCAAATTATTTTAGTGAATCAGTTTGGGAATCAAATTATTTTAGATAATCCGTTTGTTTCAAAGTTTGTTTAACAGTACAGCTAGGAATCTGATTCATTTAGTGAATCAGTTTGGGAATCAAATTCTCAGTGAATCGGTTTGTTTCAAAGTTTGTTTAACAGTATAGATAGGAATGTAGTTCTTTTAGCGAATCAATTTGTTTTAAAATGTGTTTAATAGTACATCTAGAAATCTTGTTTCAATGAAGCATGTCAACAAGAACTGATTAACTAATTCGCTTGATTTAAGTCATCACATTCCTTTATGTCTGTGTGTTACTAATACTAGTATTGACCAGACCACTGGTAGTGGTCTGTTTCTTGGCAAATTGGCTTTAAAGAAGCATTTGGGGACTGCTTATTTGAGAAATATGACTTACATTTAACATATATTTCCAAATAGGTTAACTAAATTATTATTTCAAACTGTCTGAGGTAACTGCAGGATAAATAAACCTTCAGTGACCTCTTGTGGTTGTTAAATTTTAATCATATGTGAATGTGACACCAAAAAGAAATTATTAATAGGAATAAAAAAAAAAAAAAAATACAAATTACAAAACAAATGGCATTATTTTATTCACACACACCACGAGTGTACGCAGACATAACGTGCTGGCGGGGGCCCGAGGATCCAGAGCTGCCTGTAAATCCCACACTTTAATTTTCCTGCAGATGAAGAGAGAGAATGTGAGGGTGAGTTATGGCTGCTCGATATTAACCGGTTTGACAAATGAACAGCCTGTCAGAAACAGATGGTGCTATGACTGTGTGTGTTTATTCACCCATCATATGCTCCGCTCACAATCCTCTTGTTGTCGAATCTGATGCAGCGCACAAGCTCCTCATGACCCTCCAGCACACGCAGACATGCACCGCACTCAATGTCCCACAGCCTGACCACACACACACATATAACCATGTTAAAGATTTGAGAGCTTTTATAGACCATTTACAGGGTTAGTTCAACCAAAAATTTTAATCGTCATCATTTACTCATTCCAAACCTACATGACTTTCTTTCTTCGGTGGAAAACCAAAAATTTGATAGGTTTTATAGAGCATTTAAAGTCTTAGTCCACCTAGAAACTTAAATTCTGTCATTACTTACTCATTCCAAACCAGCATGACTTCCTTTCTTTAGTGGAAAACAAAAAATTAAGACTGCAGAATGAGGAGTCAAGGACAAAAAAAGCATCATAAAAATCCTAACAGTAGTCTATACAACTTGTACACAATATTTTAAGCCTTCTGAATGCTTACGATAGTTTTGTGTGAGGAAAACACTTCGATTTAAACGATTTTTACTGAAAAACAGAAGAAAAGAGGAAGATTTTTCAGTCAAAAATGACTTCTCACAAAGCTTTTGTATGACTTCAGAAATTGTTTGGTAATGCAAGTCATATAGCCTATCATTAATACTTTTATGATGCTTTTTTGTCATTTTTAGTTACCATAAAAGGTACTCTTTATATATTTCCTCTTGTACATAAATTCTTAAAAATTCTAGATTTTTAGCTAATAAGAAAATAATGAAATTAATTACAATTTTATTCAGGAAAAATGCATTAAATTGATGAAAGTGACCGTAAACACCTTTACAATTGTAGATTAGTATTTCAAATAAATGCTGTTCTTTTGAACTTTCTATTCAAAAAATTTTGAAAAAAATATTATAAAGGTGTTTTTAACATTGATCATCATAAATATTTCTTGAGCAGCAAATCAGCATATTAGAATGATTTCTGAAGGATCATGTGACACTGAAGACTAAAGTAATGATGCTAAAAATGTAGCTTCGCATCACAGAAATAAATTACATTTTACAATGTTTACACAGAAAACATTTTAAATTTTAAAAATATTTCACAATATTACTGTTTATACTATTTAAAAAGAGAATAAAAAATGAAATATCAATATGGAAATTTCTTCAATCAATACATATTGTTCAGATTTTTACACTCACATTATATAGATAAAGAAATTAAAATACAAAGAAATGAAACGTGTACTGATAAATAAATTATTACAGTTTTTACTGCATTTATCAATAAATAAATTAAAAATATCTAAAAATGAATAAATAAACTAAACATAACAATTACATAAAACACACAATTAAATTTAAAAAACCTGATTGTGTTGTCCGAGGACCCGCTGACCACGAGTCTGTCTCTGTACTGAAGGCAGGCGATTCCGCGCTTGTGACCATTAAGTGTCCGTACAAACTCACACGTGCTTGTGCTCCACACCTGCAAGCATATGCAAAATCCTTCAACTACATCCTCACTATCATGCTACAGCTGCCAATCACCCATCACTAAAGCCCCGCCCACCCACTGACCACTCCCACCTACTCACTTTTATGGTTCTGTCTCCAGACGCAGACACGATGTATTTGTCGTCAAAGTCCACCACGTTGACGGCAGCACGGTGACCCACGAGCACGCGGCGCAGGCTGATGTCGGTTGCGGACGCCATGTCCCACACGGCGATGGAGCGATCTTTCGAACACGTCACCATGAGACCGTTACAGAAGCGCAGGTGGAGAACCGCCTCATTGTGATGGATCAGAGTGTTGAGAACCTCACCAGAAACAACATCCCACACCCTGCGAGAGGGAGAGAAAAATATTTCAGATTATTACACATTATAAAGGAAACATGAGCTTGTACACAACTACTGTAAACGGAGGTTATTATGGCTCTTTAACTAAAACTAATACTGAAACCATTAAATAAAAGCATTTTTGTTACCTGAAAAAAAAATTGTTTTCTAGTTTAACTTGATGTCAGGGTTGCCAAGTTTGCGGATTTCCCGGGGAATGCGGCTACTTTTAAACTATTGCTACGGGTTGATTTCTCCCCCCATGGGTTACTGGTTTGACATACTGCATAAAGTATATTTGACAAATGCTTGTACTGAAATATTTTATATTCTACCAACTATAAAACTGCAGTATATGTTTTGTGGTAAGGAACCCTTGAGCTTGTTTATGACATCTGATGATATAGTGGTTTTCAATAGTGACTATAAAATATGTGCTTTATGTATGGGAATTGCATATTTTGAGTTTTGATATTTCGGTCATTGGGCTACTTTTGGACTAGTTTTATCACGCAGACCTGGCAATTCTGCTTGATGTACTAAAATAACTAAAAATAAAACTGAAATACACTACCCATTACTATTTAAAAGAACTGCTTTCTATTCGAATATATTTTAAAATATAATTTATTCCTGTGATGCAAAGCTGAATTTTCAGCAGCATTACTCCAGTCTTCAGTGTCACATGATCCTTCAGAAATCACTCTAATGTGCTGATTTGCTGCTCAAGTAACATTTTTTTTTTAATAGCAAATCAGCGTATTAGAATGATTTCTGAAGGATCACGTGACTAATGATGCTAAAAATTCAGCATTGAAATAACAGGAATAAATTACTTTTTAAAATATATTCAAATAGAAAATAGTTATCTAATAGTAATTAACAGTAAAAATATTTCCAAATTTTACAGTTTTTGCTGTACTTTGGATCAAATAAATGCAGGCTTAGTGAGCAGAAGAGACATAAAAAAAATTATAGTTAAAAAAAAAAAAAAAAAAAAATCACTGGTAGTATAAAAATCAATAACAATATAGACATATTTAAGTAAAAAAAAAAAATTATAAAAAATAAAGCCAAAAAGAAAATCTGAAAAATAAAGAACTAATTAAAAATATTAATGAAAATAATAATAGTATCTCAGTGACACAAAAACAAGTATAAGGTCCCTTCTAGCTAAAGAAAAATTATGGATCTGAACATAGCCATGAAATGTGTACTGATTAAATAAATGATGTTTATAATAAAATATTTAACATTAAATTTGAAAAATTTCTCACTGACACAAAAGTTTGGGAACAGTAAGATTTTTTTCCCAGGTTCTCTTCTGCTCATCATTTATTTGATCAAAAATACAATACAAACAGTAATATTGTGAAATATAATTACAATTTCAAACAACTGTTTTCTATTTGAATATATTTTAAAATGTAATTTATTCCTATGATCAAAGCTGTATTTTCAGCATCATTACTCCAATATCACATGATCCTTCAGAATTTAATTTTTCAGGATTCTATAATTAACAGAATAGAAAACAGCATTTACCTGATACATAAATGTGTTTTTTGATACTTCTGATCAATTTAATGCATTTTTTTTTGACATTTTGGTGGCACAGAATTTCCTTAAAAACAAAACGGGTTGAAGAAATAATAAATTTAAGTAAAAATAAATCCTAAACTACTTTTACAGCAATTCAGGTACTAAATATCTCCTGTAATAACTGCTATGCTCTTTTGGCATAGCTAAGTTGGAGGCAAAACCCTAGTGGCATAAATTAACAAGCGCAGCAGGTGCAAAACACGGATGGACCGTAAATTACATGTGAACGACCTCACCAGCAGCTGAAACATCCTGCTCGAGTTGAACGCGGCCAACTGATGTGTTAATGCTCTTTAAACAGGATCACATTACAAAGCCGCTTCCTTCTCCAGGTGTTAAACGTCCGGCCGTTTGCGCTTCCACTTCGAGTGACGTAAACCTGATTTATGCAGCTGTACAGCTCGTTCCCGCAAACCCTCACAGGTGAGAGAAACATACACATACTCGCACTGGAAAAGGTGACGGAACTCCAGCCGGAGCTTTAAACGCTTTTAGGGAAGTGAGGTCATTGTTTCCACAGAGATTCTTCAGCCGGAGGCAGTATGTGTGTGAAACATTTGAAACTAATTATGTAATATAGTTTTGCAGCACATTATATGTTTATTTTGCTTCTTACGGATTCCCATACCTTTTATAGCTGTCCAGGGTTAAAGGATAAAGATTTTTAGAAATCATTTTAAAGAAAAAAAAAGGTAAACAAAAAAAGGTAATATTATGATATATTATTGTAATTTAACAGTTTTCCCATTTTAATATATTTTAAAATATAATTTATTATGTTGCAAAGCTGAATTTTCAGCATCATTACTCCAGTGTTCAGTGTCACATGATCCTTCAGAAATCATTCTGATATGCTGATTTATTATCAATGTTGGAAACAGTTGCGCTGCTTAATATTTTTTTGGAACCTGTGATACTTTTTTCAGGATTCTTTGATAAATAAAACACTAAAAAAAACAGCATTTATTCAAAATATAAGTATTTTCTAACAATATAAGACTTTACTATCACTTTTATCAATTTAACACATCCTTGCTGAATAAAAGTATTAATTTATTTCAAAAAAAGAATGTGATTAATCACGATTAATCACTTGCTAACCCTATTAAAAAAAACAAAAAAAACAACACCATTTTAAATTGCAATAATGTTTCACAATATTACTGTTTTTTCTGTTTGTTTTTTTTTAATCAAATAAACACATGAGCAGAAAAGACTTCTTTAACAACATTAAAAATCGTTCCGATCCCAAATTTTTGAACGGCTGTGTATGCTCAGATCAAAAAATGTGCTTAACTAAATTTGAATCTGTTTTAGCTTTTAGTTCATAATAAAATATTATTAATACATATTTTAGTCTTAGATATTTTAGAATATCAAGTTAAGTGAAATAAAAATTATAATGTTTAGGTTTTTTTTAAAAAAATTTATTTATTTTACCGGTTTTTGAAGTGCTAAAATACTTTAAAAGTACTTTTTTTGAAGTATTAAAATAACAAATTTAAAAACTATATAGAATTTTTTTTTAAAGTAATATATTTAAAGTAATATATTTAACAAAAACTATAATATCAATGTATTCATTTTAATTTCAATTTTTTGGTTTAGTTATTTTAGTACATCAGGTTCAATTAAATTAAAATAAGAAATGTTTTTATGCAGTTTATTTAGTTTATAATGTTTTTTTTAATGGTTTTAGTTTAACTATAATAGCCCTGTCTTTCAGCAGTACCAGCAATCCTTCAAAAATCAATTTAATATGCTTATTTGCTGCTCAAGAAAGATGTCTAATTATGATCAATGATAACGCTTTTGTGAAAACCATTCTACATTTTATTTTTCAGGATTCTTTGATGCACAGAAAGTTTAAAAGAACTTTATTCAAATTGGAATTTTTTTTGTAACATTATAAATGTCTTTACTGTCACTTCTGATTAATTTAATGCATCCTTGATGAATAAATGTATTCATTTCTTTCAAGAAAACGTAACTGACCACAAATCTTCGAACTGTAAAGTACAATCGGTGAGCAATTCTGTCACTATAATATTAGCGTGCGAGTACCTGACAGTAGAATCGGAGGAGCCCGTCACTATGACTCTTTCATCATACTGCAGGCACAGAACCGAACCAGTGTGACCCGTCAAGACCTTCAGACACTCCAGAGACTGTTTGTCCCAGATCTGACAGAGAGAATGTGATGATCAGCACAGCAGACAGAATGACAGATAGACAGAATGAAAGGCAGACAGACAGACAGATAGGTACTTTGATGGAGTTGTCTCGCAGTCCACTGATGATCTTGTCGTCATCGTACTGAAGGCAGTAAACACCTTTACTGTTCTCTGACCGGCACTGAATCCGCTGAAGATTGTGACGTCCACAGCGCCAATTCGCTTCAATAGTCTAAACAAACAAAACAAGGAAAGAGGAGACTGAATGAACGGGTGAATGGATGCATGAAAATGTAATTGGATGGATGAGACTGCAAATGGACAGATTTATGAATGGATGGACGCTCACCTCAATGTCCTGTATAATTTTGGGATAGAGTGAATGGTAGTATGAATTGGGCGGAACCTCATTTGTTCGGTTCTTAAATAAATATTTCTCCCTGAGGACAAAAACAAGAAAAAGGCCAATCAGATACAAGCAAAGGATAAACAACCAAAATGATTCTGAACTGGTTATGATGATTCATCACGAGCATGTGCATGGCATGATTTTATTTCAAATACTATTTAACAGTTTTACACTTATTTTTATATATATATATATATATATATTATAATTCAAATTAATGTTTATAAATAATATTTATTTCATGTCCAGTAACTAAAAAAATATATATATATTTATTTAATGGTTTTGTTTTTATTTTAGTAGTTGATGATAATCCAGTGTGGTAATGGTAGCCAATATTCACAGCACATATTTTACACACAAACACACTTAAAATACTCCACAGGATTTATGTGCCTTGTGATTAATCACAATCATCACATGCATGTCTGGGTTAGTCAGCACTAACTATGATTCACACCAAAGCACACGGTGCTATTATTTCAGGCATGTGATCGAATTTGCATTTAATAACAATGAGTTTCTGAAGCCAAAAATAACAAACACTGTTCTGACTGAAAGATGACAGATTACACGTCATATAGGAATAACCGACAACAAACTGATGAATTACTGATGAACACCTGAAGTGCAAAGGTGGCTGTGTATTTATTTTCCATACTTGACTAATTTTTAATTTTATTATTACTCTACCTATACAATGGTTACCAAGCAGGATTATTATCATCATTAACTAAAATAAAAACTATAACAAAACATATCCATTACTTGAAATGTAATAAACATTATTTGAAATAAAATTAAAAAAAATTTTAAAAATCATATTTTTCACAGCTATTTGCCATTTTCTGTTAGCTTAAAGCAGGGGTGTCACACTCCAGTCCTGGAGGCCGCAGCCCTGCAGAGTTTAGACGCAACCCTAATTAAACACACCTGATCCAACTAATCAAGTCCTTCAGGCTTAAAGGAGAAGTCCACTTCCAGAACAACAATTCACAAATAATTTACTCACCCCCTTGTCATCCAAGATGTTCATGTCTTTCTGTCTTTAGTCGTGGAGAAATTATGGTTTTTGAGGAAAACATTTCAGGATTTTTTCCATATAATGGACTTCATTGGTACCCCGAAAATGTAGTTTAAATGCAGCTTCAAAGGGCTCTAAACGATCCCAGCTGAGGAAGAAGGGTCTTATCTAGCGTTTTTTTCAAAAAATAAAAATGTGTATACTTTTTAAGCATAAAGGCTTGTGTAGCACAGGGATGCACGTTCACGATGCTACGAATTAGCAATGGGTCATTCTTGAACGATTCTTTCATGTTGAATGAATCTTTAATGTGACTTGGAAGAACGAGTCGTCTCAGGGAGTGATTAGTTCAGTCGCACATACGCAACATCCTATCAGGTTCTGTACTGGAATTAGTTCACCTGTTTCGAGTCTTTGGGTTTTTTGAGTCGTTTGTTCATCTTACGGTGCTGTCACGTGATGAACAAACGACTCAAACCCAAAAACTTGTCAGATAAGAGGTGAGGTGAGCTAATCATAGACTAAAGACCCAGGTAAACAATGAATGAATCTTTTCTGTTTCTTATAGCATTATAGTTTTGTCTTGTTTGTAGTGTGATCAACGTTTGTGTAAGCAGTAGATGTGTTAGGGAAGTAACACCTAATATTTTAATTATATTTTGCTAAAATGAACAAAATGACTCGAAAAAAGATTTGTTCATTTTGCTGAATGAGACTCAAAGGTCAGAGTCGGTAAAATGATCCGAACTTCCCATCACTACGAATCACATCTAAGTTCATCGTTTGTGTAGAGTATAGCGAAAAACTCTTATTTTCTCCTACAACTTCAGGATCGTCTGACATAGTTGTACCTTTTTGTTTGTAAACAGCGTTTGATTTACTTGCGCTTTCTTAGTCTTTGCGCGTTTGCTTTGTAAACACTGGGTCTGTGGTTCTGCCTATGTTCTGCGTGACTATTCGACGTGATTCAATAGTACATGAAAGCGAGACTGTGCTACATGAGCTTTTGTGCTTATGAAGTATACAAATTTTTATTTTCCGAAAAAAAAAAAAGATTGTTTTACTAGATAAGACCCTTCTTCCTCGGCTGGGATCGTTTAGAGCCCTTTGAAGCTACATTTAAACTGCATTTTGGAAGTTCAAAATCAGGGCACAGTTGAAGTCCATTATATGGAGAAAAATCCTGAAATGTTTTCCTCAAAAACCATAATTTCTTCACAACTGAAGACAGAAAGACATGAATATCTTGGATGACAAAGGGGTGAGTAAATTATTTGTGAATTGTTGTTTTGGAAGTGGACTTCTCCTTTAATTGAAAACTGCATAGTATGTGTGTTGGAGCAAGGTTGGAACAAAACTCTGCAGGGCTGTGGCCCTCCAGGAACTGAGTTTGACACCCCTGGCTTAAAGGGATAGTTCACCGATTCTGTCAGTAATTACTCACCATCATGTCATTCCAAACCCATAAGCCCTTTGTTTATTTTCAGAAAACAAATTAAGATAAATTAAGACAAATTAAGCTTCATAAAATTACGGTTGAACCATGTCACATGAACTATTTTAACAATGTCCTTACTACCTTTTTGGGTCTTGAAAGTGTCAGTTGCATTGCTGTCTATGCAGGGTCAGAAAGCTGTTAGATTCCATCACAAAAATCTTAATTTGTGTTCAGAAGATGAACAAAGGTCTTACGGGTTTGAAACAACATGAGGGTGTATATTTTCATTTTTGATTGAACTTTTTTTTTTTTTTTTTGATTTTGGATTTTTTTAAATTAAAATTCTAAAATAAATAAAACTTAAAAACTATGTAGACATTAGAAAAAACAGTTTGTCACCTGAAATATAATGTTCTTGTGGAGAACATGACTAATAATTGTGTACTTGTCTTGTACAACACCAAGCGTTTAAAAAAAGACTGCACAGTTTTACACGTTTGTTCAGTGAAGCAAAGCAAATGAGTGTCTGTGTGTGTTTTTACCACTGATGGCGCTCTGAAAGGCCTTTCCACAGTGGGTCTGTGCGCACCATCCTCTCAATCAGCTTCTTCCAGAGCATCCCGTCAGAAATGACCCGCTGCCACTCTCGACAGACCAGCTCAGCAGAGCACAGAGAACGAGCGTCGAGAAACGAGAGGATGTTCTCCGCTATGTGATCCAGACCCTGAGCTACAAACAGAGAGATTCAGTGAGATTCAGTGCAAATACTGACATTCCCATAACGCCTGATGCATACTGCAAACAGAAACATTATTTGAGGCACTTAGAAAAAAAAAAAAAAACTGAACAAGATTTTATATTTCATGACATAATACCGTTGCAGTCACAAGTTTACATATACCTTGTAGAATCTGCAAGAAGTTATCAGCAATTTTAAGATTTACCCTCCACTAAACATCACATAAAAAACAAACATACAAACAAACTGATGTAGTGAAAGTGATGTAAGTAGGCGGCTCTGGCCATGTGCCGACACTCACATTTCTGACTCTGCTAATGCATGTGCTGGAGTAGGAGGATTTGAGGTACGTGCGCTTATGTGTGAGTTAGTTACCTGGCAACGCAGTGATGAAGTCTCTCTGTAACATGGGTTTAAGGTACGAGTTTATATGGCCGTGCTGGTAGTGACACATGCGTGAGATCAGATGCTCCACAAACTCCACCTGATCTGATTCTGACCACTGATCAAACAGCTGGATGCACAGATCTTTCTCCTTGTCGAAGTTCCCTTGGGACGTCCTCTTCCTCGAACCCGCC
The DNA here is from genome assembly GCA_012976165.1 of Labeo catla. NCBI lineage: Eukaryota > Metazoa > Chordata > Actinopteri > Cypriniformes > Cyprinidae > Labeo > Labeo catla. The sequence continues at coordinate 1,435,059 of VONZ01000076.1, forward strand.
ACTGAACCATTCCCGAACTGGACAAAAAAACGATTTAAAAAAAACTTACTTTATTTCAGCTAGTTGCCAAGGCAACCTTTCTCATTTTCATTTAGTTTAACTAACCAAATATAAACAAAATAACCCCAAAAAGTAAAAATTAAAATAACCAAAACTAAAACTGAAATAAATATAAAAAAATAAGTAATAACAATAATAATAAATAGCTACACAGACACATAAAAAACAACAAAGTTAATAACTAAATATTAAAATTAATAACTAAAATTAAAATAAACAGAAAATATAAAAATAAAATCTAATATATATTTAAAAATACATTATTTCAGTCATACAAAAATAGCACTTCACACTTCAAACCAGAGTTTGATTTTATATATTAGAAAAAAAATGTTTTTAGATGACAATTTATTCATGACAATTCATACACATATTCAACAATTACATAATATCCTATTTAAAAACTAAAAATTGATATGCAATGGTTTAAATGGTTTTACCGTCTAAAAATGTGTAAATTAGCAAAAATACGTTATAATAGCACAACATCTTTATGTAAGATAAAACATTTAACCCAGAAAAAACCTCAACTAAAAGTAAAAAAAGAAAACAATTAATTAAAATAAAACAAACATTAACTGAAAAAAATGCATGTGTGTGTATACAGTGCCCTCCACTAATATTGGCACCCTTGGTAAATATGAGCAAAGGTGGCTGTAAGAATAAATCTGCATTGTTTATCCTTTTAATCTTTTATTCAAAAAATTCACAATATTCTAACCTATCATTTAAGTAAAACCATGGAAAGCAGGGGGAAAATCTCTTTATGAAATAAATGTTTTTCTGTAGTTCATGTTGACCACAATTATTGGCACCCAATATTGCAATGTCCTTTATTCAAGATAACAGCTCTGTGTTTTCTTCTTTAATGCCTGAAGAGTTTGGAGAACACCTGACAAGAGATTAGAGACCATTCCTTCATACAGAAACTCTTCAGATCCTTTAGTTTCCCAGCTCCATGCTGGTGGATCTCTTCAGCTCACCTCACGCATTTTCTATAGGGCTCAGGTCAGGCAACTGGGACGTGGCAGAAGCTTCATTTTATGCTCAGTGACACATTTTTGTGTTGATTTTGATGTTTGATTTGGATCACTGTCCTGATGGAAGATCCAACCACAGCTCATTATAGAACTTCTAACAGATGCAGTCAGGTTTACATTTTTTATCTGTTGGTATTTGCTAGAATCCATGATGCCATGTATCTGAACAAGATGTCCAGGACCTCTGGCAGGAAAATAACAACAAGTGGTGACGTAGGGGCTGTTTGAATTTTTTTTTTTTTTTAGTCTTTTGGCCCCAAGACTCAACTAATCTCTACAATTCTCCTACTGTGATCCTTGGAGAGTATTTGGACACTTAAACTCTCCTCCTCACCATGCATTAGGACGATATAGACACACATCCTTTTCCAGGCAGATCTGTAACATCTTTAGTTGATTGGAATTCTTAATTATTGTCCTAATGATGGAAATTGGGATTTTCAAAGCTTTAGCTCTTTTCTTACAGCCACTTTCTATTTTGTGAAGCTCAACAATCTTGTTCTGCACATCAGAACTATATTACTTGGTTTTATTCCTTGTGATGGATGATTAAGGAAATTTGGCCTTTGTGCTCCTCATATTTATAATCCTGTGAAACAGGAAGTTATTGCTGGAGAATATCATACTCCTAGTCATTCTAGTGTGCTAAATAAATGCAAATATGAATGGGAATATCCTTCAGAGATATTTTACTCACTATAATTTCTAAGGGTGCCAATAATTGTGCCCAACATGCATATGAGAAAAACATTTATTTCATAACGTAAGTTTCCCCCCACTTTTAATTGTTTTACTTCAATGAAAGGTTAGCATTTTGTGAATTTTTTGAATGTAACATCATAAAGATAAACAAAGCAGATTTATTTTCATAGCCGTCTTTGCTCATATTTCACAAGGGTGCCAATATTAGTGGAGGGCACTGTATGTGTGTGTGTGTGTATATATATATATATATATATATATATATATATATATATATATATATATATATATATATATATATATATATATATATACATACATATACATACATACATATATATATATATATATATGTATGTATGTATATATACAGTATATATATATATATATATATATATACATACATACATATATATGTGTATGCATATATATATGTATATATATATATATATATATATATATATATGTATGTATATATATATATATATATATATATATATATATATATATATATATATATATATATATGTATATGTATATATATATATATATATATATATATATGTGTGTGTGTGTGTGTGTATTTTTTAAAATGTATTATATATATATATATATTTATATTTAGTTTAACTAAGTGCTAAGTATTAAAATAGCTAACTAAAACTAAAAAGATATAAAAAAAAAAAAAAAATTAAAAAAAAAAAGCAATGAAAGTAAAATAACACTGCTACTTGGTCAACTAGTAAAACTAGTTGTGCAAGCACCAAGTTATTTAAAAGTATATAACACATTTTGAAAATGTATTGCATACCTGTAAATGCCATAAACATACATGATTTTTGTTTTCGTTTTGTTTTGTTTTTTTGCTCCCACTCGCTGTAGTGGAGCGGTAATGTAACATTCATGTAAACAGTTTCAGCATTTCAGAAATAAAAGTCTATTTTTAAACTGCACACAGACTACAGTGAAGCACAACATTTACCGTATTTTGCTTCTGAATTGATTTCTTCTTATAAACTCAGAGGGTAATTAAATTACCACATGACCTTGGTGTTTATCAAAAAACGGCAGCCAATTCAGCTGGGAATTTTTATGGATTCAGATGGGAATGTAAATATCTCTCTTTTTCACACACACCTTGAACACTGTTGTCTTCTTTGGTGAGACGTCACCTGTGTTATTCTGTGACTCCATCACCGTCATGCCCTACAGAGAGACACACAAGAGAGCAACAGGTGTTAAACATGTGTCTGACTGAGTGTAAGGTAAAGAATCATTTTAAATGGTGCATTCTGGGTAAAACATTCCAAACGAGCAGCTTAACATGCACACAGAGATGGAAAACACCAACAAACAGATTCAGCTCTCATGTCTCACGATGTCTGTGAGAACAAACTTTAAATCTTCTGTCAGTTCCACTGCAGCTTTCACCAAAAGAAAATATATGCGGGAGGGGAGGAGCTTAAAGATGAGTGGGAGGGGTTTCATTTACAGCTGAACTGTTGCTTTAAATGGATTGGTCCGCTTGGCGTGTTTAAACAGTCTTAATCACACAAAGGGTTAAAAGCACACAATTACATGCATGTGCACATTTGACAGGGCACAAACAGTGAAACACAAAGATAAAGACAGAACGCTGAATTGATGAAACCTGCCGTAAATACACATGGTGCACTAATATCCCACCTTAAACACATGTACTGTGGCTTGAGTGAATGCATTTACACATATAAATGAAAATGTTTGTAATAGAACAAAATATTAAAGTAAGTGTCTGTATCCGTGAGTGTCAAATGCAGAAGCATGTTTTTCAACTTATGTTAACTTTATTTTTGAAGTTTACATGTCTTTAATTCAGTTGCTATTTTGGTGGATTTAATGGATGTATAAAATTAAGTTCACACAAATGTAGAACCCACATTAACTAGCAACATCATCCACTAACTAAACACAAACAAACAATACTGACTGTCAGTTACAACACTATGAGCTGTCAGCTGATTTTAATAAAGTTTGGCAATAGAATGTTGCAAAGATGACAATTTTAGTTACACTGAACCATTTTATCTACATTTAGTTAAAATAAACACTTCTCTCACTTCATCTGCATGCCAGGTTTATTTTTCACTGAGGTCAGCACAATGTATTATGGGACTGGAACAGAGCAATCACTACTAAAAGCCTGGAATTATTAATACTATAAAAACAGTAATATAGACCAATTTGGAGTAGACGTCACAGTTATGTCACTTGCAGCCGAGCGTGCATAGTGGTTGCAGAAAAACACTGGTAACAAGTGGAGGTAATTAGGTAAAATCCATGGAATGAGAGAGAAAAACAATTTTTGTGCCATTTGATGTCAAATTCGGAATGCAAACAATTTTTACAGAATACTGTCAAAAATGCCATTTAAAGTCAAACGCATACATTTAAACGGACATGCTATGTATGAAAACTGCTATGATTACTTTTAAAGCATAAATTTGATTTAAACAATAGTTCTACATAATATTCACATATACTGTTTATAGGGGATGTACTGTATTAGCCCTACAGTTACAGCATTAAAAATATTATTTAAACCTATTACTATTAACATTTTTAAATAACATTTATTTGTTTTATCTCACAATTCTGACTTTTTTCTCACAAATGCAAGTTATCTACCATTTCAAACTCTGTAACTCGATTTAACTCAAAAATAGTGAGTTTGTCAGTTCTGAGGGGAAAAAAGCCAGAAGTGTGGGATATAAACTACTCCGAGGGGGAAAAGAGAGAATGACAAGTTGTTTTTCCTCATTAGAATTGAGATATAATCTCGAAATTGCGAGAATAAAGTCAGAATTTTGAAATATAACATCAGATTTACCTTTTTTTATTATTTTATTCCACGGCTCCATAGATTGCCACTTAAAAAAAAAAAAAAAACAGCATTTTCTGTCACCAGATAGGCTCCACCCACAAAAACATCATCCCTGTTTCAGATCTGTAAGACTATCCTATTATCTAATGTCAATTTTGTTGAAAAACAGTGCTTATTGTTGGGTGACACACTCTCGTAATATGCAAAGAACATCTAATCAATATAATCTGTAATCTTTTTAAATTTAACTATTTTGTAATATGTCCGTGTAATTCTCTAGACATAAAGGCTATCTTTCCAGGGTTTTCTGCAACGATAATGCATGCGCATCCCGAGCGTTTACAAACCGATAATTTCAATGCAAAATTTTCTATGTGAATAAATTACAAAATGTAATTTCTTCCTGTGGTGCAAAGCTGAATTTTAAATATCATTACTCCAGTCTTCAGTGTCACATGATCCTTCAGAAATCATTCTAATATGCTGATTTGCTGCTCAAGAAATATTTCTGATTATTATCAGTGGTAAAAACATTCATGCTGCTTCATATTTTTGTGGAAACCCTGATAAATCTTAATGTTCTAGATTTTTTAATAAACATATTATAGCATTTATTTGAAACAGAAAACTTTCGATCAATTGAATGTGTCCTCACTTTCTTTAAATAAAATGGTACTGGCCCTAAATATTGTCGGGTCACTTTAGTATTGATTAAAACTGGATTGTTCCGTTTATTCAAATTTTAATATAAGTGTGTGTTTCACAAAGAAGAAAGTTCAGATATGAGATATGAGGTGAGACTAAAGCAGACACAGACAGGCAAGCAGAAAGAAAAACAGAGAAAGAGGGTGGCAACAAACAACCACTCTGCTCTTCAGCATTTCCTCCTCTATTTTCTTATACAGACTGAATTACAGTACAGTAAACTTAGACATCTACAAATTTAAAAATCAGCCTTATATGTCAGTCAATCACATCTAGAGACAAAAAGCCAAACACACAACCAGTGCATGAGACGGACGGACAGACAGACAGGAGGAGTGGAGAGGAGAGAAGAGAAGAGCAGAACCTGGTTGTGGGCCCGGGAGGACGGGAGGCTCTGCAGGCATCTGAGAGCACACAGACTCTCTGCCACCGACGAACAACCCAGCCAGACAGAACGAGGCAAAGAACACTGTGAGAGAGAGAGAGAGAGAGAGAGAGAGAGAGAGGCAAAACAGAATGGGAATATGCCATAAGAGAGAGAGAGAGCAAACAGGAGGAAAAACAGAAAGAGAAAAAGATAGAGAGAACAAACAAAGACCAAGAGATGAAAGTCAGAATGAAAGAACAGCAAACCAAGGAGGAAAAGAATGAAAGGCAGAAAGAAAAGAACAAGCAATACAAAGGCCAAGACAGAAAGAATAAACATATTGACAAACAAAGAAAAGAAGAAATAAGCAAACAAACAGGAAAGAATAAACAACAAGAAAGAAAGAAAGAAAGAAGCATGCAAATAACGAAAGTGGCGTGAGGGTCGAACAAGTGAAACAGTGTGAAAAAGAGAAAAGAGTAGAGTCAGTGAGGAAAGTGAAGGGAAAAAACAGAATTAGAGCAACAGTGAGCAACACACACACACGCACACACTCCTGCAGACAGTGTTTTACACAGACCAACAAACACAATTATGAGTAGGCAGTGCAAGAAAAAAGGAGTGGCCTAATAAGCTCCTCCCCTTCTGCACTCCATTACAATTTGTGACCTTGGACCACAAAACCAGTCATTAGTAGTAGGGATGGGCAATATGGGCTTAAAAATTTGTCATAATACTTTCTGGTATTTATTGCGATAATGATATCAATGATGATAATTCAAGGAAATCCTGTTTCTTTAAAGAAAAGCATTATCTTTCCTATTTTTACCCAAAATAGGGTGTTGTGAGCATTACTGAGTACACATGTAATATAATGACTGTTAAATTCACTGGAATGTGCATTAAATTGCACTTTCTCTACTGGAAGCTCCTAATATTAAGACGAATTCCTTGTGTGAAACACACTTGGCAATAAAGCTCTTTCTGATTTGGAAGCCGGAGGGCACCCTTGCGCAGAAACTCCACATGTGCTTTATAGCAGAAGTAATAGTACTGACGACGCTTTAGGAATCTCTAAACCCGTTATCGCTTTAGCTGGATTAAATGCAGATAGAGGAATTTTAACTGAGGAAACCTAAAGACAATAAACATACGATTGCTACAATATATGGTTTATCTGTGTTCTTCAAGCAATCTTGGGTATTTTTCTAAGGATAAAGTATATTTATAACGCAATGCTAATCAACATAGCTTTTATAATACTATAAAATAGTATGATTTCAGCCTCATTCTGTGATATGAAACCACGGCCAATTTTCAAAAAGTTATTTTTAAACACTTGACAATGTTTTGAAGTTAATTTGGAGAAAAACATGCCAATAACTGACATCTTTGTTGGACAACAGGTTTGTAAACAGGCTCATACACATGCAAAACTGCATCAGTACAGTTAACATTATTCAAGGCTCAGACCGATTTTTATGGCACTGCACAGTTTTGACCAAACCAGTTCCAGATTGAAGCTCCTCATTTAACGATATGCACACAGAAATATGTCAACAATTAGGCTTTATCGATATTATCGTGGGAAGACTAATTCTTATCGTGGGGAAAAATTTTACCGGTATATCGCAAACGATAAGATATCGCCCATCCCTAATAAGTAGCACGGGTATATTTGTGTTTTTTTTTTTTTTTTTTTGGCACCCTCAGATTCTAGATTTTCAAATTTTTGCATCTTGGCCAAATATTGTCCTGTCCTAACACACCATACATCAATGGAAAGCTTATTTATTCTGATTGCAGATGATGTATAAATCTCAATTGCAAAAAATTGACCCTTACGACTGGTTTTGTGGTCCAGGGTAACATGTGAGCTAGTTAAGAATATGGACATGTGAAGACACAAACTTTACACACTCGAGACATTCATGCACTAGCGTTGCGCTGTGTGTTTGTGCATGACACTCAATGAAGTCAAATTTAAAAAATGGTATATTATTTATTTATTTAGTTAGTTAAATTATTATTTTTTTTTTAATTTAAATGACACTATTAATTATTAATATATATTATGTGTATTTTCTTATTTATTTCATATACTTAATTATTTAAATTGATGTTATTATTTAAATGTACAAAAAAATTTAGCTAGTGTAATAAAATTATTTAAGGTTTATTTAAGGTTATTTAAACCTTTAGAATTTTAACACAGTAAATTATTTTTTTTTAAATAATTAGTTCTATTATGATTAATGAAACATTAAATTAATTATAAATATATTATTTGTAATGTACTTTGATACATTTATCAGCATACACATACACAATATTAATTTTAATTTATATATATATATATATATATATATAACATTGAGCTAATTTCATAAAATTGTTTATTCAAACCTTGAAAGGAAAGCGCACCTAAAAATTAAAATTATGTCATCCTTTATTTACCTTCAAGGCGTTCATGTGTGCATTTCTTCGTTGAACACAGAATATATTTTGAATAATAGGTAACCAAACAGTTGCTGGTTTCCACTGACTTCAGTAGTGTGATAAAAATGGTGATCTGTATCTCTTTGGTTAACCACATCCTTCAAAATATTTTCTTTTGTGTTCACCAGAAGAAAGAAATTCATACAGGACAACAACAAATGCTGATCATTTTCATTTTTGTGTAAACTATCCTTTTAAATTGTAAGACGTGTTTTACTATTTTACTACTCCTCACACTAATATTAACCATTCACAGACCTGCATCTGAAGCCACTAATAAAAGAATAAACTCCAAATCCCAAAGAAAACAAACCAGGCGCTGTGTCTCCAGGCAGCTGGCCTTTAACAGAGAGGCTGTTGTTAAACTCAACCTAACATGACCCCAGATGAAGACTAGCATAATCACGACAGATCTACAGAGACTCAACCGGTTACACCCTGGTGTGCATCGTTTACACTAAGATTAAACTATGCATGACTTACTAGGGCACAGATGTGTAGAAAATAACAGCGCATGTGGCAGTTTAGTAAATGTGAATAACATTAACATTACTAATTAGTCATTTAATAGATGTTTTTATGCAATGTGGACAATGTCATAAGCATGAATAGACTTTGTAACACATGATGCATGTAGACAGTACATAATATAAGTAAATATAGACTTTAATAAACACAAAGATTGTCATAAATAAAGCACATATGTGACTCCGGACCATCGTAAGTAGCTTGAGTATATTTGTAGCAATAGCCAACAATACATTGTATGGCCCAAAATTATCTTTTTTTTTTTTTGGTGCCAAAAATCATTAGGATGTTAAGTAAAGATCATGTTCCATTAAGATCATTTGTAAATTTCCAACCGTATATATCAAAACTTCATTTTTGATGTTTAATATGCATTGCTAAGAACTTCATTTGGGCAACTTTAAAGGTTTTCTCAATATATTGATTTTTTTTTTGCACCTCTACTTCCAGATTTTCAAATAGTCGTATCACGGCCAAATACTGTCCTAACAAACCGTACATCAATGGAAAGCTTATTTATTCAGCTTTCAGGTGATGTATAAATATCAGTTTAAAAAAAATTGACCCATATGACTAGTTTTGTGGTCCAGGGTCACATATACTGTATGTAATGATATCCAGGACATATAGAAGTGGTACTAAACACATATCAAACTGTTTACATAGTGAATAAAGGGCATATAGGTAAGCGCATACAGATTCTGTACATTCAAATACAGCATATAGATTGTGATATATCAAGCTGATTTTCACGGCCTCCAGGCAGCTATACATAGGCACATATGATCTGTATGTGATATATTAAATGCATATGGATTGCATATGGATGAAAATTTACATTCAGATTTCACATACATCGCCTGAAGCACAAACAGACTGTCATATGCGAAGTATATGAATGAAATGTATGAAAAGTATATATATTTTAGATATGTAAAGCACATATGAACCGCATATAGGCTGTTTACTAAATTAAGCTCATACAGACAATGTTATACAGAAGGCACTTATAGATTGTTTATATACGTTTCTACAATGTGATATATGAAGCACACATAGACTGTTTATTGTATTAAGCTCATATAATCTATGTGATGTGTTTAATATATGAAGCACATATATACTATATGCGACATAAGGCACATAGATTATTTAAAATATATAACTCTACATAAGTGATAAAGCTCAAAAACAGCATGTGATATATGAAGCGCATAGACCGTTTAACATATAAATCACATATACATTAATATATGAAGCGAATATAAACCATGTGATATATGAAACGCGTATAGACTGTTTAATAATGAATCACATATTGTTTACTATATGAAGCGAACATAAAGTGTATGCTATATAACTAGCCTATACATCGTTTTATATATATAACAGATAGAGAGCATATGTATGTGATATATAAGTCACCTATAGACTGTATACAACAGATCAAGTCTATATGTATATGACCCATAAAGCGCATAACGACTATGATATATGACGCGCGCAGTGGCGCAGCGGTGCCGCAATGACCGTTCCGATCCTCCGGCGAACGCAAACGCTTCCTCGACATTCATACGCGATATACTCGTCGAATCGTGAGCGAAAAGTCGGTTTAACGACAAAACTCAAACCAATCATTATAGCGCAACATGATAACAGCCGAATGTTTCATATCGATTCGGGCCGCCGCTGTGTTTTTGTCCTCCTTCTTCTCTAGCCCGCGTTATACTGCATTACAACAAATATAAACATCCACACCAGCACGACCATCACATATTCAGACAGTGTCGTGTATGTTGTTCCGCACGTACCATCAGCTCTAGGGTTTTGTCATCCATGTCCGGATCCATATTATTGTTGTTCTGGTTGAATCCAACCGTGAAAATGGAAACCCGTCGGTGAACCCGAGCGAAAAGAGAAACAACAGACGCCTACAAAACATGGAGCCACACCGACATTACAGCATAATAAGAGTCCCAGTCCACAGTGATAAGCACACACACACGCACGCATTTAAAAGTTGTGCTGTTGTTTTAAATTAATTTCAACGCTGACTTATTGTTTGGATAATTGTTTAAAAAAGTGAAAGAGAAATGCAAACACTGGAAAATAGGATTGGATGTGGTTAAATGATCAGAAAAAAAATAATTATGTTAACAAAAGTACTAAATGTGAGATATACCATGAACGAAATTATAGACAAAGAAGATAATAATAAGAAAAATAATTAACTAATTACAATTTCACATTTTTGATAATCCATAGGTTCTGTGATAATTCGTAAAATAAAAAAAAAAAAGAATAATATGTGACTATATTTCAATTATTCTAGCATTTTATTTAACTATATTTAAAATATACACAATATACTATATATTTAATTTGACATTCGTCTTTTAATTTCAGCTCCTTAAACACAAATTTTAGTCACAATCGGATGAGGACTTTTAGTTCTAGTTTAGTTAGTAGCAAAACCAGCAGCACTGATTTCCGGTAAAGTGTTAATTGTTGTATCTGGTTTTGGGATCAGCGCTGTCCGGTGGTCACGTGGCTCTGCAGGGAGCGTTTATTGTATGCTTCTGTGAAGAGGCGGCGCCATCTGCAGCTACTTTAAAATGCAGACACACTGATTGGTCAAACGGAGATGTAGTGAAGCATGCTTTTAGTTGATTGGCTAATTCTGTTGTTGGGTCTTTCCCCGTCAATAGAGAAAAACAACAAATGAAAGCACAGACCTTTTGTGATCTAGCTCTCTTGCAAAATAATTTATAATATTAATATTAATAGCTAGTTGAAGGGTCTGAAATTTAAATAAACCCATACATTTTCTGTAAGTTTGTATATTACACAAATTTTGTTTAATCTTTACTAAATTGTTATAGATAAGTTTTTCAATCTTTCAGATGCTACAAACCTCCAAATATGAAATGAGTAATATTTTTTAAGAAAAAAAAAAAAAAAAAAACTAGTAAAAAAAATAGTATAAATGTGTGAAAAATCCTACAGGAAAAATTTGAGAGAAAAAAAAAGCATCTATTACATTACATTTAAAGTGTTTTAATCAGTATATATGTATTTAATTACATTTTAATTAAATTAATTGTAAAATTAATAAATACATTTTTTTTTTAAATAAATTAAAATGATTTATTTTAATCAATATTTTTTTTTAATTTATTAATAAAACTAAATTAAGTACTAAAGTACTGTAGTACTAAATTAATATATACCACAAACCTCCAAATATGAAATTAATATTTTTTAGGAATAAAAACTCAATTTATATTATGAAAAAACTATAAATGTGTGACAGTTTCCTTCTTTTTTTTTTAATCAATTTTTTAAATTAATTTTAATGATTTTTTTTTTTTTTTTAAGTAAAATTATTTTAAACAATGTTTTTAGTAATTTATTAATAAAAATAATTTATTTTTAGACTGCTTTTCTCTAAACTTTTCCATAGACATCTGTCCTGGCAAAATAAGCAAATATTTTTTCTTTGTCTATGCTAAAAGTTAATAATCTAGAAGCACAAAACAAGATTTCAAATAAGAACTGCACATTTTTGGATAATATACAGAACAAACATCAGAAAAAAAAACAACAACAATAGAAGGCAGCTGGTTTTAGCATTTTCAAATTTATTTTGTTTTCCCCCTATTCATTACAGAAACCCATGTAAAAAATACCACACTGTCATAAAATACAGCAGCAGCAACTGCCAATAAAAAAAAACTAAAGGAAGAGAACTAGTTGTGGATTTACGGTGGAAATAGCTGGTAGGAGACAAAAAAATGGAACAGAAGATAAAAAGAAAAATTAACTTCCAAAACAGTCTGAAGTTTCCTTTGACTTTAATTCAAACAGGGGAAGAGAATAAACAAATCAGTCCTGTCCAATCACAATGCTCTAAAGGCAGGGCTGTTTAATTATTTATGAACGGCTCTGTCCTTCATTTGACTGACAGGCGACACACTTCTCATCTCAAACTGTGTGTGTTTTTGAATTTTTGGTAAGAAAGAACGATTTTTCTTTCCATAATTCGTCAAAACTTCATCGATTTCTCTCTAGCTCAGTCTCGACTACCTAGTAGTCATCCAAATCGAAAAACTCCTCATCTTCTCCCTGGTATTCCAACCCCTGGAAATCCACTCGGTACCGCAAAATACCTAACAGAGAGACACATTTTGGTAAAAAAGTAACAACGATATGATTCCATATCAACATCTGCCTCATTTTTTGTTTGTAAACAACCAAATTCAGCATTCGCTCACCTCCGATTCCTCCGAAACCTTTGACGAACTGCGATCCCTCTTGACTTTTATCCGTCACGATTTCCAGAGTCGCTCCAAACTTCTTATAGCTGTTTGCAAACCACTCCAGCAGTGGCATGCACTCGATGAGCTCGTGTTCATGCCCCGTCTGACCCACACAAAAACACAAACACATGATCAAATGTTACACCTGTCACAAATGACCAGGGCTGACAACTGTGTAAAAGTGCTGTGATAATGAATTGCATGGTGTGAATATTAATCAAATGAACCGCAAATTACTGCATATCTTCATTTGAGGGCTACAAAAAAAAAAATGAAGTTGAAGAACTAAAATAAACAGAAAAAATAAACTAAACATAATATCGGTAGTAAATGTATAATATATGGAAAATAAATGAGAATTAAGAATTAAAACAGATATATAAAAAATTAATAAAAAATTAATTCAATATAAATGGTAATATATATATATATATATATTGTTAAAATGTGAATAAAAACTATAACTATACCTATAAAAATTACGCTAAAATAATTTGTTTTCATAACACAGACAACCTTTGACACACACACACACACACACACACACACACACACACACACACGCACCTCTTTGTCTACGAAGTGTGATTTGTCCTTCTCTTGTTCTGGGGTCAAATAAATGACTTTCTCATCTGAAACACACAACAGTGAGGAGACGTTACAGAAGCACTTCCTCTCGACACAATCTAATCTCTTACTATCTGTTGAAGCAACAACTCGCAGTAAAAACAAACACTGTGAATCTAAGGAAGTGTGTTTACACTGAACACACTGAATCACAAACCTACAAGGAACAAGAGGCTGTGTTGAATACAAAATATTATCACATATACAGCTGTTACTATTTTGTCATTGGAACACTGGATCGACCAATCAGAAGTCAGAAACAGTCCATATAGTAGTTTCTGAAGTGAATAATTAAATTTAAAGGGATAGGTCACCCAAAAATGAAAATTGTGTCATTAATTACTTACCCTCATGTCGTTCCAAACCCGTAAGACCTTCGTTCGTCTTCAAAACACAAATTAAGATATTTTTGATGAAATCAGAGCGCTTATAAAATTACGGTTAAACCACTGATGTCACATGGACTATTTTATCATTACTAGCTTTCTGGGCCTTGAACATGTCAGTTGCGTTGTTGTCTATGCAGGCTCAGAAAGCGCTTGGATTTCATCAAAAATATCTTAATTTGTGTTTTGAAGATGAACAAAGGTCTTATGGATTGGAACGACATGAGGGTGAGTAATTAAAGGAGAAGTCCACTTTCAAAACAAAGATTCACATATAATGTACTCACCCCCTTGTCATCCAAGATGTTCATGTCTTTCTTTCTTCAGTCGTAAAGAAATTATGTTTTTTGAGGGAAACATTTCAGGATTTTTCTCAATATAATGGACTGATATGGTGCCCCGATTTTGAACTTCCAAAAGGCAATTTAAATGTGGCTTCAAACGATCCCAGTCGAGGAAGAAGGGTCTTATTTAGCAATACTATCTGTAATTTTCATTTAAAAAATACAATTTAAATACTTCTTAATCTCATCTTGCCTTTCTCTCCTTGAACTTTGTGTATTCTGACTCAAGACAGTTAGGGTATGTTGAAAAACTCCAATTGTATTTTCTCCCTCAACTTCAAAAATCATTTCAAAATCATCCTACATCACTGCAGAAGTACCGACACAGTCTTTGCAAAGTGAACATGCAAAGAAGATGAAACACCCTTAACAAAAAAGGTAAAACAGCCATATAGGACAATTTCGAAGTTGAGGGAGAAAATGAGATGGGACTTTTTCGACATACACTAACTGTCATGAACCGGAACAAAAACAGTCGAGGCAGAGTAAGACAAGACAAACATTTGGCATTAAAAAGTATATAAACTGTATTTTTTAAATTAAAATAACGATCATTTCGCTAGATAAGACCCTTCTTCCTCGGCTGGGATCGTTTGAAGCCGCATTTAAACTGCCTTTTGGAAGTTTAAAATCGGTAGGGATGCACCGAAATGAAAATTCTTGGCCGAAACCGAAAACCGAAAAAGAGGAAACCAAGGCCGAAAACCGAAAAACCGAAAGAAATTATGCCAATTATTAGTACCATTGCATTTGTGGCTATGACTGTGTACTAACCTTACTAAAATCAAGGCATTGCAATTGCATAAATTAATATTAAAGTTTCAAAGAATAAATCGTTGAGCTTGAGCTTGTCCTCTGCCTGACATTTGAGAAAGATTTGAGAGTGTGTATTTAAATAGGGCCAGTGCATAAATTAAAATTGTTGTCAAATTTAAAAAATATCTAGCAGAAATATGGCTACAATCTGATAGTCACATATATAGTAGCCTAAGGGGCCCTTCATATATTGCGTCTTTTGCGCGCTCAAGTTCATTATTTCAAATGTAAACGCACGGCAGCCACGCTCATAACGGAAGCGACGCGGTCGCCACGCGCACGCGGTGTGTCGCGATCGTTTTTTTCAGGCGCGTCTGCGCCACATCGAGATGAAAACATCTCAGAATACTGCAAGCGCACCGCGGGTCACGTGACAAGATTCAACCAATTAGCTTAATCCTTTCCCGTTACAACATTTAAAACTGAGCCAAGATGGAGAAACAGTTGATCATAGCTGTACATTTTTAAATAAATTTAGTAGCAGAGCTACAGCAAGTGATTTTTAGTGCTGGAAATCCGTTTGTCCTCTGAAACTTCCGCGTCTTCATTGAGAGTGCGGGTCATGGTTGCTTAGCAACGGCAGACGCCACGGGAGCGCAAGATACAGAACGCTTTGAAAAGGAGGAAAAAATCGGCGCGCCTAGCGTTTTCCACGCGTTTTTAGGCGCGATATGTGAACGGCCCCTAGAGTGTACTTTTCATTGTTTTCACTCCGTGGTTCGTCTCAACCTCACACCGCAGACATGTTGCTTCAGACAAGCACATGCAGGCTGCGGTTTCTGTTTGCGTCATCAGAACATACTGTTTCGGCCGTGTTGTTTCGGTGATTAAAAATCTTTCGGCCGAAAACCGAAATGCACTTTTGGGCCATTTTCGGCCGAAAATTTTCGGTAGCCGAATATTCGGTGCATCCCTAAAAATCGGGGCACCATATCAGTCCATTATATGGAAAAAAATGCTGAAATGTTTTCCTCAAAAAACAATTTCTTTATGACTGAAGAAAGAAAGACATGAACATCTTGGATGACAAGATTATTTGTAAATTGTTGTTCTGGAAGTGCACTTCTCCTTTAATGACAGAATTTCCATTGTGAGTGAACTATCCCTGTAATTTATCACATTTGAAAGTTAAGTGTCCATATTATTTCTGACTGATTTAATTAGATTTCATTATGTGAAATTAAAATATGACGTTTCTATAACAATCCAGAATTGCAATAATAATCCAGGATGCACTGTAAGTGTTGACTGACAGGAATGTGAAACGATCTTAAATCTGAGACGGAGTTGTTAATAAACGTTGCATTTCCCCTTTCCCGTATCTGCCTCTGTACCGTTCTCTGAGTCGTTGACCTCCGCGCCGTGCAATCTCAGGACATATCTCATCGTCTCCAAGCTTTCATAGACGATGAGAATTTCAGCGGCTCCCATTTCCAATGCCTTCAGTGTGTCCTCCACACCAAAACAATACTTCCCTGTGTCCTGACTGATCTCATCGAAGTATCGCCCTAAGAGACAGAACACCGTTATTAATGCTTTCAAGCTCTGTTTAAGTTAGTGAAACATTTGATTTAGTTTCCAGGGTTCCCACATCTTGGTTAACTTCAAATTCAAGGACGTTTTTAAGGACTTTCCAGGTCCAATACCCTCAAATTCAAGGACTTAATGTGGGGACACATTTCAAGTGAGAGCAAGGTTACATTGTGTTACCTTGTAAGATACATTGTTACAGTTTTCATGTGTCAAATACCACTATGCAAAAAAGCTTTTTTTTTTTGGCATTTATTTTTTGGTCATATGACAGAGATATGATATTCATGTCGTATTTCTGTTTTAGGAAAACTTAAGAATATTCGGCTCTGCACCTGGCCAAGTGATGGTCCTTTTGATCTCAGGCAAGTCATTCTTTGGCTTAATTATTATAATTAAAAAGCCCCCAAAGTAGCGCAATGACCATATCCCACATCAAAACTCAAAACATTTCATTTCCATACCTAAAATGTCAATTTTATCCTTGTGCAGACTGATCATAAACACACCTAAAAGGCTTTCTACCAGTTGGCATCACAAAACTTAATATCTTGCACAGTTTTATCACAGGTAGAATCCAAAATGTTTTAATACAAGCATTTCAGTCAAATGTAATTTCTGCAATATTTTAAACATTTAACCTACGGGGGAGAAAATCAACCTTTAGCAACAGTTTAAAATCAGCCCAGTTCCGTGCAAAAAAATGCAGAATTGGCAACCCTGCACCAACACAAGCTGCAGGAATCAGATTTAACTGATCATGGGTCAAGACAAGAAAAAGGAGAGATGACTGACAAATCATTCTGGAAAATTTGCTGCTCAGCAGATAATGTGCTCATATCTGATCTTGTAAGATGTGCTCCCTTTATACAGAGAGCGTGTGATCGCAAAATTGAAAGTGAAAGTGAATAGCCACTCATTCAAAAGAGATTTAAATACTCTGCATACAACAGCGACTCCCTGATGCGCGAAATTATACTCAGTATTAGAATGACTGTGTGAGTAGGCGGTAATGGCCTGAAATTCAGCAGGAGCGTAGGGCTTTAACACGAAAAAAAAAAAAAAGCACATAATGAATGGCGCCTGAAGAAAGCAAGAGCCGTATCCCGGACATTTTGGGCGACAGAAATCCCGGCCAGACGCATTTTTTTTTTAGGTTCAAAAAGAGGACATGTCTGGAGAAAAGATGACATATGGTCACCCTAACTAACGTAAATCAAACAAGGTAGTATGCACAGACCACGAAAAGTTGGCGAAATAACACATTAGCGGACCGGAGGGAATAATATGGAATTTTTTCCCAGAAAACATGGAAAAATTTAAGCACTTTCAAGGACCTGTATCTATGTATGTTTATTTTCAAAAACTTTCCAGAGCCTTGAAAATTTATTTTCAGATTCACAAACTTTCAAGGATTTCAAGAACCCGTGGGAACCCTGAGATTCTCATGTGACAACATCCTAAATTGTGACTCTTGGGCGTTTGCACGTGCAAAACTTGCTAAATCTATTGCTAAATGGTTGTTTGGTCACAGAATTTTTTAAACGCAGACTCTGGCCTTTTTAGAGACTCATATAAATCATGATATATGATTGTGAGAATTAATATTCACCTATTAATTTTTTCTCCTGTATGAATTTGACGTTGGACAGGACCTCAGCGGAGAGTTCGATGGCCTGATTGAAGCCATTTTCTCCTCCGTAAGAGATGTCGACCAGCTTCAACACTTTCGCCTGTAACCTCTGCAACCAATCAGAGATGACAAACTGATGTTAGAAAGATAGACATCAGGCAATCACAAAGAAACTGTGACTAGGTCACATTCAATGATAAACTATGTACAAAATACAGCATACATTTCCTAAAATTGTAAAAATCTTGATAACATTATATGTGGACCTCAGAGAACAGTACAAAATAAAAAAAACAAAGGCAGACCTCTTTAACTAATCAGAGACCAGCAAATACCAATCCGCTTTCTTTCTTACCGGGTCGAACATATCTGATTGGCTGAGCTCTGTTTTAAAATCTGCTGATCCGGCCAGCACCAGTCCGGCCACATTGACTTTATCGTTGGATACGAAGAGCTGCACGGCCGTCTCTGCCACCTTCCTCACGTAATTATGTCTCTTCTCCATTCTTAACCGAGCAAAACGCAGCGCAGACTGACCTCCTCTTCCTGAAAGAGAAAATCATTATATATATATATATATATATATATATGGATTTAATTCTAGAAAATAACATTCAAGAAATACCAGTAAAGACGACACTTTTAGCCATAGTATCCAGTAACAATTTTAATATTTATGCATTTATTCTAAAATTAAAAGGGAAAAGAAGGGGGAAAAGCAAGATCTACAATGTATATGCAAAAGGTAAAACATAAACTAGTTTAGAATAATCAAATTATGTTTTTACTAAAATATGTACTTTTTTTAAATTCATAAATACCAAGGTAACATTATCAAGTCAGAGTTGGGAATCAATTAACTGTAAAGATGCAAAAAGATGACCCTGTTACTGGACAGTATAACTAAAATAAAATTCAATTTCAATATTTATGCATTTATTTTAAAATCAAAAGGGTAACCATTTGGAAAAAACAATTAATAAAATAAAAAGCCCTGTAAGATTTAAAATGATTATGCAAGAATATACATTAGACACACATATACATACATACATAAATACATATACACATATACACATATATATATATATATATATATATATATATATATATAGACACACACACACACACACACACACACACACACAGTCATGACCAAGGATATCAGCAGCCTTGCAATTCTGTCAGAAAATGCAACACTTCTCTCAGAAAATTGTTCCAATTGCAAATGCTTTGGTATTTGGTATAATTTGTATTCAGACACACCTGGGGTAAGTAACAGGTGTGGGCAATATAGTAATCACAACCAGTTAAAATGGAGAAAAGTTGACTCAACCTTCGTGTTGTGTGTCACACTAAGCATGGAGAAAAGAAAGAAGTGTAAAGAGTTGGCTGTGGATTTGAGAGAAAAAATTGTGGAAAAACATGGACAATCTCAAGGCTACAAGTCCATTTCCAGAGATTTTAATGTTTCTGTGTCCACTGTGCACAATATCATCAAGAGGTTTACAGACCATGGCACTGTTGCTAACCTCCCTGGATGTGGACAGAAGAGCAAAATTAATGAAATAATACAACAAAGGATAGTTCAAATGGTGGATAAAGAACCCTGATTAACTTCTAAACAAATTCAAGCTGATCTGCAGAAAAGGGACGCTACGGTAGGAGGCCCAGGAGGACACCACTGCTGACACAAAGGCATAAAAAAGCAAGACGAGTTTGCCAAAACTTATGTGACAAAACCACAATCCTTCTGGGAGTACGTACTGTGGTCAGATGAGACAAAAGTAAAGCTTTTTGGTAAAGGACATCATGGCACTGTTTACAGAAAAAGAAAAGAACACAGTCCCTACAGTCAAACATGGTAGAGGTTCAAAGATGTTTTGGGGTTGCTTTGCTGCTTCTGGCACTGGATGTCTTGACTGTGTGAACGGTATCATGAAATCTGATGATTACCAAAGAATTTTGGGGTGCAATGTAGTGGCCAGTGTCAGAAAGCTGCGTCTCCACCAGAGGTCATGGGTCTTCCAGCAGGACAATGACCCGAAACACTTCAAAAAGCACTCAGAAATGGTTACAAACGAAGCACTGGAGAATTCTGAAATGGCCAGCAATGAGTCCAGATCTGGATCCCATAGAACACCTGTGGAGAGATCTCAAAAGAGCAGTTGGAAGAAGACATCCTTCAAATCTGAATGACCTGGAGCAGTTTGCAAAAGAAGAGTGGTCCAAAATTCCAGTAGAGAGGTGTTACTCATTTATGGTTACAGGAAGCAATTGGTTTTAGTTATTTTTTCCAAAGGGGGTGCTACCAAATATTAAGTTTAGGGTGCCAATAATTTTGTCCAGTGCATTTTTGGGTTCTGTGAAGAATTGTATCAGATTTGACTTTTCTTCTGTTTTTTGGTGTTGTTCCAATGCAAACAAAAAAAATAAACATGTGAGTACCAAAACATTTGCAGCTGCAACAATTTTCTGAGAGAAGGGTAGCATTTTCTGACAGAATTGCAAGGGTGCCAATATTTTTGACCATGACTGTATATGTAAGCATGTATGTATGTATGTACATATTTTAAAAGTCACTTTTTCACTAAATAAACACTTAATAGAAAAAACACCTAATCATTTCAACTTACATACACCAATATTACACAATAATCAGCAATGTGTAATTACAGATAATTTTACATAAACATTTTATTATACAAAAAATAAGTGATGAGTGATGCAAATGAATCACTGAGTGAGAGTGAGTTTAGAATCAAATGAATCGTACTTCCCAAATCTTACACTGATATGCTGCTGATGTTTGAACGACATCTCAAGAGACAAATGAACTATGAAACTAGTTTAATGACACAAACTTCAGGAAACGTATTGACTAAACTGTACTGAAACCATCTTGGTTTTCTGTTGGCGCTCTTCCACTGAGTGGTACCACTCGGCTCGGCTCGCATTTCACACCACCGAATCAAGCTCTCACTGGATCCGCTCCTTGCCTATCAACAAGAGGAACGTCTGTACTTCCTCAACAGACCACAAAACATCCATTTTTTTTTATTGAAGAAGAGGAAAAAAAAAAGCAGCCAAACCTTCCCTGGCTGTGCTGATTTGAATCGAGAGGGGGTCTGGTGTCTCATGTTTTAAGTTCAAAGTTCGATTTCCTCCGACCAATCATTGACCAGTAAGGCTTTACATGTCACATTTGATAACGGTACATATGAGCCCTAGACATAGCTGTCAGATCTAAGTGAAATGTAATTGTGTGGTTACCGTGTTTTTTGGGCAGGTCCACAGTGAATTTGTGCAGCACTTCTCTGGTGTTTCCCTGTAGAGTCCCAAACAGAGCTCCACTACCATCAATAACTATGAATCCAAACTTACTGTCGTCTGACAATAACGCCGTCAGAGCCTAGAGAATGACAGACAATCACTCAGCAATCTCAAGTATATTAAGCTTTATGAAACACGCTTGATTTGGACTGTGATTTTACCTCAGTGTGGAACTTGTTATCACAGAGGTACAAAGAGGTGTTGATGGGTTTGAATGGCTCAAAGTCAATGTTGACTTTCTTTTCTTTGCCTTCTTCAGTCACAATGGTGCCACAGTAAACCACCAGACCATTATGGGGCACTGCAAACACACACCAAAACCAGATGAAACTCCAGCTGTATGTTTGTTAAAGCCTGAAGAACTAGAAGAGTGTGGACTCTACATGTAATTCGACATGAACAAACAAATGTAATATTTGAGTATAATAAATGTCAACATGAAATGGTGTGCAAAACCCATTTTGTGTCTGTACTGTAACACATTTCCGGGTGAAACAGAATATTTAATGCAATAAAAGTAACTGCAAGACATGAATTAATCAGATCTTGCTCAAATCTATAATTTTTTGCTATTACTGCTATAGACTTTAATACATTAATTAATTATTTATTTACTTTCATTTCAAATGTATTTTACACACTGAAACAGTGAAGATTCAAAAAAACAACAAAATTCAAATGTATTAATCATCACTCAAATAAAAACTGTTATATAAACTGCACATACGGCAATATTATTAACTTTTAAATAATATAATTACAGTTTTTGTCCAATTCATTGCTGAGATATAAACATTCAAAAGGTGGCTGTAACTGTAAAATGACAGATTTATTAAATTAATTGTAAATAATGAAAAGAACAGGTTTAGTAACAATATAATTAATATGTAATAGAGTGCATATATTTGCACCATTTCGGTCAATGATTTCTGCCCTCCGATACTGTTGTGGCCAAAACCATTTCAGTTTGTGGCGAAAATGTTTTGATTACTGAAATGTGACCATGGACTACAAAACCAGTCGTAAGTGTCAATTTTTTTAAATTGAGATATATTCATCATTTGAGAGCTGAATGAATAAGCTTTCCATTATTGTATGGTCAATATTTGGCCGAGATACAACTATTTTAAAATCTGGAATCTGAGGGTGCAAAAAAAAACCCCAAAACTAAATATTGAGAAAATCACCTTTAAATGTGTCCAAATGAAGTTCTTAGCAATGCATAATAATAATCAAAAATTAAGTTTTCATATAATTACTGTAAGAAATTTACATAATATCTTCTTAATATCCTAATGATTTTTTGCATTAAAAAAAATATAATTTTGACCCATACAATGTATTTTTGGCTATTGCTACAAATATACCCGTGCTACTTAAGACAGGGTCACAACACAAACATCTACATATAATACGTAATTGGCGAGATTTCATACATGACCTACGACAGAACAGATAATTGTTCATTGGTTACTGTGAATTTCCCTTCTACAGGTGCATCTCAAAAAATTAAAATATCATGAAAAAGTTCATTTTTTTTTAATGCAACTAATTTTAAAAACTGAAACTTTCATATAGTCTAGATTCATTACATGTAAAGTAAAACATTTCAAAAGTTTGATTTCATTTTTATGATTAGAGCTTATAGCTCATGAAAGTCAAAAATTCAGTAAATGTTAGAATATTTACATTTGAATTTCATTAAATGACCATTCTTATAGTATAAATTCCGTGTATCTCTTGTTCTTTAAAACCACACCAATGGGGAAGACTGCTGACTTGGCAATGGTCCAGAAGACAATCACTGACACCCTCCACAAAGAGAGTAAGTCACAGAAGGTCATTGCTGAATGGGGTGGCTGTTTACAGAGTGCTATATTAAAGCATACTAAATGCAAAGTTGACTTGCAGGAAGGAAGAAATTGGGTAGGCAAAGGCGCACTAGCAACAGGGATGACCGCAAGCTTGAGAAAACTGTCAAGTAAAGCCAATTCAAACACTTGGGAGAGCTTCACAAGGATTAGGAATCTATGGATTCACAAGGAATCCATGGGATATTTTCAAAAGAAAGATGAGAAACAGTCAATCCGAAAAATATATAAAGGAACTGAAGGCTCAGTTGTGCCTCAGCAGTGCCACAGGCTGATCACTTCCACGCCAAACCTCACTGATGCTGTATTTTGTCCCAGGAGCAAGTCATGTGCTGTAATATGTGCTGCTGACCAAGTATTGAGTGCATAAATGAACATACTTTAAAAAAAAAAAACTTGAACTTTTCTTTTCTGCAAATCCGTTTTTTTAATGATCTTAGGAAATATTCTAATATTTTGAGATACTGGGTTTTTGACTTTTATGAGCTGTAAGCTTTTTCATCAAAATTATATTTTACTTTACATGTAATGAATCTAGAATATATGAAAGTTTAAGTTTTTAAAATAAGTTTACAATTTAAATGAACTATTTCATGATATTCTAATTTTTTGAGATGCACATGTATTTGCCATAGGAGACATCAGACATTAAGGTAAAATAAGCTCTATTTTAAATAGACAAACTTAAGTACAAAGTGATTGTGCAGAACAATATAAGGATATACATTTAGAAAACAAATAGTGTTTATTCGGAAGGTCATGATGACTTATGATCAAAGCACAATAGTGCCTTTTAAATACCTGTTTTCATGATCAACTCAATAATGTGATGTGGGTGGACAGAAAAACATAAGCCTTTGTCTTAAATGGCCTTCTTAAAAATGCAGGTGTGTTTGGTTGTGGAATTAAAGACAAACACACACCTTTGTTGTAGAGTTTGAGTCTCTGCTGCACTGAAGTAATGGCTCCCAGCACCGACAGCCGGTTCACTCGACTCTTGATGTTTGATGCCGTACCGAACTCATCCGCTAACATCTTGGCCACTCTGGAGATCTGATCTTTAGGAGGAATGATGAGCGAGATCATGCTGGTCCCATTACTGACAGAGAGAGAAACAAATACCAATGTTATTCATTTACATTTATGCATTTGGCAGAAACCCATAAACATGACCATTCCTAGCACCATTATCTACTGATAGAGACACAGGAATAGATATTTAACTTAATAAAACCATCAAAATGACAAATTACTGTTCATGTCTATCTTTCTTCAGTCATAAAGAAATGATGTTTTTGAGGACAACATTTCAGGATTTCTCTCCATACAGTGGACTTCTATGGTGCCTGTGAGTTTGAACTTCCAAACTCATTTTCTTCTCCAACTTCAAAATCATCCTACATCACTGCAAAAGTACCAACCCAGTGTTTACAAAGTGAATGTGCAAAGATCATCAAAAGCCCTTTACAAAAAAAAAGTTAAAACAGCGATGTAGGACAATTCTGAAGTTAGAGAAGAAAATGAGATGGGAGTTTTTCGACCTACCCTAACTGTCTTTAACCAGAAAAAAACAAAGTTCACGCAGAGCTAGATAAGACAAACATTTGACGTTTAAAAGTATATAAATTGCCTTGTTTTTTTTGTTTGTTTAGAAAATAGGCAATCGTTTCACTAGATAAGACCCTTCTTCCTCAGCTGGGATGTTTCAGAGCCCTTTGAAGCTGCATTTAAACTACATTTTGGAAGTTAAAACTCACGGACGCCATAGAAGTCCATTATATGGAGAAAAAAAATCCTAAAATATTTATCTCAAAAAACAATTTCTTTACGACTGAAGAAAGAAAGACATGAACATCTTGGACGACAAGGGGGTGTGTAAATTATCTGTAAATTTTTGTTTTGGAAGTGAACTTCTCCTTTAAGGCAGCATCCTACTACATAGTCACCAATACTTCAATATGCATAAAAGCAGAGAAATATTGCTTTTTAATTTTTTTTAATACTATTCTATATTAAGCACTTCATAACTGAAAAAAAAAAAAAAAAAAAAAATACTATAGAAACAATTTTGGTAACACTTTACAATTAGGTTCCATTAGTTAATGTATTAACTAACCTGAACAAACAATGAACAATACATTTATTCCAGTAGTTATTAATTTTTGGTAATGTTAGTTAATAAATATACAGTCATTCATTGTTAGTTCGTGTTAGTTCACAGTGCTTTAACTAATGTTTACAAACACAACTTGTGATTTTAATAATGCATTAGTAAATGTTGAAATTAACATTAGATTAATAAACGTGTAGAAGTATTGTTCATTCTTAGTTCATGTTAACTAAAGTAGTTAACTAATGTTAACTACTGAACCTTATAGTAAAGCATTACCACAATTTTCACTGCTATTAAATCTCACAAAATACCAAGGAATTGACAAGTATCATAAACATACAATATTTAAGTGATAATGAAAAGTCAACATTAAATTGTCATTTGCAAACAATTTTATTTCTGTAATGTGACACTTGCCAGGGTGACATTTTCAATGAGATAAAATGACATGAACTGACCAGATCTTTCTCAAATCTTTCATTATTTGCCATTACTTGAGTTTTTAATGACTACTTTTCTAACAAATTGGGGGGGAAATGGTGTAGAAGCTATTTTTAATTTAGAAATTGCTAGTAAATTTCACAAATAATTGGGTCAAAGATGAAACGTCCCATTTCTGTGTCCGCACCAAATGAAATTTACGAAAGTGATTTTATATATACATAGAAAGCATATTAAATGCAAGTAAAGTGTCTACTTTAAAGTTTCAAATAACTTTTGTGAAAATAAAATGTCAAAATATGAGTGAAAATGATGTTCCAGTGTCATTAAAACCTAGTGTTTTGAGGGATAGTGGCAAAGACTGGTAACAATTAATTAGTACTTTAGGGCTGCACTTTGATACTTAAACAGAGACTTTTAATATCTAATGATTCTTGTCCCAAATATAAAAGATTTTATGTTATATGATCTATTGTTAAACTGTCACTGCATGACATTTTTGTGATTGTCTTCTGTAAATCATGGTGAAGATGTATAATAATCATTACTTTTGCACAGAAAAAAAATAAACAGGATACACTTTTAGTGTTTTGATGCTAGAAAACTGTTTTTTGTCCTTGACCTAATTACAAAGAATCAGCAAGTAACCCATTAAATGAAGGGTGAAACTATTAAACAGAAATAGAATGGTATTTTCTTGTAAAACATACTCCAATAATATTCGTTTTATTTACAAATTGGGTAGCTCACTAGTTATTAGAACAAAGTCTGACAGTCGCAGAGAGGTCAAATGCTTTAGTATTTTCAGCTGACAAAAGTGGCATTTCTAGAGTTTTCTTACACAAACCACTGAGATTGACTTCAAACGCTGGGTTTACACCAACCACACTGAGCTGTGAGGAGTTATCAGGGTCACGCTGGTGCCAAAACACAGCGACAGACCAACACGCTCTGGTTTATTTACACACACACACACGTGGCATGAAGGTCAGCGGCACGCAAGCGTGAAAACAAAGAGTTTCATTTTCTGATGTGGGTTTCAACTCGACTTTATGTGCATGTGAGCATTAATTACTCTTCTATGTACATACAGAGAAGTTACCCTTGAATAAAGGTCTGTATTGTTGTTGTGACACTCAACATAGCTACCTGTCAGAATGACAGCACAAGTGTCATGCCAATGACTCTTCTTCAAATAGACTGATGTACGCTTGCCTTACCCTTGATAAAGTGCTCACGAATCCACAATCTTCATCCAGCAAAGCATTTCCTTTCTATTAAACTACCAGTGTTCCAAAACCCACAACAAATAACTCCCAAAAAGTAGGTACCAGGCTCAAATCCAACAAAAGCTGATCATGAACAATCACAACTGTGTCCTTGAGCAAGACTCTTATCTGAACCTGTAATAAATCCACCGATTAATGAGTACTTATAGTCATTGTGAGGAACAAAACACACCCGTTTGAAACTCGCTGTGATTAAAAACTCAAGCACACACACAAGAAGGTCTGAAGTATCTGACACCATCATGAAAGTTGCCCGGCCCTGGAGTAACTTGTCATTAGTGCCGTTTACCAAGCCAGGAATCACCATTACCATTGCTCATACTTAAACGTTAGGGATTAGGAAGAAAACCACATTAAATTTAACTGTGTGTGTGTGTGTGTGTGTGTGTGTATGTGTGTGCACCATCCTTCAGCCCTTCTGCTCCAGATATGACTTCCATGATATATACAAAATGTCATTTTTATAAATACATGAATCTTTTTTGGGTTTGAAACTACAACATTTCAGTTCCCAGTCCATAAGTCAACCACTAATCTAACTAACACAATATTAAAACATTTTTATTTAGCTTATCTTTCATTTACCGTCAATCACACACTTCCACACAAACTCTCTCACCCTCTCGCCGCTTGCAGACTCTTGATGAGTTTCTTGATCTTCCAGATCTCCACATTTCTGTCCGCCCCGTTCGGATCATCTGCCATCTTCAGTCCTACAACAGCGGGGAAAAAAAAACTACCGTTAAAACCAAGACCGACCTGACCTGTGTGCGCGTGCGTATGTGTGTGTGTCCGGCCCGGACGAGTGCGTCCACACTATCGCCCGATGATCGGTGATTTGACGCCCCTCTTCGCTCTCCAAGGCCGCACTAACAAGAAAGTACCACAAAGTACCATGGTATTACCCTATTTTCTGACACGTACCCCGAAGGTGTTATTGTATCCTTTGAAGTACCATATAAATAGTACGTTACATGTCGAAGTACACTAACAATATACTCCAGATCCTCTTTAAAACCACTTATAAACCTGCAGGTAGCACATTTATACATTATAAATACCTGAGACTCTCTCTCCGGTCCGCCGGTTTTGGTCTGTCGGTCTCTTCTACCCGCGTCACGCCGCCGCCGGTTCCTGCGGATACACGTGGAAGGAGGAGCTTCAGCGATTTCACTTCCTAGTTACCTGCATAGAAACCATTGGGCGCCACGTGAGTCTAGCGGTGTTCAGTGAGACGTACAGCGGTTGTTCCTACAGGGGGCGCTCGGTGGTCCAGAAACACGTTTTTTAAAATGCTTTATTATTTCAATGGCACAATAACAAGAAGAGAAAGAGAAAAAGAAAATTACATAAAATTAAATGCTTTCAGAGCATTACATGTTCTCAGTGCTTTTTTTCCCCCCAAGAGATTTCCATATAATTTAAAGTCATTAATAAAATGGGAAAATTTGGTCTCTGAGCCCACTTTTTCTTATGTATATGGTATTTTCCTAATACAATAAGCAAATGTATGTTGTTCTTTGCAATTCAAATGTTAATTTTCTGTCTAAAAAAGCACATCAAATATACAAGTTTCTATCATACATTACATTTTTGTGTTAATATAGAACTCCACATCCACCCAAAATAATCTTGAGTAAATACAATGAAAAAAAAAGCAAAATAATGTCTTTTTCTTGACCACAAAAATCACTGGTATATGACATATTAAGCTTAAATCTTTCCAAAACATGTTTTGTAGGATCAATTCTATGAAGTATTTTGTAAGACACTTCCTTAATTTTGTTATTTGATCTCAAAAATAAATAAATAAATAAATAAAAAGATTATTCTGATCCCAGCAGAAGGGTGGATTCTAGGAACAAAAATGTAACAAAACTTTAAAACGGGTCCAAACAATACAACATTTTATTCCTAAAAAAGAAAAAGAAAAAAGAAAACAGCTAAAAGTACTTAAGCTGGTTGGCTGGTCTTAGCTGGAAATAGCTGGCTTCAGCTGACCAACTAAGCAGGCTGGATGAACAGCTAAAACCAACCAACTAGCTTAGGCTGGTTTTTAGCTTTTTCAGCAGAGGCATCCCCAAGCAGCTGTCAATATCAAACAAAAATATTATACTTAATTTAAAGTTTTCTCTCTTTTTTTTTTTTTTTTAATCACTGACTGCAAACTACACTGGCACAATCATCAGAGATAGACCAGTCAGAGGTAGTTATTTGTGTAAATGCATGCAAAACTAGGATTCAAAACATTGGCATTTTTTTCCCCATCTCTCCCCCTCTTATTTTATTTTTATTTTTATTTTTTTTTCCCCATTAACATGTCCCTTTAGGGGCTCTGTAGAGCACTAGTAATTCAGATTTGTAAATCTGAAAAAGTGCTCATCTAGATCAGGGCGATCCAATCCAATTTTGCTTTGTAAAACCAGCACAAAAGTAAGATTGGTTACCTGACCCTAGATTTAATGGAACATAAAATATATTAAATATCAAATATATATAATGGCAATGCTTCAGCAGCATGGTTGAATAAAAAATATCACATATGAATAGAGATACAAAGAAACTTTTACAGACACTGAATTGATAAAATACAATGGAGAGCTCGTAGACAAAACATCCGGGCCGCGATAAGCCCCGCCTACTGTATATTGACATTCCATTCTAGCCGCTTATTCTATTTCTACGGTAGAAAAAGCGTCAATGCGTCGTTTTGATTGGCTAAGAATTGTGTCGGAAAGAGGAAATAAGCGTAATTTAATCGCGAAGGGGCGCATGGGAAATGTATTTTTTTATGTTGTTCAGTAGAAATTATTGGTTTAAACAGCATGATGCATACCTGTATTATTTACTTCAAGGTAACTAGAAAAGCTATTATCTAAGTACGTGTTTAATAATAATAATAATAATAATAATAATAATAGCCTGGTTGCTATGTGTCTTTCCTGGTAGTTTTAGCTACAGATATAGTCACAAAATTAATAAATTATAACATGCAATATATTAAAAATGGTGGTGATATGAGTATGTATAAAGTAATAATTCGTTTTCAATTTGGCTAATTTTATTGGTAGGATGATGAAAAGGGGATATAATTTCTCAGTTTGTCGTATGATGTGTCTCATTGTCACCAGCAGAGGGAGACATTGTCTCTCACATGTCGCAACACTGTTTAACTTTCTGCAGAATCCACATTGTGAAATATATTTTGCATATATTCTGAAGTGATGATAGTGAGAAATGTTTGGTAGATTTAGAACTGAAATATGAAGACTTATTTTTTTTGTTTTTCAGGACTTTGTCTGTATATTTCTGTATATTTTGGACTAATGTTAGTGTTACAATCCAGTGCAGTTAATTAGTGCACACCCTGATGAAAAAAAACAGCATATGCTGGTTAGGTAGGTTTTGATGCTGGGATGCTGGTTTTAGCTGGTTTATTCTGGTCCTTCGCTGGTTTATGCTGGTCATGTGCTGGTCCAGGACCAGCATAAACCAGCTAAGGCCCAGCTAAAACCAGCATCCCAGCATCAGAACCTACCTAACCAGCATATACTGCTTTTTTCAACAGGGAATTGTGTCTGTTGTCAGTTTAATCACTTAATAAAACATACAAAATGTTACAAAACATACAAATATGTGAATGTGTTTTGTTGGACTGGAATACATGGAGGGCAAAATGACTTTTTAAATTCTTTTAAAGATATATTTACATTTTTTAAATATATTTTTAAAAATCTATGAAAAAATGCCCCAAAATAGGTCTATATTGATAGAAAATATATTTATGTATATTTTGAAAAAAAAAAAATAAATAATATATTTGTGCTTTCCCGGCTAGCCAACAGGGAGCCAGAACTGTAAGCTGGGTATTAAAAATATGTGTGTTCACACAATTCACACTCCAGTTGGAACAACTGAAAGTACTTTGAACATTTAGCATGTTTATATTTAGTGTTTTTCTGTTAACACACACTTAAGCCTGTTTCCCTTGCACAGGCCAAGAAAATCCCAGCTGAAACTGTCTGTGATGATAGCGATTTAAGGACAATAATCTCAGTAATTCTCAGCTCAAACACTTTTGAACACCCTGAGACTAAAGCGCACACTCTCTGGCGCTGATGCTCGGGTTATTTTGGGAAGGCTTGATGTGTCTCCTGGAGGGTGTGAGGACGTTTGCTCCCGGTGAGAGTCAGGTCAGCGTTTACGAGCCCAGAGACTGCAGCACTTATCAGAGGAGGCAGATGGTCATTACCACCGCATGAGAGCCTGGTGCATCAGCACACCAATTATTACACTATCAACATCTGAATGATGTTTTAACTATATGTCGAATTAAATGTCAGCTCTTTTATTCTGGAAATAAATAATGATTTAGCAAACAGATGGATGAGGGGTTACAGGAGGGCCTGTGTTCTGCTGATTGTGCATTTCTATATCTATAAATTAAAGCATCCACCTAATTTTTAATGTGAGGCCACAGTCTCACTAGAAGTTGTTAGAGGTTTGATCAGATCACTAGAAACACTAGAAATATTAATAACGCTTGACTTCAGTCAAATATCAACATGCTGTTTCTCTATCGCAGCTTTCGGAGGACAAATCCCAAACTAAACAGCAGAATTAAGACAGCCATTAGCTGGATAAACTCACCATGAAGCATCTTTGAGACAAGCACAATTATAAATGCAATTTTCAGATCTCTCCCCAAATGATTTGAGCAGGAGCAGGTCTAATCTGGTTTGCTCTTCCTCCATCATTTCATTGGATGTTCTGGGGTAATTTTAGAGGCCTTTTGGGCCGCCGCGCATCCAAGTCAAAAACTCGGGCCAACAGATTTGTTCCAAATGGAAAAGCTTGGTACCAGATGACTCTGAGAGGAGTGATAGATCGTTGCGGGGGAGACGCGGGTGCTTTCAGGCCCTGCCAGCATCTTCTGGCAGAGAGGATGCTGGGTAATGGGCAGAATTCATGCTTCAGATATGCAAATGTGTCTCAAGCACAGATGACCTCCTTTAGTGCTGTCAGTATGCTCGAAAAATCCCATGATGCAGCAGTTTCAGTGACATGTCGGCTCATGCAAACGCTTCCTCAGACGCCTTAGATATCAGACTGCATGTCACACACGAGCTGTCAACATGACAAGATCAAATGGAGACTAATAGCTGCCGTCTGCAGAGGAACTGATGCGATTATGTGTCAACAACAGCGCGTCTCTCCACTGGCACTAATTGATCAGACATGATTTCCCATTATTCCTTTGTCTTCATTGCTGTCATGGTTGTGGTTCAGGGTTAAGGTCAAAGGTCATGTTTATTAATGTAACACTTTATTTAATACAGATTCAAAGCAGCTTCACAGAAATAAACAGGAAAACAATAAATATTTAAATAGCATGTTTTAAAGTTCATCAATATTAAAAACAAAATTTAGGAATTCAGCTATAAAAAAAAACCCAAAAGCATCATTAGTAAATTCAATTTAGTTTAAAGAATCAGTTCCGCTAAAAAACTGTCACTATTAACAATAGTGTGATTAGAATCAGTTTAGTTCAATAACGTTGTCAGTGTTGCAAAATTCATCAATTATAAAAAAAAAATCAATTTCGATTGTAAAGTAGTTCTAAAAAAGACAATACCATAATTATTAAATTCAGTTAAGTTTAATGAATCAGTTCAGCTCAAATTATTAAAGTGCTCCTATTATGCCATTTTAAAGGTTGCTAATATTGTTTTATGAGTCTCCTAAAACAGGTTTACATGTATGCAAGGTCAAAAAACACTTAAGTTTTCTCCAAAAATAGATTTAATTTGACCTCATTTCTAAATGATTCGCAAACGACTCGTGCAAAGCAGTTCGAAGAATCAGTCTCTCTAAACCACTCCTTTCCGTGAGCCCTCACTGCTGTGATTGGTCAGATGGTGCAGTTCTTTATGATTGGTTTACCGCATACAGCTCGTGTCTGAAAACAAATTGCACATTGCCACAACTGAGGGTGTTTTCACACTTGGGTCCTCTTTAAAAGAACTGAACCCAGACCCCTTTAAGTGGACCAAGAGGTGGACCAAGTGAAAAAGGACCCAGTTTTCTTTATGTTCACACTGTCACTGTGCCTGAAAGAGAACTCAGATCCTTTTTTGGTCCACTTAAGCAGTAATGGTGTCTCAGACCTCTTTGTGTTCAGACTGTTGCTTTTTAGATCTAGTCCAGTTCAGTGTTTGATAGCTGACATTATGGCCTCCAAAATTTGGATATTTTTATTTATATATATTTATTTTGATTTTTTTTTCCCTTGTTTTTGTAATCATGTTTATTTCACAGCACACAGGGTTTCCTGCAGGATTTTTAAGCACAAATTTAAGCCTTTTCAAGACCTGCACAGATAAAATTATTGTCAAAGTTAAGCAATTATGAACATTTCACTTTAGCTGTAAAGCAGCAAAATGACAATAGTTTCAATATTAAAATAAGTTTAGTGACTATCAATGTTGCAAAAATCATCAATTATGCAGCTATTTCAGCTGTAAAGGACCTCTGCAGAACACATTAGTGTCATTATTAAGTTTAATTTAGCTGTTGATTCAATAACAGCATTAATGCTGCAAAATTCATAAATTCTGAAAGAGGTTTGATTTTAGCTATAAGCAGCTCTACTGAAGACAACATTATTCATTATTCAGCTCAGTTCAACTCAATGTTGATTCAATTATATATTAGCTGTCTTTTAAGGTCACAGTTAGAACTACTGTAGATTTACACATCACTGCAGTTGTCATTATTTTGTACTGTAGAGGTTCTGAAGAATTTTCAGAAAAGACAAATCGTTTACATGTACCCTTTTAATGCGATTGTAATGAGATTTTGGCCGTATTGCGATTAAACTTTACCTCATGTAAACGCAATACTTCGATCTAAATAATGCGATTGAGCTCATAATCGCAGCAAGCATAATCGTATTAACATAGGTGGCGCACTCCTATTTTAATCGAAATATACAAGCATGTAAACACCTTCATCGCATTATTGCCCCTCTGACCAAAGTGTGCTCGTGACATACTGGGCTGTAGACTGCGACCAAAATGGTCGTATTTGCGATTTTTGAGAATGTGCGAGTTAAAATTTGATGTGGTCGCATCGGTTGCAGAGCTGCGGCACATAGGAGTCAGAATTCACCTGATTACGTGCTCTCAGTGCTAGCGCTTCAGGTGTAGAACCTGGTGCGTCAGTGCGAGCGTGAAGTTGCGCGCAGCGCGCGGCAAAAGTTACGCGAATATTGAAGAAACTATGACGGACGGAGGATTTGGTTTTCAAGCTTAAGTGAAGTAAAAGACCGCTTCTTAAACCGAAGAAGGTAAAGATGTTGTTATTATTCTGAAAAATGTTTTTACCTCACCTTACGCTATGGATGCTTTCTTTGATCTATTTCATTTATTTGATTCCTCAGTGTATGTTAAACATTCTGTACTTTATTAGTCGGTAGCTATATAATACAGCATGTGGTGTAAGCCATGCTTCATCTTATTCGTTTTTGTTAAACGTTATGTAAGATGGTTTGTCCTTGTATCCTACTGTTCTAATACTGTTGTAAATTTTAATTATCAATTAATCTATCTTTTTGTTTTAGTTTTAAAACGTTAAAGTTGTTTAGTAGCCTAAGCAAATCAGACAATTATCTTTTCTTGTAAAATGTGAAAACAACACCTCAAATTCGAAAGCATCCAAAGCCCGGCTTATAACATAGCAAAAGAGGAACTCCCTTTCACAAAACTGAAATCACAAATAATAATACTGATGAAAAAGAACGAGTTGAATGTGAACCAACTGAGAAGTTTAGTGGCAAAAGAGCAACCAGTGGGTAAAATGAGTTTCGAGCCCTGACGTGAATGACCTGACATGCACCTAATAGGCA
The DNA here is from genome assembly GCA_012976165.1 of Labeo catla. Lineage (NCBI taxonomy): Eukaryota > Metazoa > Chordata > Actinopteri > Cypriniformes > Cyprinidae > Labeo > Labeo catla. The sequence goes on from VONZ01000076.1 coordinate 1,470,431, forward strand.
GATTAGAAACGATTTCGGGGAAGAAAGCATCGCATTTCTGGGGAGCCGAGGAAACAGTTCATGTTGACCAAATAAATAACCATGTAGCAAATAATACGAATAATGGAAATTGCATGTAAATTGGAGTGAAGAGTATGATGTAAACATCATAATGCGATTAAGTCTTTATTCTGATTGTTGGAAATAATCGTATTATTCGTGCGCATGTAAACATAGTTTTTTTTTTTTTTTAATTATTATAACATGCACTGATGAATCATGAGACCAGACACATTTTTTAAAAATGTAAACACAATCAGGCTCCGTCCAAAATCGCAAGTCTTCTTCTCCTAAGTAAGTAATTTTTTTAAAATAAGTCATTACTCTGTACCCTTGAAAATAGTACATTCTATACAGTATGAATTTGAATGTAATCTGAACATACTACATTCACCATGTTGTCATTGTCACGTCACCTACCAGCATCAGTTGGGTCCTGTCACTGCAATTTATAAATTCTCTCCTGTGGCCTGATGGGATAGTAAAATGTCCATCATGTGCACACTTGAGAATCACGTCGGAAGTAATAGGTCATCCAGGTACATTTTGCCTACTCATACTTCTTTTGTCACAAATTTCTTTTCTACTATATAGTATGTGATTTCAGAAGCATACCCTCAGTTGTTTGTATCCTGTTGACCTTAAGGTCAGATATCAGAGGTCAGGGTTAAAGGTCAAATTGAGTGTTATGATTCAAGGTTAACATTTGTTTTAGTTGCAAATGTGTGTGAAAAGACCTAACAAATGTTAGCAGTAAAATCTGTCAGATAGAACAGAGAAACAAAGCTCATGAGTGACTCACCTGAATTACACACACAGTCTGTCACTGTTCCAGTCTGCTCTAGTTTCCATCTGCAGCCATCTGCTATTATAGAATTCACTCAGAAAAGGCCTAAATTTAAGATTTATGTATTTGCATATAAAGTTCCCATGCATTTGGATTACACAACATTTTAATATAAGCTAAAGAACTTTGTGCATATTTATCAGACAAACAACAATGAAACAGGTCAGGTTTCTGCACTCTAAATAAACAAGTAAATAAATAAATCATGACATTGTTTATAATCAACTTTTTGCATCTATTTCATTTTATTAAACTTTTTAATAAAAATACATTTTAATAAAAAAAAAATTTAATACAAATGAATTGTAATAAAAATCTAATTTATTTATAAATATTTTATTATTATTATTATTTTTATAAAATGCTGTTATTCAAACTGGTTAGAATCAGTTATTCAGCTATATTCAGTCAGTTTGTTAGAGATTGAAACAAATTTGGATTTACTGATGATACAAATAAATATTATTTAAAACATATACAGTTTTTAGTACTTTTGCAGAAATCTAACCTGATGTATGACTGACAAATATGCATCAATATGCATAAAGGAAAAGTTCACTTCCAAAACAAAAATTTACAGATAATTTACCCCCTTGTCGTCCAAGATGTTCGTGTGTTTCTTTCTTCAGTCGATAAGAAATTATGTTTCTTGAGGGAAAAAAATTCAGGATTTTTCTCCATATAATGATCTTCAGTGGTGTCCCGATTTTGAACTTCCAAAATGTAGTTTAAATGCAGCTTCAAAGGACTCTAAATGATCCCAGCCGAGGAAGAAGGGTCTTATCTAGTGAAACGATCAATTTTGTATATATTTAAGCACAAAAGCTTGTGTAGCACAGGCTCTGGCCTCCACGATGCTACGAATTAGTAATGGGTCATTCTTGAACGATTCTTTCATTTTGAACGAGTCTTCAGTTTGACTCGGGAAGAACGAGTCATTCGTGATTCGTTCAGTCGCGCATGCGCAACATCCTATTAGATTCTGTACTGGAATTAGTTCACCTGTTTCGAGTCTTCGGGTTTTTCGAGTCGTTTGTTCATCTTATGGGGCTCTCGAGTGATGAACAAACGACTCAAACCCGAAAACTTGTCAGATAGGAGCTAAGGTGAGCTAATCATAGACTAAAGACCCAGGTAAACAATGAATTAATCTTTTCTGTTTCTTATAGCATTATAGTTTTGTCTTGTTTGTAGTGTGGTCAATGTTTGTGTAAGCAGTAGATGTGTTAGGGAAGTAACATGTAACATTTTATTTATATTTTTCTAAAATTAACGAAATGACTCGAAAAAAGGTTTGTTCATTTTGCTAAATGAGACTCAAAGGTCCGAGTCGGTAAAATTATCCAAACTTCCCATCACTAATACGAATCATGTGTAAGTTTGTCATTTGTGTACTGAGTATGGCGAAAAACTCCATCTTATTTTCTTGTACAACTTGAAAGGAGGACATTGCTGTACATTTTTTGTTTGTAAACAGCGTTTGACTTACTTGCACTTTCTTAGTCTTTGCGTGTTCGCTTTGTAAACACTGGGTCTGTAGTTCTGTGTGACCTTTCGACGTGATTCAATTGTACGTAGCATTGTGAACGCGCATCCCAGAGCCTGTGCTACACAAGCTTTTGTGCTTAAAAAGTATAAAAAACGTTATTTTCCGAAAAAAATGACCGATCGTTTCGCTAGATAAGACCCTTCTTCCTCGGCTGGGATCGTTTAGAGCCTTTGAAGCTGCATTTAAACTACATTTTGGAAGTTCAAAATCGGGGCACCAATGAAGTCCATTATATGGAGAAAAATCCTGAAATGCTTTTCTCGAAAACCATAATTTCTTCATGACTGAAGACAGAAAGACATGAACATCTTGGATGACAAGGGGGTGAGTAAACTATATGTGAATTGTTGTTCTGGAAGTGAATCTTTTAAAAATGACCCCGCAGCTTAGTAACAGAAAAACTACCCAGCACCTAGGTAAAAAATATTAAAAATAACCCAATAAAATGACCCAACAAGTTAAACACAGTATTTGGATTAACAAAATAACCCAGCATTTTTTAAAGTGTATGTTGCATGTTTAATTCTTCTGCTTTTCTTCATTCATAAAGCAGCATGATTATTTGTGAGTGACAGAGACAGACCGAGTGTTACACTCACACGTACGGGTTGATGTGCTCTCGTCCAGCTCTCAGAGGATGTTATTTGTCGATCAGGTGGATGTGGATGTGTGTCTGGGTTATTTCAGGGGTGAGAGACGACATTCTCTCGGCTTTCAGGCTTGAGTTCACGATGCCTTCGGACTGATATAATCCCTCCAGGGACTCCACCGCGCATCTTACACTCAGTGAATCACGTCTTCCAGGAAACTCAATGAAAACTCTACCTCAACTCAAACACGTCGGCTTTGAGTTGTGTGACAGAGCAGCATGAAATGTTAAGCCTCCACAGACACGACTGCTGAACATGTCTGTCATGTAACACGGCTTTGAGCTGCTTTAACCGCAGAGAGGAACACAGTCTGAACTGTGGTGAAGTGTCTTTGCAATCAGACCTGGAATCAGCGTTTTCTTCATGTGAAAGTTGATTGTGTTTAAGAGTCTTTTTGTTCAGACCCGTTCATTTATTTAAACACACATCAAAATGCTTCCATAAAATATAGACTAGGTGTGCTACAGACGCATGAAAAATACATGACCACTGGTGCTCAGAAAAGGTAACTTTTCAATGTAAAATCAAAACATGTCAAGGTGCTTGTGGTGAAATGTAAAAAGCCTTTAATAAATTGGGTTACGCATTAGTTTTAATGATCCACGTCCAGTTTTGCCTTGGAATTTTTTGATTTTACATTAAAAAATGCTGTCTAAGCAGAACACTGTGAACATGTTTTAAATTGCTGAATTAAAATACACTTTAATATTTTTGGGAGGCGTTTTTAATTAATCGGAGAAAATAGTAAGTGGTGCAACCATCCTGAGATTGTAAAAATCTGTTTATTATTTATTATTAAAAATAATTTTAGAAATTAGCGAAGTAGTTGTTTAAAATATTACTTTTATTTATGTATTTATTCATTTATTAAATCAAAAGCTAAATTTGGAATAGCACACTAGCACTACTTACTAGTTTATATATATATATATATATATATATATATATATATATATCATTCTATTTGTATTTTAAAATATAAATAATTTAATATTTCTAATAAATAAATATATATATATATATATAATGGTTAATCAAAGGTTGAATATTTGTGCCAAATACAGACATGGCAAAAATACAGTAAGACTAGTATTCATAATTCAGCCTTTAAAATATCTAGGTGGTGTAACCATCTTGAGATTGTGCAAATCTGTTTAATATTATTATTATTATTATTATTATTATTACAAATAACTATAAAAATAGTGAAGCAGTTATTTAAAAATATTATTTATATTTATTTTTATTTTTGGTCAGTTAAATGCTGAATTTCGAATAGTGCACTAGCACTCTACTTTTACTTAAAAAAATGTAACTATTAAAAAAAATTATTATTATTATTATTATTATCATTATCATTATTATTATTATTATTATTATTTAGTAAATTGCTGAATTTGGAATAGCGCACTAGCACTTTTACTTACTACTTCGTTTTATTTTTTAGAAAATTATTTTTTTGAAGTGTATTTATACTTATATTTGTATTTTAAAATGTAACAAACATTTTTTTTTTCTAGTATAAAGGGGGTGAATATTTCTGCCAAATAAAACTAAAATTTAGTCAAAATATAGCAATTGTATTCAGATTTCAGCCTTTAAAATATCTAGGTGGTGTAACTATCCTGAGATCATAAAAAATGCTTTTTGTATTACTATTATTATTATTATTTAAAAGAAAACAGTGAAGAAGCTGTTTAAAAATATAAATATTTTAATAACAACTGTCTGGTGTTTTAAAGTCAGAATTGAAAATTTTTATTTAAAACATTTAAAAGGAAAGAAGTTCTAACAACTTGACACATTCAGTTTAAACTATAGATTTTTCCTGTTTATGATCTGGAACATCCTTATTTGGGATTGATCTTGTGTGTGTGTGTGTGTGTGTGTGTTTCTTCTTCATAATCTCCATGCGATCACTCCTGTCACATCTGACAAGAGCTGCTTTATGCTTCAGCTCTGAAATATTAAGTGGATTAATGAAGAATTTAAGAGCGTCAGTGTCATAAATATAAACAGGAGTTTTGAAGACAGTTGAGATCAGGCCAGTGCATGCGGGCTGGATTTGCCGTGACACTGCTGCAGGCGGAGCGCACAGCTAATCCTGACGCGCGTATGTGTGTGTGCGCGGAACTCAAGCAGCGAAGGTCAAACATGAGAGAAAGCAGGAGTTCAGTGCCTTTTTGGTTTGACTGACAGCCTGAATGAGGCCCTTATTCTGCCTTAATATGGCAGTGCGGGAAGAGCAGCACGTCCTCTAGTGGTTAGTGTATCTGATCCGAGCGAGAAACACCTGCCCTCCTCATCATTAGTGCAAAAAAACCTCTGAATTTATCTCCTCACAATCCACCTCTCAATATGAATGAGCTCGTGCTAGTTAAAGAGATCTGCCAAGGCAAAGATTAGCACATGGTTATGACTAGGGATTTTTCGAATCTCCAAATTAAATCCAAATGAAAGTTCAGTGTGTGCGTCGCCCTGCAATATCTAGAGACTAGACGATCAGGACTCTTCTCACATGCAGTAGAGCACATTTCCACCACATTTGGTAAAAAAAATCATGCTTTGGTAAATCACTTTTATGAAATAAACTGTCATAATTATGAGATGAATCCAAATGATGACATACTAAGTCATAATTCTAAGATGAAAATCATAATTATGAGAAAAATTTATTTTGAAATAAAAAGTCAAAATTGAGATCAACTGAAATTATGAGATAAAAGGCTGAAAATAAGTCAAACTTATAAGGTAAAAGTTAAATAAATTAATTAAATTAATTAAAATGATGAAAAAATGCATAATCAGTCATAATTAAAAAAATAAAATACATTTTTTAGGTCAATTTTATGAGATAAAAAGTCGAAATTATGCGATGAACTGAAATTATGAAAACGTCATTATGACAAAAGGTTGAAAATATAAGTCAAACTTACAGTTGAGGTCAAAAGTTTACACCCCCCTTTCAGAATCAATAATTTTTTAAATTATTTTACCAAAATAAGAGAGATCATACAAAGTGCATGTTATTGTTTATTTAGTACTGACCTGAATAAGATATTTCACATAAAATATGTTCACATGTAGTCCACAAGAGAAAATAATAGTTGAATTTATAAAAATGACCCTGTTCAAAAATTTACATACACTTGATTCTTAATGGAGTCATCGGATGCCCATTTTCCACAAGTCTTAATGAAAAGTCTATAATATACTTTGGTTAAAAATTCTCAATGGTTTTGTAAAACAACACCCTTTTTACCTTGTCAAAATCAGCTCTGCAAAAAATCCCATTCTGAGGGACTGTTCCTTTAAATGCAAATGAGCTCTGCTCGCCCCACCCCTCTCTTCTCTCTGTTGAGTGATGAGCCTGTTTATTTTAGCCACATTTGGTGCGTTTAGCCGCTAAACTTCCTAACTAGCATGTTATTAGGAAAGGTGATTGCAGAGATTCATAAAAAAAACCCTTACACTCACTTCTGCTGTAAGTGAAGCTGGATTACAAATGATTAGCGCGAACATAGACGGATATATGTAGATCGGGAGGCGCATTCCATTCACCAACAAACGTAATCAACTGCATCTTCAGCAGCTCAGATGTCGGGAGTAAATGACGACCACTATGTTCATTATTACTTCCAGCAACACAACACCTCAATCGCTTAATCAGAAATATTCTTGTCTAACTTACATCTCTGCTCCGGAATCGAAACAATGGAGGTCGGACTGTTACGGCTGGTCTGAGGTAAGACACTCATGTCAATCAACTGTCGTGGGAGCGGCCTCTGTGGGTGTGATGCCAGTCTCTTGTTTTTCCTGAACAGTTAAGCTGCCCGCTGTTCTTCAGGTCCCACACATTATCTGGTTTTTCAGCATTTTTATATGTCTGAACCCTTTCCAACAATGACTGTATGATTTTGAGATCCATCTTTTCACACTGAGGACAAACTGAGGGACTCATATACAACTATTACAGAAGGTTCAAACACTCACTGATGCTCCAGAGGGAAAACCATGCATTAAGAGCCAGGGGGTGAAAACTTTTGAACAGAATGAAGATGTGTACATTTTTCTTATTTTGCCTATATATCACTTTTTTTCTTTTAGTACTGCCCTTCCCCAGGGTTCAAATAAACAAAAACCCTAAAAAACCAAAGAAGTTGTTGGACCTGAAGGATTTTTCTGAAGAACAGCAGGCAGTTTAACTGTTCAGGACAAACAAGGGACTCATGAACAATTATCACCAAACAAAAAAACACAGCTGTGGATCATTCAGGTAACAACACAGTATTAAGAATCAAGTGGATGTAAACTTTTGAACGGGTTCATTTTTATAAACTCAACTACTATTTTCTCTTGTGGACTGTAAACTTTTATGTGAAATATCTTATTCAGGTCAGTACTAAATAAAAAATATAATTAACATTTTTAATGATTCTGAAAGGGGGATGTAAACATTTGACCTCAACTATATAAGGTAAAAAGTTTAAATAATGAAGATAAATTAAAATTATGAAAAAATGTATAACTGAGATAAAAAATGATGACATACTTAATCATAATTATAGGATTAAAATCACATCTTTTATCTGCATCTGAAAAGTCAAAATTATGAGATAAAAATACGTTGAAATTATGGAGATAAATTGAAACCTAAATTTAAATTAAAATTATGATTTTACAATTATGCAGGCTGACACGAAATACTACTGAGAGTTGAAATCGAGATAAAAATATGACATTTGTGATATAAAAATTCAAACTTATGAGATAAACTGAAAATATCAAACACTACATTGAAATTATTTTAATTATTGAGGCAAAAAGTCAAAATTATGAGATAAATAGATAAATACTAAATTAAAATGATAGGATATAAAGTTGAAATGATGAAATACTTAGTCAAAATTAATAGATTATTAAAATGATGAGATAAAAAGTTATATAAGCAGTCCATTTTTGCCATAGTTATGATTTACATCAAAATTCTGATTTACCAAAACAGTGGAAGTGGGACACAAAACTGGAAGAAAAACAAAAATCTTATTTTACCTTGTAATTCTATTCATCAAATCTGATTCCCCGTCATATTGGCCCATAATACGGGGCTATAACAGACTGATGCTTATTGCTGTCTCACTCACAGAGGGAACACACGTTCTGGCATATGTTGCGGCTACCCACAATCCCTCTGGAGACCTTTGAAACATCTCTCTTGTTTTCTGACGGACTCTGAAAGGGGACAAATTGACATGTTGAATGCAGGTATTTTAAGGAGTCCAGATGGTGCAAATTCCCACGTTACGGTCTGTAAATAAACTCCACGGCCGCCTTCAGCTCGAAATTGCTTTTATCGGAGGTGAGGAGCTGAGAGTGAGGAGATCCCACTTCAATAAAGATTTCTGGAACAAGAGGAATATTCTAGAATCCCACTGAAACCATATCGGTTAGCACGTCCTAAATGGAGCGAGGCGAGAGGGAAGCGCGTACGAGAGAACGAGTGGGCGACACAGACGCGTTTAGGAAGAGTGACTGACAAAATAATGGATTTTTCTGCCGGCCTAATGAATTAAAGCGTATAAATCGGGTCTTATGAAATCAATGGGTGAATAAGGCTTATCAAATGAAGACAAAGGAACAGCATCTGCCGTGTCCGCCGGAGATCGTTAGCTTTGACGGATGCGTGCGGCTCGTGAGCGTGAAGGCGTATCTATGGGAAATAGTGTCTCAGACAACAATCAATACATGGAGATCATTGATGATATTAAGGTTGCGGCGTTACAGTGGACGGATTGTATTTTTCTAGATGAGAGCTATATTTCAATCTGCTCTGCAGTAAATGTCTCAGAGGAGAAACTTAATAAATACTGATCTGAGCTGTGACCGTGATAAAAGTTAGCATGAAATAAAAATTAAACCTATTTATTTTCTAAATGCATGTTATAGATCCTATGTACAATTTAAAAAAAAAAGTTTGCCATCATAAATGTTCAACCAAAATGTAATAAATTATGAAGTACCAAGTCGAAAAAGATAAAAAATTACTAAGTAAAAAATCTAAGATAAAAAGTTGAAATGATGACTTTTCCAGTCATTCATCCCACTTGAATGAAACAGTGGTGGAAATGATGAAATACTAAATCAAAATAATGAGATAGAAAGGCGAAGTTATGAGATAAAAAAGGTTGAAATCGTGAGATATAATAGTTAAAATTATGAGATATAAAGTTGAAATTATTAAATGTTAAGTAAAAATTGAGATAAAAAAATGAGATTATGAGACAGAGGCTGAAACTATGACATACAGGTGAAATTATGAGATAAAAAGGTTGAAATTATGAGATATAAATGTTAGACTTATGAGATATAAAGTTACATTTATGAAATCTTAAGTCAAAATTGTGGGACATAAAGTTAAAAGTCGAAGAGGTTGAAATTATGAAATGTTAGGTCAAAATTGTGAGATAAGAAGTTAGAGGTTGAAATGATGAGATATAAAAGCAAAATGTAAATGTAGAGGTTAAATGTTATGTCAAAATTGTGGGATAAAAAGTTTAAATTATGAGACATAAAGGTTGAAACTGTAAGATAAAAAGTTGAAATTTTGAGTATGAGGAAAAAGACTGAAATTATGAGATATAAAGGTTGAAAAAAGATTATAATAAAAAAGATTGAAATTATGAAATGTCAAGTCAAAATTGTGAGAAAAGTTGAAATTATGAGACAAAGAGGTTGAAATTATGAGATAAATAGGTTGAAATTTTGAGATAATTATGAAAAAAATATGATATAAAGTTGGAATTAGGAAATGTTAAGTAAAAAGTTGTGAGATAAAAAATTTAAATTATGAGACAAAGTGGTTGAAATTTTGAGTTATAAAGGGCAAAATTACGAGAAAAAAGGTTGAAATTATGATATAAAGGTTAAAATTATGATAAAAATTTTAATTATGAAATGTTAAGTCAAAATTGTGAGATAATTTTTATTTTTAATTTTATTATGAGAGGTTGAAATTATAAGATAAAAGACTGAAATTATAAGATATAAAGGTTAAAATTATATAAGATATAAATGTCAGAGTTATGAGATATTAAGTTACATTTATGAAATGTTAAGTCAATATTAAGTTAAAATTCTGAGATGAAGAGGTTGAAATTAAGAAATATTAAGTCAAAATTGTGAGATAAGAAGTTAAAGAGGTTGAAATTATGAGCTATAAGGTAATATTTGAGATAAAAATGTTGAAATTATGAGATATAATGGTTAAAATGATATAAAGTTGAAACTATGAAATGTTAAGTCAAAATTGTAAATTTTTTTAAGAAAAAAATGTAAATTATGAGACAAACAGGTTGAAAATATGAGGCGAAATTGAGATAAAAAGCTTGAAATTATGAGATATAAAGGTTGATATTATAAACTATAAAGGTTACAATTATGAGATATAAAGTAGAAAATATGAAAAGTTAAGTCAAAATTGTGAGATAAAAAGTTGAAATTAGGAGACATAAAGGTTAAAATTGTGAGATAAAGTCGAAATTCTGAAATGTTATGTCAAAATTTGTGAGATAAAAAGTTGAAATTATGAGACAAACAGGTTGAAACTATGAGATATAAAGGCAAAATTATGAGATAAAATGGTTGAAATTATAAGATATAGAGGTTAAAATTATGCAAAAATATGAGATAAGTTAAAATTGTGAGATAAAAGTTGAAATTATGAAACAAACAGGTTGAAACTATGAGATATAAAGGCAAAATTATGAGATATGAGACAATTATGAGATATAAAGTTGAAATTAGGAAATGTTATGAAATTATGAAACAAACAGGTTAAAACTATGAGATATAAAGGCAAAATTATGAGATAAAAAAAGTTGAAATTATGAGACAAAGAGATTGAAATTATGAGATATAAAGGTTAAAATTCTGAGATAAAGTCGAAATTATGAAATGTTATGTCAAAATTTGTGAGATAAAAAGTTAAAATTAAGAGATAATAATGAAAAAATATGATAAAAAGTTGACATTATGAAATGTTAAGTCAAAATTGTAAGATAAAAAAGTTCAAATCATGAGACAAACATGTTGAAGTTGTGAGATATAAAGTTGGAATTATGAAAAGTTAAGTCGAAATTTTGAGATTAAAGAGTTGTTTCAATTATGAGACAAAAAGGTTGAAATTATGAGCTATAAAGCTGAAATTATGGCTTCTCCAATCATTTATTTCACTTAAAACTCGTCCTTGCAAACTCATTTTAATCTGTCTTCACTTTTGAGTGCCACAGCGCATGTCATCCATCAACATCCAGTCAACAAGTGATGCACAGAACTTGGTCTCACCCTACATTTTTTTCTTTTTCAAAAATCTGTTACACTTGGATTTACATCAAGAAATGATTTGCTGCTACTTCGGTTTGAACGTGACTTTAAATACGCAAATATTTGTTGATGGATTTCAGATGTTCAAACACTGCTAATGGAACCAAACACAATGAAAACTGTTCAACTCTTAGGAATCAGTTCTCAAACCTTCATCACAGCGACAAGTTTCGAACACGCACGCAAGCAGAAAAGAGCTTCACAAATGGAGAAGAACTGGACGAGGACAAACTCCAGTTTTATTCAGACAAACAATTTCTCAAGGAACCATTTTACAGCTAAAACTAAAAATAAAAAAAGAGAAGAGAGAGAGAGAGAGAGAGAAAAAAGAAAGAGAAACAAAACGTACCAAACAGAGCAAACAAATCAGCCCAGAACAAGAACATTCCACTGGGACTCTCGATCAGGAGGGGAAAATGATGGGAAAACACGAGAACAGAGAGAAACCACCGAAGCGGTGCCGGTGTTCGGCCAGGGAGTCTGAAACACATCTGATGTTACTCAATCAAAACCAGCAGGTTCACTTTTCACATCTGACCCAGAAGTGGTGATTAAACAGCTGAAATTTGAGATCACAGACCAATGGCCACATGGGTGGTGAATTCAAAACTGTCCTGTTTTGAAATGGTTTAGCCATCTAGTTATCAGTTTTGGCTGTTGAAAACCCATACTGGGTCAGATTGAACACCGGTTTGAACAGCGGCACTGTGACGGTGGAAAGAGAGAGACAGACAGACAGACAGAGAGACGGACAGATCGCGAGAGGAGGGTCTGTACACTGAACTCAGGAGCACAGGAGGGATTTTACACATCCAGACTCAGGCAAGGCAAATGGACGAAGCCACATGACGTCATTAATTACATCTCCAGTTGAACATTCAGCATTTTTCTTGTTTTTTACACATTAATTATTGTCTTTACAGAGTAAAAAATATAGAGAATTAACAAAGGAAACTCTTGCAAATATGGCCATCGACTGTTTCATCTGTAGCTGCAGGTGTGAGCGGTCGGATCACCTGTGTATATGCGGTAAAATATGTGAAAACATCGTGACGAAGCTTTTATTGCACCTTTGTACAGGAGCGAAGCAGGCAGAGGCGGGACAGGAAGTGGGCGGGACGGGCTGGGGGAAGTTTACAGTTGCAGGCCAGGCATCAGACACACAGCAGCACTAGAGGAGGGGAGAGGTCACCTCAAAGGTCAAAGGTCATCGTTATCAGAAGTCCATGATGCAGTTCTGCAGAGATCAGATACGAGGTGTGTGTGTGTGTGTATGTGTGTGTGCGTGTGCGTGTGATGCTCTCAGCTTATCATGATAACAACTGATTCCATCTGAGAATGTGATCGATAGACAGAGAGAGAGAGAAAGAGAGTCAGAATGAAAGAAAGATGGACTACCTGTGGCTTGATGCTTATATTCCAGGATAGGGCTGCAAGATTAATCAAACCAAAATCACAATATGGCTTAGTTTAAATAAAAAAGGCTGTGGTTTATATATATATATATATATATATATATAAATGTGACCCTAGACTACAAAACCAGTCTTAAGTAGCACTGGTATATTTGTAGCAATAGCCAAAAATGGTATGGGTTTATTTTCTTATTAAGTAAAGATCATGTTCCATGAAGATATTTTGTAAATTTCATACCGTAAATATATGAAAACTGAATGTAACTTAAAATGGAACTTGCTGCTTTGGCAAGGGGCGTGGCAGTACTGAAACACTGTCTAAGCTGTTCGCCAATCAGAACGCATTAACCAATCACAACACATTTTGTTTTTCCGAAGGCGGGCCTTCATCAAACCCAGAATTAATCAAGGCATTTGTGCCAGGCTGGGGAGAAAGGTGTTGTAATAATGTAAATTATTTGAAAAATGCATTTTTTGAAGCACCAAGCATGAGAGAATGTTCTAGTACACCCCCAAAAACAAAATCAAGACTTTGTAAAAGAGCATAATAGGACCCCTTTAAAGGCAATTTTCTCAGTATTTCGAGTTTTTGCAACCTTAGATTCCAGATTTTCAATAGTTGTCATTGATCTCGGCCAAATATTGTCCTATCCTAACAAAACATACATCACTGAAAAGCAGATGATGTATAAATCTCAATTTTAAAAAGCTGACCCTTAAGACTTTTGTGGTCTTAACTTAAGGTTTTGTGGTCCTGGGTCACATGTTATTTAATATTTAATTTTATTTATTATTATTAATAATAAATAAAATAAAATAAAATAAAATAAAATAAAAATTTAAAAATCCTCTCAAATCGTGCAGCCCTATTTTAGGGTATCCAAAGAAAAAACCCTTGTGTTTTTCCAAACCGGCATGATTTTGTCTTCCCACCACTCTCAAATCTCTTCAATTACATGAAAACCAATGGCGTCTGTTGTCATATGTCATGTTTTAAACATATTTAATAAAATACAATTGAGATTTTAGAGATGCATTTCTTAAATGCCATAGAAATGCAGTTCCTTTTGAATGAAAAGTTCTTAAAAGAACCATTTTCCACTATAAAGAAACTTCGGTTGGAGCAGATGTTAAAGGTTCTTCACAGAACCACTGATGCCAATAAAGAATCTTTCATTTTAAGATTGTATGAAGATTTTATGTCGTTTCGTCATTTTGTTTAGTCTGTAATGTATAAACGTAGTGAAAACATGCTTCAAAAACCTGTTCATACGGGTTTGGAACAACATCAGGGATAGTAAATAATGTTTAATTATTAATTCCTTTTGATCTAATAAATGTGACCCAGAACCACAAAACCAGTCAGAAGGGTCAATTTTATGAAAATGAGATTTATACATCATCCAAAAGCTGAATAAATTATCTTTCCATTGATGTATGGTTTGTTAGGATATTTGGCCGTGATACAACTACTTGAAAATCTGGAACCTGAGGGTGAAAAAAAATCAAAATATTGACAAAAAAGCGCCTTTAAAGTTGTCCAAATGAAGTTCTTAGCAATATTACTAATCAAAAATTAATTTACAGTAGGAAATGTACAAAACGTCCTCATGGAACATGATTTGTACTTAAATATCCTAATGATTTTTGGCATAAAAGGAAAAAAAACGATAATTTTGACCCATTTAGTGTATTGTTGGCTACTGCTACAAATATACCCGTGCTACTCAAGACTGGTTTTGTGGTCCACATCACAAATGTTATAGATAACCACTATTTACATGGGAATGAAAAGGTGCAGTGACAAACACAAGAAAAAAGAAGAGAATAAATAGGTGTTAGGAAGCCATAAGCCCATCAGTTCGTTCCTCTGTTACCCACAATCCCTCAGGAGCACCCAGAAACTTCCCCTCTGGGCGCGAAACGCCTCGTATAATCCATCTGCAGTGGTGTCTATGATCACTGAGCGAGACGTCTCCTTCTGCGGAGAACTCACCGCTGACATGAGCGAGAAAAGACGTGTCAGAAAGATGAGAAACGAGAGAATACAGTCATAGGAACAGAGCTAAGCTGCTGTGATCTGATATCAGCACTAAACTCTTCTGCCGTGTTTGTGTTTGACGATCGTGGATCATCCGATCCGGTCTAACAGCGGCACATCGTCGGTTCCTTCTCTATAGGAGCCGAGCGGGTGATTGCTGAGCAAGTGAGGTCGACAAAAAATGAGAAACTCAGAACTGTATGCAAATCAAAAGCAGAAAACAGCAAGCGGAGGACGTGATGCCTGTCAGAAGGCCTCGATTCAGCCATACGAACCTCACGTGTGCTTATAAAATTGTTTAAGCTTGACACATCGGGTCGGATCAGACTATTTTGATCAAATGACGAATGCAGAATGAGTTGAGGATTTGAGGCCGACATGACTCCAGGGCCCAGAGTCTCACGGATGCGCTAACGACGGCAAATTCATCTGCCGACAGCCGTCACGCTGTTTCATTCGCCTTCTGTTTTTCAAAGCGCTCTGTAATGGTTTGAAAAGGTCAGGGTGACGAGCCGTTAGATCGCTTCTGAATTCTGTCAAGCCGAAACTCTCGAGCTCCAGCGAACGTATCGCACAGAGAGCCAACGCAAAGGTCACGATCCACTTAAACACTGCGAGTCGGTGAAAGAAAAACAGAACAAAACAGAATGAAGGACTTTGAAAGTAAATCATCAGCTGAAAACAACAAACAAACGATAATATCAGGCTCGCGGCCGGCGCTGCACTCACATCGTGTCGGAATTACTGCAATTACCAGATTCTGCTCACATGCTTAGACACAGATGTTATTTTTCTACTGTGGCATCCGTGAGAGTAAATACATGAATTTATGTTCAAATTCTTGTGGAAAATATTGTGAAACAAAGGAAATGCTCCAGGCGATACTGCCTGCGATAAAATAAGATCATATCAAACAGGCAGTCAAATAACTCTTGTCATTTTGGCTGTTTTACATGATGTCAACAATGCAAAAAATGCTGTTCTTCCTCAGTATTTTTCCTCGAGATCTACTCCAAATTCAAAATGACTTAAGATATTAAGTCTTACTTAGATTTTAAAAGCTTTAGAAGTTTATGCTTAAAACAAGAACACGTATCTGCTAATGGGGTCAAAAATAAACATACAAGATGATTTTTCTGACCCCATTTGCAGATATTTGTTCTTGTGTTAGGCATACACTTACTTGAAGACTGGTTTTCAGAGAAATTCAGTAAAATTAAGTGAGTTTATGCTTAAAAGAACAAATATCTGCAAGTAAGGTCAGAAAAATAATCTTGAAGTCAAGTATTTTTTCTGACCCCACTGGCAGATATTTGTTCTTTTATGCATAAATTCATTATCTTACGTCATTCTGCGTGTCAAGTAAATTAAAATTAGAAAAGCTGCCTTGGCAACTAACTGAAATAAATTAAAATGTGCTAAAAAGTACTAAAATCACAAACTAAAAAAAAAAGAAAAAAAAAGCTGTATAGAAATATATTATATTATAGAACCTTATTTCATAATATTAACTATACATTGATTTTAAAATCTAAAAAAAAAAGATAAAAGTACATGATAAAATTACTAAAACTTTTAGAAATAATGTTCAGTAATTTAAATTAAGCTGAAATTAAATATAAATACTTGATGAAAACTAGAAATGTTGACAACTAAATGAAATAAATTTAAAGTACTAAAACCACTAAAAAAAAACAAAACAAAAAAAATGGAAATAAATCATATATAATATTATATAATAATATAAATTATCCATTGATTTTAACATTTCAAAATTAATTAAAAAAAATAAAAACGCTAAAAGCACATGACAAAATTACTAAAACTATTAGAATTAATAAAATGAAATAATAAATGAAGCTGAAATAACATCAAATTTAAACTAGAAATGTTGTTTTGGCAATTAACTGAAATACATTTAAATGTTAAAGTACTAAAATCACTAAAACAAAACAAAACAAAAATTAAATAAATCATATTATATAATATTATTTAATAATATTAATTATCCATTGATTTTAAAGTGTAAAAATTAATTATAAAAAAAAAATAACAATGATAGCACATGACAAAATTACTAAAACTATTAGAAATAATTGTCAGTAATTTAAATTAAGCTGAAATAAAATAAAATATTAACACTTGATGAAAACTAAATATGTTGTCTTTACAACTAACTGAAATAAAATTTGTACTATTAAACAAGACACTGAGGAGGAACAGCATTTTTGCAAGTTCAACTGTAAGTTCCGAATTAAAAGCATGGGATTTGCTACTTATAATTACAGTAATTCTGAATTGACGTGAAAGCAGCATAAAGTCAAGCGCACACACCTGACTGAAGCACATCGCTCTGTGCACATTTACACCGCTTTTTGTTTTTGTGCACATTATACTCAACTAATCACAGTCTACATGCATCAATTACAAGATCAACCCTCTCTCATTCCCACACAAACGCATTCACACAAAAGGAAGGGCTTCAGGTCATTTTCACATGCAGCAGAAAAGAAAATAAAAACCAATCAATCTCATTACATCAGATTCAGATGTTAACTAGTACTGTAGCATCTGTGACTAGTTGTAATGTGTCTCACACATAGCGAACATGAAGTTCGCTACGATCCGCAGCCTCATGTGGCAGATTTAAAACATGAAAGCGCGATGAGCTTGGGTCTTGTAGTGCGTGTTTGGCTTAAGCCCACCTGATCCTCGCCCTCGAAGGTCTCAGACGTCGTCTCCTGCATTCAGCAGTGGCATTCATGCATATCACCACTGAGAACGAACCCTTTGAAAAGAACTAGTTAGATAGCCCCCGAAATGCTGAACAATCTCGTCATGCACGTCTACCGTCTAGAACCGGTCTAGAATACGCAAGAGAGCGATCCAGGAGTGTTTGAACGAGGGAAAACAGAGGACAGAACATGAAGAGGCGGCTGAGGAAAGAGAGAAAGACAGAATGAGAAGGACAAGTTTAGGTCCAGGATGAGAAGAAGGGGGCGTGTCTGAGGGGGCGGAGCTGGAATGGCTTCAGAACTGTGCATTTTAACATGGGTCCCTGGTTAGTTAGCGGAAGATGGGTGGGCGGAGCTACCAGACGTAGCCCATCTCGTCGTCCTCTCCGTCTTCGTCGTCCTCGATCGCCCCGCGGGGGTGGAGTCGACCCCGCCTCTCTTTCTGCCGGCCCCGCCCACGCTGCGGAGACTCCTCCTCCTGATCGTCCAGTAGAATCACGGCGCCGCCGCCGCTGCCGAAATCTCCAGATGTCTCCTGATCCTCCTCTACGCATACACACAAACACAGAGGCAGATGAAAGGGAAGGTGTCAGGTGGATAGATAGCGGGTGTGCGTGTGAGTTCTGAGGAAGATCATTTATTATATATAAAATATGATATTTTATACATTTTGACAGAGAACTCCAGAAACACTGGTGAATAATGTAGATTCAGATGTCAGAAACACACACACACACGTATCTGGAGTTTGCTGCAGGAATCAAAATGTGTGTATATATCAGTGTTATTGTTAACAAAATCTCAAACTATTAGAAGTGTTTTCAAAATATGCTGAAATAAAATCAAATGTAAATTTTGGATGAAAAACTTCAACTTGAAAAAAACGTAAATGAAAAATAGAAATGCTGCCTTGGCAACTAACTGAAATCAGTTGAAGTACAAAAATGACTAAAATGAAGACTGAAATAAAAACAAAATTAAAGCTATAGAAAATATACACATAATAATGCACATAATAAAATGATTAAAACTAGTGTTCAGTAATTTTAGTAACTGAAATAAAGCTGAAATAAATCTAAATCAATCAATCAATCAATCTATCTATCAATCTATCTACCTATCATCTGCTCAAATTTAAGCTATTCGGAATGATTTTCAGTAACTGAAATAAAGTTAAAATAAAATGAAAACATCAGATGAAAATTAACTTGAAAATATGCTGAAGTACTGAAATGAAAACAAATTAAATCTATAAAAATATAAAAAATTAAAAGTACAATAAAAATGGCAAAATTACACAACAAAAAATACTAAAATTTAAACCATTAAAATAATTTTCAGTAATTCGAATAAAAACAAAATTTAAACAAACAAACAAACAAATAAATAAATAAATAAATGTCAGATTAAAAATGTAAACTGATATAATTAATATTGAAAATTAAAATGAAAATGAGAAGTGTTGCCTTGGCAACTAAATGAAATGAGCTTAAGTATTAAAATGATTAAAAAGTGAAACTGAAATAAAAAGCAAAGTAAATCTATAGAAATGTTAAAAATAAAAAATAGTATAAAAATGACAAAATCACACATCAAAAAATACAAAAAATTTAAACCATTAAAATTATTTTCAGTCATTCAAATAAAGCAAAAATTTAAACAAATAATTAATAAATAAATAAACGTCAGATTAAAAATGTAAACTGAAACAATAAATATTGAAAATTGAAATGAAAATTAGAAATGTTGCCTTGGCAACTAAATGAAATGAGTTGAAGTACTAAAATTACTATTTACTATTTACTATATATTTCAGTGAAACTGAAATAAAAAGCAAATTAAATCTATAGAAATATAAAAAATAAGAAGCACTACAAATAAAAATGACAAAATCAGACAACAACCACAACAAAAAAAAACTAAAATTTAAACCATTAGAAATGATTAAAACACATAAAGCTAAAATAAAATAAAAAAAAAAACTAACTAAATAAATAAATAAATAAATAAAGTGAAACAAGAAATATTGAAAACTGAAATGAAAATTACAAATGTTTCCATGGCAAATCAAATGAGTTGAAGTACTAAAATTACTAAAAGTGAAGCTGAAATAAAAAGCACATTAAATCTATAGAAATATTAAAAATAAAAAGTACTATAAAAATGACAAAATCACACACACACAAAAACCCCTGTAATTTAAACCATTAAAAATTTAAAACCAATAAAACACATAAAGCTTAAATAAATAAATAAATAAATAAAATGTAAACTGAAACAAGCAATGTTGAAAATTGAAATGCAAATTAGAAATGTTGCCTTGGCAGCTACATTAAATTAGTTGAAGTACTAAAATTAATAAAACTAAGACTGAAATGAAAACAAACTAAAGCTATATAAAAATATACACATAATAAAATTATGTAAACTAGTGTTCCATAATTTTAGTAACTGAAGTAAAGCTGAAATATATATATATATATATATATATATTAGATGAAAAACTTGAACTTAAACATAATAATAATAGTGACTAATAATAATAATAATGACTCTCTTGAGACCTAACAAAAGTGCTCAAAATTAAGCTATTAAATATCATTTTCAGTAACTAAAAATAAAGTTAAAATAAAATGTAAATATTAAATGAAAAACTTAACTTAAACAAAAATGAGTAGTTGCCCTGCCAATTAACTGAAATAAAAGAAGCTGAATTATTAAAATGACTAAAAGTAAAACTGAAATAAAAATGAATTAAAGCTATATAGTAATATTAAAATAAAAACTAATAAAAAATCAAAAAAATTACAAACACAATAAAAAATACTAAAATTTAAACCATTTAAAATGGTTTCAGTAATTCAAATAAGGCAAAAACATGCAACAAACTTACTGATACAAATTCAAAGAAAAAGCTTAAAAAAATATAAAAATAAAAGCTCAATTAAAACAGTAATACATACTCTAAAAGTATATAGACAGTACTAAAAGAAGACTGGTGTGTGAAGTACAGGTTAGGCTGTGTCTGTGTAATTGTCTATGTGTGTGTTTTAGTGTCTGTACCACAGGTAGGGTTTCCCTGTCTGCGGGATCCTGCGATCTCGTTGCCGTATTTGTCAACACACCAACACTGCCCGGTGCTGCCGTGACACTGAGTGGCCTTGAAATACCCGTCCTCGGTACAGCGTGGCACATACGCCCCTACAGACACACACACAGAATTACAAGTCATTTCATGCAGGATTATAGATGCTGATTGGTCAAGAGAAATTCAGGAGGGGCTAACAGCTGTTCATCAAACCCACCCACCTATCAGAGTCTTCCTTCGGCTCTGAGAATGAATCCTGTTCATCTCGTTCTGACACGGCATGCCTGGAGAAACACATTTAAAACAGTATCTAATGTCTGTGACTTTTCTATTTTGATTAATGACTTGCTCCAACTGCAAAATGTACCCAAATATAATGTACGTAATGTAATTTTTTCCCAAACTCACCATCAGGTTTCTGAAAACAGTAGCACCACTCGTTGTTGGACAGCTTTCCGTCTTTGAAGGAGTCGCAGGAGTTGAACAGCGGTCGCATGCACAGCTCATATTTGTCGAGGTAAATGGCGCTGAGCTCTGATTGGTCGAGCAGAAGGTCGTAGTTCATGTCCAGCTTGTTGAACATCCACCCGAGAGAATCTTTACAGATGGGCAAAATGCTGGTGTCAAAACCTAAAGGACAGAAAGAAAGAGATAGAGAGAGCGGGACGGTCAGGTTCACACTGTTAGACAGACATATTAGGCAAACTAACTCAATAATAATAATAATAATAATCTTTTTAATTCACTGTTCTTTGTGTTATATTTACTGGTTTTAACAGGGTAAATAATAAATAAAAAAGTCAAATAATTATAAATAATATGTTTTGGAAAATTAGAAATGTTAACTTGGCAATAAACTGAAACAAGTTTAAGCTAAAGTAATAATTCTACTACAACTAATATAAAAACAAAGCAAAATTAAATAAAAGTGGCAAATAAATATAACATTTCTGTAATAAGAATAATAATATAATGATTTTAATTCACTTGTATGCATTATAAAATCTACTTTTTTTATTTTCTTTTTTTATTTTACCTATTTATTTTACCAGATAAAGCCAATAAATATAACACAATAAATGTAAATATATAAATATAGAACTGAGTGAAGGGTGAATTAAAATTTATTTATTTATTTATTTATTTATTTATTTATTTACTTACTTACTTACTTACTACTTACTTTTATTCATTAACTTTTTTTTTTTACTATTATTATAATTATTATTATTATTATTAATACTGTAATAATATAATTGTTGAAACCAATAAATACAACAAAATAAATGTAAATATATAAATAGTGAAGGGTGAATTAAATTTATTTATTTATTTATTATCTCCTTACTGTACTTATTCATTCATTAACTTATTTACTATTATTATTATTATTATTATTATTACAGAAATATTGTTTTCTTTACTTATTTATTTTGCTGGTTGAAACCAATAAATATAATAGAATAAATTTATAAATATAATAATATAATAATAAATATAATAGAAAATATATAAATAGTGAAGGGTGAATTAATTAATTAATTAATATCCTTACTGTACTTATTCATTCATTCACTTATTTACTTTTATTATTATTATTATTATTATTATTATTACAGTAATATTATGTTTTCTTAACTGATTTATTTTACTGGTTGAAACCAATAAATATATAATACAATAAATACAAATACTGAACTGAGTGAAGGGTGAATTAAAATGATTATTTATTTGCTTGTTTGTTTGTTTATTCATTAATTAATTAATTAATTCATTTATTTTTTATTATTGTTGTTGTTGTTATTATTATTATTATTATTATTACTACTAATACAACTAGAGTAATTTTATGTTCTTTTTAAGTACTTCAGCTTTTTAGTTGGCAACATTATTAATTGTCTTATTTATTTATTTTACCGGTTGAAACCAATAAATATAAATATAAATATAAATATAAATATAAATATAAATATAAATATAAATATAAATATAAATAACTGAGTGAAGAGTTAAATTTATTTATTTATTTATTTATTCATATACTACAAATTCTGTGGAAAGTTTCAGATCTTCACATATTTGAGAACTGAGAATTTTCTCAGTTGATTTCAGATCCGACAGAAAATCCGCAGACTTTCACAGAAATTGGCAGTAGTACACTAGGTGATATATTGGGTCTTTCAAGTAAAATAAATAAGTAAAATAATAATAAATAAGATATCGTGGACAGAAAAGCATTAATAAAGCAGTTGTGACTGACCTCTGAACACATTTTTACCACTGTAAAACACTTACGTCCTTGTGCAGTGTCACTCGTGCTGCTCTTCAGGTCTCTGTTGGCGTCCGTGTGCAAAACCCCGAACCAGTCTTTGAGTCTGGATGCTAAACTTCTCAAATCAGCATCAGTGCAGCCTACAGAAACACACAAACACACAATTAAATGAGCATGACTGTGTGCTGATGATACGTTTATCTGTCTGACTTCACAATAGTCGTGCAGGAGACTCAGACACACACACACACACACACACTGAGGAAGCTCTGATTACATTCAGCCCATCATTTCTGTTTACAAACTGATTTACAAAGAAACAATTACAGTCCCCTACAGACAGACTGAACAGACACAGGCCAGAAACCAGAAGAACATTTCATTACTCAAAAGTTCAAGAAAGCTGCTCAGGAAACTTGATGGAATTCACTTTTACTGTCAATAAAATGTGTTTCACCTAAAATTTCAGACCTAAATGAGTAATCAGTTGTCTAATTAGAGTCCAGAGCTATAAATTGAATGTAGAGCTGCTGAAATCATGTTTGAGCGCATACTGACATCTGTAGAAGAAATAGATATGAAAGATCTCATTTGTGATTCTTCTGTTATTACAAATCGTGTGAGTGATTGAAACAGCAGGAAAACCTCAGTGGAATAAAATCAAGGGCTTTATTCAGATGGTAATTGTTTTTTGTGAGGGTTTAAGGTAATTTCAGCACTTACAGCCGCTAGTCTGTGATTTTATTGCCGGCTGAGTCGGAAATGTCAGTGATTTTCTCCAAAGCCCAGGAGAATATTCCAGGCCGAATAAGCAAGTGTTTCTGACAAACATCGAGGTCGCGTGTTAAATTAATTCTCATCTGAATCGACATGTCTGAATTCACAAGGAGGAATTGAAAAGCGCCGTAGGGCGGCTGTTTGACACTTTCACTGTAATGAGAATGTGAGTTTTTGCCGTAATGGGGGCTTGTTTCAGAGAATTGCTCCAAATGAACTACATGAATAAAATTATGTCGTTTCCTCGATGTGGAATAAGGTCACGTGACTCTCTGTGAATTAATTGACATTTGGATGTTTTACCACAAAAAAAAAAAATGCAGAACTGAACTACAGAGAAACTAGAAAAATAACACTAACATCCTGTCTACACAGGAAGTATCTCACAGACCAATCATCTATCTATCAAAAAATATGAATCAAAAAGTATGTCTACTTAACTGAAATCATGAAACTTACACAATTTAATAGCGATTTAGTAAAGGTTTAACAAAAATGATATTTGTATTGCTCTATGAAATACGTTGTTTCCCCCCTCAAATTCCCCCTCAAAACTTTAATGGTTTAAAGCCAAAAACCAAAACCAAAACCATCTCTAATTAACTGTAATATATATATATATATATATATTATCTTATTCAGAAATAATGATAGAAAATTTTTTTCAGAAATACAGTTTTTTCCCCTTTTATTTCAACTTTAAAAATATAATAATAAAATAAAAGGCTCCAGAATCACGATGGCCCCACAAAAATAAACAAAAAGAAAATACAATAAAATAAATAAAATGGATAAATCAAAATAATAATAATAATAATAATAATATATTATTATTATACATATTATTATACATAATAATAATAATAATAATAAAAATAAAATAAAGTAATAAAAAAAAATTGTTCCAACATCCTCATGACCCTCCATAGGACAAGTATTATTTAAATTAAATTAAAATTATTTATTATTTAAAATTAAAATTATAATTAAAATTAAAATAATAAACTAAACTAAACTAAAATAAAATAAAATAAAATAAAAAATAAAGGCTTCAACATCCCCATACCCCTCCACAGGCTTGGGCATCACCATGAAAGAATAAATGAATGAATGAATGAATGAATGAATAAAAAAATAATAATAAATAAATAAATAAATAAAGGCTCCAACACCCCCATGACCCTCCACAGGACAAGTAGTTTGGAAAATGGATAAAAACAAATAAATAAATAAAATAAAAATAATAATAATAAAATAAAATAAAATAAAAAGTCATGCTTCCCCACAAACCTACTTAGCTTGAATAAAAATTCTTTAAAACAAAGTTAAACAAACAAGTTAAAACAAACATTTATTTTAACAGGTTGCTGTGAAGACCTCTTTTATGATATGAAGTTTCTGTTATGATATCACTGCCAAGGCAGTTCTAGAGATTATGTTTATGTGTTCATCTATTCATATATTGAGGTGGCAGAAGTTTTTATCTACTAAAAATGACAAAAATCACATAACAGAATTACTTAAGCTTTTAAAATGGAAAATGTAAAATTAAAAACAAAAAAAAACCTTTGACTTCACAGCTAGAAATAAAAGATGGTTAGTAACCCAGAAACATCACAAGCTGCAAGGAGTCGTTTTAAATATATAACAAAATTGGCTAAAATAAATCCATAGAAACGCATTTATTTTATTTTTTAATAGATGATTTAAAACAGGGCATTTGTCAGCTGAAGCAACAACTCTAATGACTGCAAAGGAAGCGATTTAATTTTGAATGCAAAGTCTTGTTTTTTTGGTCTATATTCAGTCTTACAGCACTATAACACACACACACACACACACACACACACACATTCTCCTCTATATAATCCTGTGTGTCTCTATATCTGAGAGTGTTGGATTATTTTGGTAGTTGTGTGAATCACACCTCTGAGCAGGAACCAGATAACACAGCACAGTAATTCCTCCATTCTGCTGATATATCTGTGCTATGATACATTGGATCATATCTCTGTGCATGTGTGTCTGTATTGCAATCATAACTCTGGTTTACACTATTCATAAAGCAGCAGAAACACACAGTGCCAGTGGGGAGGATTATGGAGATTACCTTTAGCATGTGTCTCTCTGTGTGTTTGGCCAGTAAATACGCTGGACTGGAAAAAAACATTAATAAAGTGTTGATTTTATATGAAGAAATAGCTGAAGATTAACCAGCTGACTGAGACTCTCTGAAACTGTTAAAACAGCAACTGCAGTAAATCTATGAAACAACAGAGAAGAAAATTTGAGATTGTGATGGAAATGTAGGCCACTGCTAACTAGTTTGAAAATAGGTAAATTATCATCAAAAAAATCTAATATTTTATAGCTTTTCCAATGGTCTTCAAATAGTTTACAAACCAAAGTATGTAAATATATATAATATATATATATAACAAAAATATATAAAATTAAATAAATAAAATTAAATAATAAAAGGCTCCAGCATCAAAATGACCTCACAAGAAATAAATAAAATGAAATAAAATACAATAATAAAAATGCTTCAGCATCATCTTGACCTCAAAAAATAAAACAAAAAACAAAATTAAATTAAATTAAATTAAATTAAATTAAATTAAATTAAATTAAATTAAATTAAATTAAATTTAATTAAATGCAAACAGGCTCCAGCATCACCATGACCCCACAAAATAAATAAAATAAAATAAAATAAAATAAAATAAAATAATAATTAAAAAAAGCTCCAGCATCACCATGACCACCCAAAGTAAAATAAAATATAAAATAAAATAAAAATAGGCTTCAGCATCACCATGACCTCACAAATAAAATAAAATAAAATAATAACATAAAATAAAAAATAAAATAAAATAAAATAAAATAAAATAAAATAAAATAAAATAAAATAAAATAAAATAATAAAAGGCTCCAGCATCACCATGACCCCACAAGAAATAAATAAAATAAAATAAAATAATAAAAACACTTCAGCATCACACTTCCCCCTATAAAATAAAATAAAATAAAATAAAATAAAAAAATAAAGTAAAATAAAATAAAAGGCTCCAGCATTACCATGACCCCACAAAACAAAACAAAAATTAAAATAGGTTCCAGCATCACCATGACCCCACAAAAAAAATAATAATAATAATAAAAAATAAAAAATAAATAAATCAATAAAATAACATAAAATAAAATAAAATAAAATAAAAAGGCTCCAGCATCACCATGACCCCACAAAACAAAACAAAAAATTAAAATAGGTTCCAGCATCACCAAGACCCCACAAAAAAATAAAAAAAATAAATAAAAAATAAAAAATAAATAAATCAATAAAATAAAATAAAAATTGGCTCCAGCATCACCATGACCCCACAAAAAAAAAAAAAAAATAAAAAATAATAATAATAATAATAAATAAAAAATAAAATAAAATAAAATAAACCCTTTCAGTTTAAAAGCATCAGAAGAGTTTCCGTAAGTTACCAATCCACAGAATAAGTGTTAACTGGTAAAACAAGGTAAAACAAGAGTTGCCAAACGTGGAACTCCTGCAACCCACTAAAAAAAACAGCAATAAATCATCTTCCTGAGATGTGTAACACTGATTTTTCTTTATTTTTACTGTTCCATCTGGAAACAGCAGCTTCGCAGACAACACACTTCACCTCTACAGCACAGATGAGTGCGTTTGACCGCAGTCATGTGACAAAGACTTTCATGAAGAAAAGGAAGTGCAGTAAAGACTTTGATGGTGCAGTAAAGCACCATGAAGTGTTGTAAAACGAGTCTTGTTACCGTGGCGACTGATGTGCGTTGTGTACGCGCTCTTACGAGCCTGTAATGTAATTAACCTACACAGAGATAAACCCTAATGAAACGCCACACGCTGCAGCTTAACCAGAGAGAGACAGCATTACAAACACACAGCTCGCTGTCAGCGCCTGCCAAATTCACAACACAAAGCCTCCAAACAATAGAGCAGCGGTGAACACGCAGAATGTGCAGTCGCACTGCTGCCGTTACGGAGAGGACCTCAGTGAAAGCGTCTTTAAATATTACCATACTTGCCACACAAAACAAGTGCATGTTTAACTTCAATATAAAAGTGGAAGTCTGCAGGAGTCAAGCTGAAGTGTTTAAAGTGCAATAATTCAGCTGAATTGTGTTGTCATAGTTTTGTGACAGAAACATGTCACTTCTATTACCACAAACATCAGCGCAAAGCTGCAAACTGGAAATTGGCGAGTGTCAGGAGGGAAATGGCTTTTCAGAATAAGCCACCTGACTGATAGAAACCGATAACACACACGCGCGCGCGCTCACCGCTGTCCTTGTTCCTCAGATAAACACCCAGATCTGAGAGCAGAGGAAAAAAGACAAATCTAGAAATAGAAATGTGCTGCGTCTGTGTGGCTAGAAACACACTCTACACACTCTACTTTATGCAAACATGCAATCCGTCTTCTTCTGGTCAGATTGTCTTTCTGATTAAATATGGCCATGATGAACCAACAGTGTAATGATACATTCACAGTTAAAGTGAATTAACAACATTATAACATTTAGTTTAAAGGGATAGTTCACCCTCCAAAAAATGTAAATTCTGTCATTAGTTACTCACCCTCATGTTGTTCCAAACCCATAAGACATTAATTCATTTTTGGAACACAAATTAAAATATTTTTTGATGAAAACTGAGAGCTTTCTGACCCTGCATAGACAGTGACGCAACTGACACGTTCAAAGTCCAGAAAGGTAGTTTCCATGTAGTAATCTATGTGACATCACTGTAATTTTATGAAGCTACAAGAATACTTTTTGTGTGCAAAGAAAACAAAAATAACTATATTCAACAATTTCACGAGAGTATCACAACGCATGTGTGTGGTGCTGCCGACGCAGGAACCGGTGTTGTGACGTAGAACCTGGATGCGTAAACTTGTCTTATCTGACAAGTTTTCGGGTTTGAGTCATTTGTTCATCACGTGTCAGCCCCATAAGATGAACAAACGACTCGAAAAACCCGAAGACTCGAAACAGGTGAACTAATTCCAGTAAAGAACCTAATATAATGTTGCGCATGCACGACTGAACGAATCACTCCCCGAGACGACTCATTCTTCCTGAGTCACATTAAAGATCCGTTCAAAATGAACGAATCATTCAAGAACGCACATCCCAGAGCCTGTGCTACACAAGCTTTTGTGCTTAAAAAGTATACAAATTTTTATTTTTCGAAAAAAAATGACCAATCGTTTCAGTAGATAAGACCCTTCTTCCTCGGCTGGGATCATTTGGAGCCTTTTGAAGCTGCATTTAAACTACATTTTGGAAGTTCAAAATCGGGGGCACAACTGAAGTCCATTATATGAAGAAAAACCCTGAAATGTTTTCCTCAAAAACCTTAATTTCTTTACAACTGGAGACAGAAAGACATGAACATCTTGGATGACAAGGGGGTGAGTAAATTATTTGTGAATTGTTGTTCTGGAAGTAGAGTTCTCCTTTAACTGTTTAACCAGGAGAAACACTTTGATTCACTTGTGTGCTGGTTGAGATGATAATAATCGTCCAAAGCTCATGAATATTAATGAGGTAAGGTTCTCTTTAAGCTGCTGCTGTTAAACAGCATGTTCTCTGAACTGTATAATGTTGGGTTGCGCGCGACATCACAGGACGGGTGAGAGAAACTACAGCGAAGAGTCTAATTAAATCACTAGTTGTTCAGTTTAGTTCCACAACCCACTTTAAAGAACTCTGTAAATCAAACATTTAATTTACCAGACTACTGTGGGAGAAACCCAACCATGTTTAACATCCAAACTTACACTGATTTCCATATCTACAGCATAAACTTCACTCTGTACTGTATTTGATAAATTAATTTCTCAGGCCTCTAAATGATCAATACGATCAAAATGTTGCTGAAAAACCCATCACACACAATCTGCCACAAGCTTCTGTCGTCTGATAGATAGATTAGACTTTTAAGCAAGTAAAAGGCCTTTTAGTATAATTGTACAAACATCTACCTTCAGCTTGTGATTCACGTGTCTTTTTGATGTCAAATCTTAATTGATTTTTCTCAAGTAAATGTAAGAACAACGTTAATATTAAAAGTAATATTTCAAGAACACTGAAGCAACTTAGCTTTGCTTTATTATCTAAAAACAAGCATAAAACATATAAAATCTCATCTTCTGAGGAACGTTTATTGGTTCATCTCTAAATCATCATTATATAGCACTGCATTATGTTTTGATCATCAAACTAAGTATTTCAATATCATCTTACTCAGACATATTATTAGAGACATAGAGTGATGACTTGTTACGGGGAGTGAGAGGCGAGAGGCGAGCGGATCCAATTGCGAGCTTTTATTGGTGGGACGAAGCAAAGACATGGTCGTACAGGCAGGGTCGAAACAGGAACAAACAGAAATAACACAGGCAAGACTTAGAGAATAATCCAATGAAACGAGCAGAGTCCAGAAGGCAGACGGCGAACAGTCAAAAAACGGGGAAGCCAGGCGAGGGAACAAAGAACTAGGGACAAGGGACTAGGAACTAGGAAAACGCTAACGACAATAATCACAACAATAATACTCCGTGGCTTGCATGGGGAAAGACCGGGGCTTTTATAGTGACGCTGATTGGTCACATGTGTTGACGCACTCAGCGTGAAGGATACTGGGAGATGTAGTCCGGGGTGTAATGCGACAGTCAGTGTGTGACAAGGTGAGAGTGACCTCTGGTGGTGAGCGGACCGCAGAACATCGACCAGATTCGTGACATGACTGATATTAAGTCGTTTATATCGTATCTGCTATATTGTTACAAAGATCTGATTTACATTACAATCAGAATTTCATATTTTATGTCCATATAAATATTAGCATCTGCAGGAAACTGCATATTTTTGTTCACACACACCAATTTTTTGAAAAGCTTCAGGTCTGCTATTTCAAAAAATGATTTGATTTTTCAGACTACTATTTCATATATCATGGTTAAACTGTTTCTAGTCTTCTGTGTTTGATTGACAGGTGAGTTTTGGTGCTGACGTGTCGCGCTGTCGCAGTAATTAAAGGCCGCTGTCGTCAGGCTCCGATTGTTCCCGTATACTGTGTGGACGATAACTGCTGATGCTCACGCGGGACAGTCGTCCTCATCTTTACAGATAAACGCTAACAGCAGCAGTCACCATTCACACGAGATGATGAACGCATTTAATTCAGACAGACGTAGATATTAGTAATTCCTCACAGAAAACCATCTCTCAGACGATTTACGGCAGGACAGGCGAGATTACACACAGAAACGCTTCTCTCCGTCTGCTGGGTCAGCGGTAATGACATCAGATCAACTGTTTGATGTCACATATAGAGCGTGAGAGACAGATTATAGCATTTAATTAAAGGAATAGATCACATATTTTAATGGAAACTGTCACCGTTCACTCACAAGCACACATCCTTACAATGAAAGCGGATGGTGACCGAAGCTGCTAAGGCCAAAAAGCATCATAAAAGTATGAAAACAAAAGTTCTTAGGAGTTTGTGTGAAGAACAGATCCTAATTATAATCACTACACTAAAAAAAAGTAACAGGATTTACTTAAAAAGAAAACACTCTGAAATTGCTAGTAAATTTCATAAATAATTAATTGCAATTATGAAAAATAATTTTACAACGTATTTGCTAAAAACCTCCAACAGCTCTCAAATCTTAGTTAATTTTCACTGATAATGGCTTAAATTTGCCTGTGTCTCTCACACAAAATATAACACTTTTATGAGTTACAGTAAAAAATAAATTAAATTAAAATGAATTCATTAATAAATACACACACACACACACACACACACACACACACACACATATATATATATATATATATACATATATATAAAATCGAAAACAAAATGAACTAAAATTTTACATTTGTATATTTTTTATTATTTATTTTTTTGTATATTTTTAGATTATTATTTTATAGATTATTCCAGTTTTATTTATTTTTAAATGTCCACTTAATTTAAAAAGTAAAATTAAAATTAAAAAACTATATACACATAATTTAAAAAAATAATAATAAAAATAACAAGACATACTAAAACTTTAATGAAATAATGAAATGAAATAACATTTAATTTTTAAATTTCCATTTAGTTTAACTTGATATACTAAAATAACTACAACTAAAATGAAGACATATTTGAAAAAAAAACCTAATAAAAATGACAAGAAATACTAGAACTTTAATTAAAATTACAATGAAAACTATACATTTAAAATATAATAAAATAAAATATACAATTTTATTCCAGTTTTACTTATAATTTCTTCTGTTTCATTTTTAAAAATCAATTTAGTTTAGCTTGATATACTTAAATAACTAAAAGTAAAATTAAATTAAAATTAAAGAAAACTATATACACATAATTAAAAATAATAATAATAATAAAAATGACAAGACATACTAAAACTTTAACTAAAATTACAAAGAAAACTATAAATGTAAAGATATAATAAAATATAGTTTTATTCCAGTTTTATAATTTTTTTCTTCTGTTTCCTTGTAAAATTTCCATTGTTTAACTTGATATACTAAAATAACTACAGCTGAATTAAAATAATTAACAATTAAAATATAATTAACGAAAACTATACAGACATATTTGAAAATAAAAAAACGAATAAAAATAACTAGAAATACTAGAACTTTAACTAAAAATACAACGAAAACTATAAATCTAAAAATATAATAAAATATGAAGTTTTATTCCAGTTTTATTATTTTTTTCTTCTTTTTTCTTTTAGTTTAACTTGATATACTAAAATAACTACAACTGAAATTAAACTACAACTATTTAGACATATCTGAACACCATAAACTAAGAAAAATGACAAAACCTTAACTAAAATAAAAAATGAAATCAGAAAATATTTAAAAAAAAACTATAATGGCATCTCAATTACATTAAAAATACTCAGTAGTTTAAAGAAAATAATATTTTAATTTTTCTACTTCAGAAGTTCATGTTCAGTTCAGTTTGTTATTGGCAATTTCTTTGTAATCTTTTTGTAAAAAAAAAAAAAAAGCCCTGTTCCTACACCAACTTTTTCAGTGTATTATACATTTATGGAGCGTTTTGTTGTTTTTGGAGCTCCAGAGCATTGCTCTCCACACTTTTTCCACTGTAAGAAAGAAAGCAGGTCGATATTCTGCCAATAACTGTGTGTTTCAAAAAAGGAAGAGTCATACGGTTTTGGAACACCATGATTATGTTTCTCCAAACAAATCTTGCACTCGAGTGTTTTAAAAACACTTTTATTTTAATCCTCACACACTGTAATCGAATCTGATCATTTAATATCATTACGCACTTTAATTAGATTTAAACAGCTGAACAGAATTTGCTCGTCTGTGGCGGTGAATCATATTTAATAAGAGCTTTCAGATGATAAACGTGGAGGTGTGTGTTAAAGTTCAGTATTACATTCTGCAGAATTAAAAGAGTTTTAAATGCACACAGAGACTTCTGCTCTCTAAAGAGGCTAAACGAGCATGATTTAGTCTTGTTTAATTAGCAAAGAACAGGCCAACAGATCACAGACTAAACATTTGCATGAACTCAGAGACTGAGAGAGGAGGAGACGCTTTAAAACTTATAATTAGAGATCTCTGCCACCCAAACCTGAAGAGTTCACACATTCATTCAACAACATTTCTGTCCTTCACGCCCTGGGAAAATCAATACAAAATGGAGAAAAAACAACGAACGCTTTCTCTTTCTGTCTAAAACTAAAAAAGCCATTTACATTCACCTACTTGAGGATCTTTATGCAACACAAAAATTTGATCTTTTAACAATTTTTAAAAAATTGTTTTAGTTTTAGTTAATAACTTAAAATTGTCTCATATGGCTTCGGAAGGCTTGGAAAACACAAGATGAGTCATATGGACTATTTTTTTGTTTCTTTTGTGGTGTTTTTGTGCTTTTTGATAGTGTCTGCTCACTGTTCACTTTCAGTCACAGTCTGTGGGTTTCTGGGCTCTTGTTGGCTGATGGTCAAACTCACTCAGCAGACGACTCCAACAAAAGCTTGTATTGCTAAACTAAGTCTGACAGACAGCAGAACCTACGCTTTCCACGGTCGCATCTTATTGTTACTGGACTGTTGTCAGGGTAACAGGTGCAAAACGCAGGTGTGGCAGCACAGGTAGATGATCTTAAAGGTCAAAGGGCGTCTAGAATTCAAGTCCTGCTGCTACGCATCTGAATTCAATTATGACCCATATGGTGTTGTGACCACATACTGAGAGTCAGAGTCTGTGATAGCAAGTGAAATGTGTCACCACTACAATCTCATTTGACTATGTTAATTGGGCAGAAAACAATAATTTGTGTGTTTTCTCCAGGGATCTGCATAATGTAATTACAGTCAAAGTCTTTCTTTCTTACTCAAGTCCAAAGGGGACAGTGGTTTATGCATAAACAGACAAATTTAGAGAGTAAATTAATTTTACAGTTTTTAATTAATGATATTATTAACAATACAATTTTAATCACATAATTACTTTTTTCCATGCTTTAATTTTTAGTAGACCACTGTTGTGCAGAACTTTATTTTTCTACAAAAAAAAAGAAAAAAAGAAATTGCTTAAAGGAAATGATTGATCTTTGAAAAAAAAAAGTAAAATAAAATACAATGAAATAAAATGTAATTAAATTAAATTAAAATCCAGAAATATTTAAGCAGAAAAAAAATGGAATTTGGGGAATAAAATTTTTATATATATATATATATATATATATATATATAAAAAAAATATATATATATACATACACACTGCCATTCAAAAGTTTGAGATCAGTAAGATTTTTTTTTTTATGTTTTTTTTTTTTGAAAAAGTCTCTTATGCACATCAAAGTACCATTTATTTTATCAAAAATACAGGGGAAAAAAAGTAATATTCAACAGTTTTCTAGTTTAAAATATAATTTATTTCTATGATGCAAATCTGAATTTTTATCTTCATTACTCCAGTCTTCAGTGTCACATGATCTTTCAGAAATCATTATAATATCCTAATTTATTATTAATGTTGGAAACAGTTGTGCTGCTTAATATTTTTTGGGACCTGTGATACTTTTTCCAGAATAATTTGACGAATGAAAAGTTAAAAAGAAGAGCATATTATGTTCTTTGAATAAAATGAAATGAAATGAAATGAAATAAAATAAAAAAATAAAAATCCAGAAATATTTAAGCAGAATATATATATATATATATATATATATATATATATAAATAAATTATTGCAATTTAAAATAACAGTTTTCTGTTTTAATATACTTTAAAATATTATTTATTTCTGCGATGCAAAGCTGAATTTTCAGCATCATTACTCCAGTCTTCAGTGTCACATGATCCTTCAGAAATTATTATAATATCCTAATTTATTATCAATGTTGCAAACAGTTGTGCTGCATAATATTTTTTGGGACCTGTGATACTTTTTCCAGAATTATCTGATGAATGAAGTTAAAAAGAACAGCATTTATTCAAAATAGAAATCTTTTCTGACAATATAAGTCTTTACTATCACTTTTTATCAATTTAACACATTCTTGCTGAATAAACGTATTAATTTATTTCGAACAAAGAAAGAAAGAAAAAATTACTGACCCTGAACTTTGAACGGTAGTGTATATGTATCACAGAAAAATTGTATCATGTTCCAAAAAAAAAACAAAAAAACAAAATCAGCTTTGAATCACAGGAATAAATTATATTTTGAATTATATTATATTAAATAGAAAGCCACTTTTTAAAATTGCAATAATATTTCATAATATTAGTTTTTTTCTGTATTTTTAATCAAATAAATGCAGAAAAGACTTCTTTAAAAAAAACATTAAAAATCTTACCGACTTCAAACCTTTGAGTGGCAGTATATATATTTTTTCTTCCCAAATTCTAGTGCATTTTTCCCCAAATTTAATTTTTTTGGATTACATTTTTTCTTTCTTTTTAAGCACCCTAGCAGTTGGACATTCATTTCGTTTTACTGGTCACACTGTTTTGCTGACATTAAAATCCTCACTTTTCTCTTGTGTGCATTTTGGTAATCAGATAACATTAGTTTCATATGGATTACTGATGTAAGTTTTACATCACATTTTAAAGTAGCGCTCTCATCTCGGCCTTCAGTCCCTGGCGTTGAGCGAGGTTCTCCTGCAGACAGATGGCAGAGTTAATTTGCTCTTATCGGAGGGCTCTGACATACAGCTGCAGAGATTTAATTCCTGATGGAGGTCCGTCATTCTGGCATGTTTGCGTTTCTGTGCCTGGAGCTCTGCTTAATTAAAATGAAACTGGGAATCTGGTTAAAAGAATTAATCTCTTTAAGCGAGCAGTTTCGGTAAATGTAAATCAAGCGTGTAAGCGCGTGTGTGTGCGTATGCGTGCCTATCACGGGTAGGAGCATATGTTGAGTGGGTGTTGTCAATGATTCAAAAAGCCTTTCTCTTTCTCTTTCTGTGTTTCTGGAGGCTCAGGATCTGGTCCAGACTGCGAGCAGGAGCAGCAGGAGCGTGTGAACACGTATAGAGGACGATGCGCTTGTGCTGTTCACGGCTGGTGGGTGGCCAGCGGATGAACAGAAATGGTTCAGAGAGCGATGAACTCGAGAAAAACTCAGATCTTCAGTGATTCATCTCCTGCCAGAGTGAAGGATTATGGGTGTTTCACGACGGAACGCAGATCAGCAGGTTGGAAAAGACTGAGGAGCTCAAACCGAAACGCAAATAAACTCAAACTACTCCTGAGTTAAAACAGCTCAGAATGTAATTTCTGCACTTCAGAAAACAATTCGATTTTCATGAGGTGAAAAATCCATGCAGACTCCCAAAAGCCCCAAGCTCTCCTTTCTGTGCCTTACATTTCAATTAGTTATGTGCAATTAGTACAATATTACGATGTTTGCTAGACAAATATTATTTGTTCCTGAGGCTCAACGCCCAAACAAACACACACACAACTATAAACTCTTTGCAAAGACATGTTCTCAATATTTCATCAGCTGAACGATTGACATCAAGGTATATAGATGTACAACCCTTCAGTTGTGCTAACACTCATAATTTATTCATTTATTCCTTTCCCAGTTGGAAATGGGAAGAAAAGTGACTGGAATTTATTAATTGTGAAAACGTCTTCAGTATATTTGAGTTTTACAGGTTGATAACCTCAGAATAAAATGAAGGCAAATCACAATATAACACACACACACATTATCGTCCAGATATATATTAAAAGTCTGATATATTACACGTCCTACTTTGAGGTCAAAAGTTTAAATACACCTTGCAGAATCTGCAAAATGTTAATTATTTAAACAAAATAAAAGGGATCATAAAAAATACATGTTATTTTTTATTTAGTACTGAACTGAATAAGATATTGCACATAAAAGATGTTCACATATAATCCACAAGAGAAAATAATAGTTGAATTTATAAAAATTACCCTGTTCAAAAGTTTACGTACACTTGATTCTTAATACCGTGTTGTTACCTGAATGATACACAGCTGTGATTTTTTTGTTTTGTTTTTTAGTTCATAGTTGTTCATGAGTCCCTTGTTTGTCCTGAACAGTTAAACTGATCGCTGTTCTTCAGAAAAATCCAAATGCATGCTGAAGGTTCAAACACTCACCGATGCTCCAGAAGGAAGCACGATTCAAGACCTGAGGGGTGAAAACTTTTTGAATTTGAAGATCAAAGCAAATTTAACTTATTTTGTAGTTTCTGAAGGGCAGTACTAAATTAAGAAAATATGATATATAGGCAAAATAAGAAAAATGTACAAATCTTTATTCTGTTCAAAAGTTTTCACCCCCCGGCTCCTAACACATTGTGTTTCCTTCTAGAGCATCAGTGAGCGTTTAAACCTTCTGTAATAGTTGCATATGAGTCCCTCAGTTGTCCTCAGTATGAAAAGATAGATATCCAAATATATCCAACTTTATTCACATACATACAGTATAAGTAATATATACTATATGGCAAGTCTAGGATGAGTGATTTGTTATATCATCACAAAAATGGAAAAATGATAAAAAAAAAAAAAAATTATATAACCATACAGCTTTCTCTATATATAAAAAGTTGGATTTATGTACACAGTACTATCATATAACATACTATATAGCAAATCTCAGCTGCTTCATTATATTATTTTTTTATAATATATTATTTCACAAAATGTTACTACATTATCACACAGCGATCTGCTCACTTAACGATCGTATTCGTCTCAATCTTGGTGATGTCAGTGCCCTAAGCGATGTTATAATGGACTATTTCACATCCAGAGATGAAGGATTTGATGATGAGGTTACTAAAGAGGAGTCCAATGACTGTCTGTTATATGCACAGTGTGTGAACAGCTGCACTGCGCTCACTTTTCTAAATGTAAACTACAAGGTACACTATTTGTGCTATCTAAACATACAAGGGGTAATCAAAAGTTGAGAGGCTATGCCCATGATAAACAACAGAAAACTGGTAGTATGTGTAATGATGCAGTTTTTCTCAAAATTTCATTCCTGAAATCATAGCTATCAGCCATCTTAAGATAGCCATAACTATTGTTACGTTCAAGCTATAGACAAAATAAAAACAAAAAAAGTTTTAGAAAGGGCTTGAACTCAGCTTTCATATCTAGATCACACATATATGTATACAGCACACTCACATAAAGCATACCATACTATAGAGCTGGGTTTTGACACAAATTTCATGATTCGATTCAATTCTGATTCACAAGCTTTCGATTCAATTCAATGTCGATTATTGTGGATATATACCAGGTACAGTACATGCCAAACTAAGAGTGAGTCAGTTAGTACTACATTACTACAATATTGAAGGTAAAAATTGATTTCTATACAAATAATTAAAGTACACTCAATTAAGTTTTCATAGTAATAATGTTACAAGTACATAATTATATTTCTACTTCCACTTTCATTTTTCGTTTCATTCCACTTCATTTTTTGAAAAATAAACATTTAAATGGTGGCTGCCATAAAAACTTGACGGATTTATTAAAGTGCCCCTATTATGCCATTTTAAAGGTTGCTAATATTGTTTTAATAGACTCCCAAAACAGGTTTACATGTATGCAAGGTCAAAAAACACTTCAGTTTTCTCCAAAAATAGATTCAATTTTGCCCCATTTCTAAATGATTCATAAACGACTCGTGTGAAGCAGTTCGAAGAATCAGTCTCTCTAAACCCCTCCTTTCCGTGAGCCCTCACTGCTGTGATTGGTCAGATGGCGCAGTCCTTTATGATTGGTGTACCGCGTACAGTGTGTCGGAAAACGAAACGCCCATTGCCATAACTGATTGACAGCCCTGGATACTTGTCAATACATAGAAAAGATGGCATCGATTTTACCTTACCAATTCGAGCCAGAGTCTGATGATGAAACGGCTGAAGTGCCTGATCGACAAGTTAGCACGGTCTACCGTGGAAAGTGCTCGCAATTTGCTTATGTAAGCGAACCGGGCACACCTCTGTGTTGTAAACTTCAACACTGTATAATGCATTAAGCGGTTTCACACCGAACGCAGAAAGCGCTGTGCTGGCCGCTGGGTTCAGTGCAGCCCTTCAGAGCGCAGTGGCAAAAGTTCATTTGAACAACTCATTTGAACTTTGTCCAGGGCGTGCGCGCTCCACTGCGCGTGCGCTTTGGTCGAGGCAGAAACAAGCCGTCCTTGCATGGCGTAAGCAATTAAAACGAATGGGTTTCATAGCACAGCGCTTTTCGCATTCGGTGTGAAAGCCGCTTCGTGCGCCATCCTTTATCATTACTCCAACTAATGAGACAGACAGACAGTCAAGCTGCATCAATCGCAAATTGTCAGACTACAGTGGGTCCACAGCTGAACAACAGAAGCATGAATTAGCCGGTTAGCAAGACGTGTGCAGGGTTGTTACACAACATAACATGCACAACTACGTATTTTGAACGATCGCTAGAAAATACAATCTTTGTAGATTCATCATCTTTTGGAAGTGAATATAAAACAATTTTACTCGCAGCGTAGGATACAGCGTCTTTCGTATAATGTACTTGTAAATTTCCATGTGACCTAAACCACATGGAAATTTTACTGTTTGTGGGCGGGCAAGTTGTTCGCGACGTAGAACGTGGGTGGACATTATGCAAATGTATTACTTCGTGACGTGTGGCCGTAACAGAAAAAGATTCGAATTGCTGATGAGTCGTGTGAGCCGACTCTTTTTTTTGATAGACAATAACTTTATTTATCGTGCACTCTCAGCTTCACAACTCTGCAGATAGTTTATGTTCACATACAGCTACATGAAACACTACATGAAAGATCATATTTGAAAAGGCATAATAGGGGCACTTTAAAACATCAATTAAACAGTGAAGAACAGTAAAAAATTATAATGAATATGTTATATGTTGAATATATTTAACAATACACTCCTTTCTAGAGTTCCTTCTTCTAGCTGACTAATGAGTTTACAATCACTGAATATGTTTTTTTCTGAGGTAAATATGACGTATTGTTTACAAGATGTTATACTGACGTCTTTCCACGTTTGAAACACTGATTGAGTGATTACATGAGACGGGATACGGATTTCAGTAAATTGTACTCTTTCTTTTAACATACCTTCAAATGTTCATTCATGTGTATTTCGTGCTGAAACTGGTATTAAAACAGTTCTCTTAAACTGAGGTGCTACAGCAATCTGTTACTCCACATTAAACAGTGCCAAAACTGCATTTATTGTTTGAATATTGTAATAAAATTAACAGAAATTGAAATCTGAGACTTAGTTTCATATCAAAAGTAACAAAGTACAAAGCTTATTGCTATTTTTGGATGGGGGTGCATTACAATGTTCTGCTCATTAACTGAAAACAGGCTAGGCTAATCGATTCTTAGGATTTAAGAATTGAGAATCGACTAAAATCGACTATTATAATTTTTTTTTTTTATTTCATCGCAAAATGTAACTATATTATCACACAGCTTTATGTATGAAGTTAGATATACAAGTATATCTATCCAAAACAGTGTATACACTATATTAGGGCTGCACGATTATGACAAAAATCATTATTGTTGATTATTCCCTTGAAATTGTAATTGCGATTATTAAATTACGATTATCACAATTTACATTGAATGATGTTTTGAATAGCTCTGAAGCAAAGCTATTTTTTGTCATAGTTGAAGCAACTGCATGGCACATTTTTATATATAGTTTCTTTCCTTCTATATAGGAAAAAATTAAAACATTGCAAATAAAAAAAAAACTTTAGGTATTTTTTTTTTTTTGGTGTAATTGCACCTTTAAACGATTACATCATTTTGGCATCTGTAATTGTAATCACGATTCAAAATTTGATTAATTGAGCAGCCCTACTCTATATCAAACCTCAGCTGAATGTAACTATGTTATTGTCCAGCCAATCTTCTAAATGCGACTATAAGACATGTAGATATTAATATGTTACAGATATTACCATCATGAGTTTCCATAAAGCTGTGTGCAATGTAAAAAAGCACTATATAAATAAAACCAACTTAACGCTTTCAGGAAACCTCTGCAGGCCGCATGTATGATTGGGAAATTCTGAATAATTAATTGGCTTGCAGTCAAAGACTGAAAAACAGAGAATAAAACACTGGCTCTTACTTCACTTATCGTCCTTCCTCTATCGTTACGAGGAGGCCTAACAGAGGGAAACGCTGATAACGAAGATCATTAATTAATTAACTGCGCTTTCCTTTTGTCCCTTTTCAGTTTCTCTGTGTTGAACTTTGAGCCTCTTTTACTTCTTTTAATCAAAGTCCACAGTATTCCTCCGGGCCACTGCTAACAGTGTGTGCGAGATTTCATGAGGAACAGAGCAGTGCCGTGGTTTTTCTGATGATTCATAAAGTCTGGCAACAATGCAAATTCAGGTTTTTACATCCACACACACACCTTCCCACCAGGAATTGTGCAAATGTATGAGTGTGTGTGTTGGCCACATTGAATTATGGGTAATCAGAGTATAAAGTAGGACGTCCGAAGGCAGAACACTTTTGTTGAAGAGTCACCTTCAACACACACACACACACACACGTAAATGCAAACGATCAATGCAAATATGCAAGATCTCAGGTGGTCTGCTCCACTAAAACTGCTGAAACTACAGAGATCTGTAAATTAGACATGGCATTGTAAAGTGTAATCCAAAAACAAGTATGACTGGTGTTGTTACAATGAGCTCATTAGCATATTTACACCCACATTTACAGCACTTAACACTACTGTCATTAACAACAAATAAGTCTTAAAGCTACAGCAGCATGAGTTAGAGAGAGATAGAGGATGGAAAATGGCTGATTTTGGTCCAAAAAAAAAAACAGCTGGCGTTAATAAATGGACGCAGACACAGTCTAACGAAAACTGGTAAACAAACAGCGCCGAATAGCATATTTATCATCTGCTAATGTGAAGTACAGACAAGAATAATGTTTGGATCACATCAACCTGCCTGAGAGAGCTATTGATATGTCTGACCTTTAAAATGAAGTGTTTATGAGTACGAGAGAGTCAAACACTCCAGTGACATTTATTCTGATGTATTAAAAACATCATATTAATGCTCAACAGGTGCACCTGAGATTCTGGAGGAATTACAGGATTTCCTGAATGTTCTGCAGGGTTGTGAAGAGCCTGAAATACACCGACATTCACATCTGTGTTTGATGAGCTTCTGATGCCATTCATTTTCAAGAGTAAGGTCATAAATGGTTGTTTATTATAGATACAACTTAATGGAATAAATGGAATCTTCACACTGAAAAAGAGAAAAATCATCGAAAAGTTTGCGGTCAGTGAGAGTTTTGTTCTTTTATTCAGCAAGGATGTATTAAAATGATCTACAGTGACAGTAAAGACATTTATAGTGTTACGAAAGATTCATATTTCAAATAAATGATGTTCTTTTGAACTTTCTATTTATTTTAAGAATCCTGATATAAAATATAAAGTATCACCGTTTCCACAAAAATATGAAGCAGCACAACTGTTTTCAACATTGATAATAATCAGAAATGTTTCTTAAACAGCAAATCAGCATATTAGAATGAATTCTGAAAGATCATGCGTTACTTAAGACTGGAGTAATGATGCTGAAAATTCAGCTTTGCATCACAGGAATAAATTACAATTTAAAATATATTTACACAAAAACCAGGGGTCTCATTTATAAAACTCTCTGGATTTTTTATCCTAAAAATGTACGTACACACACAAAAGCTAGATTTTGTGTGTGCACAAAAGTTTTCAGATTTATAAAACCATGCGTAAAACTATTGCAGGTGTAGGCTACTGTCTGACTTGGTGCACCACTGACAAATATTCTAAAAAGGAAACAAGCAAATCTTAGCGTTTTCTTCCAGATGTATCCTTTAAATACAGTGGTATTTTTCATAATATTGTGGAGATGCCTACACATGACATCGACACTTCCGTGCAGCTGTGGTTATACAGTAAGCTATTATCATTGGTTCTGTTCAAACCAGACAATGGACCGTTCAACCACCAAATCCAGCAGTGTCCACCATAATATCGAAGTAAGTGTGCATCATTGATCATTGCTCTCACTAGAAATATTTTTTCATAACATGAAATCTGCAGTTTAGATTAAAAATAAACTATTGTGCACCTATAGCACTCCTCGCTGTCATTAAAACATAGCATGCCACAGGAAAAGTGATCAAGTGGATCCACTACAAATATGTCTAAAATCATATAATTTTTGTTTAACTTCTGCGTAATGACTTTATGTAATTTCTCCAATAATGAGAGTGGAATACTTAATTTAAATATTTCATTGTATATCGAAATGAAAACAGAGTTTAAATTCATTGTTTACTTTATTACTTTTCTCACTCCAGGAAAAAGAGTTCATACGCATGTTCTAGAATGTTCGTACGGTGCGTACACACACTGACCAAAATTATAAATGCAACACTTTTGTTTTTGCCCCCATTTTTCATGAGCTGAACTCAAAGATCTAAGACTTTTTCTATGCACACAAAAGGCCTTTTTCTCTCAAATATTGTTCACAAATCTAAATTTGTGTTAGTGAGCACTTCTTTGACGAGATAACGCATCCACCTCACAGGTGTGGCATATCAAGATGCTGATTAGACGGCATGATTATTGCACAGGTGAGCCTTAGGCTGGACGCAATAAAAGGGCACTCTAAAATGTGCAGTTTTACTGTACTGGGGGGGTCTGGGGAGGTCCAAAAAACCAGTCAGTATCTGATGTGACCACCATTTACCTCACACAGTGCAACACATCTTCTTTGCATAGAGTTGATCAGGTTGTTGATTGTGGCCTGTGGAATGTTGGTCCACTCCTCTTCAATGGCTGTGCCAAGTTGCTGGATATTGGCAGGAACTGGAACACGCTGTCGTATACGCCGATCCAGACCATCCCAAACATGCTCAATGGGTGACATGTCCAGTGAGTATGCTGGCCATGCAAGAACTGGGATGTTTTCAGCTTCCAGGAATTGTGTACAGATCCTTGCAACATGGGGGTGTGCATTATCATGCTGCAACATGAGGTGATGGTCGTGGGTGAATGACACAACAATGGGCCTCAGGATCTCATCACGGTATCTCTGTGCATTCAAAATGGCATCAATAAAATGCACCTGTGTTCGTTGTCCATAACATATGCCTGCCCA
Organism: Labeo catla; assembly: GCA_012976165.1. Taxonomy (NCBI): domain Eukaryota; kingdom Metazoa; phylum Chordata; class Actinopteri; order Cypriniformes; family Cyprinidae; genus Labeo; species Labeo catla. The sequence goes on from VONZ01000076.1 coordinate 1,515,057, forward strand.
TACCTTAACCCCACCACCACCATGGACCACTGTATCCACAACACTGACAACAGCAAACCGCTCACCCACACGATGCCATACACGATGTCTGCCATCTGCCCTGTACAGTGAAACCCGGGATTCATCAATGAAGAGAACACCTCTCCAAAGTGCCAGACGCCATCAAATGTGAGCATTTGCACACTCAAGTCAGTTACGACGAGGAACTGCAGTCAGGTCGAGACCCCGATGAAGACAACGAGCATGCAGATGAGCTTCCCTGAGACGGTTTCTGACAGTTTCTGCAGACATTCTTTGGTTATGCAAACCGATTGTTGCAGCAGCTGTCGGGTGGCTTGTCTCAAATGATCTTGGAGGTGAAGATGCTGGATGTGTAGGTCCTGGGCTACTATGGTTACACATGGTCTGTGGTTGTGAGGCCGGTTGGATGTACTGCCAAATTCTCTGGAACGCCTTTGGAGATGGCTTATGGTAGAGAAATGAACATTCAATTCACGGGCAACAGCTCTGGTGGACATTCCTGCAGTCAGCATGCCAATTGCACGCTCCCTCAAAACTTGCAACATCTGTGGCATTGTGCTGTGTGATAAAACTGCACATTTTAGAGTGACCCTTTATTGTGGCCAGCAATAATCATGCTGTCTAATCAGCATCTTGATATGCCACACCTATGAGGTGGATGGATTATCTTAGCAAAGGAGAAGTGCTCACGAACACAGATTTAGACAGATTTGTGAACAATATTTGAGACAAATAGACCTTTTGTGTACATAGAAAAAGTCTTAGATCTTTGAGTTCAGCTCATGAAAAATGGGGGCAAAAACAAAAGTGTTGTGTTTATAATTTTGGTCAGTGTATTTAAGTTTTTTTTTTATTTTTAAATCCCGATATGTGCATGGAAAATTGCGTATACATACTTCATGCCCATTTTGTTCATACGCAGCATTTATAAATGAGACCCCAGTTATTTTAAATTGTAATAATATTTCACAGTATTACTGATTTTACTGCATTTTTGTGAACTTGTGAATAGTAGTTTATCTAAAGCTTGAAGCACAAAATCCCATAATATCCAATACTGATAAGATTTTAAAAGACTAACAGGACTGGAAACTGATTATTAGCAAGAAGTGAATCACCTGGAAACAAACTAATATGTTTTTAATTCTGTTTTATCCAACATATTAAGGAACATGCTGAGATGAAGACATTCTGCATTACAAAATGACCCAGAAACACACACGCACACGTATTTGTGCGGATGTAATTTTCCACTGAAAGCCTCATATTGCTGTTTTTCCTCTAAGGCCCAATGAAGAAAGATGAGCGTGTGTGTGTGTGTTGTATTATATTGTGGTGTAAAGCGTGAAAAACGATTCTTCAAAACATAATGAGCGAGTGTTGTTCAGCGTGCACACACTCATCTCTCTACAGTATTTTCTCTCAGGTGATCCCTCTATTTTTCACTTTCCTCTCCTGCTGCGAGTGAAAAATCTCTCTGGTGTTTCTCTTCAGATCGCATCTCTCTCCTGCTCTCCATCCGTCCTTTCATCCTAACAAACCCATCGCCCATCTCCACCCCCTCTGGCTCCATCTGTAATCATCTCCACCTCTTTGTCTCTCACTTCCAGCATCTCCAGGAGTTTCTGCAGCTCGGCTGCTCGAGATCATGGGTTTGACTGCATGCAAGCTGCTTCGGATAAAAGCCTCTGCTAAACACATACATTTAAATCTCCTGTAGCACCCCATTAAATCTCTACCTCTACTTTTTCGCTTTAACAGTTACATTAAATTTTCATCAATAAAAATCATGTCTAATTAATGAAACGTAGATACTTTTAGAGCCCTGTTAAATCATGAAATCAGTTTTATAGTTTGTCCCATATTTCAACAGTTTTCTGTTTGATTTTTTCTAAATGAGATTTTTATGGTTTATTTAAATTTTAGTAATCTAAAAGCATTTGTAATTAAATGAATCATGAAAGTTATACAATTTAACAACAGTATTGACAGTAATAACATTTTTAGAACATTTTTTCCACATTCTGTGTTTTCTGAAATAGTTTTATGGTTTCATTAATTTTTAGTCATTACAAAAAAGCATGTCTAAATAATTAAAATCACAAAACTTAATCTATTTAACAACAACTAATTAAACGTTTTTGGGTCTATGAAATACATTTATTTTTTCCCAAATTCTGCATTTTCCATTAGATTTTTTTCTGGATTCGGTTTTAATGGTTTAATTACATTTTAATAATAAAAAAGCAATTTTTCTGATTTATATTTTAATGAAAATGTATTACCAAAAAATGGTGGTGATCGAAAGCAATATTTTCTGGATTTAGTTTTAAAGGTTTAATTACATTTTAATAATCAAAAAGCATGTCTAATCAATTTAATTTATGACACTTTTACAATTTACTAACATTTTTACATTTAATTTACAAAACTGTACTTATTTATTTATTTATTTATTTAGGCAAACAGAGTTTACTATTAAAAATAAAAGATGGGGGAAAATGTATATTCCTTAAAAAAATAAAATGTAATAACTGTGTTACTATTATTACTTTAAAAAAAGTACTTTTCTATTGTACGCTGCCTAATATATTTCTAGCATAATTTTTGGATTCAGTTATAATGGTTTGATTACATTTAATAATCAAAAAACCTGTGATCAACTGAATTTATGAAACTTTTACAATTTAATATTTTTTTTTTTTTACATTTAGACATTCTTACCATTTTGAAATATATATATTTTTTTGTTCAGAAATAATTTTTCTGGTTTATGTTTTAACAAAAAGGCATTATTAAAATATTCAAAAATCAAAAGCATAAAACATTATCAATTTAATTAATCTTTTAAAATTTAATCAAGTCAAAATAAAAAAAAAATATTTATCTACAAACCGTGTTTACTATTTAAATTAAAGCATAAGGAAAAAATATATTCCTTAGCAAAACATTTAAATGTAATAATTGTATTATTATTATTCATTTGAAAAGTACATTCTACTATATAGTAGCCTAATATATTTCTGTCATAAATTCTAGATTTAGTTTTAATGGTTTAATTAAATTTAAATTTTAAAATTTAATTTGAATTCATGAAACGTTTACAGTTTAATAACATTTTTTTTTTTTAAATTTTACATTTAATTAGCACTTTTTTAAACAACAGTGTCCTTTGAAATGTTTTATTGTTCAAAAATTCCATTGTTGCTTAATTTTTCTGATTCATGTTTTAACAAAGATGTATTATCACTGTATTGTGTATACGATTCACTGTATTGTTGTGGTTTAATACACAGATACTAGTCCACATCGCAGTTTGATTACACAGCCCTGCTTTTGATTTATTTATCCAAAACTCTGCATTATACAGTAAATTCCATTTTTATAAACTGGATTTCATAATTCTGTCCATGTTTTCCTCATTGCAGAAATCATGCGTCCCTAGTCCTGCCCTCTGTCACTCATCTCTCTCTAAAGTACAACGAAGCTCCAGCGAGAATCGCATGGCTGAAAACAGAAGAGCAGATAATGGACGGATGCTGAGAAGAAAGAGGTTTTCTCAGTGCAAACACTGAAGAATAACTGCTTCATCTGAATACAGAACGCAGACACATAAAAGAGAGCGAGATGAAAGTCAGAGATAAAATGACAAAACAAGACGAACAGGTCAAATAAAGAGAAAGAGAAGAGGCCGTGAGACAATAAAGACGGGAGGAAATGAAAGAAGAATGGACTTTCAGATGACACGTTCTCTCTTTCGGTGGTAATTGCTTCCTGATGTATGCAGCACTTTTCCAATTAAAGATCATGTCAGTGATCTGAAGTCATTAAAATACAGACATCATAACACTGCTATCACACCCAACCATCATCTCTGCTCACATCTCGCAGCAGAACCCAAAGAGAGAGGCTGCTCTGTGTGGTGAAGCCTTTGGGAAATAAGTGCAAACAGGCTAGAGGTCATGAATCTGAATTACAGCACAACAAACGCCTAAAATAACAGACTGATGGCATCACACTACAGGAGGAAAACTTCATTGCTCAGAGTTGCTCATTCAGCACTCAGAATATGTGAGAGAACTACATACAAAAAACATACACCCTTCTTCAGGGTGGTTGAGGTGTTATATAGCACCACTGCTATACAAAGAACTCATTAAGCCCCTGTATAGTTCATTAAAGGAACATTCCACTTTTTTTCAAAATAGGCTCATTTTCCAACTCCTCTAGAGTTAAACAGTTGAGTTTTACCATTTTCAAATAAATTCAGCCGATCTCCGGGTTTGGCGGTAGCACTTTTAGCATAGCTTAGCATAGATCATTGAATCTGATTAGACCGTTAGCATCTCACTCAAAAATGACCAAAGAGTTTCAATATTTTTCCTTTGTACATTTGTACACAATGTAACTACAGAAGAGCCTGTAGTTCTGTAGTTACATTGTGTACAAAGACGGACGAAAAATGAACAGTTCCAATTTTCTAGGCTAATATGGCTAGGAACTATACTGTCATTATGGCGTAATAATCAAGGAACTTTGCTGCCGTATCATGGGTGCAGGAGGACCGGCAGGCATCCCACTATCTACTGTGCTGCCTGTAATGGCTGTTGCCATTTTGAGCGTGTGGGCCACACACTGCGCTCCAGAGGCCTCGTCTGCCCACGGGTCTGTGCCAATACCTCCAGAGGTGTCAGCATGCTCTGTAGAACCTCCTAAGGAGGTGGCGTCCACCCATGAACTCACTGCCACGTCTGTCCAAGAATTTGCGCCTATGCCTCCAGAGGTGTCAGCTCATGCTGTAGATACTCCAAAGGAAGCGGCGTCCACCCATGAACTCACTGCCACATCTAACCACGAGTCTGTGCCAATGCCCCCGGAGGTGGCGGCTCCGGCTGCAGAACCTCCTATGGGGGCGGCGTCCTCCTAACTCTCTGCCCGCCATGTCACGGTCAAGGAGGCCTATCATGAACTTTCCGCCCATCATGTCACGGCCAAGGAGACCAATCATGAGCCCTATGCTCTACTATGGTTGTCACTAGTTCCACTGTGGATATCTTTGCTCCTGTCTGCTCTGCTTGCTCTGCCTGCCCCACCATGGCTTCCTGCTCTGCCTGCTCCACGATGGCTCCAGGCTCCTCTGAATCAAACATGGTGGACTTCTGCTCCAATGGTACACTGTCTGTAACGCCACGCCAGCAGAGGGAGCCCTCATCTATTGACTCTCTGTTACCGCTCCCTCTGCTGCTTCATGGGTTACTTCCTGTTTGGTGGCCGTTTAAGGAGGCCTACACCAAACAGGACCCGGCGAAGTATTGTTTTGCCTGTGCGGACTCTACCAAGCGTTTTCTCTGTTTTCATTGCCTTGTTTTGTTATTTCCCACGGTTTTGTTTCTTATCATTGTTTTGCCTTGTTTTTGCCATAGTTTTTGCCTAGTATCATAGCCTTGTTTATTTGTTACTTTTGGACTGCTCACTTGGACTTTGACCTTCTGCCTGTTTATTTTGGATCTTGCTTTTGTCTTGCCTACGTATTACTGTTTGTTTGGAGATCGACCCTGCCTGTCTTGACTACGCTGTGTTAAATAAAGCTTGCATCTGGATCTTACACGCTTCCCTGGAGTCCTGTTACAAACATTTAGTAAAGTTCAGTTCATGTATCAATGGAATACAGTATCAATCTTGTTTTCTATCACCTTTGTCTCAAAAAAAAAAAGAATGAAAATGAAAAAAAGGCCAATAAAATTACTGTGAAGAGCAGCTCAGATCATTTGACGAGAAATGAGAGTTCATACTCATCTGAGATGCAGGAGACTTAATCTCAATTTAATCTCAAAGAATTGAGGTGCTAAACAGATCTCATATGAGATGTTTCTTTCCCAAGAATAATAAAACATCTGAAATTTGTATTAACACATCTTTCTGTTTATTCCTCCGGAGAGCTTGTCTTTGTGATGTCCAGTGTTGTTCCCAAAACTCAAAATTCACCTTAGGAAACACATACACACACACACACTATAAAAAACATCTTGCGTCTGAGTGTTTTTCTTTCTCCAGGCTTTTCCATGTGTCTCTTTCGGTTTGTTCAGACAAGCAGCAAAAATCTTTCGGCGTGTCCAACTCAAATGTGTTTATTTTTCTATGGTCTAAACGGCAAAAACACACCAAATGCAACTCCCACAGACCTCCCAAACCACATTCACAGGTCATTTTAAATTCAGTTAAAATCTGACCCAATGTGGTCTGAGCGTCTGATTGGATTGCAAACAGTTATTTTCCCAGTGCTCAGAGGGCGATCCGTATGTAACCTTATGAAAAGTGTTCAGTAATGACTCTATCTGAGTTCATACAGTCTTTCCCCATATTTTAAACTATGAAGCGTCTATTGTTCAGTGAATTTGTGAGTGATTTCAGACACTGCATGAATGTGTAAAATACAGTAATGCAAATTCTCATAAGTTCAGTACCAAAAATGTGCTTTCTTAGTATTTGTATCTTGTTATACCAGTGCAAATATCTAATCATTCTTAAATCAAGATACATTTACCTGCTGCACAATAATGACAAACAACATTAAGATGTTTTCTTAAAAAATGATCCTAATTAAGTGAGTTTATGCTTAACACACGCACAAATCCACCAACAGGATTAGAAAAATAATTGTGTTTTCCCTCTGGATTTATTACATTAATTATGATTAAACACAATTTTAATTAAAGATATTTTATGATATAGTATTTGTCCTGAAAAAAAACAAAAAACAAAAAAACAAAAAAACAAAAACAAAAAAAAACAGACAAAATGTCACATACAAAAAGAGACAAAATTCTGCCTTTAGACATTCACAGCTGCTCTTAATTAAACAGAGAAAGTCTCTTATAATTGTGCTGACACATTTTACCTATCAACTCATTAACCACATTTTTATGATGTAATTAAAATTATTTAAATTATATTATATATTGATGTTCTAACTTAAACTTGTGCTCCTAACTTAAAAAAAAGAGCACAGTCATAATTTCAGGAGCACCTACTAACCAACAATCAAAAAATCTGATTAAAAATTTGCCTTCCCATTACGAGGTGATATTTGACTCCTTAAAATTATTTACATGGGAATTTTGCTTTTATCTTTGTAATGGCATTTTTCTAACTTTATTAAAGGATGTCATCTTTTATGTCAAATTTAAATATATATGATAAGCTTTTTAAAATATCTAATTAAAACAACAGAATAAGAACAAGTAGAATAAGAATGAGTTACCACTCAAATTAAATACAAAATTAATTTGTAGCCTACAACAGAGGTGGCACAGAAGAACACAAAAGTGGCTTGTAGCTGTATTTTCATGTCTAATGAGGCTCAGAGATGGCATGAGTGCAATCAAATTCATAAATTCATGTTGAGATTAATGTTTTAAATATAAAAATTTTAATATAGAAATACTGAATGATTTAAATAACTGAAAAGATACTTTAAAAATGACACTAAAACTGCCAGTAAGGTGGCAGCAAGTCACTGATTTAATTACTGAATCATTCATTCATTTGATTAGTTCGAACGGCTGATTCATTCAGGAATGAAGCAAGTGACTAGGTGCGTCCCAAATCACGTACTTATGCACTATTCTGTAACGGTTTGTAGTATAAATAGTGAGTAGTGTGTTCACACTGAAAATTCCAAAAGTACCCGGATGATGCACTTAATCAAAAAAACGAAGTGTGGACTGTTGAACACTTCATGCACTCAACTGTCGCAACTTTAATTACGTAGTGAAGGGGGAGGGGCTATCGGACTCCTACAAAATAACCTTATATATTTCATACACTACAGTGCATAGTGCATAAGTACATACTGTATAAGTGCATAGTCATTTGGGACGCAGTTATTGTCTTTAGGAATAGGAAACTGAATCATTGACTCACTAGATTTTTTTAAAAACGCACGTTCATTCATAAACGAAACACTGCTGTGTTTGAATGGAGATGGGCAATGGCTCAGCTGTGACTTGTTTCAAACTATTTTTGACAACGAAATAGAGCAAAATCATGCAATAGTGTTATAGTCAGACAATGTAAGTCACTAAACATTAACTTGTTTATTTGACTGTTGTAATAAATCAATATCTCATTTACAAACTACCTTAAAAATCATTAAAAGCTGTCACTCATCATTGTTCATCGCAATCTCACAAAGTTCCATTATAATCAATGAAGCTTTACACTGCACAATGAATCTCTTATTTACACTCTCTCTACACTTTGTTTATGAAAGGATTCATGAGATTTCTCTGTGATACATTACTCAGCATTGCAAATACACAAAGAAACCTTTGAAGCTCCCCTCAGCGCAAACACAAATATGCTGATCAGGGGTGCGTTTCCCAAAAGCATCGTTAACCAACTATGGTCGCAAGTTCCGTCATTACCAGCATAGTTCAACGACAGTGTTTCCCAATAGTTCAAACGGTCATTCGCAAACAGCGCCACAAACTTATGTGGTTGGAACTATAGCTCTGGACCTGTGGTTAGAAGCATAGTTCTTTGTTAGTAAGACATATGGGCTCAATAACTTATGCTCTTGGGCACAAAAAGCAAGCTAACATGCAATACAATCTATATCGTTCACTCAGTCTAAATATAAATGCATTTTAATCTATGTATCTTTAAGGTTCCTCTGTAAGCATTGTTTTTGAATAGTGCGCGTGCGCATAAATGCATAAGGGAACCCGGGAGTATGACGTAAGAGGGAACCCGCGATGAATCAAACATCAAATAAAGCGAAATGACAGGGAACAAAAAATAGTAAATTATTCATCAGGTGCCATGTTCAATATAGCTGCATTTGAAAGATTTTTAATCAGTTAAATTACTTAAGTTTTTACTCGGTGACGTCATTAACAACGGCCCTACATTGTTGAACTAATGTGGTTCAAACGACGGAGATGCGACCACGTTCGGGAAACAGTCGTAACTAGCTAGTTCGTTTCCACAACAATGCATTGCACTATGGAGGTTAATCAGCGAGTTATGTCGTTGTACGGGAAACGTACCCCAGGTCAGTCGCACATGGTGTTCCTAAATATTTTTTTCATAGTTGCATGCAGTAGTTTTCATTTGCAAATGGGACTGAAATGGTCGCACTGTTGAGCCCTGTACTAACAGATATTTATCTGGTCAAGCATAAACTCAATTAATTATAGTAATTTTTTAAAAAGAAAACAACAAAACCAGTTTGCATCTCAAGTATCTTGAACATTTAGCTATTTGTAAAGAAAAATATTTATTATTTGGTGCTGACATACATTCATGTGGTTCATGGATTGAATGTAAAATTACCTTCTTTATGATTATGATTTAATTAAGTCATTTTAGAATTTAAAAAAATGTAAAAACATTTACTGCAAAAAGGCAAAATATTTAATTGGTTTTCCTGCATGACCATTGACCAAAATCAAAAAAAAACAATGAAAGTTTAATTATTTTGTTACATTATATAAATATTCATGTAAAATCTCATGGGTATTAAAAGTAAATATTTTAGGTTAAAGGGTTCGGCTGCCAAAAAGGTTTGAGAATCCTTCATATATAATATAGAAACCAAACACAAAAACAGCAGATATTGACCTCAAACAGACCACCTATAAAATGACAGTGCAGACAGTCTCTGTTCACGCAGTATATGAGTCCAATCAACATCCTAACAAACAGAAAGTGACTTACCGTTCTTCTCTGTGTGTGGTTTGATGACTTCCTGTCCTGGCAGGCAGGGACACGGACCTTCACACTTCACAGAGATGCTCTTACTCGAGCTGCAGGCCTGGAACTCAAGTTTACACTGTGGAAGAGCAGAGAGGATTCTGGGTAGTGCATTTGGAGACATTATCGCATTTAACCGTCACAGCCCAAGCGTTGAGCTTTATCACTCGTGAAATGAGTCTGTTTCCTCAGCCACGAGAAAAATACGAGTTATCAAATTAAGATGACATGATTTGAGGTCCTTTGAAGTGTGGCGATTGTGTTCGTCAGATCTGATCGCACAGAAACGGTGTAAAATCTGCTGCGTTCTTTGGCTTTTAATTAAAGATGATGTCATGATTAGACTATCAGATTATAACGCTTCATCAAGTGTAATACTTCATTATTTATCAAAGGAGAATCAATTAAATAAACAGCAGACAGTCCTGCTGATTGATATCGAGACATCGGAATGTTGAATAAAATGTGAAATGTGAGCTTATAGAATAGAATAGAATAGAATAGAATGTACTTGTCACCTCTTATTAAAAGAACAGATCACCCAAAAATGCAAATGTACAATGCTAAAATGTCAAATTTGCAGAAAATGTCCTTTAGGTCATCCAAGACGTAAATGAGTTTTTTTTTTTTTCCATTGTGCAGTGAATGGGTGCCGTCAGAACAAGAGTCCAAACAGCTGCTAAAAACATCACAATAATCCACAAGTATTCCAATTACTTTTACTGGAGGAACTATTGTGATGTTTTTATCAGCTGTTTGGACTCTCATTCTGACGGCACCCATTCACTGAAGAGGAACCATTAGTGAACAAGTGATGCTACATTTCGCCAAATTTGTTCCCATGAAGAAACAAACTCATCTGTATATTGGATGGCCTTAGGGTGAGGATATTTTCAGCTATTTTTTTTTTATTTATTTTGGCTGAACTATTCCTGTAAGAACATTTGCTGTTGTGATGAAGAATTAAGAGACAGAAAAATAAATAAACAAATAAATATGTGGTATGGATTTAGTGCTTATTTACTGTTTGTCATCCTGATTAGTTTTTAAACCTTCCAATAACCTTTAAATCTCAACAATAGACTCACCTGAACGACACACGGCATTCAAACACGGTTTTTGTGCATATCAATGAACAGTAATCCGCCAGTTTAAGACTTTCATCTTATTTTTACCACTGAAAGCATCTTTTGTTCAGTAAAGAGGCTGTTCAGTGCTTTGGATCAACACAAATGCATTCAGAGAAATGAATGAATCACATTTGTCAACCAAAACTCTAGAGAGCTATGTTTTCTGACTTACTCAGTTTTATAATGCATGCAAACAACATGAAACAGCATTCACAACCCATTTTACTTTCATAATGTGACCTGAATGTGAGTTCATCCACCCACCCATAAATCCATCTATTCATCCAGATAGTAAATAGTATGCTAGAAAACATACCCTAGATCTAATACTGTTACATGGAATTGATGTTAATGGCATTGAAAATCTGCAGCAGAACGATGATATCTTAGATCATCTAGTCTCGTGTTTACTTTATATAGCTAAAGTTGTAAATTCAACTTTTTGTTACAAATATGGTAGAACCATCACTTCTACCACAAAAGACTGCTTTTTAAAAAGTCTTCCTGACTTGTCTTAATTCTTCAGCATATCCTATAATTCAGAAAAACGTGACGATGTAACAAAAACTATGGACTCACTCTTTTTTAGCACTTTAGATACGGTTGCTCCTTTATGCTTAAAAGATTAAGAAAAACAGTCTGACGCCGTGGTATAATGAGCACATTTACGCCCTAAAGAGAGCCCCCCGGAAAATGGAACGCAGCTGGAAGAAAACAAAACTAGAGGTATTTCGTATTGCATGGAGGGAAAGTACTTTCTCCTACAGAAAAGCCTTAAAAACAGCTCTTTTAGAAGAAAACAAACACAACTCCAGATATTCATTCAATAAAGTGACTAAATTAATGAAAAATAAAGCATCAGCAGCCGTTGACGTTTCACAGCTGCACAGTAGTAATGACTTTATAACCTACTTTACTTCTAAGATCGATACTATTTCACTGTAATTTTTTTTTTATCCAGTTTCAACCTAAACACTTAGATTCAGCAGCTGCCTTAAAATTTAAGTTTAAGTTAAATCAACTTAAAAGTCATTTCAACTCACTACAATAAAATAAGTTTAAATGACTTGTACTTTTAAGTTGATTTAACTTATGAGTTGAAATGACTTGTACTTTTAAGTTGATTTAACTTAAAATTTTAAGGCAGCTGCTAAACCTATGTTTTTAAGTTGAAACTGGTAAAACTTTTTACAGTGTAGAGATCAGCTACAGTATCACATCATAGTGTAGTTTCAGTGTAGTTAGTTTAGTTTAGCTGCATGAAGCTTTAATTTTGTTATTTTGGTGTATAAAATTAAAATTACTGTCATATAGTGTTATTGATTCTACTTATATCTATCCATCATTCATCCATCTGGACATAGTTAATACACTATAAAACAACTATGATGCAGGGCAATTGCAGATTTTATTTTCAGTCTAGTTTTAATTTTATTTTATATTGTTGATTTTCTATTTCAGTCGAGTTTTAGTTTTTTATTTTTGTTTTTAACTGGTGCATAGAGGTTTTTTTTACTGGTGTATAGAGCTTTAATTTTGGTATTTTTTATTATTTTGTATGCTGATTTTCCATTTCAGTCTAATTTCAGTTTGTTTTAATGGTGCATAAAGATTTAATTTTGGTTTTGAAAATTATCGTCATTTGTCTGAAAATAATTAGACCATGGATGTCTCTGTTTATAATAATCACTCTAAATATAGTGTCACTGATTCTACAGCTGAAAATATCAGAACGGCCATTCGCATATCTGCCGCGTCCACGCGCTGTTCATTTCTCTGCTCTATCTGTTCTCTCTCACTCCATCTTTCACATCTGATTTCATTCTGGCTGAAGGGAAGGAAATGGAGTGGGCGGGGTTAAAGCGATGCGGTCACAGACGGGAGGCACAGGTTGCGCTGGAGGTTCAGGTTTTTCTCTCTGTTCTCGAGCCGGAGGGGGGATTGCGCAGGACTCAAGAATCCAATATCAACAGCGGACACAGTTCATCCACCTAACCATCCATCACCAAACACTGCATCATTTACACCAGCAGAGAGAGAGAGAGCTGTGCACTGATATTGGAATTTAAAGGTGACTGTCTCCTCGTTGGGACACAATGATCCTGCGCCTGATAGTGTTCAGGTTAAATTCTCCTGATCAGATTGCACTCGCATCTCACCTGAACCTCATCACAAAAACACTTTACATTCCATCAAACATGGAAATGAGCCACATTTAGTATGATACTGTTTCGAATATGAAACCCCCTTCAGATCTTCTTCACATATTTTAAAAGAGGCTTTTCCAGTTTTTAGTCCAAACGTAATTTCTATTGTTAACAGCTCTCTAGTCAATGGGGTGCTACCAGCCACTTTTAAACAATCGTTGTTGAAAAAGCATCGTCTTGATCAGCATGTTATGAATAATTACAGACCCATTTCTAAACTAAATTTCTAATCTTTTATTTCAAAACGCTTGGAAAAAAATCTATTCTTAGTTTTCATCTTACTTGAGTGCTTTTGGGTTTTTTTTTAAAAATAGTGAATCTGTGTTGTTGAATGTTACCAATGACATTTTACTCACTCTTGACTAGTTCTTGCTGTATCCTGCTTGATTATGATATTCATACAAAGACTCAATCATGTAGCTGGGTTTCAGGGGTCTGTGCTGGAGTGGTTTGCCTCTCACCTCAAGGAGAGGGGACTTTTTTTGTTAAAGGGGTCATCAGATGCTAAGTTCACTTTTTCATGTTGTTTGAACATTAATGTGTGTTGGCAGTGTACAAATTTACCCTATAATGATAAAAATCCATGCAGTGGTATTTAATTTATCTGTAAAAATAATATCCCCTTTTTCAAATCTAGCTGTTCTCAGATGCCTGTCGTTGTGGCGTCACACCCACGGAGGCCTCTCCCACGATAGTTGATTGACATGAGCGTCTTACATCAGACCAACTGTCACAGTCCAATAACTTTCCTTGTTTCGATGCCGAAGCAGGGATGTAAGTTAGACAAGAATGTCTCCGATTGAGGTGTTGTGTTGCTGGATGTAATAATGAACATAGTGGTCGTCATTTACTCCCGACATCTGAGCCCTGAAGATGCAGTAGATTACATTTGTTTGTGAATGGAATGCGCCTCCCGATCTACATATATCCATCTATGTTCGCACGAATCATTCATGATCCAGCTTCACTTACAGCAGAAGTGTGTATAAGCGTTGTTTTATGGATCTTTGCGATCGCCTTTACTTATAACGTGGTAGTTAGGAAGTTTAGCGGCTAAACGCGGCTAAATGAGGCTAAAGTAAACAAGATCGTCTCTCCACAGAGAGAAGAGAGGGGTGGGGTGAGCAGAGCTCATTTGCATTTAAAATAACAACCCCTTAGAATGAGATGATTTTTGCAGAGCTGATTTTGACAAGGTAAAAAGGGTGTTGTTTTACAAAACCACTGAGAATTTTTAATCTAAGTATATTAGAGACTTTCATTAAGACCCTAAAGAATCATATCAACTTGTGGAAAATGGGCATCCGATGACCCCTTTAATTCCCTAGTAAGGGAATCTTGTGCTCAGATCTCTTATGGTGTTCCACAGGGTTCTATATTGGGTTCTCTCTTTTTTTTTACATTATATATGCTTCCTCTAGGTCATATTATTCAGAGACACAATTTATACTATAATTTCTGTGGCAGTAACACTCAGCTTTATCTTCCTGTTAAAGATAACAGCTATTCTGTGTCTAATTTGTTGACTGTTGTTATGTCATAAAAAATGTTGTTCAAGATGACATTTTCTAAAAAGGACTTCAAAACCATTATTATTGTTTTTTGTAACATCAAGGTTGGATTACTGTAATTCCCCCTATCTGGGTTTGCCTAAATCAGCTTTAGATAACTTGCAGATGGTACAAAATGCGGCAGCTAGATTACTAACCGGCACTAAAACATACACCTGTGCTTGCCTCTCTTCATTGGTTACCCGTTAAATACCATGTCGATTTTGCTCATTGCTTTTAAAACTTTGCATGGACTTGCACCTCAATATATTTGTGATCCTTTCACCCCTTACTGCTTCAAGACCTCTTCGATCACCTAGTCAAATACTACACTAAGTTCCTTGCTCTTGTTTTAAAGCAAAAGGTGATCAGTCTTTCTCAATAGCTGCTCCGAGGCTTTGGAATCATTTTTAGATCTGTAAGTCCTCTTTGAAGACCTATTTATATCCTTTTTGTTTGAATACTTCTTGATGGTATAAATTTTGGAGTTTTGTATATTGTCAAGTATTTTATTTTGTTTCATATTTCCTGTACAAGACTTTTGGTTTTATAAATCAATAAACTAAACCAAACTAGTAAGTTCTTATTGGTAATTCATGGGATCCTTCTTCCATTCATTTCAATGTAAACAGTGATGAAAATCTCACCTTTGAGGAGTATGTGTGTCCGTCAGAGCCGCACACCGAGCTGGAGTGAACTATAGGACATGGCTTACATTTCCCATGATTTACAGCTCCCATCCAACGCTTATGGTGGGGATTTCCTTTCCTGGGTTTAATGCTACAAAGAGAATGAGAGAAAATGAGTGGGAAATGCCATAAATAGCAGAAATTTGTTAATTTTGTTGGGCCATATGATTTCTGTGATGCAGTAAAAGCATACAAAACTGTGGAATCCAGGAATCCATGTCACGAAATTCGGCAGATTTTGGATGAATAAAAAACAAATCATCAAATCACGGCATGCAAAATGCAAAAAGACAACACTGAATATGGCCTAAATGAGAAATATATTACTAGTGTATAGTAAAATGTACTTCTCAGATTATCACAGATTCATAAGTACAGAAAAAAAAAAAAATAGGGTGGGCCTTATTACTGTAAATATTTTTTTTTCAGAATTAAATTGATTGGATTATTACAATTTAATTAAAAAATATTTTAATTGAATTAAACAATTAAAATGGAATCCAGAAAAATTAAAACAGAAAGCATGAAATTCTGGAAAAATAAAATGGAATTCAAGGGAAGAAGAAAACTGAAGACTTCATGGGGTCTTGAAAAAGTCATTTTTGTTATACTTTCAAAACACTAATGTTATATTGCATAAGTTTCATGATTTAAATAAGTGCAGGTGCTTTCTGGTTACTATAATTTAATTCAGCCATTAAAACAAAATCCAGAAAAAACTATTGAATTCAGGAAAAAAATAAAATACAATTTATAAATATAGCAGCAAGCAGCGATTATTGGGGTTCAAGTAATTTAAGGCATTTAATCAAGTATGAAAAAAGACATTATTTAGCAAACCTGTAACCACCTAAATGAATGATTTAAAAAAACATTTTTGGCAAATCCAGATAATTTAACTTAGAAATACAGTGTTTCTGAATCCTTTTTAACAGTTAGTGTCAGCTGTGGTCCGATCTCCTTAAAACTTTGCATGCTTGTTTAGAATCACCTGTTGTATGTGCTCACCAGGTTTCGTGAAGTTTTGAATTTTCCTTTAGGCTTTAGAGGATTTTGAGTATATCTGGACAGGCCCGATTTCTAAACGACCCCCTCATAGCTTCCCAAAGGGTAAATTTTAACATTTTTTGATAATTATTGACCTAGAGCAGCGTTTCTCAACTCCAGTCCTCGCGCCCCCCCACTATGCTAATTTTGAATGCATCTCTTATCATGTACGGCAATTGTTCTATTCGACCATGAAGTGCCCTGCGAAGTGGACATCACCGGATATTCCACCATGATTCCGGTTTGAAACTAGTGTATACGTTCCATTCAAAGGGCATTAAAAAGTGCAAGAGGTGAATTTAAATTGTATTTATTTACAGAGGTATATGATGTCACATTTCACACTTCTGTAGTAAGTTTCGTCTGTGTGTGAAGAAGCTGGAGGCAGCGGCACAGCGCAAATCCATAAAGGAACGTTCCGAAGTGAAGCAAACTCAGGGAGCAGGGAGCAATGAACACTATGTAGGGATCATGTCAATCGGAACACAGTTCATGCACGTAGCTCATGATAACGAGCTGGTTATCTGAATCAGGTGTGTTAACTAGAAGAGACATGCAAAATAAGCATAGCGGGGGGGCGCGAGGACTGGAGTTGAGAAACGCTGACCTAGAGAGTCCAGAGAATTGTACTACAGTACTATTATTCTTCCTAGGACTAGTTCACAAAAGTAGTTTTTTACATCTTCTCAATCATTTAACAAATGATTAAAAAAAAAAAACAAACATTGAAAAAATTTCTTTCTAATTGCTCATAGACCTTTGGGGTCATAAGTCAAACAGGCCCACCAAGTTTCATTCCAATCTGCCTCGTGGTGGCCGTGATTTTTATAGACCCTTGTAAGCAAGATTGTGCACAGTGATTTTCATAGGACAAACAGTTGCTTAGTTATAGCCATTTTTATGGTTTGCTCCTCTTATAGCGGAACCAAGTGGCCAAGCTCTGCGATTTTGTTCCTGTGTTCCAAATTGAGCTCTTGCATAAGTGTTCTGAGTTTGGCAGGGATATCTCATTCCTTTCAAGAGTTATAGGCATTTTAATAATAGTGGCCCTGCCCCTTTTGAAAGTTTTGGCTCCAATTTGTCAGTCCAAAGTTCACTTTTTACTTTTTTTTTTTTTATTGATAATTATTGATATTTACTCTCTAGGGAATCTTCCTGCAGTGGTTTGGTTCCGATCGGGTGAAAAACCTAGGACTAGTTTGAAAAAGTACATTTTTAAAAAAAAATCTAAAATACCTGAAAATTTCGCCTGCAACTGACGGTTTAGGAGTTATGAGCGATTTCATACTTTTGATCGCTGTAGGACCCCCGTCAGGCTGACTGGGGTGAGCCTTGGTGATGTTGTAGACGATGCGAGTACTACCATCCCTCCAAGTTTCAAGTATCTGCGACTTACGGATTGGTCTGCACGATCAGTTTTACATAGAGATTGCTGATCCTTGGCCATTCTGACAATTACAATACCCCTAAAAAAAATTATAATAGGGCCTTTTTGTTTTAATATTAGAACACACACTGGTGTTGTGTAATATTCAATCCTCCAAAAAAAAAAAAAAAGACTAGATGAAAAACTAGATGACCTTTCTGGATGTTAAACTTGTTATTTACCACCTGATTGGGAATCCTCCAGTAAAACTATAAATTATGTAATGCATATCATAAAAATCCATCAATTAAATGTCTTTTAAATTATATTTGACACATCATCTGATTCAATAACTGGCCAAATTAAACATTTATCTCATGTAGTATAATAACTGATCCGATCACCCTGAAATACTAACCTGCCGTCAAGTATTTCCCACAGTTAGCATGCTCATAAATAAGCATACTAAGTTAGTTCTGATTACCTACACCCTTGTGCCAATGGGCCAGTCAAAACGTGAGCGACATTGCAAACAGCTAATGCTTGAATCGAAAAGGGATTTTACAAGGAGATGAAATCTTACACAACACCGGCTGATCAGATATCACACCCACATACACACACTGGAGATAAAGAAAGTGACAAAAGACGTCTGTAATGTCACTTCTGTTCACACTCAAAATGTCAATATCTCATAGAAAGCGTGAAGTGTGATCATCTGACGGTGATAAACAAACATGATCTCTGTCTGTATCTCACGGCTGACAGAAACACTTTAACAGATCAGTGACAATATCAGAGATTTGATAAGGGGCTGTTTGTGGCACTTTTTAAAAGAAAGATCAAGTATTTGATAACAAATAGAGCAAAAACAGCCATACTGTGAAATATTACAATTTAAAGTAACGGTTTTCTATGTGAATATAGTGTAAAATGCAATTTATTCCTGAGATGCGAAGCTGAATTTTCAGCATCATTACTCCAGTCTTCAATGTCACATGATCCTTCAGAAATCATTCAAGAAACATTATTAATAATGAAAAAAAACAGTTAGGAAAACAGTGCTGATTCATATTTTTCTGGAAACTGTGATAGATATTATTTTTCAGGATTCTTTGATAAATATATGAAGTTCAAAAGAACAGCTTTTATTTGAAATAGAAATCGTTTGCAACATTACAAATGTCTTTACTGTCACTTTTTATCAATTTAATGCATGTTTGATGAATAAAAGTATTCTTTAAATTAATCAAGTATAAATTACACAGATAAAATCACTTTTTGTATGTGTTTTCTTCAAATTACTTGCATTTAATATACATAGAAAGCATCTTAAATGCAAGTCTACTTTAATGTTTCAAATAAAATGTCAAAATATGGATGAAATAATATTCCATCGTCATTCAGTGTAAGTTTTATATAGGTAAATTTTAAGCTACTCATTATTTCTTGCTTAGAAAAAAGTGAAATTAAAAAAGACACATTCTAATGTACAAGGAGGAAATAAACTATTAAATGTTTATTGTTTTGTATTTGACTCATTACAAATTTTATTCATAATAAATGAAGGAGTTCCTTACGTATATTCTGTGTTGTCTCGCATAACCTTGAAGGGCTTTATGTTGTGCTAATGACTAGCTAACTGCACATTTCCTCACTTATTACAGGACTGCTTACCACATAAATAAGCAGACATGAATTATTGATTTGAGTTGAAATAATTTTATTACGTGAGGGGAAAAAGAGCGTGGAGTGACATGACTGGAAACTCGCACAGCTCTTTAGGAAATCATTTGAGGGGGACAATGGTCAATTTAGCGGTTGCAGTTTAGCATCATTATACAAAAATATTGGCGGACTGAATGCTGCGGGTGACCAATCACAGCCGCGTAATGAGCTCAGCTCACTGCCAGCCCTCTGAAGCCGTCTGCCACATTCACAACCATTACTGAGTGAGAATGAGCAGAATCTGTCTCTGGTCACTATGTAGTGCTCATCTCGAGCCGCCGCTTTTTCAGTCTATATGTGTTAAACTGCTGGATAATGCAGCGGGATACAGTATAATGGCTTATATTATGGCACATTACGGTGCATTATATTACGAGTCTCTGATTCACACTTCATTGCATTATATTGAAGTGAATTTGTAATATCAGCTCAGCCCTGTGAAAATTACACTGCTGTGTTGAATCTTTTCTTAAATCAGTATTACTGAGGAAATACAGTATCTATATAATTACACTTCAATTGAATGTAACCATATTATCACTAATGCTTAAAACTCTGTTCCAACAACTACTGAGCTGACGACTAAGGCAGTTCCAGATGCAACAACATTATGCTATTGTTTTCTTTCAATAATACCTTGTCTTGTCCCAAAACTACAGTGGCATCATGTGTCATGTATACTGCTACAAATAAGGCATTTATGAGGGTTCATTTCAGTTAGGATGCTGTCGAGGTAGTGCACTAAATTTTGGAACAGAGCCGAGTCACGTACGTATTTTTAAAATAACATTTTTTATATTTTTACACATTTCTATTATTATTTTTTACAGTACAAATTTGGTCTTTATGAATAAATGTATGACTGCTTTTTAAATGTTGAGCAAAATAAAATAAAATAAAATAAAATAAAATAAAATAAAATAAAATAAAATAAAATAAAATAAAATAAAATAAAAATCAACAAAAAACTAACACTAGTCCAGAGTGAGTATGGAAAAAAAAATAATGCGGCAACATATTAGGAACTAAATATTTTCCAAATAATGTTTTACACATATTAGGATCTTTTTTACTGTATAAATTGGGTCTTACATTTTAATGCATAAATGTATGGGTCTCTCTTAATTTTGAACAAAATAAATATTTTATTTAAAATAAATTTAAATAATTAAAAATAAATGAACAAATACATATTTAAATAATTTTTTAAAAGTTTTTATGAATATATTAAATGAATAAATCATTTATTTAAATAAACAGTTCAGTACTGTAGAATATTATACAATGATACTACAGAATATTTTTCAAATAATATTTTACACATTTGTAATATTCATTTTTGACAGTATAAATTTGGACTTTATGAATAAAAATGTATGGCTGCCTTTAAAATTTGTAGCAAAATCAAATCAAATCAAATAATTTATTTAAATAATAATAATAATAATAATAATTACTAATAATAACAATTCTAATAATAACTTATTAGAAACTAAACATTTTCCAAATAATATTGTGCACATAATATAATATTTATTTTTACTGTATAAATTATTTTCCAAATAAAATGTTAGACATAGTAGGATCTTTTTTTTACTGTATAAATTGGGAATTTAGTCTTAATGCATTAAAATATATAGCTGCTTTTTAAATTTTGAGCAAAATATAATAAAATAAAATAAAATAAGTCACATATGGAAACTGCACCCAGAGAAATCGAAGTTTTACACATGATATGCTTTAACACTAGCAATATCAGCTCCTTTTCGCTCCATATGTAGATGCCAGATTTTCCCCAATAATTAGTGCACAAACTGTGAAAAAAGTCCATGCGGATCTACTTATGATTTATTAACGTGTTATTTTGCTTAATCTAGCAGCTCTCTTCATACCTTCATGCATTATGTACTGCAGTGTTTTAAAGTGTGAATTAATGATCAGAAGCAGCAGCTACATCTCACTAATGATAGCTTGACCAATGCAGCATTATCACCTGCTAGCACCGCACTTGGCTTTCTAATCGGATGAGCGTGCTGTTATTTCTCAGGCAGATGTGATATTTGGCATCCCAGCATGTGCTTTGTGTTTGCATATGTAAGGGGGCGGTTGTAATTTAGCTTCGTAAACCCGTGGAGCTGCTCAAATGACCATTACACAATTAATACTTGTTTGTCCAGACATGAGGGGGGCGGAGTCAACAGCCCGGAATGACATTCCCTCAATGTTGCGCCATCACTATGACGACGACTCACAATAGACAGCGACGGAATGTTAATGCGACCCTGGAGAAGCACAGAAACCTCAGAGCCCGATTAAACACGAGGACACACTTATTTATCTAGTGCTTGGGAATTATTTGTAATCATGGTTAGGGACTAATTGGTGTAGGTTTACTAGAAGCACTAGAAAACTAGGAAATCAGAGCTTTCAAGGTTTTAGAGTTTGGCTAGTTAGTCACTGCTGGTAATAGATGCAATAACTACACCAAACAACTGGGCAGCATTGTCTGAGCACATGAGGTTTTCAAACGGGGGTTCTGGGAAAAAAAAAAAAATATATATATATATATATATATATATATATATATAAAGTAAAATAATTTAAAATGATTAAAATAAATAAATACATACATATTATTTAAATAATTTTAAAAAACATGTTTTTATGAATATATTATATGAATATTTATTCAAATTTTAAACAGTTCAGAACTATAGAATATTATACAATGATACTACAGAAACTAAATATTTTTCAAATAATATTTTACACATTTTGATATAACTTTTTACAGTATAAATTTGGTCTTTATGAATGAAAATATATGCCTGCGTTTTACAATTTTGAGAATACATTTTTGAGAATAAAATAAAATAAAATAAAATAAAATAAAATAAAAATGAATAATAATTTACTTACATAACAAATAGTAACACTAAAGTCCTAAAGTAAGTAGGAAATAAATAATAATGCAACATAGCAGGAACTAAATATTTTCCAAATAATATTTTACACATTTGTAATATAATTTTTTACAGTATAAATTTGATCTTTATGAATAAAAATATATGGCTGCCTTTTAAAATCTGAGCAAAATAAAATAGATAAAATAAAATAAAATAAAATAAAATAAAATAAAATAAAATAAAATAAAATAAAATAAAATAGAAAAAATAAAATAAAATAAATGGATAATAATGTACTTGCATAAAGAAATTCTAACACTACAGTCCTAGAGTGAGTGGGAAAAAAATAATGCAACATATTAGGAACTAAAATTTTTCTAAATAATATTTTACACATTTGTAATATTCATTTTTCACAGTTTAAATTTGGTCTTTATGAATGAAAATATATGGTTCCCTTAAATTTTGAGCAAAATAAATAAAATTAAATAAAATAATCCATTTACATAAGAAAATACTAACACTGCAGAGTCAGTGGGAAAATTATTTTCCAAATAACATTTTACACATATTAGGACTTTTTTTTTTTTTTACTGTATAAATTGGGTCTTAATCCATTAAAAAAACTAATATATAAACTTATAAATAAATGAAATAATAATAATACAAAAATACTGCATAAATTGGGTCTTAATGCATTAAAATATATGGCTTCCTTTTAAATTTTGAGCAAAATAAAATCATGTACACTACCATGCTACATAAAGTATCAAAAAGAATAATTTATTGACAATGTTTCGGTCTCATGACCTTCACCAGGTATATTCAAACCTAATCACTGCTAAATTCAGACCTTATGAAGGTCATGAGATCGAAATATTGTCAATAAATTATTCTTTTTGATACTTTTAGGTGTGCGATGATTGTTAACTAAGCAAAATAAAATAAAATAAAATAAAATAAATGGAAAAATCAATATTAATTTATTTAAATTAAAAAACAACAACCAGTTCTTCAGTTCACCATATTAAGAGCTAAATATCTTGCAAATAATATTTTACTCATTTTTTACTGCATAAATGGGGTCTTGAAGCATTAAAATATATGGCTGCCTTTGGGATGGGGTCCCACGGAAAAGGATGAATGTATAAATAACATAAGGCTGATTATGAGGATGATCACATATGGTGGTCTGTGGCATCTAAAAGATTGAAAACCTCTGCTCTAGCAACCACCCAAAACAAATGAGCAACCTCTCAGTAAACCAGTCTAGCCGATCCCACCTTCCTGGCGTGTCACTGCGGGTCTTACCTGTGCTGTGCTGGTTTGTGATTGGTGCAGATGGCCGTCTGGAAGTCATGGCTCACACACACTTTGTGAGGAGGGCAGCGAACCTTCAGACAGGGGTCTTTAGTGCTGTCCAGCCCTAAAAGACAGAGAAAGACTTCATTTACTATGATAAACTAGAGCCTGCAGCTTATCTGATCTCTCATCTATGTTTACATCTCTCTCGAACACGCACGCAATCTCTCATCTTTTATATTCATGTTGTTTTGTTTCGCCTTTCCTTTCCAGGAAAGAAAGACAGAGCAGATTCCCTCAGATGGCATGAAAGGAAGCGAGAGAATCTGATGGAGGAGAGGAGAGCTTTACTCTGGCAAACACACAGGAGAAACAATGCAGCAGCCTTCTGGCAAACGCTTTATCATCTCACACACACACAGCGTCGACTTTGAGCAATAGCTCAGTGTAAACACTTCCTGACAAATGGAGGAAGAGGAGAAACACCGTCTCGCGCTCTGCCACCTCTTCCTCTCTCGCGCAGGTAATGCGGCTCCTCCAGCAGGAAGTAGTAGGAGGATGAGGAGGAACACGGCGCGTGTGCGGAGATCATTACGGGAACTCATGAGACATTCATCTCCGTCAGGAAACATTAATCACACACCTTTCCTCAGCCATACATTACAGTGCAAATTCAATTTCTGGTGTGTGTGTGTGTGAGCTGAAACACACAGGTGGGTTTAACAGAGGTCAAACACTCCATCACTCCCTTTGACCTTCACATGTCTGTGTGTGTGTTCATCTGGGAAGTTTGATGCCAACCTGCTGTTCGTCTGGAGCACAGCCATGCCAACTGGCCTTCAATACACACACACACAGTGTTGATTTACAGCTCTGATCAGTGCTGTTAAACGAATAAGTACCTCATTTTTAAAGGAACCATTCATTAAAATCTTTTCCTCGCATGTTGTGCTAAACCTGTGTCACTTACGATACAACAAAACAATGATAAAACAAGAAGGTATTGAAATACGCTGCCACAATGAATGGGTATGACAAAGTGAAACAATGATATGGCGAAGCTGCCAAAAATATACAATGAAAGAATAATACGGTGAAACAATGACAACAAAACGGTACATATCACTAAAGTTGCCAAAGTATACCAAAGTGTTACAATGAAACAACAAAGCATTAAAAAACAATACAATGAAACAGTGGAACACCGATATCTTTTAATTAAGGGCTCCATCAAATCCAATTTTCCCCCTAAATGATTTTTTTCCATTTTATTTTTTACAGGTTTCTGTTTTATGATTCAAATGTATCATAAAATGATGTCTAATTAAATTAATTAATGAAATGTAATCAAATTAATTTACATCAAAAATTGCATTTTTATTGTCAAGAAAGATACTGCAAAACAGAACTGTGTAAATTCATTTAATAATCCTTAAAAATAATTATTTTAAAAGGAGAAGTCCACTTCCAGAACCAAAATGTACGGATTTGTCATCCAAGATGTTCATGTCTTTCTTTCTTCAGCCGGTAAGAAATTATGTTTTTTGAGGAAAGCATTTCAGGAATTTTTTTCCATATAATGGGCTGATATGGTGCCCCGATTTTGAACTTCCAAAATGCAGCACAAATGTGGCTTCAAATGATCCCAAATGCAGTTGTAAACGATCCCAATCAAGGCAGAAGGGTCTTATCTAGTGAAATGATTGGATATTTTTATTTAAAAAAAATACAATTTAAATGCTTTTTAATCTCAAACGCTTGTCTTGTCTTGCTCTGCCTGAACTCTGTGTATTCTGGTTCAAGACAGTTAGGGTATGTTGAAAAACTCCAATCGTATTTTCTCCCTCAACTTCAAAAATCATTTCAAAATCATCCTACATCACTGCACAAGTACCAACCCAGTGTTTGCAAAGTGAACATGCAAAGAAGATCAAACACCCTTAACAAAAAAGGTAAAACAGCGATGTAGGAGGGAGAATATGAGATGGGAGTTTTTCGACATTCCCGAACTGTTCAGTTCAGGCAGAGTAAGACAAGATGAGCGTTGGAAATTAAAAAGTATATACATTTGGTTATTTTTATGAAAATTAAAGATTGTTTCACTAGATAAGACCCTTCTTCCTCTGCCTGGATCGTTTACAACCGCATTTGGGATCGTTTGAAGCCGCATTTAAGCTGCATTCAAAAGGAAGGAAATTCAAAATCGGGACACCAAAGAAGTCCACTATATGGAAAAAATCCTGAAATGTTTTCTTCAAAAAACATAATTTCTTTACGACTGAAGAAAGAAAGACATGAACATCTTGGATGACAATGGGTGAGTACATTATGTGTCAATTTTTGTTCTGGAAGTGGACTTCTCCTTTAAGGAATATCGTTATTTTTACTACTTTGACAATTGTGTTTTAGTATACAGTGGTAACATATTTCTGTCATAATTTCTTCAAGTTAGATTAGACTTTTATTTTGACGGGTTGTTGTTAAGTTCTTTCAGTGTTACTTTTAGTTTCATTGTGCACTTGACGATAGTTTTTCTCCAATTAAACAGTGAAAAGCTCGTAAAGTGATTCTCAGAGCAGCACTGGAGATGAAGCATTCATGTCCTCATATTGAGACGTAGACGCTGAAAACAGTCAGCATCACGCATGTTTGAGTTGATGTTATTACTTCAAGAACTGTTTTAGTATACAACAGTAACATTTCTGTCATAATTTCTTCAAGTTAACCCAGACTTTTATTTGGTTGTTGTAAAGGTCTTTCAGTTTGGCTTTCAGTTTTATTGTGTATTTGACAATAGTTTTTCTCGAATGAAACAAATTAAGTTATTTAATACACAAGTTTTACAATTTGAGTTGAATTACTGAAATAAATGAACTTTTCCACGACATTCTAATTTATTGAGATGCACCTGTAAACAATGGAATGAAACAATGATAGAAAAACAAAAACAATGATAAAACATAGCCGACAATGACCAAAGGCTGCAGTCAAGATTTTAAAAATTGCATAAAATCATCATTACATCCATTCATATGACCCCTGCTCATTATTCCAAGTCTTCTGAAGTCAAATAATAGACTTGTGTTAACCAATTTTCAACATATTATTTGCTGAATATTTCCACCCATGCAGCAGTTCTCAAATATCATTTGTGCTTTTGTACATTTAAACACATTTCATTAAGTTAAGAAACCTGTGAGACATCACTTAAATCCAACCTGGATCCAATGCCATATTTGAATATGCAGATAAGATGGGAAAGATTTGCAGCAATTATGACTTCAGAAGAATATAGCACACAAAGAAAGTCATATTAGCTACTTTTTCTACATTGAAAAGAACAATTCAGACATTCTGCCACTGTACAAATGCACACATCTCATTCTCAAACAGCCGCTCTTCTTTTAGTGCATCTTCCTCCGGTTTTCTTTCTGTCCTCTGCTGTCAGTGGTTTGTTAGGGAGTGTGTGTTTTGTGTGTTTAGAGATGTACATGCCTTATTGATGGAGTTCAGGCCTCTCTCAACCCTGTGACGGACGGAATGATTTGATATTTTCCTGCATATGAGATTCAGCTGGTGAGGGCGAGAGAGGAGGAAGGAAACGAGAGATGAGGCGCTGGGAGCGTGTCGGAGGGGAAGTGAGGACACGCTTTACCAGCAGACAGACACACACACGCGCACAGATTGCGTGATGTCTTTCACAGCATACAGTGATGGGATTCTGTCTGAAGGACATTTTGCTTTTGTGTTATATTTATTTTTTTATTTTGTCATAACTGAGTGCGTGTAGGTAACAGAGGGTTTGATGTGGTGAATCTCACAGAAGCATGTAAAAGCATGTAAATATGTGCATAAAGATAATGACTTTTTAAAATTCTCATTATTGTAATGCAGTACTTTTGAGTTTTTTTGTAAGTCCCATTTTCTCAATGGTGATTTACATTAGATTCTCTGACTGTAATCTTTTAAAATTAAATTAAATCATTTAATTAAATTCAATAAAAAAGGGTAACCACGGTGCATAAATACCTAAATAAAACAAATACGTTTTTACATTATAGTAAGAAAAATTCTTTTTTTTTTTTTAGAATGCTGCAATATAAAGATAACAAAAATATAAAACG
This sequence comes from Labeo catla, assembly GCA_012976165.1. Taxonomy (NCBI): domain Eukaryota; kingdom Metazoa; phylum Chordata; class Actinopteri; order Cypriniformes; family Cyprinidae; genus Labeo; species Labeo catla. Next base: position 1,542,883 of record VONZ01000076.1, read on the forward strand.
CTTAATTTTTTGTAATATAAAATATTTAATATTATATTTATATTGAAATTAATTAAATAAATAAAACACTATTTATTTATTTATTGGGTTTAATTTTCTAAAATATAAATATGATTTATAGAAGTAAAAAACAATACTGCAAATAAATATAATTCCATATCTCTTTATTATTATTATTATTATTATTATTATTATTATGGAATGAAAAATAAAAACATAAAAAAAGAGCTCAGAAACCAAAGCCAAAGGTTTCATTTTCTATAATATACAATAATTATAATTATATTATTTACATCTTTTTTTAGAATTTTGCATAAATATAAATATAATATAATATAAAAATAACATTTTTTTTTTAATGGCTTCACTTTCTGTAATATAAAATAATTAATATTATGTTTATATTAAAATAATTTCTATAAATAAAACATTCTAAAAAGTAAATGTAATATCTTTTTTAAATTTTTATTTATTTATTTATTCATTCATTTATTCATTTATGTATGTATGTATTTATTGGGTTTAATTTTTTTATAATATACATATTTATACAAGCACAAAAAACAATACTGCAAATAAATATAGTTTCATATTTATTTACAACTACTACTACTACTTCTACTACTATTTTATTATTATTATTATTATTATTATTATTATTAAATAAAAAGAAACTCAGAAACCAAAGCCAAAAATAGTACACATTTGTACAAGATTCCACACATTCTAGAAAATCTGAAATTAAGTTTCTGTGATCTGACCTGTGTATATTTAGGTTCATAGAGTATAAAACTGATATCAAATCACTCCAAAGTCTGTCAGACATCCTTGAAGCCATTTCTCTCAGTCTCTGCAGTTCCTACACTTTACATTTGCGGGTCGGTGCGTGTGTACAAGAATACATCAGATGTAATAAATCAAACAAAATAACACAAAAAATAGAGTATTGATCTCATGAGGTGAGCGGATGTATAAGGTGAGTAAATGTACAGGTACACATGTATAGCACAGTGACGCATTTCTCTTGTTACTAGTCTACAGTGTATTCTTTCATTTCGTTGAGTCGTTTTTCTATTACAACGGAAAACAGGTCATTCATATTCAGAGACGAACCCCAAACACCCTCACTGCAGGGTACGAACGTGTGTCGAAGAGGGAATGAAAATAAGAAAGTGTGATAGATCCCTACTGATAAATGTGAGATGAGAGCAAGAGAGAGGGAGGATGGGGGATATTTACCTCTTCACACTTTTCAATTCCAGGCCTGAATGAACAAATTCAACTCCTGTTTAACCAAGCAGTCAATCCTAATTGACAAACAGCGCACGACGTACACACTTCGGCCATATACTGCACAGTACATACTGTATACTACATTATTTATTAAACATAGTATGCACAACTATGCAAGAATACAATAATGATACCCGTTTCAAATAACAGTTCAATAATAGTTCACCCACTGGACTATTTTAATGATGTTCTCACTGAACGTATGAAGGGTTGATTTCATCAAAAATATCTTAATTTATGTTCAGAAGATGAACAAAGGTCTTTAAGGTTTTGTAACCATTAACATTAACTAACTGGACCTCATTGTAAAGTGTTACCTGAAATTCAAATTTGTTGAAAAATCGTCTGACATTCTAGCATACTGGTCAAAAAAGAGATGTTTACAAATTTCTAGTTGATATTACTGATACATGAAGAAAATGGAAGGTCAAGTATTTCATGTAGGCATTAAATTAGCACACTGTGCAACTGTGCATACTACAAATTGTAGAAATAGCACTAGCAGTGTGTCATTTGATTCCTCTCTTCTTGTCTGCGATCGACTGTCCACATTCATCTCCGTCTGCTGTGCTTTATTACAGGAGTGAGTGAGTGATGAAGAATTCATTTCACTGAAAAATAAAACCCGTCCGCGCTGGTTTATTCGACGGGTGATTCCTCCTTCATCATATGTCTCTGGTGACATCGCTATGGAAACCCGCCGCCCCTCAGGGCCATGAGTTTTATCATTTTTATGGCTTGAATTAAAAGAGAGAGAGAGAAATATGCTCATAAACAGGCATGATTTGATAGTCAGTAAATTAATCCTATAAAAGTGCAACATTGGCTCCATATATATCCTCGTACTGCCACCTGCGTGAGCGTGTGTGTGACCTACTGAACACTATTTCTTCAGAAAATGCTGGATTTTTGACAGTCTACTAAAACTGCATGAGTAGAAACAGTACAGACCTTCCTTTTCTGGTGCATGTGAGAAAGAAACCGAACGCAGGCGTTTACAGTCATGTAAACTCAGCCTGCATTGATTCTCTCTGTGTAAACTGCACATGCATTTGCTCTCTATCAGGTTCGACCTTTGAACTTTAGTATCACAGCAACGGTAGACCTCATCTATCCAGATGGGACCTCAAGCGCTTTCATACACCTCACAAGTCGACCTTTAACTCTTTGCGTGCCATGGATCGCTGAGAGCGTGGGCGTCTCATCTGCTGCGTCGATCAATAACTGTACAACACAAGGGCTTCGTTCAGATTAAATGCTAACTTACTGTCAATGCTGCCTACTTACACTACATACTAACCACTGCTTTCAAAGGAATTTAAATATTAGGCATTTTTCCAACAAATGTTTCATTTCAGTGTTATTTTTGTATCATTGATATTCTGCAACAGAATAATAGTAAAAATAATAATAGCAATAATTCAAATGTAATTTTGACTTTTTTATCTCAAAATTAAGACTTCTTTTTTTTTGCAGTACTGAGAAAAGTTGATATAAACTTTTTTCATGAATTATGATGTTCCATTTACTTTCATTCCAAGTTCAAATCTCAGTTTATATCTCACAATTCCGAGTTCATATTTCACAATTCTGAGTTAATACCTAACAATTCCGAGTATCTCACAAATTCGAGTTTATATCTCACAATTCTGAGTTTATATCTCACAACTCTGAGTTTATATCTCACAATTCCGAGTTCATATCTCACAAATCCAAGTTTATGTCTCAGAATTCTGAGTTCCTATTTTACCAATCTGAGTTTATATCTCAGAATTCCGAGTTATATCTCAGAATTCTGAGTTATATCTCAGAATTCTGAGTTATATCTCACAATTCCGAGTTTATATCTTACAATTCCAAGTTCATATCTCACAATTCTGAGTATATCTCAAAATTCTGAGTTATATCTCAGAATTCCGAGTTCATATCTCACAAATTCAAGTTTGTATCTCAAATCCGAGTTTATATCTCACAATTTGAGTTTATATCTCACAATTCCAAGTTCATATCTCACAGTTCGAAGTTCATATCTCACAAATCTGAGTTTATATCTCACAATTCCGAGTTATATCTCAGAATTCTGGGTTCATATCTCACAAATTCAAGTTTGTATCTAACAAATCCGAGTTTATATCTCCCAGTTCCGAATTAATATCTCACAAATCCGAGTTTATATTTTACAATTCCGAGTTATATCTCACACTTCCGAGTTCATATCTCACAAATCAGAGTTTATATCTCACAATTCTGAGTTTATATATCACAAATCAGAGTTTATATCTCACCGAAGTTCATATCTCACAAATCCAAGTTTATGTCTCAGAATTCTGAGTTCCTATCTCACAAATCTGAGTTTATATCTCAGAATTCCAAATTATATCTTACAGTTCCGAGTTCTATCTCACAATTCTAAGTGAGATATGTTCCGAGTTCATATCTCACAACTCCGAGTTCATATCTCACAAATCCGAGTTTATATTTTACAATTCCGAGTTATATCTCACACTTCCGAGTTCATATCTCACAATTCCTAGTTCATATCTCACAATTTGAGTTTATCTCTCAGAACTGAGTTTATATTTTACACCCGAGTTACATATCACACTTCCAGTTCATATCTCATAATTTGAGTTCATATCTACAAATCGAAGTTTATTTTACAGTTCCGAGGTTATATCTCACACCTCCGAGTTCATATCTCATAATTCTGAGTTCATATCTCACAATTCTGAGTTATATCTCACAATTCTGAGTTCACATCTCATAATTTCAAGTTATATCTCACACCCGAGTTATATCTTACAATTCCGAGTTCTATCTCACACTTCTGAGTTCATATCTCACAATCTTTTAATATTTAGTTTATATTTCAGATTTCTGAGTTTATATCTCATATCTCAACACAATTCTGAGTTTATATATCACAATTCCGAGTTCATATCTCAGAATTTTGAGTTATATCTTACAATTCCAAGTTATATCTCACAATTCTGAGTTATATTTCAGAATTCTGAGTTCATATCTCACAATTCCGAATTCATATCTCACAATTTTGAGTTTATATCTTACAATTCCGAGATATATCTTACAATTCCGTGTTCCTATCTCACAATTCTGAGTTTATATCTCAGAATTTCGAGTTTTATATCACAATTCCAAGTAATATCTCACAATTCTGAGTTAATATCTCACGATTCTGAGTTCATACCTCACACATACGAGTTATATCTCACACTTCCGAAGTTCATATCTCATAATTCTGAGTTTATATCTCATAATTCGAAGTTATAACTCACAAATCCAAGTTCATATCTCACAATTCCGTGTTCCTATCTCACAATTCTGAGTTTATATCTCAGAATTCCGAGTTATATCTCACAATTTGAAGTAATATCTCACAATGCTGAGTTCATATCTCACGTTTCTGAGTTCATATCTCACAAATCCAAGTTATATCTCACACTTCTGAGTTATATCTCACAATTCTGAGTTCATATCTCACATTTCTGAGTTCATATCTCACAAATCCAAGTTATATCTCACACTTCTGAGTTATATCTCACAATTCTGAGTTCATATCTCACATTTCTGAGTTCATATCTCACGAATCCGAGTTATATCTCACACTTCTGAGTTATATCTCACAATTCGGAGTTCACATCTCACTATTCCGAGTTATATATTACAATTCTGAGTTCGTATCTCACAATTTCGAGTTGTAAGTTTTAGTTTAATTTTAGTTATTTAGTATTTGTATTTATGCATTATCTTTATATGATTTCAAGGCAGAAACAGTAAGATTAGTATGCTAGTATGTCATTTTAAATTCATTAACTAGCTAGTAACTAGTCACATAGCAATTAAGGCTCAGGTGACTGGTGCAAAACAAACATGAAAATTTGCATACTGTGAACAAAATACATCCAAAACATTGCAATGAACATTGAAATAGTAAAAGTAGTATGCTAGTATGCTATTCTGAAATACAAACACACATCTCATTAACCTGTGTGTCTCCCTTGGCAACAGTCTGAATGATTCAGGTAAATCTCATTTCCATAATCATATCACCGGAGTCATCTTAAAACGAACGCTTCCTTACTCTGCCTTTGTTTTAAATACTGTAATTAGCACTGAAGGTTGAATGGGGCCAAATTAGTCGATCCGGGTTCAGCATTCATACCTGTGATTATCCAATCAGGACGAGTCTGTGCTGCCTAATGGCCAATCAGCTCGCAGCCGAATTCTGAATGTCACCAGATAAACAAAAAACATTTTGATGAATGAGACCTTCATTTTCTGAACGCACACACACGCAACTCATAATCTGCATAATTATCATGCTGTGATCTTGTTTGCATAGACAGAATGTAAATATATAACCTTGACAGAGCCTAAAACACACACACACAAACACACGCACACACACATACACACACATGTCCTGTCAATGCCCTCTGCATTAGGGCACCTGCCTACCAAATGCCATCTGTGCCATCTGCACACTTTGGCATCAAGTGTCAATCAATTCATTCAAATGCACACTAGGGAGACAGCAGGCAACATGAGATCAAAATTAACTCACATACTTTCTTAAAGGAATAGTTCACCCAAAATAATTAAGACATTTTAACTTCAAAATGATGCGTCTGGCTAAAATATGAGTCTATAATCCATAATAATGCTTTCTCTTGTGAAAAGGTCCATCCCCTGTTGTCCTTTCACATCAAAGTCCACCAATATACAGTTTGTTTTGACTGCTTTGTCTTGTAAACAGTGCTTGATCTGTGCATATTTCTCTCCTGATTCAGACAGGATGACTATTTCACTGGAGTAAGGTGTTATTATAAATTATGGACTCTAAAGCAATGATTAAAAATGTCTTAATGATGGCTTTGTTTCTTCAACACACAGATTTTGACTTCACAATATGTTTACTAATGTGTATTATTGTGATGTTTTATCAGCTGTTTGAACTCTCATTCTGATGGTACCCATTCACTGCAGAGGATCCAATGCTGAGCTAGTGGCATAATGCTAAATCTCTCTAAATCTGTTTTCATAAAAAAAATAAATAAAAAAAACTCATCCCTTGGATGGCCTGAGGGTAAGTACATTTTCAGATAATTTTCTTTTAAAGTATTTCTTTAATGCATGTTCCTGGTCTTGTTATGAATGATTCATCAGTGCATGTTTTTGTAAAGAAATGTCAGCAATAGCTGTTAATATAACGACAGGTGAATACAGGAGGAGAGTATAAGGATATGCGCATGTGCATGTGAATATTCGATGTGTAATTAGTTTGGGCTTCTGTTACAAGGGAATAAACCGCAGTGCTAAAGTTCACAATGTGAGGTTAACTCAAACACTGAGCGTTAATAATGTACGACCCTACTGGAGCAAAACAGACCTAGAGACACTGAATTACACAACGCATACTCAACAGCATCCAAAACACTCTCTTATGAGTGTGTTACTGCCTGCAGAAATAGATTTCAAAGTCATTTTGAGATCTCATTAGAAAGCCAATGAGTCTCACAGTCCCACTGGAAACATGACAAGTTTGTCAGTTCAACCAGATGCAACTAAAACTATTAAAAATCATTTTTGTAAATTGGAAAAAAAAAAAAAAGTACTAAATTAGTACTAAAGTACTAAAATTACGAAAACTAAGACAAAAATAAATTAAAGCAATATATATAGCTCTAAACAAACTGAAAAAAAAAAAGTTTAAGTACTAAAATTAGTAAAACTTAAACTCAAAATGTAAATATACATTGCACAGCATAAATGAGTACACACCCTCTGAATAAATATAAAAGATGTATTTTCTTAATGATCACTAATTTAATTCATGGAAAGATGGCAAAATTGAAATGTATTAAACATATACTTAATAAAAACAACAAAATATATGCCAATATTTTCTGTAAAATAAGTAAATTAGCCAATTTTGTTTAAATGAAGGATTGTAGAAATTAGTACACCCTTGATTTAATTCAGCAAATTTATAATATTCTAGTACTTAGTATATCCTCCAGAACTTTAAGTACATTGCTCTGACCCTTCTTGACACTGAGTGTACACGTTCGTGACAAATTTTCACATCCGTCCTGTTTAACTCCTGGAGGACGACCTCCTTAAATGCCCTGGTCTTTAATGGGGAGTGTTGCTCAGCTTGTCTCTACAGAATCCCCCACAGCTGCTCAAGAGTGTTAAGATTGAGTGAAATACGTGTCTACTGAAAGATTTTCACCTTGAGAGAATGAATATCTTCATTGTCATTGTCATAAAATGCCCAACAATGCAGGGAATGAGGAGAGGGTAGCATCTTCAGTTTCAGTTTTTTGTATTACATCACACAGTGGTGTGTAAATTCAAGACAGCACTGATAAAGCACAACTCTCTCACACCTTCAGGACTCATACTTCCCTATATAAAAGCTTTATTACCAGTAAATGTCACTGTGGGAACCAGGCACTTCTCACTGTACTCCTCCTCTCGCAACACCATAACATTTTGGATGCTTTTGAATCCGAAATGATTGATTTGGTTTCTTGAGACCAAAGTATGGATTCCCAGAAGTCTATATATTGTAAACATGGGACTTGGAAGAGGTTAAATGAGTTTATTGTGCTTTGACTACAGTAGGACATTCTAGTGGTGACAACAACCATGCATGTCACTTCTGCAGGCTGCGTCGTACTCTGTGAGATAAAGTGCCACTCTTTATTAGCTTTTGCCAGCTTTGAGACACTTGGATGGTATTTCTCCAGCTCTTTTTCTAGCAAAACATCACTCATCACTAAATGAAAACTTAAAGTGAAGACCTGATTATTCCAGGAGCCTGGAAGTCCATTGTTTTTGAATGTCGGTGCTACTTCTGCTATATTTTCACACTTAAAACAATAATTTGGTCTTCCTCTTGTACTATTGTCCTCTTTTATGCCAAGAAATAAGTCACCTGGCAGCTCTCTCCCAAGTGGTTTCATTGTTGACTGCATTAAGTCTGAGTATGATTCAGTAGGCTATAAAATGCCTTTAACTGTCAGGAAATTACTTGTCTTTAAAAGTTTTGATTCAATATACTTACTTATTGATCAAAAATTGCCTTAAACCTACACTAAACCTTTCTTTTTTTAGTTTTATTTAGTAATTTTCAGGAGGGTGTACTCATTTTTGCAACACATTTTATCACTTTGAAAAAAAAATCTTATTTTGCTGAATAATTTTGACATTCTTCTTTGGTAATTGATCAAGCAGGCTAGAGTAATTGTTGAACTTTTTTTTTTTTAATTAACAATAAAATCTCAAAATATAACAATAAAACCTAATTCAACATAAATAATAAAATACATAAATGCTAAAATATCACTAGTATTGTCTGTCAACTGATCTTAAGCCATGCCCTCTCATCTCAGGCCACACCCCCAAAGTCTTAAGCCCCTCCTACATTACCTAACTCAAGTTGAAGAGTTTAGAGTGAAGCAGAAGTGTGTCCTGCAGTAAAGGGTGAGTGTGGTCATACTGCCATCAGTCATGTGTGACGCTGAGGTCAGACGTGTCCGTGTGGAGATGACAGATGGGTCTCACACACAATTCACGAGAGAATAGTCAAGACAAGAGAAAAATGCTCATATGGGCTCTTACTGTCAGCCGAGCTAAACGTGCAGATTATAACGGATAGTGTCATGATTGGAGGATATGAAGAGAGAAAGAGAGTAGATTAGGCTGTGTTTGTGTGTGTAATGAGGTTATATGTAGGAAGAATCATCTATCACAGCACAGCAGGAGCCGTCGACACAAACACACACACACACACACACACACACACACACACACACACATGTTGGGTTTACATGTTTTATGGGGACATTCCATAGGCGTAATGGTTTTTATACTGTACAAACCGTATTTTCTATCACCCTACACCTACCCTACACCTAAACCTAGCCCTCACAGGAGACTGTGCACACTTTTACTTTCTCAAAAAAACTCATTGTGCATGATTTATAAGCCTGTTTCCTCATGGGGACCTCACAAATGTCCCCACAAGGTCAAAATTTACTGGTATTACTATCCTTGTGGGGACATTTGGTCCCCATAACGTGATGAATACCAGGTGCACACACACACACACACATATTTACACAGAGATTAAATGAGGATGTACTATACACTTCTATCGTTTTTATGTGTACTAAATATAGTAACTACATACGAACTGTCCAAACCCTTAAAGAAACCTTAAAAAAGAAACATTATTTACTTTATGAGCAGGCTTATTATAGGTAGCTAAAATCATTTCATATTATACATTTTTGAACATTTTTGTTATTAAAAAATAATAATAATAAATAAATAAATAAATAAAAAAATATATATATATATATAATATATACACTGACGTTCAAAAGTTTGGGATCAGTAATATTTTTAATGTTTTTTAAATAAGTCTTTTCTGCTCATCAAGGCTGTGTTTGTTTGATTACAAAATACAGAAAAAACAGTAATATTGTGAAATATTATTGCAATTTAAAATAGTGGTTTTCTATTATAATATACTTTAAAACAGAATTTATTCATGTGATGCATTGCTGAATTTTCAGCACCATTACTCCAGTCTTCAGTGTCACATGATCCTTCAGAAATCATTCTAATATGCAGATTTATTATCATTGCTGGAAACAGTTGTGCTGCTTAACGCTGGAGTAAAAGTTGATGAAAATTCAGCTATCACAGAAATAAAATATATTTTAAAGTTTATTTATTTATTTATTATTACTTTTTTGTGATTTTGATCAAATAAAAGGAACTTTCATGAGCATAATAGACTTCTTTAAAAACATAAAAAATCTTCATGATCCCAAACTTTTGAACGGCAGTGTATAGTGTAAAAAATAAGTTATACAGACATAAAAAAAATATAAATTAATAAAAATTACAAAACACAACAAAGTTACCAAAACTTTAAAACTTGATAGATAATAAACGTTAACTGGAGAAAAAAATAAAAAAATAAATCAGCTGTTTGCCATGGCAAAATTTCACATTTTAATGTAAATGAAATTAAATAAAAAATTTTAAAAATCAGCTGTTTGACATGGCAAAATTTTACATTTTAATGTAAAGTAAATGTACTGTAAAAACACATTGCCATAACTTAATGGTCATATAATATTTACAATAATTAAAATTGAACTAATAGTAAAATATTAGTAATGTTGTTGTGTTTTGTAATATATATATATATATATATATTACAAAACACAACAACATTACTAAAACTTTAAAAGTAAAATGAAAATGAACCATACAGTATATATATAAACTGTACTAAAATAGCAGTTTAAAAATTAAAACATTGTTTAGAATAAAAACAAATATTATTTAATCTATGAGCAAGGTTAAAATTTTTATTCTATTTTTGTTACTTAAAATATAATAAATGTTAACTGAAATCAAATAAATAATAATAAAAAAATAAATAAACAAACTGTATGCCATGGCAAAATTTCACTTTTTTGGGGTTTAAGTTAATGTACTAAAATAACTCAAATTTAACTACAATAAACATTAAAGACATTTAAAAAAAAACCCCTCAAAAACAACAAAACGACTAAAATGAAAAACAAAAAAACCTTAAAATAATATTAATAAAAACTGTTTGGTCTGCAAAGTCAAGCTAAACACATAAACCAGTGCTTCTGTAAAAAGCATAAACCTCTCTCTCTGTGGAAATAATTAGCTTGAATGTGATGCTTTAATTTATGTAAAAAAATAAGACTGAAGTTCACCTGCAGAGCAAAACTAATGCATGTTAAGCAGGTACGAACACACCTTCAGCTCTCCATTTCAGACGAGTCTTACGGCGAGTCCGTTCACATCCCTCGCTCACAGTGAGTAAAGCCCAGAAGAAAGCGTTCGACATTGAAAGATTATTCAGCGCTAACAGCTGTGAAAACCTTGTGCAAGAAACATAAGTATAATTCCACGTTTAATTAAAGTATTAAAATGATAAACGCTAGGGAAGTTCAGACGCCGCAGGGGTTCGGCGGGATGGGATTTTAACGAACACGCTCAGCGTTAACTGAAAACGCCCTTCAGGACACGAGTGATGGGCGGAACGTGTGCGCCTCTCGCTCCGGTGCCCCATGGGAGAACGGCGTCTCCCAAAACGACTGAATATTCATGAAGCGCACTCTGATTATTGGCCGGTTTCAGAATAGGAGCATTTAAAGGGTTTGCTGTGCTAAAGAGTTTCTTCTGCTTTAAAATAATGTTTGGAGAAGCAGAAGAGATTTGAAATGGCCCAAGGAAAGAGCTTCAAAGAGAGAAGCAAAGAGACAATTTACACTTCCTAAAAGCTGTGAAATGCACGCACAGAAAAATACACAAAGCATTGAAAAAGTTAAAGGCCAAGAGGTTGACTTACTGCAATTAAAGTTTACATATATTAAAGCCCTTGTGCCATGCTGAAAATCCTTCCTTCCCAGTCAAAAAATGGCCAGCCTTTAAAATATTACTTCTAAATCTCTCGTTATCCTATATTATCACCAAGTCTTAGATCCTTTTTTTTTTTGTGAACTTGTTTTCTTTTAATTAGCACAGGTTTTATATATCTTTTTGGAACCGACTGATTGTAGCCCTCACTGATTTAAGCTTATCTGTGAAAAAAGCATTATTAGTGAAGAATTTGGTCAGTGTACACTTAAAAACTGAGGTTTAATCTAGATCAATTTGTATTTCGTGAAAGAAATACAAAACCTGTGCTAACTGAAAGAAAACAAGTTGACAGATACTGAATCCAATTATTTCGTAATAATACAGCATAATGGTAGAAGTAATTTTTCTGTAGGCTGGACTTTTTTGACCATTTTGACACCACAAGTGTAAGAAAGCAGAAAAAAATGAGACACATTTAAAACTGGTGTAAAATCAGCTGAATTCTATGAAACAATGTTTATTCTCAGTATTATTAAAGGAGAAGTCCACTTCCAGAACAACAATTTACAGAAAATGTACTTTCTTTCTTCAGTCGTAAAGAAATTATGTTTTTTGAAGAAAATTTTTCAGGATTTTTCTCCATATAATGGACTGATATGGTGCCCCAAATTTTGAACTTCCAAAATGCGGTTTAAATGCGGCTTCAAATGATCCCAAATGCAGTTGTAGGAAGAAGGGTCTTATCTAGCGAAACGATCAGTTATTTTCATAAAAATAATACAATTTTTATACCTTTTAATCTCAAATGCTCATCTTGTCTTACTCTCCCTGAACTCCCTGAAACTGTTTTTTTTTTTCGGTTCATGACAGTTAGAGTATGTCGAAAAACTCCCATCTCATGTTCTCCCTCAACTTCAAAACCATCCTATATCACTGTTTTACCTTTTTTGTTAAGGGTGTTTGATCTTCTTTGTATGTTCACTTTGCAAAGACTGTGTTTGTACTTCTGCAGTGATGTAGGATGATTTTGAAATGATTTTTGAGGTTGAGGGAGAAAATATGATTGGAGTTTTTCGACATACCCTAACTGAGTTCAGGGAGAGAAAGGCAAGACGAGTGTTTGAGATTAAAAAGTATTTAAATATTAAAATAAGATCCTTCTTCCTTGGCTGGGATCATTTACAACCGTATTTGGGATCGTTTGAGGCCGCATTTAAACTGCATTTTGGAAGTTCAAACCCGGGGCACCATAGCAGTCCATTATATGGAGAAAAATCCTGAAATGTTTAACTCAAAAAACATAATTTCTTTACGACTGAAGAAAGAAAGACATGAACATCTTGGATGACAATGGGGTGAGTATATATTATCTGTAAATCTTCGTTCTGGAAGTGGACTTCTCCATTAACGTGCCTAACCTATTAACCTACTATATTTGTTGGCGTTCGTATTATTCTGGGAGTCTATGGCAGCCCATAGAAACGCTTGTGGGAAAGTTATGAAATTTGGCGCAAAGATAGAGGACAGTCACAAAATTAACCATAGCAAGTTTGGAGTCTCTAGCTCAAACTCTCTAGCGCCACCACTTGTCCAAAAATTCACTCATTTTAACTGTTACGTCTAGAAGAAAAATGATTTTTTTCCCTCTGAATCCTTGGCTCATGCCGAGTCAAAAGAACACCTCAACATGTCAAGATTTTTTTGCCATTTTTAATAGTTTGAAAAACCTACTTTATGGAACTCCTCCTAGATGGTTTGTCTGATTTTCACCAAATTTGGCTCAGATCATCTTCAGACCAAAACAAATTTGATGAATAGCACGCAAAAAAATGGATGTGAGGCTATATTGAATTTTGAATTATGTCATAAAATGCTATATTTTATGAACACATTGGCATATCGTTACGAAACTATGCCCTGACCGTACTCAAAAGTTACAGGGCAGATATCATGAAGAAATAATTAAAAAAAAAAAATGCTAACATTTGATGAAAATGTTGAAAATCATAATGAAACCGGTCGCAATATATTCTTTGGGTCATGGTGAGAACACAGATACCAAGATTGCCATAGTCAGCCAAACTTCCCATCCATCATTTTGAATTATGTTGAAAACCCACTTTTTCAAACTCCACCTAGACCGTTGGTCCGTTTTTAACCAAATTTGTCTCAGATCAACTTCAGACCATGCTGGCAAAAGGTTATGGATTTCATGTCGATATACCAAACCAAGGCTGCCCGAACTCGGTTCTGAAGGGCAGGTGTCCTGCAGAGTTTAGCTCCAACTTGCCTTAACACACCTGTCTGGAAGTTTCTAGTATGCCTAGTAAGAACTTGATTAACTGGTTCAGGTGTGTCTAATTGGAGTTGGAGCTAAACTCTGCAGGACACCGGCCCACCAGGACAGAGTTTGAACAGCCCTGTACCAAACGGTTATTGCTGAACGGATCAACAAATTTGCTGGAATCATGTCAAACTTCATCTGAGGCTGTATCTATGCAAAGCTTTGACATATTTACACCCAACTTTGTATGTGCCATTGTCACCTCACACTGACCACGCCACATCAATTTGGTAACAGCGCCACCTATTGGTCTCAAAATATTCTTTGGGTCATGCCGACAACATAGATACCAATTATGCCATAGTCAGGCAAACGTTCTGTCTGGGCCTTAATATAAATACTAAAATAACTAACACTGAAATCAAAATGATCAAAACAACATAGACATTTAAACAACTGCTACTAAAAGTGACAAACAGGCACACAAAAATGAATAAAGCTTAAAAAAATGAAAGAAAACATAAAAATATAATTCAAAATATTAACAAAAACTATTTTTGTATCTCAATAAAACGAAACAATACAGCTCTGCAACTATCTGAAATAAGTTTGATTTGAATATTATATTTCAGTTAATGGTTATTTTATGTCAATAACATTTTTTAATGATTTAAGCTGTGTTTAACTACAACACCAGGGCTCGAAATTGCGACCGTTTTGGTCGCATATGCTCCCAAAATTTAGTCTGCGCGACCTCAAAATATATTTGGAAGCATTTGTGCGAGTGCGAGACATTGTGGTGCGACTTGTTTTTTTCTCTCTCTTAACCAACCTCTGTTCCGGATTTGCACAAACTACATTGAAATCAGAGGTGTGTGATATGACGATTTTTGATTGTGGACAATTAAAATATCTCCACAATCTGATTTTGAAGAAATATACTATTCGTGCTACAGCGCACATTCTATCAGACGCAATTCTGGCGCCTCCGTCTCAATATACTGTACAACGCGGCATACGTTCACATCAAATGATAACTCAGCTTCAGAATTCCACTCACGCAAGGGCGTAATTTGCACTGGGGACACTTTTCAAATCCCGATTGTGTCCCCCCACTTTCAAATTGTTTTGTTAAATTAATGTCATGTATTGTAGAATGCACGCTCAGCACCGCCGCGAGTTTAGCGCCATCGTTACAACGAAACCAAAAGTAAAACGCGCACGCGCCTTCAAAAGCAATTTTAATACCCCACGTTTAGAAAGCGACTCTCCAACGTGGGCAAATTAGGCTACATAACATAACTTGTAGCTGTAGGCTATAATAGGTTGTGTAGTTGTCTATAGCTCTGTATCATGCTTGAAAAATTCGGTCTCTATTTGCACTTTGAATATTGAGAGACTAGCCTACTTTGGTTATGGCTGCATTTATTGTTTGCACTTAATACGACTAATAAAGAACTGTGCCGTTTATTTTTGTTATTTATACTGTAGATTGTTTAAAAATGCAGTGGTTGCCTCTAATTTAAATTGCTCTACATGTAATAGAGAAAATAAACATTTTATTCATGTACTCATATTTTCATTAATTCTTGTCCCTGCTTAAGGCTTAAAATAAATATTAAACAAAGGCTTTCAGAATCAGCCCATTTGCTTGTAAAAACATCGGCAATCAGAATCGGCCATGAAGAATCAAGATCAGTGCATTACTACAAAGAAATGCCAGGCTGAGTACTGGCTGTTCTGCTCAATTGGCAGTTGTGGTGCTCCTTAATATTCATTTGGTGCTCCTAAATTTTTTTCGGTGCTCCTAACTTTTTGAAGTTGGGAGCACCAGTGCTACCAAGTAAAAAAGTTAATTTCGAGCCCTGAACACTTATGTGTAACAGGTGATTTTACCACAATTTTATCATGAAAACAGCCCTTGATCACTATAACAAACCATCTTTTGCTTTATTGAAGGTCTGTGTGAGTTTGCTTCTTTCTCACACGTGTGTTCAGAGCTAAACGTCTTTATCGTGTTGGCTCAGTGAACTGCGTTTTTTCTCAAGGTCAAGCACACTGTAATCCAGCTAAAAAAACAGAGAAAGAAGCAAAATCCTGACATTTGAGGTGAAACATTGAGCTCGTCTTTAAAATCCCGTCTGGTGAGTCTGATACAGACGTGACTTCATACATACACGTGTGAGTGAGTGGGAAACGGGTTACCATAGCAATCGATCAGAATTATACCGAAAGCATCCAATCACATTCAAACAGGCTGCTAAACGCAAAAAAAGAAATAACAGAGCAATGAAAAGAATGTAACACTTAATTAAAATGTTCTGCCGCCCAATGATGAAAGGAACACTCAATTAAACAAGTCACAGGTCACACGTCTAACGCCCTACACTCCCCAAGGGTCGCTTTTAATGCTGAGAAAAACACTAAAAGATTAAAATCACGGGCAGGCGTTTGATTAATTAATGTAGTGATGTGACACTGAAACGAGCTGCCAGTGAATTCAAGGCGGTTCCTGTGGTCTTAAAGAGACAGGAACACATTTACAGTGGTGAGAGGTGAGAAAAATCAAAATATATGTCATTACTGGATGATTCCTGTAAAAACACCATTATTAGACACACACTAAATTATGCAGCCTTACAAAATACTCTGTGCTGAGATGCACAAGTAAACTGCAATAATCATAGCCAGTCAGAACATTTGATGTTTTATTTATTTATTTATTTTTTTATGTTTTTTAAACAAATCTCTTCTGCTCACCAAGGCTACATTTAGTAATCCAAAATACTGCAAAAATTGTGAAACATTATTACAATTTAATAATTTTAAACTATTTACTATGTGAATATAACTTAAATTGTAATTTATTCCTATGATTAAATCTGAATTTGCAGTAGCATTACTGCAGTCTTCAGTGTCAGATGATCCTTCAGAAATCATTCCAATATGCATAACATTTATGATTATTATCAGTGTAGAAAGTCCAAAAAAACAGAACGATTTGAAATTGAAATCTTTTGTAACATTATGAATATGGTATTCAAATGAGGTCTGTTTTGATTGCAGACAGCAGGAAATGCTAATTGCAAATCATAAATCCAACTAACTAACATTGAAGCTCTTCAGTATTTTAGACAAATTCATCTGTCAGGACAAAGTCAGATTTGTCAGACATCAGAATGGACTGGTTGTAACGCCCTTGTCCTCAAAAACCATCAACGGAATTACAGACAAAAGGCGACATTACAAACGGGTTCACATTGAGGATAAACATGGTTTATGTGCTTTATGCTGTGAATTATTGGCTCTGTTGTTAATTGCACTGAATCTCATTTCTATGTTTATGCAGTCAACTGGCTGAGTATTTCTCATATTCAGCAGCCTAATATAATATTTGTCTCAATGTTTGGCTGATAAATCTCACTCCTGCTGTTTGTGTATTTACTCAATTGCAAGTTCCGCTATTACACTTTGTTGCATTTTGGTGGGGTCTGCGCAGTTAGGGTTAGGCAATATTATGCAATGTGTTATGCAATATTACCATGAAATGCACAGACCTAAATAACATCCCTACATGATAAGGACATTTTTGTTTACTTTTTACCTGCTCCATGTTCACGTAAAGCTACAGTCCATAAGTTTTGTCTCTTTGTCACAATCTCTGTGTTGAAACCTGCAATTATTTGTGGAATTATCTTCATCATGTGGGTTGTGCGCCAGCATGGCTCCAGTGCGGATTAATCTAATGTTTTGAGGTGTATGTGTGGCTGTCAATCACCACACTGGTGTGGATGTACTTCGGAATCACAGATTCTAGCCTGCTTCTTGGAATATATGACCCAAATAAGAATTTTCTCCAGATATTGTCATCTGAACAAGTAACATGTCTGCCACTTTTGTTCTGATCAACTGAGGAAAAAAGCATTACAATATATCGCGCTACTTTGTTTACAAATTGTTAATGTTAACAACATCAGCATTGCGTGACCACATGTATTTAATGTGTAGATTTACATTTTTTTTTACAGTCCAATCTCTAATTTTCATACCATTTGAATTTCATATAAAGAAATTATTCTTTTAACCCAAAAGGCAAATTTAGCATTGGTTCTCTTTAAAATACAAATCTTGTGTAATCCCACGTATCTGTAATCAGATGCACATTTAAAACTGCAAATTTCCTGCAAATTCTTACCAGTACCCAGGGTCATATTAACCACTGGGCTAGGCAGGGCTGAAGCCCCGGGGCCCAAGCAAGGAGGGGGCCCACGATTGGCTGAGTAGTAGATTGACCGGCCATGGGTAGCGCTGATCGCCAAAGCCTTACAACGCCCCCACATATTAGCGCTATCAGGAGCTTTTCTGTAAATTCCATACATTACCATTAGAGATTAAAACGTCACATTTGAATTTGGTTTACAAATCAAATGGATTTATTCTATATTTTACTTTTGAACGACCTGTGCATATTATGATCTTTCTGGCATAATCTGGAAATGGTATGCAATAGAACAATCTTTGATAAGTAAAAATGTAAACTTATTTACTTAAATGCATGCGTTAAGATGGTTTAAGCGTGATATGTGCAGCGCGCACCTGCTCATGCAGCGCCTGACTAAACTTGAGTTATTAATAGGCCCTTTTCACAATGACGTCAGCAAACTTCCACCTTCCCACAAAGCAGTGTATCAGTATTTCCGTTATACCTTTACACCGGAGACTTCTCGGGAAAAACTTGAAATGTAAAACGTGTTAGTTAAGAGTTCAGACTAATAATGTTAATGTACTTACAGTTGGGTTCTTTTGCAAAAAAATGTCTGCATCTGCCTTAGATGGGAGGCTCATTTCCAACAACTGCTTGCTTTCAGATTTGCATGATAAAGATTACATGTCCACACAAAATATATACTTGAAACCTTTTCACTTGTTATTTCGGTTTATGTCATTCCTTGCAAAATGTATTTAATTCATTTATGAGTGCACTGTGTGAATTAAATTCTCCATACAGTTCCTCAAAGGCACAATATGTACGTTTTCGCCGCTAGAGGTCGCATTTTCAAAAAAATAACAGAGGTGAAGCTCAATGACACAATGATGGAGCACGGAATGTTGGGAGATGTCGTTTTCACAAATCATGCTCACGGATGAGGTAATGTATTACTTTTTTTATTAACTTACCTGTACATTTAACAGTATTTTATATCATCGTAATGAATTATCTGCAAAGAATATGAAATTTGATTCAATATTATCCTTTTCTGATATATGACTATTTGTCATGATTTGGCGGGTTAATGATGCACATTTTTATGTGTGTAAAACAGTTGTTCTAAAAGTAAATTTGAACGAACCCACTGTATTTGCAAGTATGGCTGAATGTCTTTGTGCAAAACTAGGGATGCACCAAATTTTCGGCCGCCGAAAATGGCATTTTCCGTTTTTGGCCGAAAGAGAAAAACGGCCAAAAAAAAAAAATAATAATAAATAAATAAAGACGTCAGGCCTCGGAGAGGCTTTTATTAAACAATATAAAGAAAAGTGTCCAAAAAGGGGGAAATAAAAGTGTCCAAAACAAATAGGGGATCTGGTGTCCTCGACGTGCAGGGGTTCCGTGAAGGAGGGGCAGTGTTCAGAAGGGAAGGGTCCAGGTAAGGGGCGGAGTCTGGCGGCCGCACTCGCTCCCCGCCGAGGTCTGCGGCACGAGGGGTAGCGGCTTCCTTCAGCGGCTTCATCCACCTTTCTTCGCGGCACTTCCTGAGGCGGGTAAATCGGCCCGGCATCCTAGCCCGCAGCCGTCTGGGTGCGGCTTCACGTCCGGACCCGCGGGTCCGGCAGCTTGTCCATCATATCGGCGGCGTTCGGCGGCGCACGATGATAGTTAGGGAGGAGGCAGCCGACTCGTCACAATATATGTATGTATATATATTATATATATATATATATATATATATATAAATATAACTATAAATAAATATAAATATAAATAGCTGTCGCTGTGCGGTGTGACGCTCTGCTCAATATTCCGCTCTATGAATGTGTGTTCCGCTCGTGTAACGCTACTGCTCAAATAACGCACCTATAGGAAGATTCTATGTAGTATACTTGTTCCTGTTGCCACAGTATTTATAAGCGGAAACCGAGGATACACGGAACTTTTGAGATAACGTAAGTACACAGCTGCATGAAATATATAACACTGTGCAAGTGGTTTTTGGACATTTTATTACAAAAATCTTACATATTGTGCCTTTAATAGGTCATTAACTAACTGATTTTACTGTAAGTTTCTGCCTTGTTCGGGCGAACTCCACGCTATTAGTAATAGCGCTTTACTGTGCTGGTGGAAGTAAGAATACTCTACTTCATGGCAGAACAGAAGTTGCTTGACGTCATGTGAAAAGGGTCTATTACCCCCCACCAAACTGACTACACGCTTTAGGGTGTCTGTTAAAAGTAAATGAGCTCAGGGGAGGCGAGAGTGACACGAACTCTCATTGTAACTTTACCTGCTGGTGTCACTGTTGGACAATGTTTCATTAGTAAAACGAGTGATTTATGCACTTTTTAATGTTATATTTTGTAATACTGGTGTTGTTTACCAATTTTTTTTCTTATCCAATATTTTGAGGGGACACTGTCTCCCTTGCCTCCTTGGAGGAAACATCCCTGATTTGTAGCTACATGTTTGTTTTCTATGTAAACATGCACTAGATGGACACACTGCACTCGTCTTGAGCCCTGTTATGGAGTCTCGTGCATGACACTGCGTTTGAAAAAGATGTCTTGCATTTATAACCACAAAAGTGTGTTCTAACAACGTTCTAAAAATGATGCAGCGAAAGATGCAGGGTTGCAGTGTGGAATGCAAAAACACATTCTGTGTGTACGGCTTAGACATAACCATTAGTTTAATATAGAACAAAACAAAAATGAGTCTGCAGTATGTCCTCATGTAGTGTGTATGAAGTGCAGTCACAGTGCACTGAGGGCATTCAGAAACTCAGACAGGATGAGTAAGAGAGCAATGCAGAGGAGAAAAGAGACAGAGAGGAGAGGAGGTTAGTGGAGGACAGTGTATGTGTGTGTGTGTGTGTTGCTGACAGCGCTCAAAGAGACTCCAAACAGCACAGAAGACTCCAGAACGCCCTCAACTGCCCGAGAGACGCGGATTAGCTCTTCCTGATTATCTGCCCTGTCACACTCCCGTCATCCCTCACTCTCTCAAACCACAAACACAACGGCATGATCATTTTAACCGCATACAAGAACACAAGAGAGCACACATACTGTATGAGACAGCCGTGATGACCAACAGCATGACTGCGATCCTACATACTGATGTACCATCACATGAAAAACTGAAAAATGATGACATCAGATGAACAATTCCGTTAAATAAAGTATGTAGCAAGAGGTTCCTGACAGTTCCTGTTCTTTTTATTGTAAGTCAAATGAGCCAGATTATTGAGACTCTCACCTTTTGTCTATAATGGCTCTTGGTCCCCCTGCCCCAGTTTTTGAATAGTTGTGCTGATTGGATTAGGACTGGTGAAATGGGGCAGGTTGCTATACCTGAATACTTCATTTGCATGCTTTGTTTAAGGTCGTCTCCCAGGTGCTTTGTCTCCATTTCTAAGCACTGCTTCCTTAATGTATATGAACTACAATGTTTCACTACCTTAAGCTGGGGACACACTACACGACTAGCAGAAACCCTGTAAGACTGACCTGAACACACTTCATGACTGTTTCCATCAACTGGAACAGATTTTAGTCTGACAATCAGAAAGGAGAACAAACCCTATGACTGAGTCACTCACTACACAACACACTTAACGATTGGAGAATCACAACTGGACAAATTATGCTGAAACAAAACAAAAAACTCACAAAAAACGCTGCATCTACCTGCGCTCCCGCAGCTACTCCCGCCTCACCAAATACAACACCCCGGGCAACACCAGTGCTTTTATTTGAAACCTGTTTTTACCTGTTGAAACGTTAAGGTTTGTTTTAATTTTCTTATTTTGTGCTTAATATAAAGGAAAACAATAGCTTTCCTGCTATGTTGGTGTTCCTAATAAATGTCACAGTTTTGAATATGTTTTGATTAAGTCCGATGCTTCTCTTTCTTTTTGGAATTATTAGGCACATTTCATAATGTCTTTTCAAATGCCTGGTCTATGTTTAATTTCCTTAATTATAACATTTATAGCGCTATTTTTAAACATCTATTTAAGCAATAATATATACAGGTGCATCTCAATAAATTAGAATGTCATGGAAAAGGTCATTTATTTCAGTAATTCAACTCAAATTGTGAAACTTGTGTATTAAATAAATTCAATGCACACAGACTGCAGTAGTTTAAGTCTTTGGTTCTTTTAATTGTGATGATTTTGGCTCACATTTAACAAAAACCCACCAATTCATCTCAACAAATTAGAATACTTCATAAGACCAATAAAAAAAAAAAAAACATTTTTAGTGAATTGTTGGCCTTCTGGAAAGTATCATTTACTGTATATGTACTCAATACTTGGTAGGGGCTCCTTTACTTTAATTACTACCTCAATTTGGCGTGGCATGGAGGTGATCAGTCTGTGGCAGTGCTGAGGTGGTATGGAAGCCCAGGTTTCTTTGACAGAGGCCTTCAGCTCATCTGCATTTTTTGGTCTCGTTTCTCATTTTCCTCTTGACAGGTCTGGTGAGTTTGCTGGCCAGTCAAGCACACAAACACCATGGTCATTTAACCAACTTTTGGTGCTTTTGGCAGTGTGGGCAAGTGCCAAATCCTGCTGGAAAATGATCTGGTCAGCAGCATCTTTAAAAAGCTGGTCAGCAGAAGGAAGCATGAAGTGCTTTAAAATTTCTTGGTAAACGGGTGCAGTGACTTTGGTTTTCAAAAAACACAGTGGACCAACACCAGCAGATGACATTGCACCCCAAATCATCACAGACTGTGGAAACTTAACACTGGACTTCAAGCAACTCTCCACCCTTCCTCCAGACTCTAGGACGCTGGTTTCCAAATGAAATACAAAACTTGCTCGCATCTGAAAAGAGGACTTTGGACCACTGGGCAACAGTCCATTTCGTCTTCTCCTTAGCCCAGGTAAGACGCCTCTGAAGTTGTCTGTGGTTCAGGAGTGGCTTAACAAGAGGAATACGACAACTGCAGCCAAATTCCTTGACATGTCTGTGTGTGGTGGCTCTTGATGCCTCGACCCCAGCCTCAGTCCATTCCTTGTGAAGTTCACCCAAATTCTTGAATCGATTTTGCTTGACAAGCCTCTCAAGGCTGCGTTTCTCTCGGTTGGTTGTGCATCTTTTTCTTCCACACTTTTTCCTTCCACTTAACTTTCTGTTAACATGCTTGGATACAGCACTCTGTGAACAGCCAGCTTCTTTGGCAATGAATGTTTGTGGCTAACCCTCCTTGTGAAGGGTGTCAATGATTGTCTTCTGGACAACTGTCAGATCAGCAGTCTTCCCCATGATTGTGTAGCCTAGTGAACCAAACTGAGAGACCATTTTGAAGGCTCAGGAAACCTTTGCAGGTGTTTTGAGTTGATTAGCTGATTGGCATGTCACCATATTTTAATTTGTTGAGAGAGTGAATTGGTGGGTTTTTGTTAAATGTGAGCCAAAATCATCACAATTAAAAGAACCAAAGACTTAAACTACTTCAGTCTGTGTGCATTGAATTTGTTTAATACACGAGTTTCACAATTTGAGCTGAATTACTGAAATAAATGAACTTTTCCACAACATTCTAATTTATTGAGATGCACCTGTATATTATCTCATGTAAAATCAGGGTTAGATTAAAATCAGGTCAGATTAAAAATGAATTGGTTCTAGGTAAAAACGGTAGGCTATTTTTTTCTTTACATTTCCAGAGAACAAAAGGAACAAAATAAAACATTACTTAATAAATTCAAGCCACTATAATTTTCCTATTAATTTGATACAACTATTATAGCTATATAATTAATATGTTTAGGATAATTTTATTTCGGCATATTCGTGATTTATGAATTTATTTATATAAACTTATGAAAACAAAACTATTTCAATATGTAGTGTTAACTTATTAATTAAAAGGAGGACAAGAAATAAATCACAAGAACAATCAGTATTTTTTTGTTGTTGTTGTAATCAAGACTTTTTTTTTATATATAAAATTACAAAATGAATGCCGAATGATGTTTGACAGTGACATCTCCACTGAATAATCATTGGCGTCAGTCGCAAATATTAAACATGTTTATAAAAACTTTGTGAAAACGACTGGCAACAACTGGTTCGTGAATTCTAAGATTATAATCTTTAGACACCACACATCTTTAGACACCACACAGTGAATTTTTGTGCCAACTGAAAAAAGCGACTGAGCATGACAGGAACAGACCATGTCCGACTAGGCACGATCTGTGTTCAAAATCAAATTCCATTCATAATCGGCATGACAGTCGTGTAGTGTGTTCTCGGCTTTAGTCAGACTTTTGATGACTTCAGTGCCACACAGCACGTTCTGAATACAGAATCCTGCTGAAGATTCTCAAGAGTCTCCTGGTCTTTGTTTGCTTTGAGTTTCCAACACCAGTGTATTTCTGAAAACCTAGGCAGATGACTTACTGCCTCTCTGCCTTATCAGGCAATGACTTTCCAGGCAGTGTTTGCGCATGAAGGCACCTCACGAAACTGATTTTGGACATGATTCTGAGGCAGCATAACTGTTTAATGATCTACAACAAAATAAAACAAGCTTTGGTGATAACTAGCTAATATTTAATTTCTATAATACTGATTGCTATAAATAATATCCAAAGTGCAAAAAGTTGCCCAGAAACATACATTTATACACAAACTGACCACCAAACACAACTTTCAGACACCATCATTATGGGACATCAAAGGCAGTGAAATACTTCTATGCTGCTTTCAAAAATCAACCAGGTGAAGGTATCTCAGCAGGCAGGAAGTGAAATTAACTTTGGATTTGAACGTGCCTTGATGCCTTCCTACTTTGAAATGTGTTCTCTGAAGACAGCATTTTCCAGTTTTCAGACGCAGCCACAGTGGCATTCTTATGAGTCACTGTTTTTGAACAAATCAGTTCAGTGAATGATTCACTGACTCCCTTACTTGTTTTAATCCTGGGTGTGTTTGAAAGAATCGGTTGAGTAAATGATTCAGTTATGATTCTTGTTTTGTATCCAAATGAATGTGGTTTTAAAGGGCTAGTTCACCCCAGAAAGTCATTTGTGACATCGAATACTCACCCTAATGCCGTTCCAAACCCTTAAGACCTTTGTTCATCTTCAGAACACAAATTAATATATTTTTGATGAAATCCAAGAGCCTTCTGGCCCTGCATAGACAGCAAAAGAACTACTCTCAAGGCCCAGAAAGGTAGTAAGGACATCAGTGGCTCAACCTTAATTTTATGAAGCTACAAGAATATTTTCGATCCACAAAGAAAACCACAGTGACTGACACAGAAGAGAAGATTGTTAAATAAAGTCATTATTTTTGTTTTCTTTGCACAGAAAAAGTATTCTTGTAGCTTCAAAACATTACAGTTGAACCCCTAACGTTACACTGAGTGTTTTATCGATGTTCTTATTACCTTTCTGGTCCTAGAACGTGTCAAGAGAAAGCTCTTGAATTTCATCAAAAATATCTTAATTTGTGATCTGAAGATGAACGAAGGTCTTACGGGTTTGGAACAACATGAGGGTGAGTAATTAATAACAGAAGTTTCATTTTTAAACAAATGGGTTGAGTGAATAATTCAGTGACTCACTTATTTGGTTTGATTCTTGTATGAATCGTTCGAGTGAATGATTCAATGACCCCCTCACATTTGCTGAGTCCCAGTGTGCCTACTTATACTACGCCCTTAAAGTATGTACTATTTTGGTGAAGAGAAAGTACACACTTTTGAGTGTGTAGTAGAAGAGTACGCAAGCTTTGGGACATACTATCACGTCACACAACTGCGCCTTCACCATGTCACAGTAAACTGGTCTGTCAATCATTTTGTCACAGTAATTTAATTTAACTTCCTACCGTATTGGAAAGAAAAGAAGTATCATGTTGATCTGCCCGTCGCGGGTCTTTCATGCCGAAAACTCTGCTCATATTTTCTGCATATGATGCATTATTAACAACCAAACGGATGTTGATTATTGGTAACTCAAACCTCTTTTTCTAAACATCTCTACATAACTGCCAATCGTGCGCATCCGCCATGTTTGTAGTTTTTTAAATGCATTTAATTTGTGTTTGTAGTCCTGGACCGAAACCTTTGCCAAAGCACAATTGTGGGCAATATTAGCCATTAGAGTGTGCATGGATCCACACTTCAAAAATCAACCTGAAATAGTAGACCATCTGGGGAATTTTACATACACGCTTGACTACATTATGCATTACCACAATAGGTGTGCATAAATTTGCTACAATTTTATGGTATATTCATTAACTAATTAATAACAGATAACAAATATATTTCTATACACAGTATCTATTATATAAAGGCATGGGAGCAATGTGAAAAATGAGGGGTCTGACTCATGAATATTAATTACAAGATGAATATTAATTGTGTGGTGTGACATTCAGTGTGTTTTCAGTGTTTTGGTGGAATGTTACATTAACGTGTGACCTAAGAAAAAGCACAACTAATTATGCAACATTGTTGCCTTCTATGGCAAACAAACGCAAGCTGTTTGATTTCGTTTGACATGTCATTACTGCTCTTTTGTTGTTGTGGCTGTGAGGGTGAGTCTCTTGGCTGTCAGAGGGCAGTTTCACACAGCGACGGTCTCAGCAAAAACGACATATTAGGGCCACTGCAGCTCCGCTCAGAGCGTCTGTTTTCACTCTCTCCTTCTTCACAAGAGGAGGAAAGGGGATCTTGTCTTTGTGATGAATTGCGGTGGGAATTACTGCAGTAAAAACACTCGTCTCTTTCATCCGTTGTTCTCTCCTCTCGGCACGTCAGCTCTAATTGGGGCGGTGACGGAGGCAAGTCGCCATCCACAGCCCAGTTTCCTTTCCAGCGTTTCACTGACAAAGGACATATCTGCAGCCGCAAGCCATCCTGGCTGAAAATGCACCGTCCGTCCCCAAAGACTTTGATACCTGTCCTGCAGCCATATTGGCCCAATCGCAGCTGTACATCCCAGCTGGCTTTCACCGCCGCCCGGCGGCCATTTTGGCTCAGACATGACGAAGTACTCCGTAAAATGCTGGAAAAACAGCTCACGCTCATGTTGGCTCAGCTGGTGCCGTTCATTTGCAGGGGAGCCCAGATGAAAACGCTTTGGCCCGCGGCATTACAATTCGTCTCTAAAAACAAACACTCACCGAGCTTCCTCTTCCTCAGGTCAGACCCTTCAGACCAGTCTGTTTGGTTGTTGTGAAATCTGCTGAATTATGTTTGCATGACATGCAATTAATCTGTGAGACAAAAATGCATTTTCATTGCATTTTCTTGCCATTTGCACTTGCTTTTGGTGGAAAAACCATTGTGGCAATTACCATCTGAGGTAAAGCACATTCCAATGTTGGTATTTTCTAACTAGGAGTCTTTGCTACAGCAAACTGCTTTGCATCAAGTGTAAAAACTGCAGACGAGACAGAATTTGTGTGTATGTGAACTAACAGAGCGAGTCTTGACTGTTAAAGTTGACGTGAAATCAAAAACCTATTTCCTTCCCCAATACATGACCCTGATCTTACTGTGGCTGATTCTTTGGTGCACGTCATTCCAGAAAAAACATGAATGTTTGCAATATTTCATCAATATAATAATGACTTTCCTTTTCAGCTGAAGTCACCAACTACCTGTCAAATGGAGGTACACAATTCCTTGTGGACAAAATCAGATGGCGTCCAACATTAAACATCTAAATAGGACGTAAGTCACTTTAAAGAAGTAAAATGGGTGGTGAGCAACATCTCATGTTGATTTTTACCATATAAAGTGAAATGTACATGTAAAACAATTTGGCAAAATGTAAAAATTTGTTGTTGTCTGATTGATATTGTAGACGTTTTTTTTTTTGTTTTTTTTAATCACGTAAAAGGTCTCCAATATGATCATCAGGCGTTTAAGGGACCTTTATTTGTTCATCTCTCAATCACTGTATTACATTGCATTATGTTTTGATTTGCATTTTTAAATATCTTACTAAGACATATTATTGCAGATTTAGATTGACGATATTTCTATCATTGTATCCACTGTAAGTATCTGCTATACTGTTATATCTCAAAAATTTACATTACAATTAGTATTTCATACTTCTTGTCCATATAAATATCAGCATCTGCCATAAATTTCATATTTGTGCTCAGTTTGTGCCTCTGAATAAAAATTGAGCTGTTTTTTCCTCCATACTCTCACTATGACTATAAGCCATAAAAGCCTGATGGATCAAATATGACACTCAACAAAAACACTGGAACTTACAAAAATAACTCTTCCTTTTGAAAAAATGAAATTTTTCCCTGACTATTATTTTATATGTCAGGCATCATTCAGTCACGGCACACTCTCTATGTGAAGCCTCTTCAGTAATGAATGAGATGCTGTTAGAGCCGTCAGGATGGGCAGAAAACTCAAGGTCCGTTCGCGTACTGACTCCAGCCGTTTTCCTCCCCGCGGCTTAATTAGATGAAGCGCCAGAGGCCACTCCGGCTCCTCGGCTCAGCGTGCCAGTGGAGATTCAGCCATTGCGACTCAAACGCCGCATGACGCGCACAGGCTGTCAGACGCTACGGCTGCCCGCTGGACACGAGGGGGTCAGACGACTCGGACAGGCTCGTTTTAATTCAAATCCCACCTATTCTCTCTTTCTCTGAGGAACGCAGGTCAAGTGTCTAATCACGACGACGCAGAGCCACTTCAGGTGGGACTGTGAACTCTGACCCCCGGGGGTTAAAGATCACCTCCCTTACCTCTCCAGCAGAGTGGCCCAATTACTGTCAGACTCAGTGTTGCTGTGGCAACCGGGACAGAAACCTCAAGAGTTGAAGAATTATGCAGCCGTATGAAACACAGGAGAGAGACTGTGAGGGCACAGGGTCAAAGGTCAAGCTATCATATTTGGGCTCTTCTGGTGAATCTGGGATCTGGCTCATTACTGTCTGTTTATTTTCCATTAAAAGGTTGTTTTCAGCACTGAAAATAATACAGTTTGCTTGAGCAGCAAATCAGCATATTAGAATGATTTCTGAACGATCAGGTGACACTGAAGACTGGAGTAATGATGCTGAAAATTCAGATTTGATCACAGGAATAAATTACATTTTAATATATATGACAACAGAATACAGTTATTTAACATTGCAATGCGTTTTCACAATATTATGGTTTCTGCTGAATTTACAGAACTTCATACTGACACTAAACGTTTAAGTGATAGACAGATGTTCACTCACCGTCAGTAGTTCTGCTCTTGGTCTCTGAGTGTGATTTAGGTTTCAGTTCTGATCGTGGGTTCGACTCGCTCTCTGTAAGAAACAAATATCATCTCTGTCACATACACATTTAATTAGGCCTCAATACTCTCCATGTTTCTGCAACGACAGTTACATTCAGTCGAATGTATTTCACAGCATTGTGTGCTTTGTTAATAATATGTGACCCTGGTCCACAAAACCAGTCTTAAGTTGCTGGGGTACATTTGTACCAATAGCCAACAATACACTGCATGGGTCAAAATTATAGATTTTTCTTTTATGCCAAAAATAATTAGGAAATTAAGCAAAGATCATGTTCCATGAAGATATTTTGTAAATTTCCTACTGTAAATATATCAAAACTTAATTTTTGATTAGTAATATGCATTGCAAAGAACTTAATTTGGAAAACTTTAAAGACGATTTTTTTCAATATTTTGATGTTTTTGCACCCTCAGATTCCATATACTGAAATAGTTGTATCTCGGCCAAATATTGTTCTATCCCAACAAACCATAAATGGAAAGCTTATTTATTCAGCTTTCAGATGATGTATAAAGCTCAATTTCGAAAATTTGACACTTATGACTGGTTTTGTGGTCCAGGGTCACATATATGATAACTGAAGTGAAATTAAATAAAGTATAAATAGCAAAAAGGGCTATTTACACTAAGTGAAAATTACATATTTTCTTAGCCACAGATTCTATTTACACTATATGAAGAGTTTGGTTCCAAAATGCTATAAATCCATTTTGATTCATTTTAGTAAAAATGTGTTTTCTTTACCAAGCAAGTGGCAAGACAAAAACCACTATTTTCTGTTTTAAACTTTCACATAGCATCTTTAGGACATTAAAAATTCAAATCCGGATTTTGATTTTCAAAGATTCCCAAAGATTTACTTTATTAAATGTATTACTTTATTAAATGTAAAAATATATATTTTATAAGCATTTTAAAATTTCGAATTAAAACAACAGAATAAGAACAAGTACAATGAGAATAAGTTACCAATCAAATAAAAATCAGAATTAACAAAATTAAGAGGTGGCACAGAAGAACAAGAAGTGAACACAGAAGTGGCTTGTAGCTGTATTTTCATATGTTTAATGAGGTTCAGAGGTGGCATGTGTGCAATCAAACTCATAAATTCATGTTGAGATTAATTTGTTTTAAATATATAATTTTGAATATAGAAATATGAAATTATTTAAATACCTGAAAATATACTTTAAAAATTAAACTAAAACCTGCCAGTAGGTGGCGGCAAGTCACTGATTTAATTACCGAATCAAATCATTCATTTGCTCCAACTGCTGATTCATTCAGGAATAAAGCAACTGACTGTCTTTATGAATGGGAAGTTGTATCATTGACTCACTAGATTTGTTTAAAAACGCACGTTCATTCATAAACGAAACGCCGCTGTGTTTGAATGGAGATGCACAGCGGCTCAGTTGTGGCTTTGTTTCAAACTATTTCTGACAACAAAATAGAGCAAAATCAGGCAATAGTGTTAAAGTCAGACAATGTAAGTCACTTAATATTAACTTCTCGTTTAACTGTTCTTTCAAATCAATATCTCCAGTTCCAGCTCCAGTATAATCAACGAAGCTCTCTACACTGTACAATGAATCTCTTATCTACACTCTCTCTACACTGTTTATGAAAGATATGTCTGTTGCAAAAATACATAAACCTTTCCCAGATAGCACATGCATGTCTGCAAGATGTCTGTTAAAGATCACTTGATTTGGAAAGCATCTGCTGTGTACAAACTTCTGACAGACATCTTTAAGATGTCAGTATATATTCTAAATCATAAACATATCTAAAGATATCTAATAGACGTCTATGTGACATCTGATAGGAAACATCCAGCAGACGTCTTGCAGATGTAAATGCAGTCATCAAATAGACATCTCTGTTATGTATGTGTGCTATCAGGGTTGAAGTTCCCCTCAGCTGAAACTCAAATATGCTGATTTTTTTTAATGCAATAAATAATGCATATGCAATAAAATGAGTGCCTCATCTTCTTAATGTCCTCACATTAATGATTAGATTTTGATGGCTTACGTTTCTTCCCTACTGCAGAAACCACCACAGGTTCATCAATGCCGTCAAAATTATACATTTTTTGTTTGTTTGTTGATCACAAAGTACAAAGTAGAAGAGGAAAACTAGGATGCTGGGTGTATTCAAAGTGCCACCTTTACTGTTTACAATGCATGAAATGGTGCACTGTGATTGGTTGAGTGGATGTATCGTATTCTGCAATGAAGGAAGACTAGCGTTTGTAGCGGTTTGCGTAAAATTAAAAATGGACTTTTCCAGCCAGATACAATACTGATTTTATAAATATATATAAATACTTTTTTTTAAAAATCGCGTTTAACGCGTTTTTCATATGTTAACATAGTAGTTTTCTGCTATTTATACTAGTTGCAAATAGTGCCAATTATCTGCAACCCAGTACTGTAGTACATTATAAAACAGTATGTAAATAATAACGTATTGCGTGTAAATTTTAATTCAAATTATTAAATGGATGCCACCTTATTGGGACAATAATGCGCTTAACTTTACCCAGTACTTTATTTTCAACTTTTCAATTATTTCTTTCATTTTTATTGAAAAGAAATGCCTTTCTGATGTGATCTGAGATTTGAAAAGAAAGAAAAAAAGTTTGGCAAAAGGATTCAAACCCAGGTCACTTGCATCATAAAATACTTTAGTACATGCTTTACCCTTTACGCCACTGGAGCTGACAATTGACAGTCGTTTTTTGTATTGTTGACTAGCCCAATCACATGCTGGTGGGCGGAGTTAGTGTTAATAGCCTCTGCCAACAAGGCAGGCTATTTGCACTTAGTGTAAATAGATATTCCATACATTTTTACTTTAAGATGGCAAAAGTGAATATATTTTTCTGTCATTTGATGAATTCATATTATACAGTCACACTGAGGTGAACTGAACCTGTTCCTCTGTTAAAAAAAAAAAATCAAAAACAACATTAAGGAGTTGATTCCAGAATCAAGAATCAGAATCGTTTCCAAAATTGAGGAATCAAACTGCCCTAAATGAGCTCCTGTACTAATGTATTTTATAACTGTACTGTATCTTCTGACTCGTTTATGTCTAGGAATTTTGCGGGGAGTATCTGAGACATCAGAGAGATTAACATGTAAACAAAGCCTAACGGAGAGCTCAATGAAAGAGCAACATCAAGCAATTAAAAAGCAATAACCAATAGAAAATGTACACACTCATCTGTTTACATTGCCTAATAAACCTGATTTCAGCAGGTGTGTTAATGTTGAACGCTATTACATATTACACTATTGCAGGTTTGTGAAAAAGACACATGCTCTTGAAATACAGTGTGCAACTGCTTAGTGAATTCAGCCTGAATCTCTTTTTCAGCTTTATTTATGACACAGAAAGTTTTTGTGGTGCCTGACACGCTCTCAGCCTCTCTCTGTCTGTCTCACAGGGGAATAAAACGCCAAATCAATTCACAGCCCAGTGTGTAAGTGCGAGTGTGTGTGCGTTTTCTCTATTCATTGTGAGAACAATGTTTTTTTTTTTCATTCTTTGTACATTTCTTCCATTTTTATCAATTCCCTTCATTCATTCTGTCCATCTTTGTGAACACAGGGTCAAACAGAGAACAAATAACTGGCCACTATCAGAAACACCACCAAAATAATACCTCAAACCAATTTCCTGCATGTTTGCTCTCTGATCTTCCCCTGAGGCAGTGTGTGTGTGTGTGTGTGTGTGTGTGTCTTTTTAACAGTGAGACAGCTGAAATGTGAAACACTGTTTGTGTACAGCCTGAGGACAGACAAATCACAAATGAGATCTCTTTCAAATCTCAATTGTCTCAACTGGAAAGTGAAGAGATTGTCTCAGACGTTTCTCCAGACCTCTGTATTCTCACGTGAGTCTCCTAGAGGAGATCCTAAAGGAGAAATTCACTTCCAGAACAAAAATTTACAGATAATTTACTCACCCCCTTGTCAACCAAGATGTTCATGTTTTTTTTTTCTTTAGTCATAAATAAATGATGTTTTTTGAGGTATTTCAGGATTTTTCTCCATATAGTGGACTTCAATGGTGCCCGTGAGTTTGAACTTCCAAAATGCAGTTTAAATGCAGCTTCAAAGGGCTCTAAATGAACGCAGCCAAGGAAGAAGGGTCTTATCTAACAAAATAATTGGTTATTTTCGAAAGAAAAATACAATTTATATACTATTTAACCTCAAATCTTGTCTAGCTCTGCATGAACTCTGTGCATTCCGGGTCAATACAGTTTGGGTAGAAAAACCCCCATCTCTTTTTCTCCTCCAACTTTTTGTTCTGGAAGTGGACTTCTTCTTTAAAGCGATTTGAAACAAGCAGCGTTATTCTATGTGTTGACGTAATTTCAACTGAAACAAGAAGACAGGGTGGGACATATCAAGCAGTCTCATCCCCTTTTTTAAACAGCCAATAGCGTTTCGTTGATATCACAGTTTGGGCCAGAGCTGTTGAGCTCGGTAATGCCACATTTGACAGCTTTTAACAGCCACAGTCTAATAGATTACTCATCAGGCCTGTTTGTCTAATCGTTTCTCCTCCCAATCTCATCCATATCGCTATAAAACACAGACGCTTCGGATTCTAGAGAGCATCTGATTGGACAGAAAATTTGATTAGAAACTGCATGCTTATATCTTCAAAATGCAATTTCTTTCATTGTTTTGGAGCACACTAGCTTATAGATAATCTCAAGGCTAACATATTCATACTAAAAAAAACAAAAAACTGCAATTTTGATTTCATGGGGACTTTCAAGTCTTAAACTGTGTGTACATTTATTATATAACCAAAGTCTGCAATCAAAGTCAGAGATGCTGTAAGTCACATTCCTCATCAAATCATCTGTAGGAATGGGAATTTATTCCAACAAGAGTTGATTGTGAGTTGTTAGGAATGGAGAATCGGTTGGAATCGATTCTGTCAAAGGGAATCAATTTCTCTTTAATATTCTGTTTTAGTTCAGTAGAGCTAATTATAATTTTGTCTCTTAGTAGTTCAATAATAGTGATGGACATTTTAGGTGTTATAGTTCATTTCACACATTTACATTGTCACATACACATATGAAGAGTTCAGATGCAAAACCAGCTAACTCCGTCATCTTTAAAAAATGCATTTTTATCAGGCTCAGATGTATAGGTTTTTATGTACCGGTACTTCTGATTGGGCTGAGGCTGGTATTTTAGCGAGTTTGAAGAAAACATATTTGATGGACGTATAATATGTGTCAAGAGCATTCACTCAGTATCATTATCTCATTTTTGACCGAGATGGCTTTTAGCTGGTTTTGCATCTGAACTAATAGAGCTAATCTGAACTCTTCATATATTTCTAACAATTCTGTCTCATCTAACACTGTAACATTCAAATTACAGTTTTTCACATTTGCTAAAACACTAAAGCCCATTTTCTAAACCAAATGCGCCTAAACCAATTTGTCAAATAAATCACTCTTTCTGCAAAACCTTTGAACAAGTTTAGGCAGTTTAGACACTGTTTGCAGATCTCATGCACTCTTTTTGCAAAACTCTAAACACATTCTCACTCAGTAAGACACAATTTGCTCTGTGATGAACTTGTGATGCAGAACCCTAAACACAAGAAAGCAAAAGTTAAGCACAACTGCAACACGGCTGTCGTCGTTTACACACAATAATTCAAAGCTCTTCACACTTGTTTCTAAATATGTAAATATACAAAATATAGGCCAGTTCAAAGTGCACAGAAGGCATGGGTGCATCTGTCAATCTGAGAGGTACAGAAGACTGTGAATACTAGTGTGAAAGTATATATATATCTATATGTATTTAGGTGTGTATATATATATATATTAGTACACACACACACACACACCTAAGTTTGGTAAATATATGAAAAAAAAGGATATGTATATGTATGAGTATAGATAGATAGATACATAGATTGATAGGTAGATATAGATATAAAAGGACAGATACAGATATATATTTATATACAGATAGAGAGAATATATATGTATATATATATATATATATATATATATGTGTGTGTGTGTGTGTGTGTGTGTGTGTGTGTGTGTACTTGTTTTTGCTACATTGTGGGGACCAAATGTCCCCACAAGGATAGTAAAACCTGAAATTTTTGACATGGTGGGGACCAGCCTGTGTTAAAAAATGATTAAAAATAGTAAATGATGTTTATCTGAAAGTGTAACTATGCAAGCATGTTTTCTGTGAGGGCTAGGTTTAGGGTTAGGGTTGGGTTAGGGGATAGACAATATCGTTTGGTCAGTATAAAATCTATAGAAGTCTATGGAAAGTCCCCACAATTCACAAAAACAAACGTGTGTGTGTGTGTGTGTGTGTGTGTGTATACTCATACATATGTGTATTTT
This sequence comes from Labeo catla, assembly GCA_012976165.1. Classification (NCBI taxonomy): domain Eukaryota; kingdom Metazoa; phylum Chordata; class Actinopteri; order Cypriniformes; family Cyprinidae; genus Labeo; species Labeo catla. The sequence goes on from VONZ01000076.1 coordinate 1,578,852, forward strand.
TTTTCATACATTTTTCCATACATGCACATTTTTTTCCTTTTTATTTTTTATTTTTTGGTATATTCACCAAATTTAGGTGTGATTTCGAGTGTGTGTATGTTTTTTGAGTGTAGGTATGTTTATGTATCTTTATTTATTGCAAAATAATTAGTATATACAGTAAATATTCTTTTTTTTTTGTAACTACATGCACTGGGCACTGTGTTCTCCACTTTTTGATGTAGTGTTTAATGAATGATCTGTAGTGCGTATAGTATTGACCAACATGTGTATGTTTTGAAAGCTTTGTTTGATTTTGAGGACAGGTGAAATGGTTTTGAAGTGATTGTTTGATTTTGCCAGAAGAGTCAGGGGTTCTGTGAATTTAGTTTGAACATTTGGATTTGTGTTTTAAGTTCTGAGAAAATGAGTGATGGTTTCAAAAAATGTTTTATCATTTCAGAAAAACTGTAATATGATATAAATGGGCTGATAAAGTCAGAGCAGTGTGATTGCTAGCTTGTCCCTATACAAGGTTCTAATAACTCTTACCTGAGAAGATACTGCTGCTTTATTTCAGAAGATTAACTTTTCCTTTCTTCATAACTTGAGAATGTGGCGACACACACAGAAAGTCATGGCGGTTCTCTGTGTTTTAGCGAGAGACGGTGTTTCACTGACGATGGAAAAAAGAGAGACTGGCTTGTATTTGATACTGTACGCCTGTTTCACACATACTCTGTTTGCAGTGCGTATTTTTTCCACGCTCATGTTAACGGATTTGAGCGTTCACACTGCGCATTCCAGGAGCAGTGTGTCTGCAGCACACTATTTTTTTGGTATATTTACCAAACTAAGGTGTGATTTATTTTTAGTGTATGTATGTTTTTTGAGTGTGTGTATGTATCTTTTTATTGCAAAATATTTACTATATACAGTAAATATCCTTTTTTTTTTGTAACTACATGCACTGGATACTGTGTTCTCCATTTTTTGATGTAGTGTCTAATGAATGATCCGTAGTGCGTATAGTATTGACTAATATGTGTATATTCAGATCTGCAAAAATCATCCCATTCTGGTCGAGGCTGCTTTAAATGCAAATGAGCTCTGCTCGCCCCGCCCCTCTCTTCTCTTCTGTGGAGTGATGAGCCTGTTTACTTTAGCTGCATTTAGCCGCTAAACTTGCTAACTAGCACATTACAAGGAAAGGTGATCACAAAGATTCATTAAAAAAAACCTTAAACTCACTTCTGCTGTAAGTGAAGCTGGATCATGAATGATACGCGCAAACATAGATGGATATATGTAGATCGGGAGGTGCATTCCCTTCACAAACAAACGTAATCTACTGCATCTTCAGCAGCTCAGATGTCGGGAGTAAATGACGACCACTATGTTCATTATTACATCCAGCAACACAACACCTCAATCACTCAATTTTTGTCTAGCGTACATCCATGCTCCGGCATCAAAACATGGAGGTTGGACTGTTGCAGCTGTTGCAGAGGTAAAACGCTCATGTCAATCAACTATCGTGGGAGCGGCCTCTGTGGGTGTGACGCCACAACGACAGGCATCTGAGAACGGCTCGATTTGAAAAAGGGAATATTATTTTTACAGATGAATTAAAAACCACTGCATTGATATTTATCATTACAGGGTAGATTTGTACATACACTGCCAACACACATTAATGTTCAAACAACATGTACAAGTGAACTTAGCATCCAATGACCCCTTTAAGGTTTTGAGAAAATGAGTGATGGTTTCAAAAAATGTGTTTTAGCATTTCAGAAAAACTAAGTTATGTGTGTAAACGCACATTGCTCATTATTACCTGTCACTCACGTAAGTTAATGAGTTACTAATAATTTACAATTTTGAGTTGAGTTTGACAGTGATACCTAAAACAATAGGCTTTTATCTCTGTGTAGTACATACACATTTCTGCTCCTCTTCATTTCATCCTGTTCGTCTCTCTCAGATTTGCTGTCCTGATTGATTTTGTGATTTGTTTCCAGCGTTTGCTTTGCACGCTGTTTGTTTTCAAGTGTCTCTCTTGCAAATTGATACACTGAAACAAGAAAATCAATTCCACACCAAACTGACCAACCAGCTCACACACACACCTGTTGAGTTTCATGTTTTCATGTTTCATGGGGACCTTCCATAGGCGTAATGGTTTTTCTACTGTACAAATTGTATTTTAAATCCCCTAAACCTACCCCTCACAGGAAACTTTCTACATTTTTAGATGTTCAAAAACATTCTGTATGATTTATAAGCTTGTTTCCTCATGGGGACCAAAAATGGCAATGTCCAAAGGGGTTTTGGACATTCCCATCTTTGTGGGGACATTCTGTCCCCATAATATAGAATACACCTGAACCATGCACAAACACATGAATCATGGAGTCATTAGAAAATATTAAACAATGAGTCAACTCCAAATAATCTTAACCATCTTTTTTTTTTTATCAATGTAAGCTTTAACTTGAATAGCATAACAGATCTCATTCAAACACACATTAAAAAATAATATAAAATTCAGGAAATGTTTTTAAAATTCAGGAAAAACAAACAAAAAACAATTACAAATTTAAGGAAAAATTCAATTGAAAAAATATTCAAAAGTATCTCAGCAATACTAAAGTGAAGCTGTACAGAACTGCACTGCATTATTTAAAATAATTAAAATGACTTTAAACTATTTAAATTAGTTGCTTGCTTTATTTAAAAAGGCGAGCAAAATAAATGAAAATAGAGATAAACAAACCGTCCTGTCCCTGGTGTGTGTTTGGGATTTTACTTTCATGTTGTTAATCAGCATTCACTAGAGTGTTTGTCACGCAAACAAAAACACAGTGTTTGAATATGAATTCCTCATTACAGCAATCGCTAAAGCAAAAGTCAGACTTCACGTCAAGATATGATGGATGTTTTCATGAAAAGCTGTCAGGACGCTGTTCTCATCTTCAGGCAGACAGACTAAAGAAAACGCAGGACTGCAGCTGAGTCCCGCTGATATCATCCATTCAATCAAACCACAGACCTTTTATCAAATTCACCATCCGAACAGCATCTGCAGTCTGACCGGAGCTGAACAACAACACCACCACAGCCGTGTTAAACACGCCACCTGTCTAAGTACAGTTATTATTCATGTTTATCAGTAGTTTTGGATCCAGAATAGGACCACATGGGCCACATTCATAGTTACATTGGCAACTCCAAACACAGATGGAAGAATATTTATATTGAAATATATATATTTTGATACATATTTTTTTATTTATTTAATTGATTTTAATTTGGGCCATCATGTGGTAGACATTTTGTAGCCTAAATTGTAATTTGTTGTAATTTCCATGGTTTCCATCCATATTTTAATTTTCCATATGCTTCATATTACTTGTATTATTATTATTATTATTATTATTATTATTATTTAGTCTTTAACAACAAGCTGAAATAAACCGGAATAAACTTCTGTATATATATATATATATATATATATATATAGATAGATAGATAGATAGATAGATAGATACAGATAGCTGTATATATAGCATAGAACATCTAAAAAAAATGAATAAAATAATAATACATAATAAATAAGTTAAAAATCAAATTCAACTTTAAAGCCCAGAAAATGCAAAAGTTAATATTTAAAAGTTAATATGTAAAACATAAATAATAATGAATTTTAAAATAAAACTGAAAAAAAAGCATAAAATATTTAAAAAAAAATCAGAATATATATATATATATATATATATATATATATATATATATAATTTATTTTATTTTATTTTTTTCTGGTTAATTTTAGAGTACAGAAAGACAATGGCAATTATTGTTGTGATATACAATTATAATTTTTATTAATATTTTGAATCAGATTTTATTTATTTATTTTTTTATTATATATTTACTGTTTTTACTATAAATAGTCTCTAAACGGAATATATTCCTATTTATTCTAACAAAACTGCGTCATACAGCATTACAAAATATCCACTACTTTTTTAAAAATTATTTAATTAAAATTTTACCACAATTTTATTTTATAACAAAATATCTATTGATTATATACATATTTGAGATATAACCACATCAGCATCTGTGAAGTATTCTTGCACTAAAGTCCATAACATGAATATTTTCATGTTTTTAATATAATTAATTAAATATAAATTAACAACAAATCAGTTGGCATTACAAACACTGATTATTAACACCAACTAATGTTTCTGGAAATACTCCATATGTTTTGAGTTAAAAACTACATAACAGAAGTTGCATTTATAGATCTGGAATTAAAAATTTTTTACTTCCTTTCCAATTCAAATGCTCTATTATAATATTCAAATCATTAAGCCCAGAATATGAATGCAAACTTTTCTAGCATCTCAGCTCTCTTCTCTTTTTATGAATGCATCACACTCTGAAAAAAGCCAGATTTTCTCCTTCAAAAGCATCTGACCTCTGAAGAAAGCTGAAGCACCATCTCACAAAGCAGTTAATTACTGCTACCCAATTAATTACAGCAAGAGGAATACAGCTGAAAAAAAAAAAAATCCATTCATTCAAGAACATTTCTGCAGTTGGCGGCACATGCCGATGCGTGTCGAGCATCACAATCAATGATTGGCCCTCAGAGACCAATCAGGAGTGGCCAGATTGAGAGAAAGGCCAATCAGAATTTCTATTATTGATCATCAGCTGCAAACAAACTCCAACACGCATTTGGCCAATTACTTTACTTTCTATTTACCATAACGAAGAAATCGAGAAAGTGAGAGGGATGAATGCAGCAGGGCTAATTAGTGCTATCTGATTGGTCAAGAGGTTAAAGACCCAACGACCAATCTGATCTTTTTCTCTCTCTCTTTGACACATAATCACTTTCAAAGTTAACTTTCTGCTACATCCGCCAATGGCGAATGAACTCAGAAAATGACCTGGATGTGAATCTCCACTGCTCAGGCTGCATTCATTTGATCATTAAAATAGTAAAATTGCAAAATATTATTACAGCTTCAATTTTTCTATGTGAATATATTGTAAAATATTCTTCTTCTTCTGAGTCAAAGTTTAAACATTATCTCATCCTAAAGTTTTAAAGCTTCAACCACCAAAATCGGATAAGACCTTAAAGGGGTCATCGGATGCCCATTTTCCACAAGTTGATATGATTCTTTAGGGTCTTAATGAAAAGTCTCTAATATACTTTGATTAAAAATTCTCAATGGTTTTGTAAAACAACACCCTTTTTACCTTGTCAAAATCAGCTCTGCAAAAATCATCTCATTCTAAGGGGTTGTTCCTTTAAATGCAAATGAGCTCTGCTCACCCCGCCCCTCTCTTCTTCTGTGAAAAGTCTTGTTTACATTAGCCGCATTTAACCGCAGCCGCGTTTAGCCGCTAAACTTCCTAACTACCAGGTTATAAGGAAAGGTGATCGCAAAGATTCATAAAAAACGCTTATACTCACTTTTGCTGTAAGTGAAGCTGGATCGTGAATGATTCGCGCGAACATAGACGGATATATGTAGATCTGGAGGTGCATTCCCTTCACAAACAAACGTAAACTACTGCATCTTCAGCGGTTCAGATGTCGGGAGTAAATGACGACTACTACGTTCATTATTACATCCAGCAACACAACACCTCAATTGCTCAATCGGAGACATTCTTGTCTAACTTACATCCCTGCTCCGGCATCGAAACAAAGAGGGCGGACTGTGACATGTCAATCAACTATTGCGGGAGCGGCCTCTGTGGGTGTGACGTCACACCGACAGGCATCTGAGAACGGCTCGATTTAAAAAAAGGGGATATTATTTTTACAGATTAATTAAAAACCGCTGCATGGATTTTTATCATTATAGGGTAGATTTGTACATACACTGCCAACACACATTAATGTTCAAACAACATGAAAAAGTGAACTTAGCATCCGATGTCCCCTTTAAGACTGGTCTGACTTGGTGTGCTACATCTTTTCTAACTGATCCGATTTATCTTTTTGTAAACCAGACTATCAAAATCACCAAATATTCCATAGACTTTCATTGAGGGGGTGAAAACTTTTGAACAATGAGTCTTATGGTGTATTTAAACGGTGTAGTGTTATAGCAAAGCTTAACAACTACCTACTAAAAACAGCTGAAACCAGCCTAAGCTAGTTGGCTGCTTTAGCTGCTCTCTCAGGCTGGTTTTAAAGTGGTTTTGGCTACTTTTAGTCAAGGTGGGAGACCTGTTAAAAGACCAACTAAGATTAAACCAGCAATTTTCAGCTTAAACCAACTAAGACTAGACAACCAGCCTAGGCTGGTTTTAGCTGTTTTTTTAACTGAATCAACTGGTTTTAGCTGTTTTTTTTTCTAGCAAGGGAATTGGCTGGTTTGAGCTGTTTTTAACTGGTTTTTAGTTTTAGCTTCTGTTTTTGTTTGTTTGTTTGTTTTGTTTAAACCAAACTAGCTGGTTTTAAGCTGTTTTTTTTTCATTCATGTTAGCAATATGTTAAATCACGCTAAAACATGTTAATAACATGCTAATCATGGTAGCAACATGGTAGAAACAGCTTAGAAACATGCTAATCATGCGAGAAACATCCTAACAACATGTTATGTTATGTCATACTAGTAGCATGCAAGAAATGTCAACCGCGCTAAAACATGTCAACCGCGCTAAAACATGCTAGCAAGATGTTAATCATGCTAACATGTTACATATGCTAGAAACATGTTAGAAACAATTTAGCAACATGTTAAGAGCATGCTAGTCATGTAAGAAACATCTTAACAACATGCTAATGTTAACAACATGATAACAGCATACTAATCACGTTAGAAACATGCAGGAAACATCCTAGCAACATGCTAATCTTGCTAGCAACATGCTAATTGTGCTAAAACATTCTAACAACATGTTGATCATGTGAAAAACATGCTAAAAACATGCTAGTCACACGTTAGTAAAATTTTAACAACATGCTAATCACGCTAAATCATGCTACCAACATGCTAATCATGCTAAAACATGATAACAATGTGCTAATCATAATAAAACATGCTAACATTCAAGCAAAAAGTTAGCCAAATGTAAATCAACAGGGTAATCATTCTAATAAAATGCTAACAATGTGCTAATCGTACCAAAACGTTAACAACAATCTAGCAAAATGCTAATGATGTTAAAAACATGCTAGCAACATGTTAGCAAAATGCTAATCATACAAACCACACCCAAACAACATGCTAATCATGCTAGAAACATGTTAACAAGATGCTCAAACCATGCTAATCATGTTAAAACACGTTTGCAACATGCTAAAAACAAGCTAACAACATGTTAAATTATGTTAACAATGTGCTAAATCATACTAGCAACATTAATCTATCTAAACTTTCAAACTTTTACAGCTGTCTCCCACTTTCAGGCTAGACTTTCTCAAGCCAACTTTAAAATCTGTTCTCAAACTTTACTCATCTACCCTGGTGAAAAAAACAGCATATGCTGGTAGGTATGTTTTGATGCTGGTTTAAGCTGGTCCTTAGCTGGTTAATGCTGGTCCTTTGCTGGTTTTTGCTGGTCATGTTGCTGGTCAAGGACCAGCATAAACCAACAAAATAAACCATACCTACCAGCATATGCTGTTTTTTTCACCAGGGTATTTATTTCTGTGATGCAAAGCTAAATTTTTTAGCATCATTACTCCAGTTTTTAGTGTCACATGATCCTTCAGAAATCTTTCTAATATGCTGATTTGCTGCTCAAGAAACATTTCTTGTGCTGATTCATATTTTTGTGAATTGAAACATGAAAAATACAGTTACTGGCCAAGTGTTGAGTATTTTTAAAGGCAACTTTAACTTGCATTTGGATGTTACCGGCTCCAGACTTCCATCTTTGATCTGATTCCCAGTAAAGCTCGCGATAAGAGCCGTCTTCTTCACACTGGGTCAGATCTGAATGCTGACTGAGATGAATCACTTTGATATTGAGAATACAGTATTTCTGTGTCCAATCCTGACGACAGAACTTCAAACTCTATCTGTGACTTTCATTTACGCTGAGGCTTGCGGCAAACACCATGAGCCTTACAAAGATTTGCTGTGGTTCATATATTTCCTGCCATGTCTTATGTAGATAACGTCTTTGTGCTCGTGTGACGGTCCCACGTGGGATTTGCTCTGCATAGTGAATCTAGGCCAAGACGCGGGCCGTATGAGACCAGACGCTACGGCGCTAATGATGAGAAGAACGGATCACTGCTGGCTGACGCTCGGGTTTCATGAGTTCTGCCGTCTCATCTCTCTGTTTCTGATGAAGAAATAAACATCGCTAATACATTTTTAATGGCATAATGAAATCATAATGTCATCCTCCTTCTGGCCTGTTACCTATTTTCTCTCTTTCTGCTCATTTATGCATTTTATGGTGCTTCACATTTGGTTGGTTGAATATGATAATGAAAGTGCCTCAGTGCCACTATATATACAAAAAAAATGTAAATAATAAAAATAAATTTAACTGAAAATAGCAAAGAAAATTTTCAAAGTTAATATATATAAAAAAAATAAAATAAAATAAATATAATACTAAACATTGATTATTTAGGTTAATATTTAATGAATGAATGAATAATAGTATAATAACAAAACTGAAAAGCAGCATATAAAAGAAGGTAAATATTTATATTTCATTAAAATACAAATACAATATTTAAGTTAAAAGTATAAAAGCATAAGCATAAACGTGTAAATAAATACAATTAATAGTAGTCTTATAAAATAACACAGAAAAGCAGCATATAATTTTTAAAGAAAAAGATAAGGCAAATAATAATATATTTAATAAAAAGTAATGTATACAATATTCTAGTTACAGTATACATATATAATATATAACATACAGCAACTTTTTCAAATAGAAAGTAAATACATTTTATATATTTCATATATATTATATATTTAAAAAATAAAGTATACAATAATTAAGTTAAAAAGTATAAAAGTTTAAAAGTATAAATGAATGAATAAATAAATAAATAAATAGTAGTCTTATAAACAAAAGTAGCATCATTTTTAAAGCAAATAACATATTTACTTAAAAAAATAATGTATACAATATTTAAGTAAAAAATTATGAATTAATAAATAAGTCATCTTATAAAATAAAACTAAAATCAGCATATACCTTTTTAAAGTAAATAATATATTTAATAAAATAAATGTATACAATATTTAAGTTAGAATGTAGAAATTAATAAATAAATAGTAGTCTTATAAAATAAAACTAAAAAGCAGCACATAAGTTTTTAAAAGTGAATAACATATTTAATTAAAAAAATAATGTATATAACATTTAAGGAAAATATATAAATCAATCAATCAATCAATAGAATTATTATAAAATTAAACCAAAAAGCAGCATGCAACTTTTTTAGAAACAGAAGGTAAATAAATAATATATTTAATAAACAATGTATACAATATTTAATTTTAAAATGTAACATTCTAAATAAATAAATTATAAAATAAATAAATAAATAGTAGCAGTCTTATAAAATAAAACTAAGAAGCAGCATATAACGTTTTAATAATACATTTAATAAAAAAAAAATAACACAATATTTAAGGGAAATGTATAAATAAATCAATCAATAAATAAAATTATTATAAAATAAAACTGAAAAGCAGCATGTTACTTTTTTTAAGAAAACAAAAGGTAAATAATTATTATATTTAATAAACAATAATGCATACAATATTTTATTTTAAAGGATAAATAAATAAATAACACTGAAAAGCAGCATACAACTTAAAAGAAAGTAAATAATATATTTCATTTAAAAAATAACATTTTATGAAAAATATCACTCAATCAATAAAAGTATTGCAAAATAAAACTGAAAAGCAGTATATATATATTTATATATATATATATAAATACACAATATTTCAGTTAAAAAGAATGAATGAAGGAATGAATAAATAAATAAATAGTAGTCTTATAAAATAACACTGAAAAGCATCATATAACTTTTTTGAGAAAAAAAGTAAATAATATATTTAATAAAAATGAATGTATGCTATATTTAAGGAAAAATATAAATCAATTGATCAATAATTGCTTTATTTAATAAAACAGAAAAGCAGCATATAACTTTTTTTAGCACAAAAGTAGGTAAATAATTAATTTATTTAATTAAAAATGATACAATACAATATTTAAGGAAAAACTATATATAAATAAATCAATAAAGCAGTATATAATTTTTAAAATGAAGGTAAATAATAAAAAAAAAATGAATGCAATATTTAACTAAAAAGTACATATAAACAAAAAAATAAATGAGACTCAATGTGAACAGTCATAACTATTTTTTTAAATAAAGATCAGAACATACAGCATGTGCTCCAATCATTCTAACAAACACGTTTATTGCATTCAAAACTCTGTTTAACGTTCATCAAGTACTCAACCCGCATCTTTCAGTGAAGTTGGCCAGAAACCTACATCTATTTGCCCTCTTTCTTTTTTCTTTTCGGTCTCTTTAAACCTACAGGAGAGTGTTTTCCTGCCAGTTAAACGGAGCCGGTCCCCAGCTCCAGATAAAGCCGTATTGTCCCTGTGCATAAATTGCAGGCAGTTTAAAGGGCAGATTGTTGTGTTGCCGTCCCTGTGCGGCGCGTTTGCTGCCGCTGCAGTTTGGCTAGGAAACGCTGACTCAACACCAAAACCATACAAATGCAAATGAAGCATTCAGAGAGAATTTCCCCATAACGAGGCTGTAATGAGGCCTGCACACGCAATTAAATTCACTGAGAACGCATGCCGTGCCACAATAACAGATTACGCCAAAGACAATGTTGCACTCGCACTCGCACACACACGCACGTTATTCTCCGAGCTCCTTAAATCTCTTGTCATGTCTGTAATGGACAAGATCATAACCCTCATTTCTCTTTAAAGTGAATAATTACAGGCTGAGGCTAATTAAATTAGTCAGGCTCAGCCACACTGCTTACACGGTCAGAGAGAGTTTAACCGCCGTGTGTGTGTGTGTGTGTGAGTGTGTGTCGCAGCGTGAGTGTGTTTGCAGAAGTGCGCTGTGGGAGGCTGTTTATAAGAGAGAGAGAGAGAGAGAGAGAGAGAGAGGAGGAGGAGAGAGCGAGAGAGATGAGGCTCTAAATTGTTTGTCTCTCTTGTCTAATGAAAATTCAGCAGAAGTGAATCGATAAACTGTGATTTAGGAGATCAATGTGGAAACCATGGCATTCTTAAGTTTGGGACGGATACAGTAACACAAACACACACACACACAGAGTACATCCACCATTACCCACAATTCAAAAACTCATAAGTCCAAGGCACTCGAATAATGTGAAATATAAAAAAGCCGTTATTCACATGGCTTTAAAGTTTTAAAAACAACAAATGTGCGCACCGACGCGTTGCGGCTAACTTGCCTTTATCAGGGTGTCCTCACACCCACAGCTCAGCTGTTCCAAAACCCTGTATTATTATTATTATTATTATTATTATAAATAATTAATAGTAGTCTTATAAAATAAAACTGTAAAGCAACATGTTACTTTTATAAAAGAAAGTAAATAACATATTTAATAAAAAATAATATATACAATATTTGAGTTTATTATACAACATTTTAGTTTATAATATTTAATTTAATCAATTAAACTTTTAATATTTTTAGTATTATTACTAAAAAGTATTATATTAGTATTATAATAATATTTTATTATTATTATTATCAAATAAAATTTAAAAAGCAGCATATAAACTTTTAAAAAGCTTAAAATCTTTAAATTATCTTAAATAAATACATAAATATATAAATAAATAAATAGTAGTCTTATAAAATAAAACTGAAAAGCACCATATTACTTTTTAAACAAAGAAAGTAATAATATATTTGATAAAAAAAATGTATACAATATTTTGTTGTTGTTGTTATTATTATTATAAATGAATAAATAGTCTTATAAAATAAAACTGAAAAGCACCATATTACTTTTTAAACAAAGAAAGTAATAATATATTTGATAAAAAAATGTATACAATATTTTGTTGTTATTGTTATTATTATTATAAATGAATAAATAGTCTTATAAAATAAAACTGAAAAGCACCATAGTACGAAAAAGTAAATAATACATTTAATTAAAAAAAAAATAATGCATACAGTTTTAGTTGTTATTATCATTTTTAAAATTATTCTTATTCTAATAATAAACAAACAAACAAATAAATAAAAAGTATTATAAGTTTTAAGTATTAAAATAAATAAAAGTATTATAAAGTAAAACTGAAAAGCAACATATTAGATAATATATTTAAGTAAATAATATATTTAAATAAAAATAATAAAAACAATATTTTAGTTAATATTATATTTATAATTATTCTTATTAACAACAACAATAATATTAATAATTTTCATTATTATTATTATTATTATTATTATTATTATTGTTGTTATTATTATAAATGAATAAATAGTCTTATTAAATAAAATTGAAACGCACCATATTACTTTTTTTAAGTAAATAATATATTTAATCTAAAAATTATGTATACCAAATTTTAATTATTATTATTTTTATTTTAATTATTCTAATAAATAAATAAATAAAAGTAAAAAGTACATTTAATTATTATAACTATAATTATTCATATTCTTCTTATTATTATTTAGATTACAAAAAGACGTTTTATTGTAATGTATACTATTACAGTTTTTGTTAATATTTTGAATCAGACCGTTTTTATATTCTGTTTCAATTTTAGCCAAACGTTTAGTAAAGTGTTTTTGTCATTTAAATTATTTTTAAATGTCTATGAGTTTTTATGCATTTTATTGTTTATTAGTTTTAGTTTATTTATTCTTAGTTATTTTAGTACTTCAAATAAACACAAAATGACAAGCTGAAATAATACATACTATGAAAACTAAATACTTAATATTTTACTGTATTTCACGTTTGTTCAATTTCAAGTAACAAAAATATTTGCTGATGGTTTTAGTTTTAGTTAACTATAATAACCCTGAACAATATCTCTTTTGAAAAAAGCAACCAGCTCTTTTAGAGCAAATTCTGAATTTCTCTTGCCACGTTGTGATTCTTTTCATGGCTGTACGAGCGCTAAGTCTAACTGCACGAGTGGCTGTCAGTCATTTATTAGGGTCCTTAAGAAGGTGTTATATAGTGAGTCGAGAGCGAATCAGCTCACTAGGTTTCAGAGCGATGCTATTTACCGAGCTCAGTGAGGTGAACTGATCAGAAGAGTATGAGAACGGCAGGATTAGTTACAGAAATCATGCTTTGTAGCTTTTCTTAAAGGAGTCATTCACACAGGATAAAACTAGTGCAGATGGTACACACACACTAATTCTCTCAGTCTCCATATGGTGTGGTCATGCATGCATCTGTCTGCTGGTCTCTATTGGTGTTTCTGTAAAAACAATAGAGCTTGATTGGTTATTCATGGCACTTCGTCATAATCGTTAGCAGAAGTGCTCAGCGGAGCGGATGGTAAATTAATATCAAACACAGCGTTTCAAAAACTGACCCTCTGTTACAGCTTTAGCAAAAGCATCTGTGAATGATTTCCTTACTTCAAAATGTTTTTCTGGGAAATGTATTCCCCTTCAGACCAGTTACTCTTTTTCTACAGCTTTGCATGTACTCATTTGGCAGATGCTTTTATTCAAAATGACTTGCAGTGCATTAAAGGTTTACATTTTAATCAGCGTGTGTGTTTCCTGGGAATCAAACCCATGACCTTGTCATGTGCAAATCATTTACAAGCCTGAAATACCCAAATCATTTTTACCCAAATGTAGGGGTGTGCGATAATGACAAGAAATGATATCTCGATATTTTCTGGAATTTTGTCGATAACGATAATTAGAATCATTTGCGGAGCATGTTTAGGACTGCCTTGGACAGGTTACTCCCAAAGCTTTTTTATATTCTTCCTATTCTGTGTGCTGATTAGTTTGCAGGAGTAAAAGAAATGAACTTTTCCAGTAAAGTTAAACAGTTTTACCTTTTTATGGGCAAGTTTTCTTTATAAGGCCATTTTTTTCTAATCTAAATCAAATGCATGCATCATCTTTTGTGTCAAATTCTTAAATTTAATAAAAAAAAATAAGATGCCATAGGGCTTTTACCAGTCAAATGAAATCAGTATCAACAAAATTTGTGTTTGCAGTGCAGAGGTAGCACAGACTCCGCATCTAAAATGCAATTTAGATGCATTTACACAGACTGTTTAATGCATTTAACCTGCAGTTACAAATGCATGAATAATAAGCCGCTTTTCCACTGTCGGGCCGAACCGTTCTCTTTGCTTAACCGTTCTGTTCCATGCCGATCCGGGCCAGTCAGCACGGATACGGTTTCATTTTCCACTCTGGTGCTGATAACGGAAGTCTTTGGAATGTAAATACAAATGTGTCAGCCGTTGCCTTGGTAACGCAGTTGTAATGTAAACAGCCATACGGACAATGATCAGATATTTCTGTTTTTGGGACTCCTTTTTTTAAATCTGATATTTACTTAGTTAAGAAGGACACAACTCTTGGTGTAAAAAAATAAAATAAACAGAATGCGACGACAGGTATCACGTTACCAGCAAATGCTGAGGGAATATGCATGCCAACGGAGACGGACACAGAAGGTAAAACCTTTCTAAAAAATACCACATTTATTTACAGTATTAATGCATGAGCTATGAACGCAGCGTAGCTGTTTACTTGGCTGTTTGATCAAATGGCGCGCTTTCGCTTAGCACACACACTCGTTCAGCACGGTGCCGAGAACGGTTTGTAATCATACCGTGCCGTACCAGGCTCAGGTGGAAACACAACTGGAACCGTACCTGACCGTTCTAAGAACTGTTCAGCCCGACAGTGGAAAAGCAGCTATACTTTGATGTTTAAAAAAACAAGTTGAATACTGATATTTAAAATGATTTGGGGGGAAAAAGGGAAAATATGCTTTAAATATAAACCTTAAATCGCCAGCACGTGGCGATAAATCACTGCATCAGTGAGTCATTCATTCAAATGATTCCTTCAAACAGCTGATTGATTCATTAACGAAACACTATCGTGTGTTGCTCAGAGATACAAAACAGTTTTGGTGTGACTTTGAAACTATTTTCATTGACAAAATACAGCAAAAAAATAAGAACTGTTGTGTCTAAAATGTCTTCCAGAACAAAAATGTACAGATAATGTACTCACTCCCTTGTCATCCAAGATGTTCATGTCTTTTTTTTCTTCAGCCGTAAAGAAATGATGTTTTTTGAGTTAAACATTTCAGGATTTTTCTCCATATAATGGACTGATATGATGCCCCGATTTCGAACTTCCAAAATGCAGATTAAAAGAATAGATGGGCAGTTTTTCAGCATATTTCATAAATTTATTGTATTCTGAAGCACAGTGCACAAAACTTAAATGAGATATCTGGTTGTCCACGTAAGACAAATGCACAAGAAGACAGGATAATGCAGAGACTTTCAGTGGGGAATGGGTTCAGCACTGCAGCTGGAATTGCTTGCCAGTTCAGCGCTGAACAGGTTAAGGATCTGTCTCTGCATGTTTAAGAGAAGTCAGACTGAAAGTGCATTCAGCAGTGACCAAACCTCTCATCCGCAGAAAGAATCAAAAAGCTAAGCTCTCCTTTACTAAAGAGCATGTTGTGTGGTGAAAGGAGAACTGCTCCAGAGTTCACTTTAGTGATGAGAGCAAATTTTGTTCTGCGTCAATCTAAGGAAAGACTTTACCCTGAGCACATGAAGTCAGTCAAAGGTAGAGGAGGAAGTGTCATAGTTTGGGGGATGTTTTCTGCAGCAGGAGTTGCGCCTCTTATACAGATACACGGCAGGGTGAATACAAATGTTTATCAGATCCTCCTTCAGCAACACGCAGTTCCTATCCTGCAAGCATCTCCCAATCAGCCTGCAATTTTCATGCAAGGCAATGCTCCCATCACACTGCAAAACTGGTAAAGCAGTTCCTTGAAGCTAAGAACAATGAAATAATGAAATGGCCAGAGTCCTGATCTAAGCTTTACCGAAAAACTCCGGAAAATCCTTGGCGATAAATTTATTGCTAAGAAACCCACTACAGTTACCAACCTCTGAAAGTGAGTGGAAGAAGATCACACCAGTGCAGTCTGAGTCATTCAAAGCAAGGGCCTCTACACCTCCAACTAATTTCTGACAGTTAATCTTCTTACCTGCAACAGTGGTTACTGTTCTTTAATTTTGATCACTGTGTTTTTGACAAAATAAAGGTTTTTGTTGAAAAGCCTTGGATATTTTTTCAAACATGTTAGTAGAACAGTGGTATACCTACAGCTCATATTCCTTCAAATCTTGATCCCCACTGTACACACACACACACACACACACACACACATATTTGAACAACTGCATAAAAATATGGAAAAGAGATCACAACTGAAGTTGGCAGCACTGTTGCTGTATTGAAACAGGAGGCTGTTTAGTGATATTAGCTCTGTACAGTCATTCTGGTGAAGCAGAAATAGTAAATGTGACTCATCAAATGAAATATAAACATTATGTGTATATGACAGAATCCACAGCACACCCTCAGATGGAAACATCGCTCTACAGATGCTCATCTGATCACTTTGAACACATGCTTCTACAGTACAGTACGTCCATTCAGGCAGTCTTAAACCTTTTACAAAAATCAAAATGTTTACAGTTCACATCTCATAATTTAAGACCATCAACTAAATAAAACTTTTTTAAGCTTTGTTTTTCTTTCTCAATTTGCAAAAGTCTTAAAATGTCTTAAATGGGTTAGTTCACCCAAAAATGAAAATTACCCTATTATTTACTCATCCTCCAGGCATCCTTGGTGTATATGACTTGCTTCTTTCAGACAAATGCAATCAGAGTTATATTAAAAATTATCCTGTCTCTCCCAAGCTCTATCATGGCAATGGGTGGGTGTTTCTCATTATCAGTCCAGAACAAGTCCAATAAAGTGCATCCATCCAAAAAAAAAGTGCCTCACACAGCTCCGTGGGGTGAATAAAGGCCTCCTGAAGTGAATCGATGCGCTTTTTTGTAAGAAAAGTATATTTAAAACATAATAATCACTTTAATCTATTTTGCGCCAACTGGTCGTACACGGAATCTGCTCCAGGTGAATGATGTACACTCTTAAAAATAAAAAATCCAAATGGGTGTTTTTTCAGTGATGCCATAGAAGAACCATTTTTGGTTCCCCAAAGAACCTTTCAGTGAACAGTTCCATTAAAGAACGTTTTCTGCATTTGAAAGGTTCCATAGATGTTCAAGGTTCTTCACTGAACCATTGATGCCAATAAAGAACCTTTATTTTTAAGAGTGTATGACGTCAGCGTTGCGAACACGCTGTGGAGAAACTAAAACAAAGGTCAGAAATTAGACGTATAAAATGGGGATTTGCAAAGGAAAATGTTGGATTTTGATATAAGCCAAGTCAGGAAACTTTGCTTCCTTTGCTTCTGTAAATAAACGGTTTTCACGAGACTCACTGGTGCAGGCGCAACGCGTACATCCTACGTCATCCACCCTGGATGGGCTTCCGTGTATGACCAGTTGGCGCATGCTAGATTAAAATGATTATTACGTTTTAAATATGGATATTTTTCTTACAAAAAAGCATTGATTTGCAACAGGAGGCCTTTACTGACCAGCCAAGGAAGTGGCCAAAACCCCTCTAACCAGCCTGCTGACCATCTAAAGCCTGCCAACCAGCAGGGTTATTGGACTTGTTTTGGACTGCTGAAGAGAAACACCTGCCAATTGCCATGATAGAGCTTGGGAGAGCCAGGATAATTTTTAAAGGAGAACTTTTCTTCCAGAACAAAAATTTACAGATAATGTACTCACCGCCTTCTCATCCAAGATGTTCATGTCTTTCTTTCTTCAGTCATAGTCATTATGTTTTTTGAGGAAAACATTTCAGGATTGTTCTCCATATAGTGGACTTCAATGGTGCCTGTGAGTTTGAACTTCCAAAATGCCATTTAAATGCAGCTTCAAAGGGCTCTAAAATATCCCAGCCAAGGAAGAAGGGTCTTATCTAGCAAAAAGATTGGTTATTTTCTAAAAAAACAATTACAATTTATATACTTTTTAACCGAAAAATGCTCATCTTGTCTAGGTCTGCCTGAACTCTATTTTTTCCGGTTCATAACAGTTAGGGTAGGTCAAAAAACTCCCATCTCATTTTCTCCTCCAACTTCAAAATCATCGTACATCTCTGTTTTACTTTTTTTTTTTTTTTGTAAAAGGGTGTTTGATCTTCTTTGCATGTTCACTTTGTAAACACTGAGCCAGTACTTCGCTGTGATGTAGGACAAGGCAGAAAATGAGATGGGAGTTTTTCGACACACCCTAACCTTCCTGAACCGTAAAAAAACAGAGTTCAGGCACACCTAGAAAAGACGAATGTTTGAGGTTAAAAAGTATATAAATTGTAATATTTTCCAGAAAATAACCGATCACTTCGCTAGATAAGACCCTTCTTCCTCAGCTCGGATTGTTTAGAGCCATTTGAAGCTGCATTTAAACTGCATTTTGGAAGTTCAAACTCAGGGGCGCCATAGAAGTCCACTATATGGAGTAAAATCCTGAAGTGTTTGCCTCAAAACATAATTTCTTTACAACTGAAGAAAGAAAGACATGAACATCTTGGATGACAAGGGGGTGAGTACATTATCTGTAAATGTTTGTTCTGGAAGTGAACTTCTCCTTTAATATAACTCTGATTGCGTCTGTCTGAAAGAAGGTTATATACAACTAGTATGCCTGGAGGGTGAGTAAATAATGAGCTAATTTTTGTTTTTTGGTGAACTATCCCTTTAAATTTCTTTCCTTTAAACATGCAGATTCCTTTGTTGCACAAAATAATACTAAACTAAAAATGTTTTTGCATATCATGGTTCCAGCTACTAATGTGATGCGAGTCATTCAAACACATATTTGCACATGCTGAGGCGACTGAATACTCTGAAATGAGGGAAAAACACAATAGCATTGTGACTGTGCACAATTAATTATCACTACAGGTACCATGACAAAAAACAGAACAGAAACTGACCACTAAAACGCCTTAGAAAGCTAATTCTTCTGCTCATCTGAGGTTTTAGATTTCCCAGATGATTCAGAAAAACGCTTTTAAACCCAGTTTGTTAGATTTGCATCCTTTCTAATGAATGCTGCGGGTGTGTGTGTGTTTGAGCACAAACTGCTCTCCAGTCTCCAGAAGTGAGTTAAATCTGAAGCCCTTGATCGCAAAAACTATTCATGAATGAAATACACACGTTTTGTCTTTGGATTTGGGTTGGTCTAACTATAATTATCTTTCTATAAATACAATAGAAGTCTATGATATGTCTTCATTTAGCTATGCGTGTGTGTTTCTGGCACTCTGTATTGATTAATGTCTGGAGCGGAGACCACGATCGATACGCTGAAATGAAGATTCCAGCACTTGATTGGAGTTTTTTTATGATTAATCTGGGTAGAGATACAGCATGTATGAAGCACAAAGGACGGTGAAGAGCGAGAGATAGGGGTGAGACTACAGGGTCAGGTGGATAAATGACTAAAAGCCACAGAGAAAATGATTTTGAACAAGAAACACACCATTTTGCTAAATTTTCTTACCTTGGTCTTGTGCTTTGTTGGAGTTCCAGGTTCTGAAGTAATCATCCTACGGAAACACACAATGACACACATTTAAAATCCTCACAGACAGACACAAGTCAAGCTTCAGTGCTGCCGTCATGACCTTCAGAAGAAGAAAATAGCTTTACCATTGAAAGAACAGACAGAAACATTGACTTCTGGTCTGACACCGAGATACGTGTACAGACAGATTGTTTGCTGGTGTTTTTAATGGTGGCTGATTGATAAATGGACTGTCTGCGGAGGCATTCGCTTCAATTGCTTGAGGTAAACTCAAGTCTGATTCTCCTTCTATCGCAGGTCTCTTCTCACTATATTTTGTTGGCTCTGAATCAGTCAGTGGCATCTGCTGCTTTTCAGTTTTTAGTGGTTAAATGATGTATCTACTTGGTTATTGCGGTGTCTGAAATATTGCTTAACAAAATTACCACTAAAGAGTGAATTTACTTGACCATAAAGAGCAGTTTTACAGTACATTTACAAAGTTGCAAAAGTCAAAAAAATGTAACTTTTTCCTGTATCTCCAGCAATAAAATAAAATAAATACATTTTGGTGTCTGCAAATTTACTTGGGCGGGAATATTGATTTTATCTGTTGTTTTAAAAAAAAAAGCTACTTTATCTGTATTGTATAAAGTGTTACAGAAATAAAAGTGACTTGACTTGACTACTACTAAACAGTGAAATTACCTTACCTGACACTGCAAAAGTACAAGATATAAAAAACGGTAAATTAAATGCATTACAGCAGATTTTATCTGCATCTCGAGCATTTTTTGTTTACCCAGACACTTTACTTTAAGGTGCTGGACTGATATTCCTATGCTGATAATGCAAACAAACCATATTTCATCTTGTCTTTCTTAAACATTTGGGAATATGAGAGACCTAAGCCATACATCAGCATACACCATTTCATACAGTCAAAACATATTGATTCCAACCAAAAAAGTACATGCAATTGGTAAACACTGAATGCACAAAAAATGGTTAAAAATCAAGGTCAAAATATACATTTAATAAAAATAAAATATAATAAAAGAATATAAATTAATAAAATAATCTTTACTGATTCCACCAATCAATAAAGTAAATGCTTTTGCTAAACACTGAAAGCAAAAATTATATATATATATATATATATATATAATAAATAATATATATAATAAATTATTAATTTAATTAATAAATTAAAGGTTAGAATACAGATAAAATATTTTAAATGAAATAAAAATAAAATAAACAACTTGACTGATAAAATATAATTAAATTAAATTAAACAAAATTAAAATGAAATAAAATAATAAACTTTATTGATTCGATTCCGAATTTATTTCTCACAGTTCTGACTTTTTTCCTCTTTTTCCTTATATTTAAAAAATCTGTCTTTTCCTATGTAACTCTGGGTTTATATCTCACAAATCAGACATTTTTTCTTGCAATTCTGAGTTTATATCTAAAAATTCAGACTATAAAAAAGTTAAATAAAGGTCACAATATAAAGTTGATAATAAAATAATAAAAATTAAATAAAAATAAAACAAACAAAACTTGACTGATTTCACTGTTAAAACATAATATAAATATAAAGTTAATTATAAAATAAAGTAATAATAATAATAATAATAATAATACACTGTACTTACCTATCAGTAAAGTACATGCATTTGCTAAATAATAAATGCAAAAATTATTAAAATAAAGTTCACAATATAGAGTTAATAAAATAAAATAAAATAAAATAATAAAACTATTGATATCAGTAAATAAAATGGTATGATTTTAGCCTTATTCTGTGATATGAAACCGATGCAGTTCACAAAAGGTTATTTCACACACTTGACTATGTTATGAAGTTAATTTGGAGAAAAAGCATGCCAATAAATGATATCTTTGTTGGACAACAGGTTTGTAAACAGGCTCAGACACA
Source organism: Labeo catla (assembly GCA_012976165.1). Taxonomy (NCBI): domain Eukaryota; kingdom Metazoa; phylum Chordata; class Actinopteri; order Cypriniformes; family Cyprinidae; genus Labeo; species Labeo catla. The sequence goes on from VONZ01000076.1 coordinate 1,600,528, forward strand.
TGCAAAACTACATCGCACACTTGCTACTAGTACAGTTAACGTTATTCAAGGCTCAGACACAGTTTTGACCAAACCAGTTCCAGACTGGAGCTCCTTATTTAGTGATATACTAGTTTCACGTTTGTCACTCCGCACTGTCGTACATAGAAATATGTCAACAACTAGACTTTATCGTTATTATCGCGGGAAGACTAATTTTTATCGTGGGGAGAGTTTTTACCGGTATAATGCAAATGATAAGATATCACCCTTCCCTAATACCACCTATCAAAAAATGTAATAAAGTAAATGAAATCACAGGTCCCATCACTTCTGACTGCTTTATGGAAGCAAAAACAATGACAGTGAGTGCAATAGTCTGATTTTTATCTCTGCGACAGACTCCAGGCGAATCTCACACAACATTAGCGACGGCTGCTGCATTATGAGAGCTTTTCAAATCCGATTGCTAACACAGTCCCATCCAAAAGTGGAGCTGCTACAGGCCGGATAAACAAATATTTGACATCAAACTCTCATTAGGGACTCTTTAGCTTGGAGCAGATTGATGTTTTAGTGTAAAATATGTGGTTAATTTAAATTAAGAACGTAATTAAAAACAATAAATTTTGCGAGAATAAGTTGCATCTGTTGGTAAGCTACAGAAGACATTTATCATTCTGGTGTAAACATCTATAAGCTACAGCTCTCAGGCCGTGAGCGAAAAGCCAGACTGTAATTCTGCTCAAAGTTTGCGGTGGTCTCAGCAAAACTAGGCCAAATGTGTCTGTGGGCTCATGGCTCCAAATCAAAGGGGAATTGAGGGAAAAGTGAAACTCATTTTACCCTCAGAATGACAAAACCTGAGTCTGCAAATCTGCACGATGAAGCAGAAGCCAGCAGACCTTCTCTAGCCCGCAAACTCTCACAATCCAACGTCGCTGTTGTAACCTTTATCCACGGCAGCAAAACTTCTCTCTGTGGAAATTGTGACCTTTGCGAGCTGTCTTTGAATGAACGCTTCGGGTTCGATGCAACTGGAAAGCAGTATGACATGGAAAATATCGAAAAAGTGAATGAAAAACTATTTCATTTCTATCTAAAGGTAGCAGAAAAAACACTCAGCGACATAATTATTGTTATCAACAAAATCCAGGAGAATATTGCACACCTTTACCAGGAAAACATGTTAAATTATAGACTCTGTTGAAAGTATAGCCACAAAATGCATACATGGTACATGCTAACGCTTCTGAGAAAATCTCATTATTTTTAAAATGAGGAAAACACGCCTTTTAATATAAGCATTACATCTGAAGTAGATTTGAGTGTGCTGAGTGAATCAAAACGCTAATGCACTTCAAGCTGTACCGTCATTTACATTCTGACAGCGTTATTGTTCCTGCTACTTCAACATACAGTGTCCTTCAAGCTCAAGATATACAGACTACATCTCCAAAAGCCATCAAGACTTAATGCTTGAATGTCATTGCAATAGATAAGAAAATATCAAAACAAGTGTCATTTATTATAAATGAAGATGCACAAAATGAAATAAAAAAGGTAATTTCAACTTTTATCTTACAACTCTGACTTTTGTTTTATTGAAATTCTGAGTTTATGTCTCACAATTCAGACTTTTTTCCTTGTAATTCTGAGTTTGTATCTTGCAATCCACACTTTTTTCCTCACAATTCTGAATTTTCCCTTGTAATTCTGAGTTTATATCTCACAATTTGGAATTTTCCCTTGTAATTCTGAGTTTATATCTCACAATTTGGAATTTTCCCTTGTAATTCAGAGTTTGTATCTTGCAAACCACACTTTTTTCCTCACAATTTAGACTTTTCCCTTGTAATTCTGAGTTTATATCTCACAACTCTGCATTTTCCCTTGTAATTCTGAGTTTGTATCTTGCAAACCACACCTTTTTCTTTTTTTTAGATATAAACTCAGAATTACAAGGGAAAAAGTCTGAATTTTTTATATAAACTTGGAAGCCGTTTGATTTGTGAGATATAAACTCAGAATTACAAGGGAAAAAGTCAGAATTTTTAGATATAAACTCAGAATTACAAGAAAAAAAGTAATTTGGGACATACAAACTGAGAATTATAATAAAGTCTGACTTGTAAGATATAAATTCAATTGTGAGGGAGAAAAAGTCTGATTTGCAAGATATAAATTCAGAATTATGCGGGAAAAAGTGTGAAGTTTTAGATATAATCTCAGAGTTATAAGAAAAACATTTTTGGGACATATAAACTCAGAATTGTGAGGGACAAAAAGTCTGATTTGTGAGATGTAAACTCAAAATTACAAAGAAAAAAATCTGAATTTTTAGATATAAACTCAGAATAATAAGAAGAAAGTCTGAATTGTGAGATATAAACTAAGAAATGTGAGGGACAAAAAGTCTGATTTGTGAGATATAAACTCAGAATTACAAGGGGAAAAGTCAGAATTGTGAGATATAAACAGAACTACAAGGGGAAAAGTCTGAATTTTTACATATAAACTCAGAATTGTAAGAATTCTGAATTGTTATAGTAGAGTTTCTTAGAAATCAGACTTTTTTTCCCCTCACAATTCTGAGTTTACATCTCATAATTCAGACTTTCTTCTTAAAATTCTGAGTTCACATCTAAAAATGTACTTTTCCCCTTCTAATATCTAATCTAATTCTAATATCTCACATTTCAAACTTTTTTTTTGTAATTCTAAGTTTAGATTCTAACAATTCTGATTCCATGTTTATATCTTGCGATTCTGACTTTTGTCTTGTAGTTTTGAATTTACATCTTGCAATTCTGACTTTTCTTCTGCATGTGCATGATGTCAGTTTTATGTTTTCATTCTGTGGTGGAAACAAGCTTCCATAACAAAAAGATGTTTGTATGGTACTAACATACAAACCTATTGGGTCCTATTTTAACGATCTAAGCGCATGATCTAAAGTGCACGGCACAGGTGCACTAGCGGCGTGTCCGAATCCACTTTTGCTATTTTAAGGATGGGAAAAACGGTTGGCGCACCCGGTGCAGGGTCTAAAAGCATTGTCCCTGTTTTCTTAATGAGCCACGTTTTGGCGTAACATGCATTAAACCAATCAGAGTCTCATCTCCCATTCCCTTTAAGAGCCAGTTGCGCTCGCGCCATGGCGAATTATTTACACGCCGGAATTTGCTAGAACAAAGATGGAACGCTTCTCCAGAGCCCACTCAAATGAGTTACTGTGCACCCCCTTTCCATCCTCTCCTTCCTTGAAGAACATGACCGTTTTCGTTTCCGTTAAGCGAAAGTGAAACCAAAAAAACAGAAAGTGATTGACTATCCATTATGACATGTAGGCATTTTTATATTTATGTACACAATAATAATCGTTTACATTGTAAGCCTTTCATTTTTAAGATTTGGCATGTCTGTGTGCTGCTGCGCATCCCCGCCTGTGATGAGTGTATGTGCGTTGTGCACCTGCCTATAGACGGCTATTACTAACGCTATCTTTAAATAACAAAAAAAAAAAATATATATATATATATATATATATATATTGCGGCATTGACTTTAGACCAGTTGGTTAGTGGAGCAGTCTATTTCAGCTGCCTCAAAAAAGCAACGCGGCAACAATGCGCCTGAACACATCCTCGTTTTCAGACAAGCACGCCCATGGGTGCACAAAGGGTGCAAATGCATTTGCTATTTAAACAACGTGGTGCAGGACGTGAAACTTACAACTGCGTCGGGCTGAAACTAGCAATAAACTAGTGCGCCTTGCGCCGCATTGTATAGAGCCTGTAGTGTTTATGATGAAGTCAGTCACTATTGTGTATATCTTTGGTTAGTAGATGATGTTGCAAGTTAATGCTATTCTCTAATCTGATTCTCTCTCTCTATATGCATATCATATATTTTTAATTGTGGCTTCAAAACAGCTAGCGAGAGAGGTTTTTGTGGCACGCAGATGAGCTAGAGAGCATTTATCAGTAACCCACACACGACATCCCAACACCTGCTGCACAAATAACTATCACAGACAGGAATTGGGTCCACAGATTCATTTGATCTTCCCCTCTGTCTCTCTGTGGTTTAGGTAAATGAGTGTTGCGGGCAGGCTGGTGGTTATCTGCTGTCAGATTATCCATCTCATGTTTGCCCCGCAGATAGACAGCCCGGCTGGAGCGTGTTTGAGAAAGTCAGAAACTGTCTCACAGTTCACGGGAGACTAACCGACTCCGGCTGCGTGTTTGTTCCTCTGCTTTCCTTTCACTTCCTGTTTGCTCACTCGTCCCTTCACTCTCTCGCCCGCGCTCTCGCTCTCTGATGTTATTCTGCGGTGACAGTTTAGAGCCCGCGGGCATGACAGGTCAGCCGTACACTCAGAGACGGCCGCGTGTGGATGTGTGTGTGTGTGAGTGTCATGTTGAGTGAGGACGGCAGCAGGACAGAGCAGACGAACACACTAAAGCTGACAGATAAAGTCCCATTGACACACACACACACAACATGCTGTTTTGAATGCAGAACTTTCTCACAACCACTGAGCAGATTATAGCCTTAATTAGCATATAGAGAGAAAAAGACTTCTATTCTTCTACATTGTGTGTATATATACATACACACAATGTATATATACAACAGTTTGTTCTGTGGTCTTTTGCTGCAGAATGGCTGTGATTAGCTCTGGCAGTATCACATCCATGCTGATGTAGAGCGATATCACATGATATTACTTGTATACAGTGCCTTTCACTTATATTGGCACCCTTGGTAAATATGAGCAAAGGTGGCTGTGAAAATAAATCTGCATTGATTATCCTTTTGATCTTTCATTCAAAAAAAATCACAAAATTCTAACCTATCATTGGCCACAATTATTGGCACCCAATTATTGCAATGTCCTTTTCCCAAGATAACAGCTCTGAGTTTTCTTCTATAATGCCTGATGATTTTGAAGAACACCTGACAAGAGATCAGAGACCATTCCTTCATACAGAATCTCTCCACATCCTTCAAATTTCCAGGTTCATGTTGGAGCTTCAGTTCACTCCACTCATTTTCTACGGGATTTAGGTCAGGGAACTTGGACGGCCATGGCAGAAGCTTCATTTTGTGCTCAGTGACACATTTTCTGTGTTGATTTTGATGTTTGTTTTGGATCATCGTCCTGATGGAAGATCCAACTACAGCCCATTATAAGATTTCTAACAGAGGCAGCCATGTTTAGATTTCTGTTGATATTTGATAGAAACCATGATGCCATGTATCTGAACAAGATGTCCAGGACCAAATATTAAGGATCCAGCAGTATATTTAACCAGTTTGTAACATCTTTAGTTGATTGTAACTTCTTAATTATTGTCCAGATGGTGGAAATGGGGATTGTCAATGCTTTAGCTATTTTCTTACAGCCACTTTTTATTTCATGAAGCCTAACAATCTAAATTGTAGATTGTAAATATGAAAAGTAAATATGAATGGGAATATACTTCAGAGATATTTTACTCATAATAATTTAGGGGTGCCAATACTTCTGGCCAACATGCACTGGAGAAAAGCATTCATTTTATAATGTGAGTTTCCTTCACTTTCAGTTGTTTTACTTCAGTGAAAGGTTAGAAATTTGTTAATTTTTTGAATGAAAGCTCAAAAATATAAACAATGCAGATTTATTTTCACAGCTGCCTCTCCTCATATTTACCAAGGGTGCCAATATTAGTGGAGGGCACTGTATATGTATATAAAGAGGAGTTTGCAACTTTTTTGCAGTTTGTAACAGCTATCCTTCAAGGTAAACAGTTTGCAAAGTTGTTAATCAAAAAAGTGAGTGCGTCTCAAAAGAGAGAGTCGATTCTGAATCGCCTTAATAAGTCGTCATATTTTCAAATCTTCTGCCTATTACCGATATACGTCCCTTGGTAACACATTAGCATAATCCCCGCCTGCCCATGAAATACGAACAGTCTGACCTGCCCACAAACACCTCCGCTAGTTAGTGTGTTTACATCATGTCGAGAAGACGCTGTGTTCTGTGCTGTGAAAGCAAGTTTGTTTCATTTTCATTGTCGAAAGATGATGATGTGAAGAATCAGTGGTTAAAATCCATTTTTTCTATGATACCACAGCAATACAATTTGAACCCTCTGTTGTGTGGTCATCATTTTACAGATGACTGCTTCTCTAATCTTGGAATTAGAGAAGACAGTGTTCAACACAGTATTCGCTAAACGATTGCCAATGACAGATAAGTCCGTCCCTACTTTTTTTTTGACCAACAAGCGTCTCCGAACCACAACCTGTAAGTATGATTAATACATTATGTGTACATTTTCAACTGCATGCTCAAAATATAAGGGTTTTTGTGCTAATATGTGATGTATACCTAGTGCAGCTTTAGGTTTCCAGGTAAACCACAATATTACTGTCTTACTGAAACAGTTCTGATAATTCACTGTGAACCCACTATTTCCTAAGAATGTGTCAATTAATGTAGACTGTCATTGTTCTAATTACTTTCTTTAATAATAAAGAATGTCAACATATTTTGGTTTACAAACTGTTTTGTTTCATCAGTTAGTCACGCTAGCACTCGGCTAAAGTATCCACCGTTATTGTTTTGTGAAATGTTCAGCAGCTAAACTTTAGCTGTGGGCACGATTCAGAAAGACCAGTCACAACAGACTTGGCCAGCTGACCAATCAGAGCAGAGTAGGCTTATGAAAGGGAGGGGTTTAAAGACGATATGCTCAGAACTGTTTTGAATGAATCACTTTGAAATCATTGCAAAATGATTCTAATATTATAACGTATATTCTGAGAAAATTACAGAAAAAGTACCTTAGATGTATTTAAACATGTTGTAGGGAACTCCAACACAATATTAGGACACTTTAAAAACATATGAACTGCTCTTTAAAATTTTGGGGTCAGTAGTTTTTTAATGTTTCTGAAAGAAGTCTCTTCTGCTCAGCAAGGCTGCATTTATTTAATCAAAAATATTGTAAAAATGGTAGAATAATATTAAAATTTTAAATAACCGTTTTTGAATACGTTTCAAAATGTAATTTATATTCCTGTGATCAAATCTGAATCAAGTCTTCAGTGTCACACGATCCTTCAGAAATCATTCTAATATGCTGATTTTTGAAAAATTTCTAATCATTATCAATGTTGAAAACAATTGTGCTATATTTTTGTGGAAACCAAGATAAATTGTATTTTTTTTAGGATTCTTTGATGACTAGAAAGTTCAAAAACAGTATTTATTTGAAATAGAAATCCTTTAAAACATTAGGAATGTTACGGTCACTTTTGATCAATTGAATGCATTCTTGCTGAATTTTCTTATAATTTCTTTCAACAAAAAACAAGAAGGAAAAGAAAAGTGTACACATACACAGAGAGAAAGAAGAGAGGATTGTGAATGTTACTAAACAAGAGAAAACTGTATAACTTACCTCAACCTCCTTAACAAGAGAGCAGAAAAAGAGAAAGTGAATGAGATTAGAATCAGGTTATCAGTGATCAAATCATCAACTAAATATTAACGTCTAGTTTTTTTATTTTAACATTGAAAGGAATTTCTCTTTCTTACTAAGAATACATTTTGAAAGTTGACAATACACTGTATTGACTGTTTAGTCAACTTGAAATGTTAAGTTGTACTAAGTGACAACTTAGATATTTGAGTTCATTCAACTTAAAATTTTAAGGCCGTTGGGTAACAAGCCCAGCTTTTCAGTTTAATAAACCAAATTGTTTGTTCACTTAGCACAACTTAACATTTCAAGCTGACTAAACTTATTTGAGTTGACTGAACTTAAAATTTTTAAGTATGCAGGGTAACAAATTATTTTAAGTTGACTCAACAAATTGTGTTTTTTTGTTTGTTTGTTTGTTTACAGTGTAGCCATTGACTTGAATAGTATTTTTTCCATACCATGGAAGTCAGTAGCTACCGTCAATTATTTTGTTACCAACATTCTTCAAAATATCTTTTTTGGTGTTCAACAGAAGTAAGAAACTCATACAGGTTTGAAAAAACATGGGGGTGAGTAAATGATGACAGAACTGAGTGCACTGTCCCTTTAAGGCTACATTACAATAACAATCATGCTGTTGGTTTTAAGATTAAAGCTGAATCACATACATAATGACATTAATGGGAGTGTGATATTGGCGAATATTGGTGTTTTAAAACATAAAATATTGTAAATTTATGAAAAACACAAAAATATGAAGCATGAACTGAACACACATACATAATTCATCAGCTAGTTCTATCAACGCAATCAAACATGAGTGATTCAAACGAATGACACATCAATCAAAAGAAAATGCACATTTACTCAGATTTCAGTGCTGTATCTCCAGCTGGGACGACAACACACACACACCTACATTCACCCATACAAAAACACAAACCCTGTGGGTTATTTCATGTGTGAAGCGATACAGGATATTATGAGAGAGGACGGGTAATTCTGAACACATTACAGCCACCGCGCACAACAGAGGAAGAAAACAATAACAGCGGCGCACGCACACATCTTTGAGATAAAGATATGATCATTATTAATAAATACTTCAGCACTGAGGTCTTTCAACAAACAGCTTTTGTCCCAGCGGCTGATAAAATGTTTGGAATAAACACAATAAATCATTATTAAGATCTTAAACTTAGAGGACAAACACACACACAATAGTACAGAGTTTCTATTGAGTTTCCCAGAGTGTGCATGTGTTCGCTATGCGATCTCATCAGCATTGTAGGTATCTGTATATGTATTTCTAGCACACGTACCAATATTTCTTTAGACGCACAAATTGTAAGAAAAACTGAGGGCTGAACTAACGCAATGCTTAGATTTTAAGCAAGACACCATCATTCATGAGAGCACAGACATTGATTAATGTGTTATTAGATGGATCTAATGTCCTGATTGTTGTGGTTTTCAATCCTTTATTCAGAAAGCATTTGCCTCATTTAAACCAAACTCGACATTGTTCATTTGAGGAAATTACTCAGTCTCTCAAATCCTGCCCTAATTACACCAAAGCACTTGTTCACACTTTCATTTCTATTTTGGAGAATGAGCACAGATTGAAAAAAAAAAAACACGAGTAAAGAAATTAAAACAGCATGCATTTGCATTCAAACCATCCGTATCAATTTGAAGAGGCAATTTTTCAATTCGATTAATTCTTAATTTCTCTGTATCAATGCTGTTTTGGTCATTTGAATGTTAATTGCCTGTGGTTTAACTAACTCTATTAGTTCTTTGAAAATCCATCTAAATACTGTCAAAGTCGGAGTCACGCTCGAGTGTGTTTGATATGCTAATCTATCACAAACATCACAAGCCATCACTCCAGCTCTTCTCAAGTGCTCAGCTCTTTCTTTTCTTTTCTCATTGTTTCCTCTCACTTCTTCACCTCAGCGGGTTCAGGATTGGTTGTTTAACCCATCATCGTACAAAGAGATCTGTACAAATCAATCATATGTAGCTGTGGTTGCCAGATCTTTATCAACATTTTTAGCTTTAGCTAAAATGTACAGAAATAGAAATGTTATTTTTTTACTCTGCTTTTTACCTTTATAATCTTCTAACAAACACTTTAAAAACAACTTGTTCATCACAAGTAGCTTTTCACAAACTAAGGTAAATGCTAATATACACTACCAGTCAATAGGTTTTGAACAGTTAAAGAAGTCTCTTCTGCTCACCAAGCCTGTATTTATTTGATCCAACTATTGTGTAATATTGCAAAATAGTTTTACTATTTAAAACAAAATCTTTTCTTTTTGAATACATGTTAAAATGTAATTTATTCTTGTGATAAAAGCTACATTTTCAGCATCATTACCCCAGTCTTCAGTGTCAAGAAACATTTATTATTATTAGTAGTAGTATTAGTATTAGTATTAGTATTAGTATTATTATCATCATCATCAATATTTATCATCAATATTTAAAATGGTTGCGTACATTTTTTCTGGATTCATTGATGAACAGAAAAATCCTAAAATCAGTATTTAGAAGAAATTATAGAAATTAATACTTTTATTTAGCAAGGATGATTTAAATTGATCAAAAGTGATGATAAAGACATTTATAATGTTATAATGCAATAATGTTATAATGTTACAATGTCTAGAAACTTTTGTAAGATTTCTATTTCATATAAATGCTGTTCTTCTAAGATTTAAAGAAACATGAGAAAATTCTATTCAGTTGTTTTCAACGTAATAATAATAACAACAGATGTTTTTTGAGCAGCAAATCAGAATATTAGAATGATTTCTGAAGGATCATGTGACTGGAGTAATGATGCTAAAAAATCAGCTTTGAAATCACAGGAATAAATTACATTTCAAAATATATTCAAATAGAAAGCAGTTATTTTAAATAGTAAAAATATTTAAAAATGTTACTGTTTTTGCTGTACTTTGGATCAAATAAACGTAGGCTTGATAAGCAGAAGAGACTTCTTTAAAAAACGTGAAAAATCTTACTGAATGGTAGTGTGCACACTGAAAAAAATGGTTGTAAAAAAAAAAAAATTCACACAGAAGAAAACAAGAAAAAGAAAGTATCACATTGAATTAAAGGTGAAATTTGTAAGTATAAAAAGTAAGTGAGTGCTTTCTATGCACTGTGTCATACCTATAAAAAGAAAACACCATTATGGAAACACACAAGACACTAAAATAATGCAATAAATATTAATTTAACAACGTAAGATTAACATAAAGCCCTAATGTACTTAACTGATTTAAAAAAAATGGTAACACTTTACAATAAGGTTCATTAGTTAACATGAAGTAAGAATGAACAATACTTCTACAGCATTTGTTAATCTTACTCGTGTTAATTTCAGCATTTACCAATGCATTATTAATATCACAAGTTGTGTTTGTTAATATTAGTTAATGCACTGTGAACTAACATGAACAAACAATGAGCAACTGTATTTTTAATAACTAACATAAGGTTAATGGTGTAATAAACGTATTGCTCATTGTTCATTCATGTTGACATGAATTAATGTTAACAAATGACACTTTATTGCAAAGTGTTACCAAATGTACAACATTTGTTAATTAAAATGAAAATACTACAAATACAACTATAAATAAACTATATATACTATAAACATAAAAAACCCCAATAATATTATGTCAATGATACTAAATAGCACTAGTTTTTACAGTATTTTTTAGTCTACCACAATGCTATACACGGTGCTATAATGCTATAAGAGGCCTAATGTTATTTCATGCATTCTAACTTATTTACAGTGTTAAAGAGTTGGATTCTCATGCAAAACAAGGCCGAAGTTTAAAAAAAAAACAAATAAATAAAATTACATAGGCGTATTCTGGAGTATTTCTGTGCCAAATACACTCTTTCAGGGTTCGTATAAGTTTTGGAAAGTTTCTTTTTTTTTGGCCCTGCATGATGTCATAAAGACCACAAACCAATCAATGTCACCAAAGAAGTGTGTTTTTGGCTGTGAGGGAAAGACAACCCCATTCAACTTCCCAAAGAACACAGCGGTAAGAAAATTATTTATGTCAATGTCACAGCTTGCAGACGATTGCTGCACAAAAGCTGTGTGTGCTCGTGTCTCTTTAGCTCCGCCTACGGCACACCTCCAGGAGCGTGACTGTTTTCTGAGAAAAGCATAAAGCTGTATCTATCTTTTATAGTGCTGTCAATAGATTAAAAACGAAAACTAATTAATCACTTTTGTTTTTCTGAAATTAATCACGATTAATTGCAATTAATCCTACCTGTAGGATCCTACAGTATATTTTTAATATTTGTTAAATAGTTTTGACTAAAGGTGAGCATCACTGATATTACTAGGAAATTGTTCTTTTTTTCCTAAAATTTAACCACTGACTATAGCCATTCAACATTACAGTATAATTAAGAGCTATAAATTTTAAAAATTATTAACAACTTCTAATTTAAGTGAACGTAAAAGAATCTTCACATAAACCCATTATTTACCAGTGCCCTTCAGCATGTAGGAAATATACAAAAATTGAATAAAGTTATCAAACACTAAATTCTAAATTAAATATAGATGAATCCTTTAAGCTACAAAAGTTATTGATTTCCTATTTTTTTCTTTTTTACTTTGAATAACAGACATCACAGCAGCTGGGTTATTAGGTTATTTGGCTGTTATTACTTAGCTATTGCCGATGCTGAGCGTGACGCGGATCTGACACGCATGCTAGTAGTTTCATTTAATATGAATTGATACAGGCTACAGTGCGTGCCACCGCATTTGTGTGTGCAACTGAAGCACACGTGCTATGAGCACAGTATAACGGCAGTGTTGGGCATGTTATTTTAAAAAAGTAATTAGTTATAGTTACTAGTTACTTCTCACAAATAGTAACTGAGTTAGTAACTGAGTTACATCATTATAAAAGTAACTAATTACCAAGGAAAGTAACTATTGAATTACTTAAAAATAATAATAATAATAATAATAATAATAAAATATATCTATATCTATCTATCTATCTATCTCTCTCTCTCTCTCTCTCTCTCTCTCTCTCTCTCTCTATATATATATATATTCAAATATGTCATGTAACTTGGATGCCCCCAGTATTAAATATGTTAAATGAATGAAATTTAAACGAAATTCATTTTAGTTTACTCACCAGATATATAAAGCTTAATGGCACAGTTTTTTAAATATCTGAATGTACACTTGGCATCAGTCAGTCAAGCATTATAATATGACATTATGATAATTTAGCATTAAACTTTAGTAATTAGAACTTTAAAATAACCATGTGTGAATGCATATTTGTCTGAACTTTGTCTGATATTGACTGAACTTAGGACTGGTGGTGGTGTTTAAGATATTGTTTGGATAAAACTTATTGTAAAAGGGTGAAAAAATCTAAAAATAATACTGAAAAGATAACAAAACTACTACGAATTCTACTAATAGCAACAATATAAAACTCACTAAAGATTAACCCTTAAAGACCTAGAATATTTTCGGGGCACCTGACACGCCTGCACTTTTCTTTGCTTTTTCAGGCCTATTCTAGCAGTCAGCATCAAGTACGATATATCATTGAAAACAGGAGAACTTGAAGTTTCAGTCTAATGTAAAGTCCAAATTTTCCTTTTGTCCTCTCTAAGAATGAAGGAATTTCCAAAATTTTAAGAAAATCGCAAACTCCTGAAGTTTGGATTGTTTTCTTTAAAAAGTTGGATTTGGGTGTTTTACGCTTCCAAATAAAATGTTGTCTACATATAACATTCCCCATTGGGGAATGCGGCTATAACCACGTTTTTCAGTTCGGTTCTGATAGCTGTTTTCTTTTTTTTTTAATCTAATTAACAACAAAACACTTCTGTAAACCTCTGTACACTGGAAAAAATGTGGATTATTATATGTCTGCTAAATATTTCTTTTGAGAGAGGTTTTTTGTTTTTCCAGATTTTTCCAGTTTCATTCATACTGGACGCCAGAGGGTGCCCTTGTGCAGAAAATCCACATGCATCAAAGAGATAACACTGATGACGTTCCAGCCAGGAAATCTCTAATATGGATAAAAGCATCGCTATTGCTGTACGTTTTGAATTATGAAATGTAAGGACAATAAACACTCGTCTGCAATAATATGTGGTTTATCTGTGTTCTTCAAGCCATCTTGGGTATTTTCATAATGATTAAGTATATTTGTAAGCCATTGCTAATCCACATACAGTATAGAATATACTGTCTGCCTCATTCTATGATAAGAAGCCACGTCAGATCACAAGAAGTAATTTCAAACACTCGACTGATGATGTTGCATATGCTCACTGCATTTCATTAGAAGGGAAGATGCTCTGCGTGTGTGGCTTTTTTAAATATAAACGGGGAGACGTTATCTCAATTTTGAGAGAAATAAAACAAGGAAATTGTTTAAATGCAAAACCGGAAAAACGCAATTCACAAGCGCGTACTGAACAGTTGATGTCGTACCGAACGGTTCGATATTATATTGAGTATTGTAACATCCCTACTTGTTACTGAAAAAAATAACGCTGTTAAGTAACACCGTTTATTTATAACACCGTTATATTCCCATCACTGCTGACAGGACAGCTAAATTTGTTCTTACTGACATATGACCTGACAACATCTCATCTGACCACAGTTTACTGCTGTTCTGCTGAAGCTCCCTCGTCACCTGAACAGTCTCCAGTTTGATATGATCATAAAGACATTCTGCGTCTAAATAAACACTTCTTCTCAAGAAAAAAAAAAGAAAAAAGAGAGAGACAAAAGCAGCAATTTTGAGTGGGGTGACCAACTACTGCATTAAATATTTTTAAACCGTTAAACTGGAAAAATTAATCGCCTGCAGTAACAGACTAATTTTGATAGACTAGTCTTTCATAAATCTATAGGTTCTAAAGGTTAACATAACTGTGTGTGTCATGTCCCCTTTAAAGGAGTCATCGGATGCCCATTTTCCACAAGTTGATATGATTCTTTAGGGTCTTAATGAAAAGTCTATAATATACTTTGGTTAAAAATTCTCAATGGTTTTGTAAAACAACACCCTTTTTACCTTGCCAAAATCAGCTCTGCAAAAATCATCCCATTCTGGTCGAGGCTGCTTTAAATGCAAATGAACTCTGCTCGCCCCGCCCCTCTCTTCTCTCTGTGGATTGAGGAGCATGTTTACTTCAGCCGCGTTTAGCCGCGAAACTTGCTATCTAGCACATTATTAACAAAGGCGATCCCAAAGATTCATCAAAAAAAAACCCTTCTACCTACTTCTGCTGTAAGTGAAGCTGGATCATGAATGATTCGCGCAAACATAGACGGATATATGTAGATCGGGAGGCGCATCCCCTTTACAAACAAATGCTCAGATGTCGGGATTAAATGACGACCATTACGTTCATTATTACATCCAGCAACACAACAGCTCAATCGCTCAATTCTTGTCTAACTTACATCCCTGCTCCGGCATCAAAACATGGAGGTTGGAAAGTTACAACTAATCTGAGGTAAAATGCTCAAGTCAATCAACTATCGTGGGAGCGGCCTCTGTGGGTGTGACGCCACAACGACAGGCATCTGAGAATGGCTCGATTTGAAAAAGGGGATATTATTTTTACAGATTAATTAAAAACCACTGCATGGATTTTTATCATTATAGGGTAGATTTGTACATACATACACTGCCAACACATATTAATGTTCAAACAACATGTAAAAGTGAACTTAGCATTCAATGACCCTTTCAATATCTGAACAACTGGAACTGAAATCCTGTGAGCAAAGCTGAAGCATTAAATGTACGGGAAAGCTAACTGATGGCTTTCTCCAGGTATTACAGACATGCTTACTCACCTCAAGGTGGAACACCTCAAACTCGCTTACTGGCAGAACTGAAAGCCAAAGGATTGTGGGAAATGCAGTAATGAGGGGTCTAGAGGTTAACAGCTCAGACACATGAGATTTTCTACAAACGTACACATGGCCTCTCTTTCCGTTTCTCTTGATTTCTCCTCTGGTGTTTTCTGAGAGCACAGAACAAAGCCCGCGGCACTCTCCTGCTGTAGCGTATCAAAAAACAAAGACGCAGAGAGCTTCAAACCGTACGAGCAGCTGCCAGCGGCACCATCTGACGCGTAAACTTTACAGCGTCATCAGAGGGAACATAACGGCCCGTGTAAAGTTTACAGGTCCCGTCGGAGCACAAAACCAGAGAGTGCTAAGACGGGCCACCAGCCACCAGCGAGACAAGTGTTTATGAGCGATCTGCAGTTTTGCCGTTTTGACTGCTCAAGTACACGACAGATAAATAAAGCCAGATCTCTGGGGTTTTGGAAAGACGGGCCGAGACCCATCTGTGCGGTTTTTTAATTGTTGGTCTGTGCAGACATGAATCAAACAGACATTTTTTGGCTCTTGCAGGGCATCTCTTTGGTTTTTTCAGCACTTTGCAGCCTAAGTGTTGCATGTCAAGTTAAAAATAGGTTCAAATGCTGCTGCGTGCAACTGAATCTAGCATTTTTTGCCCTGTAAAGCCTGACATATAAAAGGATAGTCAAAAAAAATCTATTTTGAAATGGAACAGTTTATTGAATCTTCAAACCCAAAATGTGTTTTTTGTTGAGCGTCATATTTGATCCATCAGGCTTTTATGGCTCATATAGTCTGATAAAGTGAGAATATAGAGGAAAAACAGCTCAGTTTTATTCAGAGACTCAAACTGAGCATAAAATTGACATTTGGTGCAGATGCTTATATTTACATGGACAAAAAGTAAGATAAAATTCTGATAGCTTGCAGTGTAAATCATTGAAATCTGATAACAGCATAGCAGGTACTTACAGTACATAAATGATAGAAATATCAGTCGTCACACTATATGTCCAATAATATGTCTTAGTAATATGATATTTAAATACTTAATATTTAATACAGACAATAAGGTTAACCAAGTAAATCATGCAATTTTTCTGTTTTCCAGATCAATCGCTGCTATGTTCGTATGCGTTTGCTTTATCTTCGATTCTGTCTCTGAGTGAATCGAAGTGTTTGTTTGTGTATCAAGCCTTTCCCTTTGTCAGGCCAAATACACTTTCTTTTAGCAAAAACGAAACTTGAGCAAAATAACTTGATACAGCCAACACATTAAATGCTTTGTTGCTTTGCGTTTGTGACAAATGATATGAAAATCGTAAAGGCTTTGCACTGATTGAAAGCGCTGTGACCAACAACTTAATTCAATCAATAAACACTTACCAAACAAACACACATGAGCGAGTTGGATGTGTGTGGTTTCTATAATACATGCACACCTAAAAAACTCAAAAAGCGGTTGAGTAGACAGAGGAAATTATCCATGACTCTACAAACATTATCAGCACACTGTAAACTCACTTAATTTGTTTATAAATACACAAAAGCTTGTCAAATGGAGATTTTGCTTGCTTGTCAAATGGACATACACCTTGCAGAATATACAAAATGTCAATTAGTTTACCAAAATAAGAGGGATCATAGAAAATTCATCTTATTTTTTATTTAGTACTGACCAGAACAAAATACGTAATGTAACTTTCATGTAAAAGACGTTTACATGTAGTCCACAAGAGAAAATAATAGTTACATTTTTAAAAAAGACCCCATTCAAAAGTTTACATACACTTGATTCTTCAATGATCCACAGCGTTTTTTTTAAAGTGGTATTCGTTTATGAGTCCCTTGTTTGTCCTGAACAGTTAAACTGCCTGCTTTTCTTCAGAAAAATTCTTCAGGTCCCACAAATTCTTTGGTTTTTCAGCATTTTTGTGTATTTGAACCCTTTCCAATAATGACTGTATGATTTTGAGATCCATCTTTTCGCACTGAGGACGACAGAAGGACTCATATGCAACTATTACAGAAGGTTCAAACGCTCACTGATGCACCAGAAGGAAAAACAATGCATTAAGAGCTGGGGGGTGAAAACTTTTGAAAAGAATGATGATATATATATATATATATATATATATATATATATTTTTCTTATTTTGCATAATTAACTTTTTTTTTTTTTTCATTTAGTACTGCCCTTCAGAAACTACAGAAGATACTTGCATGTTTCCCAGAAGGCAAAATAACTTAAATTTACCTTGATATTTCAATTGAAAAAGTTTTCACCCCCTGGCTCTTAATGCATTGTGTTTCCTTTAGTAGCATCAGTGAGCGTTTGAACCTTCTGTAATAGTTGCATATGAGTCCTTCTGTCATCCTCAGTGTGAAAAGATGGATCTCAAAATCATAGTCATTGTTGGAAAGGGTTCAAATACACAAAAATGCTGAAAAACCAAAGAATTTGTGGGACCTAAAGGATTTTCTTTAGAACAGCAGGCAGTTTAACTGGTCAGGACAAACAAGAGACTCATGAACAACTATCACTAAACAAAAAAACACAGCTGTGGAGCATTCAGATAGCAACACAGTATTAAGAAACAAGTGTATGTAAACTTTTGAACGGGGTCATTTTTATAAATTCTTTTGTGGACTATATGTGAACATCTTTTATGTGAAATATCTCATTCAGGTCAGTACTAAATTAAAAAATAACATACATTTTTATGATCCCTCTTATTTTGGTAAAATAATTAACATTTTGCAGATTTTGCAAGGTGTATGTAAACTTTTGAGCTCAACTCTAGATGCAGATCACTTCCATCAGCACCCAGTTCAGAGCCTTTTACCAAGTCCTGGATCTACATTTCATTAGGCATTAGGCAGTTTTGCATCTACATACATGTGAAAAAATTTAAAGGACTTTTATAGAAAAAAATAAAGATGCTATAAAGTTTACCAGCACATGAACTCCTTATGAAGTGTTTTTATAAGAAAAAATGACTGACATAAAATGAATCCACTCTGAACACGGCTTACCATCCAAACTTCAGCCCAACCAAACATGTGAAACTGAAATAGAGAGCAGAAGTATCAGATGCAACCGAAACCACAGCTGACGACACATGCGGCGCCTGCTGCAGACTCGATTTCTCACATCCAAACGCAGCGTGACGAGGTGTGTGCGATAACACGAGGTGAGTTCACCTTCTGTACAGACCACTACCTGATCCCATCACAGATACAGAGCCTGTCCGCACCAGCACGAGACGTGTTTCCTGTGCCTTCACGCTGTGTATGTGTGTGTGTTATCTGACACATGTCATTCCCATGAGCCCCGGTCCCACTTCACAGAGGAAATAAATCAATGTGTTCATTTAGTTTTAACACGGCCCGTCTGCTTCCCAGCAGACTCCTGCGGGACTGGAAAAGCCAGAGAGAATTTATCCATAACACACTCCGGAAGAGAGAAACTCATGCAGCTTTTCCGCATGCCTGAGGACTCGTGGGATTGTGTTTCATCCCTCCATCATTGAGAGACAGATTCATCCTCGCTCTGAGACGTACTTGAAACTACATAAACAGAGGAAAATACCTGACAGGATTCATGTGTTTGTGATTGGTGTTTATATGTGATATGTTGACATTAGGATTAGATCATTTCCAGATTACAAATTTCCAGATAATTTACTCACCCCCATGTCATCCAAGATGTTCATGTCTTTCTTTCTTCAGTCGAAAAGAAAATAAGTTTTTTGAGGAAAAACTTCCAGAATTTTTCTCCATATAGTGGATTTCAATGGGGATCAGTGGGCTGATGGTCCAAATTGCAGTTTCAATGCAGCTTCAAAGGACCCTACACAATCTCTGCCAAGGAATAAGGGTCTTATCTAGCAAAACAATCTGTCATTTTCTAAAAAAAAAAAACAAAACAAAAAAAAAAATATATATATATACCTTTTAACCACAAATGCTCGTTTGGACTAGCTCTGCGAATCACATTGGAAAGACCATGTTCGGTTAGTTCTTTGTCTGTGTACTCCAGTTCAAAAAGGTAGCATAGGGCAAAAAAAAAAACAAAAAAAAACTTAAAGGTAAAGTTCACCCAAAAACAAAAATTTGATGTTTATCTGTTTACCCCCAGGGCATCCAAGATGTAGGTGACTTTGTTTCTTCAGTAGAACACAAACTTTCTAGATTTTTAACTCAAAATGTTACAGTCTGTCAGTCATATAGTGGCAGTCAATTGGATCCACAGCTTTGAGAGTCAAAAAAACATACGCAGACAAAACCAAAATAAACCCTGTGACTCGTGACGATACACTGAGGTTTTAAGACACAAAACAATTGTCTGTGCAAGAAACGGAACAGTATTTATGTCATTTTTTACCTCTGATCCACTGCAATGTCCAGCTGTCTTGAGCGCGTTCACAACACGTTAACGTGCTCTGGCATAATAGACGCATGTGCGGAAGCGATCTGTCACGTGTGTACGTCACTCAGTGTTTACACAGTGAGACTGTGGGTACGACGGCTACAGGGCTGTTGTGGTGAAGGAATTTCCCTTGTGGTAATTTTATATAATATTATATAATAGCGTGATATGCAGTATTACCGCCAAGTATATATGTGTGTGTGTGTGTGTGTGTGTGTCGGTGTGTTACAATCTAAGGAAGTCATATTCAGAAACCAATGAAACTGAAACTAAATCACATTGAAACAGGAAGTAAACAGAAGAGAATGACAAAACAATGGTCCACATTCCAGAACTTTAACCTGACAATAAAATCGTTAGGCTATTGTTAGCCTATATGTATATGGGTCAATGACGTGACGCTACTTTTTTTGTGTCCATATGGTTTAATTACATTTAAAAGGGTTTCAAAATAGATGTGCAAAATAATTACATACATTCTCTTTTTTGTGGACCAAGTCTAAATTTTCAGGTTTTAATTCATTTTTAGATCATATTTGGGGGATGATTGCAAAAATGTCAATGTGGTGTAAAATTGTAAAAACTTTGTACCAAATAACTGATCTTATTTAAAAAAGGTGAAATTCTCAATAAAACACCAGATCAGCTAGTTTGGCACAATCTTACATTAGTACTATTTAATAGTAAATAAAAGTAAATGGAGCACAATTTTTCTGAATATTAACTAACTACTGCATGCAAAGGTTAGTAACTCTTGTTAAAAAGGTGAGATAATTTTACATTTTTAGATTGGTCAGGTATTCTTAAGTATACATGTCAAATGGTATGACCTCAGGAATACATTGATAATTCATCAATATTATAAAAATGAGTATAAACTATAAAAATTGCATTTGAAATATTCCCAACAAGGCCATGTACTTACATAGGTGTCCATGATAATGCCTGTCAAATTTGATTTTAAAATGAATTGTCAAGTGGTGTAACCAGTTACACCATTTGACTCCTATTACAAGCCTTTCTATTAGGGGCCAATTTAGTCAAATAGTTTATGATTAAAGATGTAATATAAACTAACCTACTATTTGAAACTATTTTCAAGTGTTTAATGCTGTATCTTTTGAGAAAGTGGTTCTTTATCTACAACTTTATTATTGAAGCTCTAAGTCTAGGATAAAATAATTATGTAATTATGTAAAATAATTAATATTATATATATATATATATTTTTTTTTTTAAATGTTTAGCTTGAAAGTAAAAGGAAAGGAAAGGATGTGACGTGTGGCCAAGTATGGTGACCCATACTCGGAATTTGTGCTCTGCATTTAACCCATCCAAGTGCACACACACAGTAGTGAGAAGTGATCAATCAAACACACACACACACACACCTGGAGCAGTGGGCAGGGGACCTGGGACTCGAACCCGCAACCGTTCGGTTACAAGCCCGGCTCCGTAACCATTAGGCCACGGCTGCCCCGTGTATGCATTAGCTTTAATGCATACAATAGTCAACATTTGAAGTGGCTCAAAACCTTTAATCAAAGTTGTCCTAAAACCAAAACAATACCTGTTCTTGTCTTAGGACAACTTTTTTGATCCACTTCAGTTGTTGACTACTATATTTCTATTCCATTCACTTAAAGTTTTAAAGGAATAGTTACCACCTGCGTATTGCGGTTATCGCGACAGCCCTAGATGGCTACTCAAAATGGTAATTACTTGTGCTTATCCTGATTGTTGCAACCGATTAAAAATTAAAAGATTACGTTTGTTTGCGCAAACTCATCCGGGAGTGTTGACTTTTCACCAACTCCCAACTTTAAGCCTGATTGACTGAAGTTATGGTTGCTTGCTCTTGTATATGCCAGAGCACGTTGATGCATCATGCGTCGGCTATTGTGAACGCACTAAGGACAGTTGGACATTGCAGTAGTTCAGAGGTAAAAAATGACAAATACTGCTCAGTTTCTTGCACAGATCAATTGTTTCGTGTCTTAACAGCTCAATGCATCGTCACGAGTCGCAGAGTTTAATTTGATTTTGTCCGTGTATGTTTTTTTGACTCTCAAAGCTGTGGATCCCATTGACTGCCATTAAATGACTGACAGACTGCAACAGTTTGAATGAAAATCTTCGTTTGTGTTCTACTGAAGAAACAAAGCCACTGAAACTACAATTTGGACACTCAACTCGCTGAACCCCTTTGAAGTCCACTATATGGAGAAAAAACCTGGAATGTTTTCCTCAAAAAACGTAATTTTGTTTGCCATTGGACTGATATAAATCTGTGAACACTGGGTTCAGATTTTGTGAAACTTACATGGAAGTAACAAACAAAAATTACATTAACAAGAAACCAAACCCTATGACCTAACAGAAAACCTGACATGAACGCCTTACTAAACTCGCTGTAGGAAACATCAATAATAATCAAGAGAATCACAGGGGTATTTATACACAAAACTAATGAGTTAAACTACAAACACCAGGAGACAATCAATGAACGCTGACAAGAACATGAGAACAGAACAAAACATAAGACAAACTAATATTTCAAAAGAAATGACTCTAAATATGAAACAAGAAAACGAGAGCAAAAAAAATAAATAAATACAATTTCAACGCCTGCACTGTTTACAACACAAATGCTTTCCAACTCAATCTTTCCTTAAGATTTCATGTGATTTTGTAAAAACACAGCGGCTCTTAAACCCTCTGGCCCTCTCGTCCATTACAAGATTATTTACGGCAAACATGTTTCTAGCTCTTGATCGCGAGAGAAAATAGTTCAAATAATGTCTGTGGTAATTGACAGCACGAAACAGCTGCTACAGGAGATGATAAAAGTTCACAGCAGAAAGGAAGAAGAGAGGAAATACAGGCTGTTTGGCAGCATTATGAACCTGTTACATCAGCAGACCTTCAGTGATAAACACGCACTTTCCTGCTTCAGTTTCCTGTCAAATGCATGAATCTCTATTCCTCCGTGAACTCAGGGTCAAGCCATATTTATATATGCTTTTCAGGACAGATCTTATTAAATAATGAGATAATTACTGTGAAAGTAAAGCGAGAGCAGACTGACCGCACTCGTCTCTTATATTGGCTCTCTTTCCGCATGTATTATTCTGATACAGATATTTCATTTATATATAGACATTCATCATTAATTCTTTAACTAGTTTTTAATGAACATTGATGTTTATTTATGTGTTTTGTGTTGCTGATCCACCATTAAAAAAAAACTAGTTAACTACACCAGTATATGTGACCCTGGACCACAAAACCAGTCATAAGTGTAAATTTCTCTGTGTAAATTGAGATGTATACATTATTTGAAAGCTGAACAAATAAGCTTTCCATTGATAAAATAAATTGTTACAATTGTTACAATATATTTTTACAATTTAAAACTTTTCAATGTGGAATAAAATGTATTCCTGTGTCAAAAATATGTATATAACAGGATTTCTGAACAAGCAATAACAACTCAAGCATCACCACCAGCTCATAAGTCTTATTAATATGACAAATATACAGTACATTCATCATTTTCATGCTTGGTTGCCATGTTTTAGATGTAATTACTAAAGTTCTGTCATGAAACTGCTTGATTGCCTGATGTTTTCTTAAGTTTAGTTGTTTTGTATTTAAATGATGGATGTATCTTTACAATAATCCGTCATTTTGTGGAGAAGTTTAATTAGGAATGTGTTTAATATATATATATATATATATATATATATATATATATATACAGTCATGTGAAAAAGTGAATTTCATGGTTTTCTGTATCAGGCCATAAAAAAAATTGTCTGGTCCTTGGCAGGTCTTAAAATTTGGAAAATAAATCCTCAGATAAATGTCATCACATGACATAACACACAGTGTCATTATTTATTTAAGAAAATACAGCCAAGATGGAAAGGCCATGTGTGACAAAGTTAGGACACCCTATGAGTCAATTACCTGTAGATCCACTTTTAGCAGCAATAACTTGAAGCATTCATTTTCTGTGTGACTTTATCAGTCTCTCACATCGTTCTGGAGGAATTTGGACCACTCTTCTTTTCAGCGTTGCTCCAGTTTATTGAGGTTTGTGGGCATTTGTTTATGCACAGCTCTCACCACAGCATTTGAGTCAGGATGTGCTCTGGACTTTGACTGGGCTGTCACAACACCTTGATTCTTTTCTTTTCAGCCATTCTGTTGTAGATTTGGTGGTGGGCTTGGGATATTGTCCTGTTGCATGACCCAATTTTGGCCCGACATTAGATGTCAGACATATGCCCTCGCATTTGACTCTACAATACTTTGATATACAGAGGAGTTGATGGCCAACTCAATGACTGTGAGGTGCCCAGGACTTGTGGCTACAAATCAAGCCCAAAATGATCAGCCCTCCTCCAGCATGTTTGTCTTTTGGTATGAGGTGTTTGTGCTGATATGCTCTTTAGGTTTTCACCAAACTTGGCGCTGTGCATTATGGCCAAACATCTCCACTTCGCTCTCGTCTGTTCAAAGGACATTATTCTAGAAGACTTGTGTTTTGTTCAGATGCAACTTTTCAGACGTAAACTGTGCTGCGTTGTTTTTTTTTAGATAGAAGAGGCTTTCTTCTCCCAAGCCTTCCAAACATGCCATTTTTGTCCCATAATTTTCTAATTGTATTGTCAGGAACTTTATCATTTAACATGTTAACTGAGGCCTGTAGAGTCTGAGGTGTAGTTCTTGGGTTGTCTGCCATTTCTCTGAGCTTTACACCGTCTGATCTTGGGGTGAATTTTCTGGGACGTCCACTCCTGGAAGGAGAGGTGTCTGTTTTAAATGTCTCCCACTTGTGAATAAACGTCAGATTGTTTGGAAATGGCTGTATTACTCTTCTCAGATTGATGGCAGCAACAATTGCTTCTCTAAGATGATTGCTGATGTCTTACCTCCTTGGCATTGTGTTAACACACACCTGAAGGCTCCAGACCAGCAAACTGCCAAAGCTTATGCTTTTATAGAGGCGCTCAGACTTGCTGATGATCAGTTAATCAAAGGTATTTGATTAGCAGTGCTTGACTGTTATTTACCCTCTTAATTCCAATGTTAACAGTAAGGGTGTCCTAACTTTGTCACACATGGCTTTTCCATTTTGGCTTTATTTTTGTTCAGTAAATAATGACACGGTGCAATTTCCCATGTGTTTTTGTTCATCTGAGGTTTTATTTTCAAAATTTTAAGACCAGCCAAGGACCAGTTTTTTTTTATGATGTCCTGATTAGGGCTGCAATGATTCGTCGACGTTGTCGACAAAAATCGATAATAGAAATAGTCGACAATGAATTTCATTGTCGAAGTTGTCGCCAGACATGT
Organism: Labeo catla; assembly: GCA_012976165.1. Lineage (NCBI taxonomy): Eukaryota > Metazoa > Chordata > Actinopteri > Cypriniformes > Cyprinidae > Labeo > Labeo catla. The sequence continues at coordinate 1,625,714 of VONZ01000076.1, forward strand.
TTTTTCCGACCGAGTGAGGCATTTCTCTTCATTACAATCTCTGCCGAGAGTCGCACATGCGCATTAGCTTCTCTGCTGAGCGATAACATACAGAAATGGCGGCGTCCAACGCAGCAGTTGCGCGTACCAAAACATCTAAAGTTTGGGAGCATTTTAGCCTGGATACGGCGAATAAAAAGATTACCTGCATGGTTTGCAAAGCAGTCCTTGCGTATCACGGCAGCACCTCGGTGATGCACGAACATTTAAAGAGAAAGCACGTCGGACAGTTGAATGAAACGGAGTTTGACTCGCCTCGGTAAGATTTAAATAACATGGAAGCCAATACGTTTTGTCCACAGTCCATGTTTACAACTTAAATTCAGACGACTCTGAAAGCTTATTTTAAAACCGTTAGATTTCATAATGTTGAGACGAGTTGTAAAGTTCTTTTGCAACAGATTGACCACTGAATGTATCTCACAAAATGCACTTAATATTTTTGTTTACTGTTTTATTGCTGCTAATGTGCCTGCCCCTGGTTTACAGGAAGAAAATGTTTACTTGATTTTAATTTATTTTTTCTTATAAAACAAATGTGCCTGTCCTTTATAAAAATGATAGAGTTTCTTTATTTATGCATTTATGTCTATACTGACCGAGCACTGTGCCTAATTGGTTTTAGACAGGGCATTTTTATTTACTTTTAGTATGAATCGGCCTATCAGCAGCAAAGTTCAATAAACTATGCATTTTTCATTGAAGTACCCCCTTCTTTCTTGTGTTTACTATCATTTTCCACAGAATTAAAGCAATCTCATGCTAAATTTTAGAAAAATGTAATAATTATTCGATTAGTCGACTAATCGTTTCAATAGTCAGTGACTAGTCGACTATTAAAATAGTCGTTAGTTGCAGCCCTAGTCCTGATACGGAAAACCATGGAGTTCAATAGGGTGTCCAAACTTTTTCACATGACTGTATATATATATATATATATATATATATATATATATATATATTTATTTTTTTTTTTTTTTCTTCACATGCGTCAAATGTCTAGCAAGCAAACAACAATATAATAGAGTTATATTGTACTGGCCAATACTACTCAGTTGTGGTATTGAGGGTTGAAGAGAGCGCTGGTCATTCACTTCTCCCACCTACAATCCCTGCTGGTACAGAGACTCAAACCTACAACCTTTGCGTTACAAGCCCACAACTGCCCCCTTACGATGTTTTTGAAACACAGCCCTGGTTGATTAACTGGCCAAAACCTGGATTTTGAGACAAGCAACAGAAGTGAGACTATCAAAAGAGCATGTAGGGCTGCAATGATTCCTTCATTCTATTCGAGTATTCGATTAAAAAAATCCTAGAGTAATCGGCAAAATACCGGAAGTGGCGCATCCCACATTTTAAACCCATTTAAAAATCATAAAGCATAATGCTATTTAGAATTCACAAACACTATAATTTAATTAAATAAATATATGCGATGCTGGTTTAATATATGTGCTTTAATTATTATTTCAGAGTGGGTCTGTCCACAGTAAATGCTACTACACAAACTGATATCGTTTACATGTGTGGAGGATCTCAAACTCCATCTCTGCTTATTGTTGTGAGTTTGGGTTTATTATAATGTTCATCTGGGAATGCAACATGCATTAAGTCATCAGATTTGTAAGGTAAAGCATTTATTAACCTATGCAAACTCAGGAGAATACATCACTATCTTTCTCAATATGCTAACTGTTCATCGCAATTTCAAAATAAAAGCTCATACCCTCACTCTGAGTTTACACGTTTTCATGTCCACATATTCGAGAAATTACAGTGGCTGTAGCTTTTCTATCATAAAGAAATGGTCAAATATTAAAGATTAAGTGGACATTTTAATTAAATGTTGTTGAGTCAATATTAAACACTGATTCGATCGGGCAATAAAGTGTAAAAACAATTGTAAGGCCGATGGTGCCCTCTATAGTCATTTGTTATAATGTGTACTGTACATTTGCTCTGTTGTTTATAATGCATTATGTATTTTACGTTTTGTTCCGTAAAACCATATTATTACTTGTTTTTAATAATAATTTGCACTAATTATTATTGCCTCATTGCTGTTATATATATATATATATATATATATATATATATATATTATTTAAGTCATTGTAAAGGCTATTGTTCACTGAGGTCTGTTTTATAATTATCTGATTACTCAATTAATCATCAGAATAATCGTCAGATTACTTGATTATCAAAATAATTGTTAGTGACACTATAGAAGCATGTCTGTTCCAAGACAACTATTAGTCTTGACAATATACATTTTGCTTTTTTGCAGTGAAATTTGAGTAAGCACTATGTAATCATTTGCTCACCCTCATGTCATTGCAATCAAAAAAAAAAGAAAAAAAAAAAAAAGAAAAAGACAATAAATAATACATTAATAAAAATTATATGTTTTATAAGTCAAAAATGGCTGGCTTTTCTCATTATCCTATATTATCCTACATTTTCACCAGACAAGTGTCTTTTATTCAAGTCAAAAAACGTAATGCAATATCACTGAACTCAACCTAAATACATTAATTTCTACCAACAAACTACTAATTATAAGTTAAATGAGGTAGAAATACAGTAGCTCTTTAAAGGGGTCATGACATGGATTTTTTCTTATCATGTTATTATGTTCCTTGAGGTTTATTTATAATGTTAATATATTGCACAAAAAACAAATAAATATGTGGAACAATTATTATTTTAAAAGGAGAAGTCCACTTTCAAAACAAAGATTCATATATAATGTACTCAAACCACTGTCATCCAAGATGTTCATGTCTTTCTTTCTTCAGCCATAAAGAAATTATGTTTTTTGAGGAAAACATTTCAACATTTTTCTTCATATAGTGGACTTCTATGGTGCCCCGATTTTGAACTTCCAAAATGCAGTTTAAACGCAGCTTCAAATGATCCCAATGCGGTTGTAAACCATCCCAGCTGAGGAAGAAGGGTCTTATCTAGCGAAACGATCAGTTATTTTCATTAGAAAAATACAATTTAAATACTTTTTAATCTCAAATGCTCGTCTTGCCTTTCTCTCCCTGAACTCTGTGTATTCTGACTCAAGACAGTTAGGGTATGTCGAAAAACTCCAATCATATTTTCTCCCTCCACTTTAAAAATCACTTCAAAATCATCCTACATCGCTGCAGAAGTACTGACACAGTCTTTCCAAAGTGAACATGCAAAGAAGACCAAACACCCTTAACAAAAAAGGTAAAACAGCAATATAGGACGAAGTTGAGGGAGAACATGAGATTGGAGTTTTTCAACATACCCTAATAACTGTCATAACCCGGAACAAAAAAACAGTTTAGGCAGAGTGAGACAAGACGAAACATAATTTCTTTATAACTGAAGCAAGAAAGACATGAACATCTTGGAAGACAATGGGGTGAGTACATTATATGTAAATCTTTGTTTTGGAAGTGGACTTCTCCTTTAATCCTCATTTTAACCATTTGTTTTAAGAGGCAGGTCTTTTAAAACTTACCAGTAATCGGCCATTGTTATGATTGGCTTAACGTCATTGCATAGGAAACAGTATCAACGCCCCGCCTCCTCGCTATTGCATGTGAGTGTTTTGACAACATGATCAAGAAACAACGGAAATTTCCAGACAAAGCACTATGTAGTAATTTACTAATTTGTGATTCAGCTGCAGTCAGATCTAGTACCGCTTCATCTTTCAACAAATATTTCTTTGTGAACTCTCCATGACACTGTGCCTCGTTTACAAAACAAAATGCTCGGATCAATCCTCTGACATGATCCGGGATGACATTAAAAATACACTATCCACTTGTTCCCTACGCTGGGGTCCTTCTCATATCTGCACAATGACGCGAACAAGTTGTTTAAACCAAATGCGTCAAAGCGAACGTTCTTTCAGTTCATTTGTCCTACTGACGACAGACTCAATCGCGTGAACTGTGTCAGAAAGCAAATGCACATCTGTATACTGTATCCAGTGTAGACAAGATAGCAACAGTGATTGTAATTCATATTTGTTTTTGACGCAACACAACACTCGCATTCAGCATGTCAGCCATTAAGCGAATTAAAAGCTAGTGGGCGGGGCCTATGGTGAGAAGTAGACTATTCGTTGATGTCTGCTCTGAAGGTGTTTATGCAAATGTTTGTGCCCGGGTGATGTCACCTTGCACCTCAGATCCAAACGAGCAACTTTTAAAACTTTTTGAAACTAAAAACTGCTGGGTTAAGTACAACCCAGCGCTGGGTAAAATATGGACATACTCAGCGATTGGGTTGTTTTGACCCAGCTGTTAAAGATTTAACCCAACCGCTGGGTCAAAACAACCCAATCGCTGGGTATGTCCATATTTTACCCAGCACTAGGTTGTTTTTAACTCAGCAGTTTTTAGAGTGTTGAATAAATAAACACTTTGTTTATAATGTGGAGGACGTTTTAATATATGAAACTTGCAGGATATTTTAACAGCACAAAGACATTTTATTTGCCAAAAGATCAAGGCAAATTTGATTTCTCATGTCATGACTCTTTAAGGTAACAATTGCAGGTTACCATTTTTTACAGTAATAAAATTTCGTTTTGGTGTTAAGTGTTAATCCAATGTGATAACATTAACTAGGATTTTCAGGAAAAAGAAAATCCTCTCTGGGTCAAAATGACCTGGCTAGGGTTAAGTTTTTGCATATATATTATTTGTCATTATAAAACCCTATTATTTTCTATCTGCATCGCATCACCTCATTTTTGCATAATCCACTATAAACCCCTGAAACTGTCAGTCTTTCTCAAACATCCATCTCTCCCCGTCTACTTTGCCTGTGACGTATTTAATATTCATCCGGAGCGACAGATATCCTCTGGTCGCTGTGCTCTTTATCGAATGGCTTCACCTGTGCGCGGGAGCAGAGTTAGACACCTGGGCGTTTCAAGGCCGTGCGCATAATTTATAGTGATGAACGTCCGTCCGGAAGAGCAGCGCTGCAGCGCTCAGTCTCTTTTCTCCTGCGCTGATGGACGAGTAAGCTAAATCATTTCTCCCGCAGCTCTGAGGACAGGGCATCCACATGGATAACCGCGTGCGTGTGAGTAAATGTGTGTCAGAGCCATAAATTGGCGGGACAGAAATAGCCTCTCTATACAAACCCACTACAAAAGGACACAGGAAAACAGCACAGCAAGCAATTACAAAGACACACAACAAACACACACACACACACACACACACACACATTCATCTATCTCTGGGGAGTTTGATAAGAGAAGTCTGTCTCAGCACATTTTACTCGCTCTTCTCTCTCTCTTCAGTCTACAGCTCTTGTTTTAAATAAATAGAAAGAATAGAGCTGCAGTCTGAATGCATGCATTCTTCTCATATGAATGAATAAATACAGTCTTAGGACAAGTAGGTGTGTCACAATTATTGATTTATCGTCTGATTATTCTAATTATACTATATTATATTATTTAAAAAACTTGCAAAACATTTAAGACTTCCCAACTTAAAACTATTTTTAATACTGCAATATGTTGATTCTGTATTCAGTGTGTTAAGGCTATGTAACATTATAACATTTAATAGTGTTTTATTATTATATTATATTATATTATATTATATATATATTATTATAGTTATTTTTTTACAGTATAGTAAATATTCTAAAGTAAATATTATAGGCCAATTTTATTATAATTGTTATTATTATATTATTCCAATAAAAAATGGACAAAAAAGTTATGTATTAGGCTTGCTCTGTAAGTGACATGAATAAAACATTAAATCTTTAATCAAAATTATATTATATTATATATTATATATATTACAAGTGACATGAAAAAAACAATTAAATCAATAATAACAATTTCTATATATAACAATATATATATATATAATATAACAATATATATATATATATATATATAATATTTACAGTATTAAAGATTAAAGTTTATTATAATTGCTATTATCTAAAAAAGTATAAAAAATTATGTATTATATTATATTATATTATATTATCACAGTGTTTAAGTAAATATTGTGGGCCAATTTGATTATAATTGTTATTATTATACTATTTAAAAACATATTTTATGTTTATAATTATATAAACAGTATTTTTCACACCATTTAATAGTTTCATTGGGGAAAAAAAAAACAATATTATGAATTAAACTCCTACTAATGGAATTGTTTTTTACAAACATGCAGCTTTTGGCTTCACAAGACATTAATTGATGAACTGGAGCGGTGTGGATTACTTTTACACTTATTGTGATGTTTTTATCAGCTGTTTGGACTCTCATTCTGACGGTACCCATTCACTACAGATGATCCACTGGAGAGCAAGTGATTTAATTCTGAATTTCTCAAAATCTGCTGAAGAAACAAACTCATATATCTTGGACGGCCTGAGGGTGAGGACATTTTCATTTCTGAGCGAACTCAGAACTACAGTTTAAAATCGGTTTCACTAACACTGAATATGTAACAGTAAGACAGTGAGCAAGTGCTGACAGCAAAGACCACATAAATTATTTTCTATATAATTCTCCATAAATTAAAGACACAGATGCACAGTACACAAAAAGAAATGCATGTGGTGTCAGACATGCTAGGAAATGCCATAAACACACACACACACACAACAACAACAACAACAACAGACTCCAATTGCATCAGATAAACTAGAAACGTGCTTGAAATAATCATCCAGCATCTAGTAACCTAAACACACACACAAACACACACAGGTCTGTTCTGCTGCATCTCTGATAAAATCTGCTCGAACACAGATATAATAAAGACCTGTGGGACTCCTAAAAACTTCAGATGAGTTTTATGTGGAAATAATGGGATATTTTTCTCTTTTCTCTCACTTTCTTTCTCTCATGCTGTTCTTTTGTTTGTAAGAACTCTCCCAACAATAAAACAACACCTCTCACTGACTTGCACTTTCTGTTTCACTTTTCTGCTTTAATTATTCCAGCTCTCCTCTCACTCTCTACCGACATGACAAAAACTGAAGGTGTGCATTAGCAGAGCATCGCACAACAAGTAGAATAACGATAATGCAAAACCGTTAAACAAGTAAGCACTATTAAAATGACCTAACTCTATGTTGACAGTATTCTGGATGGTTTAATATTTAATTTAAAACTTAATAATATTTTACAACTATTTCAATGCCACTAATGATCAATTAGCAAATATTTAAAATCATAATAATAAAAATAACATTAATATAAATAAATAAATAAATAAATAAAAACAAGAATAAATCATCTCTCTGTGTCTCTCTTTGGCGACTCGGTGACATGCAGCTGCCAAAGCCTGACTGAAATGGAAATGCAGCAGTGTGTAAATTATTCAAGAAAGAGAGAGAGAGAGAAAGAGAGAGAGAGAGAGAGAGAGAGAGAGAGAGAGAGAGCAGCTGTTTAAGTCAGTGACGCAGAAAAAGAAAACAAGAAAAGAAACTGAAAATGGCCCATGAGTGAGATGATGGACAAATACAGTTAGAGAAAAATAAACCTGTGCTACATAGGACTGGGTGCTAAAGCTTAACTATATTATTAGGATCTTTATTAATATTTTGCAGATTTTTAACAACATTCAATATATAACTGAACATGTACGTGTTACCTCTGAAATATAGCCAAGCTGATTAAAATGTTTAATAAAAATTAATATGTGTGACCCTGGACCACAAAACCAGTCATAAGTAGCATGGGTATCTTTCTAGCAATAGCCAACAATACATTGTATGGGTCAAAATCATTGATTTTTCTTTTATGCCAAAAATCATTAGGATATTAAGTAAAGGTCATGTTCCATGAAGATCTTTTGTAAATGTCCTACCATAAATATATCAAAACTTAATTTTTGATTAGTAATATGCATTGCTAAGAACTTAATTTGGAGAACTTTAAAGGCGATTTTCTCAATATTTATATATTTATATATCTTGGCCAACTATTGTCCTATCCTAACAAACTGTACATCAATGGAAAGCTTATTTATTCAAATTATGATGTATAAATCTAAATAAAAAAAAAATGGTTATGTATGGTTATGTAAATGGTTATGTAACGCTGGTTTTGTGGTCTGGGGTCACATATAAAAGTTCCAAAATTCTAGCATTGATTTAGACACTAAATAGTTAATTTTTAAGCACAGGGAAGGACAATAATTAATTATGTTAATTTATTTGCATTAATATATGGACACAAGAGCAGCATGAAAGTCACATAGAGATTTGCACAAACATTTCTGAGTGATAATTCACTAAACGGATTAATTATTCATAACCAGTGATTCATTAAAAGAACTGATTCACGACAGACAGTTAATTAAAAGTGCTGACTAACAGTTCACGACCAATGATTCACTGCATCAAATGTTTCATGACTAATGTTTCATTATATGAGTCGATTCAATTCTTTAAAAAATGTTTAACAATTCTTGACAAACTATTAGAGTGGATTCAGGTAAAGTAGGCCATCAGGTAAAATGGGTCATTTAAGCTTAATTACTCAAAGGATTTATACTTCCAGAGCATAACAATGGTTCTTAATTAAAGGGACACAATTTTTCTAAATGATAAAATAGTTTTGGCTGATGCAGTATGACACTGGTGGGCGTGGCCACACGTCAAAGGAGGACTGTGTCACGGTGAAAGGTAGAAAAACCTTTGACATAAGATTTTCATTTGTAACTTATAGGGTTGATCACTAAATGTAAACAAACATTATTGTGACAGTTTCTGTTCTACTACCATCAACAGGGAATAAAATGCAAGGAAAACATTTTGTAAAAATGTGTTAGTTTTCTTGTAAGGTGGTTAAATATTGCTGGCCCACTTTGGCTGAATGTGTTCCAGTGGGATTTAGGTAAAGTGGGCCGACCTTTAACCTTCAGTAATTATACCCAAATTCATTACATAAACTGGCAGTCACTGGTTATTTTATATAGACATTTATAATTTACTTTTTTGGAAAACAGAAGTGAGACTGCAGTCAGGAACTCAGGTCAGTGATGAAGAAAGGAAAGAGAGCACAGAAAGGAAGTCGAAGCATGAAGTTCAGTCTGTGGAGTGAAGAAAGAATAAGAGGAGAAAAATATAGATGTAGAATATAAGGCTTTAAAATATGGACAATTAGCCCATAATTTATTCACCCTCCAGACATCCTAAGTGTATATGACTTCTTTCTTTCAGACGAATCCAATAAAAGTTATATTAAAAATGATCCTTGCATTTCCAAGCTTTATCATTGCATGGGTGTTTTCTCTTCATCAGTCCAAAACAAGTCCAATAAATCATTTTGGATTGATGAAGAAAAACCCCCGCCCATGAAAGAAGTAAGTCATATACACCTAGGATGTCTGCAAGGTGACTAAATTATGGGCTAATTTTCATTTTTGGGTTAACTAACCCTTTGCTGTCATTTAAAGGAGAAGTCCACTTCCAAAACAAAGATTCACATATAATGTATTCACCCTCTTGTCATCAAAGATGTTCATGTCTTTCTTTCTTCAGCTGTAAAGAAATTATGTTTTTTGAGGGAAACATCTCAGGATTCTTTCTTCATATAATGGACTGATATGGTGCCCCGATTTTGATCTTCCAAAATGCAGCTTAAATGTGGCTTCAAACGATCCCAAATGCGCTTGGAAACGATCCTAGCTGATGAAGAAGGGCCTTATCTAGTGAAAAGATCGGTTATTTTCATAAAAAAAGTACAATTTATATACTTTTCAACCTCAAACACTCGCCTTGTCTTACTCTGCCTGGACTGTTTTTTCTGGTTCATGACAGTTTGTCGAAAAACTCCCATTTCATGTTCTCCCTCAACTTCAAAATCTCTTTTTTACCTTTTCTGTTCAGGGTAAAATGTTCACTGGTATATATCTTGTGCTTTATATGAATTGTATTCAAATTAAAATATTAGAGCTGGACTTCAAAGTTAACTAAAGTAATTAAGAAAAGAAAAAGGGAAAAAAAAAACATCTAGGTATCTAAATGACACATTTTACAAAAAGTGGCCTACTTTACCTGAGTTCACCCTAATTAATAAAACTAATAAACAATTCAGAACCAATGATTCATTAAAAAAAATAATTTACAACAAATGATTCATTAAAAGAGCTGAATCACAACAAACAATTTACAATTCATGACCAATGATTATGTTTACGTTATCGTGAGATTACATGAATAAGCCAGTGTTTAATGAAACTGTCTGAAAGATTTGGAAAAAGAATCGGATTTCCCTGCTGCCTGAGGCTATAGATTACAGGTAATAATATTGTAAATAATGTTCAGTTTGACCACTTTGACCACCGTTTTAGCTAAAAATCTTCTTTCTGTTCTACGGAAGAAAAATAGCCACCTAAATCTTGGATGGCCTGGGGTGAGTAAAATAACGTCAATTTTTAATTTTTGTGTGAACTATCCTTTTAACCTTTGTGTATCAATAAAAAAAGTTACACATAGGTCCATAGTGGACAAAATGTCCGTGTCAACAAAACTGTCCTAAAAAATTGAAGCTTAGGAGCACAGACTTAAGTTTGGCCTCATTTTTAAAATAAGACCCATGGCAGATTACTGATGATGCAGAAATAGTTTAAAAAGTGAAATAAAAAAAAGTTATAGAGGGTTAAGTTTATGAAAATGCTTTTATATAAAGCATATTTTGATATTTTAGATAAAATATATATTTTATGAAACATTTTGAACTCTAAGCCATACATCTAAATAAGCTGTGTTCCAAATTTGAGGTTGATATCTCAAAAAATGAGCTTTCAGTAAGATTATGTTTAGGTGCAGTGTCAAATTTTTCCCATAAGATGCCAGCAAAACTCTGCTGGTGCACACAGTGGTTGGATTTGTGATTTGCAGTAGAGTTTTTCTCTCTAAAATGTAACAAGAACGCACATGCACAAACACAATTTTTTTTTTTTTTTTAGACACACATACAAACCACACTCTGACATCCATACCAACACACCCACACAATTATAGCTGCATTATTTATCCAATTGGCTCTATAATATGCAGAAGCAAAAAAACAGGAATAAAGCGAGTATTTGCTTTATAGGCCAAATCTGAAAAAAATGGCACCATCTAGTAAAAAGAAAAATCAAAAATTAAATTTTAAAGCCTTGCCAACAGAATGAAAGCCTCCTAACAAAAAAAATCATCATTTTACAGTTAGATGGCACTGCAGTTTTAATGGGTTTCAGTGGGGACATTTTTGTCCAAAGGGTGCTGATAGTAACAATTTTTTGTACCTATACCATAAAAAACACAATTTGTTGGGTCAGCTTAAAATAATTTACTACCCTGCTGCCTTAAAATTTTAAGTTCAGTCAACTCAAATAAGTTTAGTCAACTTAAAATGTTAAGTTATATTAAATAACAACTTAGATATTTGTGTTTGTTAAACTTAAAAGCTGGGTAAGTAACCCAGCTGCCTTAAAATTTTAAGTTGAATCAACTCAAATATCTAAGTTGTCACTTAGCATAACATTTCAAGTTAAATAACTTTTTTGGAGTTGACTGAACTTAAAATTTTAAGGCAGCCAAGCAACAAATTATTTTAAGTTGACTCAACAAATTGTTTTTACAGTGTAATGCAAAATAGATGTATTAAAGGAAATGGAGGTGAAATAGTAAAATTCCAATAAAAATACACACATGTGCCAAAATGTATGCAGCTGGCAATAACACAGGCGAAATGATCACAAAAAAAAACAAGAGTGAAAAGGACAAAAATGTCCAAAAGGTTGCACAAGGGTTAAACATCCACGTCCAGTGATTCGATAAAGAACTGATTAACAATTATCAACAAACAATTCATTAAAATAACTGATTCACAATTCTCAACAAATGATTCATTCACACAAATAAACTCAACGTCTTAAAGAAGTTCACTTTCAGGAATAAAAACTTCCTGATATTTACTGACACTCACGTCATCCAAGACGTTCATGTCTGTCATTCTTCAGTCGCAAAGAAATGAAGGTTTTTGACGAAAACATTCCAGGATTTTTCTCCATATAGTGGACTTCAAAGGTGGCCAACTGGTTGAAGGTCCAAATTGCAGTTTCAATGGACTCTACACGATCCCAGCCGAGGAATAAGGGTCTTATTTAGCAAAATGATCAGTCATTTTCAAATGACTGATCATCTTGGATGACATGGCGGTGAGTAAATAAGGACGTTTTTATTCTGGAAGTGAACTAATCCTTTAAGTCTATTGCATTTTTTGATTTTAATCAGAGGTTATTAAATATCTGTGTTAACAATCTCTTACAACCTAATAAAAAGGTGCATTAAAACCATTACAATCATCACTGGCTAATTTTATACTGCCAATAAAATAGTACTGACTCTATAGTAAATATTCCACATATATCAGCCAGCTCCAGCGTGAATGTGATGTGAGCCATCTCTGTTTGTCTGCCTTTATTAATGTCATCTCACTGAATGCCAGTCATTTCATCTAAATATGGAATTATTCAGAGCATCACATCCTGCAATGACACACACACTCACACACACACAGCATGGAATCCAGATGGCTAATTATCAGTTCATAATCTCATGCACATAGAGGTGTTGTTCTGAGAGAGAGAAAGAGTGCAATGAAGCAAATGAAAACAACGTCCATAGAAAAAAAAAAGGAAAAGAAGCGAATGAAACACACTCCGAATCATTTTAAAGCTCCAACGCCGAAAAGAAAGAAGGAAATTGTGATTGAAAAAGACAGAAAGAAAATTAAATGTAGCAGAAAGAGGAATGAAGGAGACAGTCGAGGACATTTCACTCCCATAATACCTCATAATATTACACAGTCGGTTAGAGAGCCATATGTGTGACTTTAACAAACATTCAGACAGACAGACAGATAAAGAGATAAAGGGATAAGCAGCGAGGTCACGTGAGACGCAGACGGCTCCGTTACCGTTCAAACCATTAGAGATGTGAGCGTGTGGCTCATCTGCTCACTGAAGCTAATGGAGTTTGATACACAGCCATCTATTATTCATGCAGCTAGACTCCTGAACACACCTGTCTGTCTGTCTGCATGTGTGTGTGTGTGTGTGTGTGTGTTTCTCAGAGCAGTCAAAGATTTGTTACTGCACTGAAATGTCTTTCTGTTTTCACACTCGCTCTCCATGCAGAAAAAGCGGACGGAATTGCAGAATCTAGTCATGGAAATGGAATTTTAAATATAAACACGGAATGTCATGGAATTTTAAATTCTGGATGAATAAATCAAAAGTTAGGCTGTGGCCTTATTCAAATGGTTATATTGAGTGGTGTCTGTGTATATTAAAGCAGAAAAGACTGTAAATGTAAATTCTGACTGTTATCCGTGTCTCAGTTGGCTCTGTTACACATTCTGAAGCATGCGTGACACTCACCGGCGTCTCACTATATGAGACATGAACACACAAACTTCATCTCCAGAGCTGCTCTAAGAGTCACTTCACCAGCTTTTCACCATTTCGTTTGAGACAAAATATAATTAGATACACACGGAAACATGAGGGTCAACTTGAAATGAATAGAAATTACGACAGAAATACGTTACTTCTCAAATGATGATGTACTTCTCAAAGCCTTCGCTCTTACAAAAATAAAAGTTTATTTATTTTTTTGGTAAAAGTTTACTTTTGTTTTAATTGTTTATCACATTTTCATTTGATTACCACTGTTTTTTTATTATTATTATTTTATTTAAAATGTAAAAGACACAATCCAGAAAAAATTGAAACTGTTGAATTCACAATGTAAGGAAAAAACAAACAAACAAACAAAAACATTTCATAGGGGACTATTATTGTTAACATTTTAATAAATTATTAGATGTTATGGATTTTAGATTATATAATAAAAATGTCATGAATTTAGTTTATTAGACATATGCTTTTTGATTGATATTTATTTAAATATAAATCAAACCATTCAAACTAAATCCAGAAAAATGGAAAACATGGAATTTGGGGGAAAAAAATAATTTTTAAATTATATTGTTTAATAGTAATTTAATAAAGTGAATTTAGCTGATCGATAGACATGTTTTTTGATCATTAAAATGTATTTAAGCCATTAAAATGGAATCAAAAGAATGGACAACTGTAATGCCACGCCAGCAGAGGGAGCCCTCACCCACTGACTGACTGTTGCTGCTCCCTCTGCTGCTTCACTGGTAACTTCCTGTTTGGTGGCAATATAAAGAGGCCATTTTCAAGCAGGAAGTTGCGAAGTATTATTTTGCTCATGTGGACTCTACCAAGTGTTTTTTTTTCCTGTTTCCTTTGCCCTGTTTTTGTCTTTTCACGGTTTTGTTTCTTGATCATAGTTTTGTCTTTGTTTTGCCATCGTTTTGCCATCGTTTTGCCATCGTTTTGCCATAGTTCATTTTGCCATAGTTTCATTTCCTTGTTTATTTGTTACTTTTCGGACTGCTCTCCCTGGCTTTGGACTCTGCCTGTTTCCTGGATTTACGCTCTCGCCTTGCCCTGGATATTCCTGTTTGTTTGGTTATCGACCCTGTCTGTCTTGACTACGATCTGTTAATAAAGCTCGCGATTGGATCTTACACGCTTCTCACGAGTCCTCATTACAGAATACTTCGCCTACCAGAGATCCAGCAGCTTTTTGGGACACAGATCTACCATGAATCCAGGAGATCATCTTGTTCGTCTTCGCCAAGGTAACCGGCCCATAGAGGATTATGTGGAGGACTTCTGTGCACTTTGCTACAAGGTAGACTTTAATGAAACTTTCTTAAAGGACATATTTCGTTATGGTTTAAGCAAGGATTTTTCAAGTTTCATGCCACGCAATACACCACATTGGACACTGGAACAATACATTGATTTTGCACTCCGGTTGGCTGGTTCACCATTCACTGTGGGGGTAGCTGTTGAGGAACCCTGCTATCCCCCAGTATCTGCCAAACCTGGAAATTTTTCTGTCATGTCTGAAGTAATTCAAGTCGCATCAGAACCCTCTCACGCCATGCCTGCTAAGTCAAAGCCTGCTCATGTTATGACTACCAAGCCACAGTCTACTCGTGTCATGACTGCCAAGCCAAAGCCTGCTCAAGTCTCATCTACCAAGCCAGAGCCCTCTCACGCCATGTCTGCCAAGCCAAGGCCTGCTGACTTCATGCCTGTTAAGCCACAGCCTGGATGCGTCACGTCTGCCAAGCCACTGCCTGGACGTGTCACGTCTTCCAAGCCACAGCCTGCTCACGCCACGCCTGCCGCTCCAGGGCCTGCTCACGCCACGCCTGCCGCTCCAGGGCCTGCTCACGCCAAGCCTGCCGCTCCAGGGCCTGCTCACGCCAGGCCTGCCGCTCCAGGGCCTGCTCACGCCAGGCCTGCCGCTCCAGGGCCTGCTCACGCCATGCCTGCCGCTCCAGGGCCCGCTCACGCCATGGCCGCCCGTCCAGAGTCCGCACCCGTCATGGCCGCCCGTCCAGAGCCTGCACCCGTCATGGCCGCCCTCCCACAACCAGCTCACAAATGGCTGCCATCCCAGAGCCAGTCCACAAGATGGCCGCCATCCCAGAGCCAGTCCACAAGATGGCCGCCATCCCCAAACCTGTTCACAAGATGGCCGCCATCCCCAAGCCTGTTCACAAGATGGCCGCCATACCCAAGCCTGTTCACAAGATGGCTGCCCCGTCTGAGTCCCCGGCCAAGATGGCTGCCACGCCTGAGCCTCATCAAGTCAAAATCATCTCACCCAAATCTCATCTCGCCATGTCTGCTGCACCCAAAGCAAATCAAGTGATGCCTGATCCTCCGGTGTCAAGTCAGGGCTACACTTTCTGTGCCAAGTCAAGATACAGCTGTTCTCCATGAGTCAAGCCAAGACACAGCTGTTGTTCTCCATGAATTAAGCCAAGACACAGCTGTTGTTCTCCATGAGTCAAGCCAAGACACAGCTGCTGTTCTCCATGAGTCAAGCCAAGACACAGCTGTTGTTCTCCATGAATCAAGCCAAGATACAGCTGCTGTTCTCCATGAGTCAAGTGAACACAGCTGCTGTTCTCCATGAGTCAAAGCCAAGAACAGCTGTTGTTCTCCATGAGTCAAGCCAAGACCTGCTGTTCTCCATGGAAGTCAAACCAAGTACAGCTGTTCCCCACGAGTCAAGCCAAGTCACAGCTGTCCACAGGAGTCAAGCCAAGTCACAGCTGTTTCCACTGAGTCAAACCATGTTGTTCCTGAGTCAAGCCATGTTGTTCCTAGGTCAAGCCAAGTTTTTCAAGTCCAGTTGCAGCTCGTCCTGAGTCAAGTCAAGTTTCCAAGTCAGGTCAAGTTGCAGCTGCGTCCCCTGAGTTAAGTCAAGTTTCCAAGTCCAGTCAGGTCACGGCTGTTGTTCCAGTGTCAAGTCAGGCTGCAGCTGTTGTTCCAGCATCAAGTCAAGTTAAAGCTGTGTTTCCTGTGTCAAGTCAGGTCAGAGCTGCTCTTCCGAAGTCCAGTCAAGTTACAGCTATTGCTCCTGAGTCAAGTAAAGCTATAGCTGTAGCCCTCAAGTCAAGCAAAGTCACAGCCGTGGTTCCTGAGTCAAGCAAAGTCACAGTTGATCTTCATGAGCCAAGCCAAGTTACAGCAGATCTTCATGAGCCAAGTCAAGTTGCTGCTGTTATTCCCAAGCCAAGTCGAGCCACAGTTGACCTTCATGAGCCAAGTCAAGACACAATTGACCTTCATGAACCAAGTCAAGCCACAGCTGATCTCCCTGAACCAAGTCAAGTCACAGCTGACCTTCACAAGTGAAGTCAAGTCACAGCTGGATGGCACGAGCCAGGTCAAGTCACCGCTGTTCTTCACGAGTCAAGTCAAGTCACGGCAGGCCTCCCTGAGTCAAGTCAAGTCACGGCAGGCCTCCCTGAGTCAAGTCAAGTCACGGCAGGCCTCCCTGAGTCAAGTCAAGCCACGGCTGTCCTACCAGAACCTCACCAAGTCCCCACTGACCTTCCCAAATCACATCACGTCTCAGCTGAAACCCCAGAGCCAACGCTCCCAAGCCACGCAGAGCCCACATTCACAAGCCATAAGTCCATAGCATCAGCACCCTCGAGGTCAACAGACACCCCACTATCTACTGTGCTGCCTGTAATGGCCATCGCCATTTTCAGTGTGTGGGCAGCACACTGTGCTCTAAAGGCCTCATCTGTCCACGAGTCTACTCCAGAGGCCTCGTCTATCCACGAATCTGGTTCAGAGGCCTCGTCTGTCCATGAGTCTGGTCCAGAGGCCTCGTCTGTCCACGAGTCTGCTCCAGAGGCCTTGTCTGTCCACGAGCCTGCTCCAGAGGCCTCGTCTGTCCATGAATCTGCTCCAGAGGCCTCGTCTATCCACGAGTCTGCTCCAGAGGCCTTGCCTGACTGCGAGTCTGCCCCAGAGGCCTCATCTGACCATAAGTCTGCTCCTGCGGCCTCGTTTGTCCACGAGTTCGCGCCCATACCTCCTGAGGTGTCAGCTCAAGCTGTAGATCCTCCTAAGGAGGTGGCGTCTATATATGAACTCACTGCCACGTCTGCCCAAGAATCTGCGCCCATGCCTCCAGAGGTGTCAGCACCTGCTGTAGATCCTCCTATGGGGGGGCGGCGTACTCCCATGAACTCTCTGCCTGTCATGTCACAGCCAAGAAGGCCAATCATGAACTCTCCGCCTGTCATGTCACAGCCAAGAAGGCCTATTATGAACCCTCTGCCTGTTATGTCACAGTCAAGAAGGCCTATTATGGACTCTCTGCCTGTCATACCACGACCAAAGAAATTGTCCGTGAACACACTGCTCTGCTATGGATATCACTAGCTCCACTGTGGATATCTCTGCTCCTGTCTGTTCTGCCTGCTCTGCCTGCCTCACCATGGCTTCCTGTTCTGCCTGCTCTGCCTGCTTCGCCATGGCTTCCTGTTCTGCCTGCTCTGCCTGCCTCGCCATGGCTCCCTGCTCTACCTACGCTGCCATTGCTCCACGGCCCAGGCCCTCCAGTGTTTCACGGTCTGCTACTGCTCCACGGCCCAGGCCCTCCAGTGTTCCACTGTCTGCCATTGCTCCACGGCCCAGGTCCTCCGAGGTTCCACTGTCTGCCACAGCTCCACGGTCCAGGTCCTCCAAGGTTCCACTGTCTGCCACAGCTCCATGGCCCAGGTCCTCCAGGGCTTCACTGTCTGCCACTGCTCCATGGTCCAGGTCCTCCAGTGCTTCACTGTCTGTCCCTGCTCCACGATCCAGGCCCACCTCCTCTACATGGACCTGGCCCTCCGTCCCACCCCCTGTTTTGCCTCTGTTCCCCCACCCTCTTGGACTGTTGTAGTTTTGAGCGCCAGGAGTCGCTCCTAGGGGGGGGGATTCTGTAACGCCATGCCAGCAGAGGGAGCCCTCACCCACTGACTGTCTGTTGCTGCTCCCTCTGCTGCTTCATTGGTAACTTCCTGTTTGGTGGCAATAAAAGGAGGCCATCTTCAAACAGGAAGTTGCGAAGTATTGTTTTGCTCATGCGGACTCTACCAAGCGTTTTTCCCTGTTTCCTTTGCCCTGTTTTTGTCTTTTCACGGTTTTGTTTCTTGATCATAGTTTTGTCTTTGTTTTGCCATCGTTTTGCCATAGTTCTGTCTGGTTTCATTTCCTTGTTTATTTGTTACTTTTCGGACTGCTCTCCCTGGCTTTGGACTCTGCCTGTTTCCTGGATTTACGCTCTCGCCTTGCCCTGGATATTCCTGTTTGTTTGGTTATCGACCCTGTCTGTCTTGACTACGATCTGTTAATAAAGCTCGCGATTGGATCTTACACGCTTCTCACGAGTCCTCATTACAACAACATGGAATATTTTTAAATAAATAAATGGAATTTGAGGGAAAAAATAAAATATTTCATAGGGCACTATTATTGTTACATTTTAATAAATGCTTAGATTTTATATATTTTGTATCATATAATTATAATAGTTCAAACAGAATCTAGAAAAACTGAAACGGAAAACATGGAATTTGGAAAAAAAAAAAATAAAGCAGATATTTCAGAATATTTGAAATTTGAGGGAAAAAAATAAAACAGATTTCATAGGGGATTATTGTTAATTTTAATAAATTATTACATTGTTTTATATTAAAGTTTTATTAATTCAACTGATCAGTGGACATGTGTCAGGCATTCACCACTGCCACCCTCATCTGACACACCTCCGGTAGCACCACCCACTCGTTCTCAGTCACCCGAATTCTAACTCGCATCACCTGTTCCTCGTTGAGCCACGCCCTATATATAGCCACTCAGCCATTTGCTCATTGTCTGGTCTACTGTTCACATGCTGGTTCTTACTCCCCTTCCTTTGATGTTGTGGCGTGGCTCTAACACTGGACTTTTGGACTCCAACAATCTACCTAAACATTCAGTTAAGAACCTTTTTCACTGTTTGATGATCTGTCTTTTAAATAAGACGTTGTTTAATAAATTGTTGAAAAGTATTGCCACTCATCTCTCGTCTCCTCCATCCCCTTGTGTGTGCGTGAGTGTGACAACATGCTTTTTGATTTAAGCCATTAAAATGGCATCCCAAAAAAAGGGAAAACAATGAATGTTATAAAGAAAGAAAGAAAGAAATCCTGAATTCAACTGATTAGACCTGCTTTTTAATTATTTAAATGTAATCAAACCATTCAAATGAATCCATAATAATAATAATGATGATAATAATAATAATAATAATAATAATAATAATAAAACAAACTAAAAATAAATACATTTATTTAAATTATGGAAAAAAATTAAATCAGATTTTAAAGAGACACTATTATTGTTAATTTTAATAAGTTACTAAATTATTAAACTGTTATGAATTCAGTTGATCAATGGGTGTGCTTTTTTTATTATTAAAATGTATTTAAGCCATTAAAATGGAATCCAAAAAATGGAAAACATGAACATTTTCTAAATAAATAAAATTTGGGGGGGCGGGGGATAAAACAGATTTCACTGGCCACTATTATTGTTAAATTTGAATAAATTCTTGGATTTTATAGATTTAATATTATATAATAAAAGCTGCATGAATTCAATTGATTAGACCTCATTTAAAATAAAATCAAACCATTCAAACAAAAAACAAAAACACATTTCATAGGGCCCTAGTTGTGACTCAACAAAACTGGAGCACTTCCGTTATAAATCACCATAGCTGAGAGCAGGTGACAACGCTTCTAAATTAGTGCTCACATTCTCATCACTGAAGGTGAGAATGAGCAACACAATGCCAAAAACTAGAGCACTGCCTTTAAAATCAGCTCTTTCTGCTTTGAGCTTCTCACGGGACGCCGGGTACACTTACAAACGCTATATGGGACTGTCTGGAAACCTTCTGGGTAAAGGTAGCTGATGCCATCTCAGCACTAACCAGCACATCCACTGCATCTACTCGACGACTCTCAAACCCCCATTAAATAGACAGAAGCGCAGCCAGCAAATTAGCATTTAATGTTCAACATGACAGAATTAGTGCACTCACTTTATAACCATCTAAGCAACTAGAACAAACCCGTTAAGGAGCAAAACTAGAACGCTCTGGGTTTAATCCACACGCTTGCGGTTGATGTGTCACTCACTCTCACAATCGAGTACTAAAGTGTTAAACTTGGTGTCGTGATGATAGTAAAGGTAATTCAGGCTCTTTTCTCTAGGGTGGAGAGAGCGATAAGCGGCGGCTCATAATAGCGTTCTCATCTCTGTGCTCTTGGAGATGAGCCCGGACGTAAATACAGGTAAAAATGAAAGCTGGAATAATGGCTGTGTCTTATCTCCAGGGATGTTTTTATTGGCTGTTCTGAGAGCGTCAGGACACTGGGACACAACGAGACGTCCGATAAAACACTAATGGAGTCAGCTACATTAACATAGACCAGAAGCGGCAAACAGCACACCTTCTTTTACTGTATTACAGGCCGAGAGAGCAAGCGATGGTCAGTTTGTCAGTGTTGCATAATCATAACTGCCACATAATTAAGTTCTTAAACCAAGTTCTGTCATGAAACTCTAGGTGGCGCAGGCTGATGGGTCGTTAATGCAAACTGATGATTTTCACAAGCTGATTGATTCATGTTATATACACAACCAATGAGCTTGCTGCTTTACACTGAAATGGCTGGTTTGCATTAACTACAGCATTTCGCAGGGCACATTGAGAATTCCTCTGAAACCCTCCATCTCCCCAGCTCCACCTGTATAGATCTGCTACGGGTTATTACATATGCTACTTGTGCAGCAGCAGTATGTCTTAAATACTCAGCACCATATCAGCGTATGTATTGGCAGTAGCAAGTTCTTGTACTTAATTTGCAGCAGCAGCAATAATCTATAACAACAACAACAACAATAACCAACAGGAGCAGCAATTCAGCAGCGTAGCAGATCTATTCCACCAAGA
Source organism: Labeo catla (assembly GCA_012976165.1). Classification (NCBI taxonomy): domain Eukaryota; kingdom Metazoa; phylum Chordata; class Actinopteri; order Cypriniformes; family Cyprinidae; genus Labeo; species Labeo catla. Next base: position 1,647,206 of record VONZ01000076.1, read on the forward strand.
ATATTCCATTACCATGCGAAAATCTTCTGAGAGCTGTCATGATCGATCTGCATTCACAATACAATTTTTTTTGCGTGTGTCTTATCTCCAGAAAAAAAAAATAAAAAATTCACTTTTTGAACTTTAGTCACTTTGTGGTGTGTATCTTTGGGTATAAAAAAGATTTACGAAGTTCCAAATCTCAAAGTCCACTCCAAAAGGAGATATTTTGTTTTTAAAAAATCTATTTTCAAGAACTACAACGAATGGCTTCTTTGGACTACAACATTTGTTTTCTGCATGCTGTGATGCCACAACGTGGTCCATTAGAATATCATTAAATTAAATCCCGCCTACAGAAATTCAAATTGTTGGGGGGTGGGTAGGGATGAGTTGGGGGATTAGCTTAACTTTAACGATGCAGTACGGAGAACTGCTTCAACAGGCCGCAGCGTGGCGGGTATAAACACAAGAATTGACTAGAGTGGCTGCTTCAGAGCTGTAATGCGCCGCAGACGTGTGCAGTACAGGGGGTCGAAAATCATGCCGAAGCCGCGATTTACTCCGGTTGCCGCATCGGAGCTGTAACACAGACGTGTGCAGTGTGCAGTGTGTGGTAAGAGATTTATTCATCATACAGTGTAGATAGCTTCACAAACACACAAGTGTTTTTTAAAACGCATTAGCAGGACGGAAACACCGTTTAAGCTATTCGCCAGTTGGAATGCAGTGGGACAGCTGACCAATCACAACATACTCGGTTTTTCGAAAGGCGGGCCTTCATTAGACCTGGAACTAATCGAACCATTTGTGCCAGGCTGGGGAGAAATGTATTGTAATAATATAAATTATGTGAAAAATAATGAGTTTTTTGATCCACCAAGCATTAAAGCATGTTCCCCCAAAACAAAAACGAGACTTTGTAAAAGAGAAAAACTATATTCTTTGTGAAGAGAGTGTAAAATGTAATTTATTCCTGTGATGCAAAGCTTCAAAACAGCTTAAAAACAGTTGTGCTGCTTCATATTTTTGGAAAAACTGTGATGTGTTTCATTTTTCTGGATTCTTTGATTAATAGAAAGTTCAAAAGAACAGCATAGAAATCTTTGTCACATTAAACATCACTTTTGATCAAATCTGAACACAAGCTTTAAACACAACAAACACCAGATTTTGACTAATATCATGATCTAATATCTAGATGAATTCACTAAAAAAAAACTGAAGTCGGCTTGAAAAAGCCTTGACTGAAAATTTGAAGTAGTTGTAAAAGCTTTAGATGAAAAGAAAAAAGAAGTTGAAGTTGAGATAAATAGATTAGATAGATGTTGATAGCATGTTGCTAACATGATTAGCATGTTAATATCATGACTGCTAGCATGTTGTTCACATGTTGCTAGTATGTTTCTAGCATGATTAGCTTGTTGTTCGCATATGTTTTAACGTGATTAGCATGTTGCTAGCAGGTTTCTAGCAAGATCAGCATGTTGCTAAGATGTTTATTGCATTATTAACGTTACAATGTTGATATCATGTTGTTAACATGATTAGCATGTTTGTAACACGATTAACATGTTGCGAGCATGTTTCTAGCATTTCTTACATGTTGTTAGTACAATTATCATGTAGCTAGCATGTTGCTAGCATGTTTCTAGTATGGTTAACATGTTCACAAAAAAGTTAACAACCAGCATGTTTGCATTTTAGCGTGATTAGCATGTTTCTAGCATTTTTCTAGTATTATTTACATTTTTAGCATGTTGTTAGCATGTTTCTAACATTATCACCATGTTGCTAGTATGTTTCTAGCATGATTAGCATGTTGTTCGCATATTTTGACGTGATTAGCATGTTGCTAGCAGGTTTCTAGCAATATTAGCATGTTGCTAAGACGTTTATTGCGTCATTAACATTAAATGTTATGTTGCTAACATGATTAGCATGTTTTTAACATGATTAACGTTGTGAGTATGTTTCCAGCGTTTTTCTAGCATGATTTACATGTTGTTAGCATGTTGTTAGTACGATTACCATGTAGCTAGCATGTTGCTAGCATGTTTCTAGTATGGTTAACATGGTCACAAAAAACAGTTAACAACCAGCATGTTTGTATTTAACATGATTAGCATGTTTCTAGCATTTTTCTAGCATAATTTACATTTTTAGCATATTGTTAACATGTTTCTAACATGATCACCATGTTGCTAGTATGTCTCTAGCATGATTAGCATGTTGTCAGCATATTTTGTAACGTGATTAACATGTTGCTAGCAGGTTTCTAGCAAGATTACCATGTTGCTAAGATGTTTATTGTGTTATTAACGTTAAAATGTTGTTATCATGTTGCTAATATGATTAGCATGTTTTTAACATGATTAACATGTTGCGAGCATGTTTCTAGCATTCTTCTAGCATGATTTACATGTTGTTAGCATGTTGTTAGTACGATTACCATGTAGCTAGCATGTTGCTAGCATGTTTTTAGTATGGTTAACATATTGTTCACAAAAGACAGTTAACAACCAGCATGTTTGCATTTTAGCGTGATTAGCATGTTTCTAGCATTTTTCTAGCATTATTTACATTTTTAGCATATTGTTAGCATGTTTGTAACATGATCACCATGTTGCTAGTATGTTTCTAGCATGATTAGCATGTTGTCAGCATATGTTTTAATGTGATTAACATGTTGCTAGCAGGTTTCTAGCAAGATTACCATGTTGCTAAGATGTTTACTGTGTTATTAACATGTTAAAATGTTGTTATCATGTTGCTAATATGGTTACCATGTTTTTAACATGATTAACATGTTGCGAGCATGTTTCTAGCATTCTTCTAGCATGATTTACATGTTGTTAGTACGATTACCATGTAGCTAGCATGTTGCTAGCATGTTTTTAGTATGGTTAACATGTTGTTCACAAAAAACAGTTAACAACCAGCATGTTTGCATTTTAGCGTGATTAGTATGTTTCTAGCATTTTTCTAGCATTATTTACATTTTTAGCATGTTGTTAGCATGTTTCTAACATTATCACCATGTTGTTAGCATGTTGCTAACATGACTAGCATGTTTTAACATGATTAACATGTTTCTAGCATGTTTCTTGCATGATTAGCATGTTGTTCACACAAAAAAACAGTTAACAACCAGCTAAACCAGCTGATTCAGCAAAAAAAAAAAAAATAATAATAATAATAAAATAAAATAAAAACACACAGCTAAAACTAGCCTAGGCTGGTTGTCTAGTAACCCAGCATACACCATAAGTCTAGCTGTATATAAGTCAATATTGTCAATTAAAGTCTATGGGATTTTTGGAGGTTTTGATAGTCTGGTTTATGAAAACTATATATCAAATCAGTTAGAAATGGTCTGACTTGGGTTTGGTGGTTGCAACTTTAAAGCTCTAGGAGGAGACACTGTTTAAATAAAATAATATGTAGCAGATCTGTAAGCTTTTTCAAGCCAGCTTAATTAATATCAGTAACCCAGTGGTATAGAAACTGATCTTCTGCTGTGATCTCCTGACACACAAACACCAAAAACAGCAACGTCTACAAGTTTTGCAATCCAAAACATTATTTTACAGACCTTTTTCAACTGCATTTATAATACATTTATTAACACACATTAATAGTCGATAAATAAATATACATTAATCACATGGAGCAATTTAGTCCATATTAAACTGTAAAACTACTCTTATCTGTTTTAAAGTGCTTAAACTGCTCTGTCTGCTTTTGTTCTCGATATGATACTAAAAAACTGAACGCTCAATCAATGTTTCTGAGTCAAAAACAAACCTTTCCTTAAGCTCGCCTGCAGGAAATCAAACTCACTGACATTAAGGCCAAAGACAATCATTTTTTGCCGTTCTGTTTTTTTTCTGCAAGGAAATATATTTGTGGTGAGCACTTATAAACAGTGTTTAATTTAGTTCGATCATGACAACTCTGAGAAGATTTTAGCATGGTAATGGATATGACGATGTTAATGTATTTGGTCTTGGCGGAATAGATCTGCTTTGCTGCTAAATTCCTGCTGCTGCTGCTGTTTCAAAGCAAGTACAGGAACTTGCTACCGCCAATACATACAAACATACTGCTGCTGCACAAGTAGCATATATAATAATCCATAGCAAATCTACACAGGTGGAGCTGGGGAAGTGGAAGGTTTCAGAATAACTTTGAAAGCATGCTGCAAAATGCTCTTGAAACTGAATCTTAACCAGACATTTAAATGTAAAGCAGCAAGCTTATTGGTTATGTATGTAACATTAACCAATCAGCTTGTGGCAAGTAGTTTAACGCTGTGTATATCATCATTTTGCGTTAACGACCCATCAGCCTGCGCCATCTAGAGTTTCATGATAGAATGTGGCATTTACACTTTTATAGATTTGAATTCATATTTTGAATTGGCTTTTATTTTTGTATTTTCTGTTAGCACGGATGCATAAGCAATAAACATGACCTATTCACATCAAGTGATGACATTGCAAACTTAAGTCTAATAAATGTATAAACATATTGAAATTGTTATCATATATTTGAAATTAAAATAACGCAAACAAAACAACATGAAAAAAAATTACAGGTGAATGTGAGATGATTAGTGGTCAAGCTACACTGTTTATTAGTTTATTCTGCTCAGAGTCATAGTGAGTAATCAGCAGATGGATCTCTGACACTGATTCATCAGCTTTGTCTCTCTCACTCGCTCTTGTTCGGCTCAGAATCTGTCATTTTCCCGCAGGTCTCTGCGGAGACGGGAAAAACTCTGACGTTGCCATGGACACCTGGCAGCGAGTTGGGCACTCAGGATTCTTCTGGTGTCTGATGGGCAGCGTTTAGCTCAAATCCTCCAGAGAAGAGATGTGTGTGTGTAAGTGCTAAGTGCAAAATTACATTTCTGCCTCACCTGCCATGGGTGGGTGAATTGTGAATTTTTACATTTTACTTTAACTGGCAATATAACGCATTTTGCCATATTTTGTTCAAATATACATTTTGTACACATTATGTATTCTATCATGTAGCAACAAGAGTGCAGTACTGCCAGCACTGTACAGAATTCAACTGAGTTTCATCCAAAAAAACTGAAAAAGTATGAAATGTCACCTTCCAAACATGCTGTGATTTTGTTAGACATATTTTAGGTTCGATGTGAGTATATTGTAATATGTAACTTATTTTTGTAAAGCAAAGCTGAATTTTCAGCATCATTACTCCAGTCTTCAGTGTCACATGATCCTTCAGAAATCACTGTATTTCCACAAAAAGCAGCAGCACAACTGTTTTCAACATCAGAAATGCTTCTTGAGCAGCACATCAGCATATCAGAATGATTTCTGAAGGATCATGTGACACTGAAGACTAAAGTAATGATGCTGAAAATTCAGCTTTGCATCACAGAAATAAATTACATTTTACAATATATTCACACAGAAAACAGTATATTTCACAATATTACTATTTGTACTGTATTTTTGATCAAATAAATGCAGCTTTGGTGAGCAGAAGAAATTTTAATTATTCCTTTATTATTTCCTTTATATTATTTTTAATTATTCCTTTATTTATTTATGATTGTGATTGCACATTTAAACTTAAAAGTAAGTTTGGCCAGCAGTAGCCAAAGCCATTTTTCCTCACATCTGCTGCTGTGTGAGTCTTGATGTGTCCAGATAAGCGGTCAGTGTGACCTGTAACACGCTCCACTTTCTGCTCATTACAGCTCTTTAATAACCAGATGATACTGAAATTAGCCAAATTCATCAGAGCTGGAACGGCCTGTCCTCCAGACTCCTGACACCAACTGATTATTCAACTCATTTAGCCATTTAAACAGCTTGCAACCAACTCCCATTGAGCGTCTGACTTGAATACTAACATCAGTTAACATCAGTCATATCATTTACCTCACGTCATCCAAAACCTGCAGAACTTTCTTTCTTCAGTGGAACACAAAAGAAGTTGTTTAGCTGAATATGCACATCGCACTTTACCTAAAGACAGTGAATGTGCTGTCAAGCTCCAAAAAAGCACCATTTAGAGTAGTTCTCATGACTACAAAGCAGAAGCAGCAGCACACGTGTCATATGGACTGCTGTTAATGGGGCTTTTTTGTCATTGTTGCAGCTCGACAGCACCATATGCTTTCATATAATACAGCAGTCTGGACATTCGGCCTCTCATCTGCTTTTGTGTCTGCTAGAAGAAAAGAAAGTCGTGCAGGTTTGGAACGACATGAGGGCGAGTAAATGATGACAGAACGTTAGTTTCTGGATGAACTATCCATTTAACAGAACAAAACTGGAGAAGCTGGATCAGAGCTGCTGGTGTCAGGCTGCAGGCTTTGGTCTCCGTATCTGCACAGAGCCAATCAGACAGAAGAACTCTTATCGGCTCCTCCAGCGAACACACACTTCACCTTCACCTCACACACGCACACTAGAGATTTCTGTAGATCTGACTCTCATCAATACGTTTCTGTGTGTGCTGGAGAGAATAAGGTGTGGAAAAAATTCCTATTTTAGCCCTGATAGAACCTCATTAATTGTATGACTGTGTGTGCTAGGTCTGCACGACTTGGGGAAAAATATAATAATTTTTCTGATAAAAAGAAAATGTGCTTGAAATGTAAAATTTATGCTTATTAGCTGCTCTAAAAACATACAGTTGAAGTAAAAATTTTACATACACCTTGTAGAATCTGCAAAATGTTAATTATTTTACCAAAAAAAGAGGGATTATACAAAATGCATGTTATTTTTTGTTTAGTACTGACCTGAATAAGATATTTCACATAAAAGATGTTTACATAAAGTCCATAATAGAAAATAATGGTCAAATTTATAAAAACGACCCCGTTGAAAAGTTTACATACACTTGATTCTTAATACTGTGTTGTTGCCTGAATGATCCACAACTGTGTTTTTTTGTTTAGTGATAGTTGTTCATGAGTCCCTTGTTTGTCCTGAACAGTTAAACTGCCTGCTGTTCTTCAGAAAAATCATTCAGGTCCCACAAATTACTTGTTTTTTCAGCATTTTTGTGTATTTGAACCCTTTCCAACAATGACTGGATGATTTTGAGATTCGTTTGACACCGAGGATAATTAAGGGGCTGATATGCAACTATTACAAGAGGTTCAAACGCGCACTGATGCTTCAGAAGGAAACACGATGCATTAAGAGCCGGGGGTGAAAACTTTTGAACAGAATGTTCCCCCAGCTCTTAAAGCATCATGTTTCCTTCTGAGACATCAGTAAGCGTTTTAACTTTTTGTAATAGTTGCATGAGTCCCTCAGTTGTTCTCAGTGTGAAAAGATGGATCTCAAAATCATAGTCATTGTTAGAAAGGGCTCAAAAATACAAAAAATGCTGAAACACCAAAGAATTTGTGGAACAGCAAAGACCTTAAACAGAATGAAGATGTGTACATTTTTCTTATTTCGCCTAAATATAATTTTTTCATTTACACTGCAAAAAAATGTTTTTCTTACTTAGATTTTTTGTCTTGTTTCCAGCCAAAATATCTAAAATTCTTAAATCAAGAAGGATTTTCTAGACAAGCGAAAATTATTGTCTTGTTTTCAGAACAATTAAGTGAGGGGTAAGGAAAATAATCTTAATTCAAGCAGAAAACAAGATTATTTTGCTTAGCCTATTGGCAGATTATTTTGCTTGTTTTAAGCAAAAACTCACTTAATTTTGACTTGTTTTTTCTAAAAACAAGACAATAATTTTTGCTTGTCTACAAAATCCTTCTTGATTTTAGAATTTTTAGATATTTTGGCTGAAAACAAGAAAAAATTAAGTAAGAAAAGCATTTTTTCCAATGCAGTGTTTTTAATTAAAAAAAAAAAAATAAATAAATGCAAATAAACTTAAGAATTGGTATATTATAAACATTATTAATAAAAAATGAGGTCAAAAGTTAGAATGTAGAATATGCAAAATGTTAATTATTTTACCAAAATAAGAGGGATCATACAAAACTTATGTTATTTTTTATTTAGTATTGAACTGAAGATATTTCACATAAAAGACATTTACATATAGTCCACAAGAGAAAATAATAATTGAATTTATAAAAATGACCCGGTTCAAAAGTTTACATACACTTGTTTCTTAATACTGTGTTGTTACCTGAATGATCCACAGCTGTGTTTTTGTTTTTTTTGTTTAGTGATAGTTGTTCATGAGTCCCTTCTTTGTCCTGAACAGTTAAACTTCCTGCTGTTCTTCAGAAAAATCCTTGAGGTTCCACAAATTTTTTGGTGTTTCAGCATTTGTGTGTATTTGAACCCTTCTTCAGAAAAAGGGTTCAAACAAAACAAAACAAAACAAAAGCAGTTATGAACTCAGTATTAATAATCAAGTGTATGTAAACTTTTGAACAGGGTCATTTTTATAAATTCAGCTATTATTTTTTCTTGTAGACTTTATGTAAACATCTTTTATGTGAAACATCTTATTCAGGTCAGTACTAAATAAAAAATAACATGCATTTTGTATGATCCCTCTTATCTTGGTAAAATAATTAACATTTTAACAATTAACAAGGTGTATGTAAACTTTTGACCTCAACTGTATTTCATATTGATATTTTTGTATAAAAAGTGATACATTTTATTTTTCAGGATTTTTTGACTAACGGAATTCTGCAAAATGCAACAGTGTTACAACATGCAAAATTGTTTTTCTAACCTTTTAAATGTCTTTACTCTCACTTTAGTTTCATTTTAATGCATCTTTGATTCATTTTTCTGACCCTAAACGTCCTGCAAACTAAACTGATCACAAGTGACAGTAAAGACATTTGTGACCATGGACCACAAAACCAGTCATAAGTGTCAATTTTTCAAAATTGAGCTTTATACATCATCTGAAAGCTGAATAAATAAGCTTTCCATCGATTAATGGTTTGTTAGGATAGAACAATATTTGGCCGAGATACAACTATTTCAGTATATGGAATCTGAGGGTGCAAAAAAAATCTAAAAATTGAGAAAATCACCTTTACATTTTTCCAAATTAAGATCTTTGCAATGCATATTACTAGTCAAAAAAAAAGTTTTGATATATTTACAGTAGGAAATTTACAAAATATCTTCATGGAACATGATATTTACTTAATTTCCTAAAGTTTTTTGGCATAAAAGTAAAATCTATCATTTTGACCCATAGAGTGTATTTTTGGCTATTGCTACAAATATACCCCAGCGATTTAAGACTGGTTTTGTGGTCCAGGTTCACATTTATGTCACAAAATATTTCTATTTTAACTAAATGTTGTTCTTTTAAACTTTCTATTTCATCTAACAATCCTGAAAAGTAGTTTCACAGTTTCCACAAAAATATGAAGCAGCACAACTGTTTTCATCACTGATAATAATCAGAAATGTTTCTTGAACACAAAATCAGCATATTAGAATGATTTCTGAAGGATCATGTGATACTGAATACTGGAGTAATGATGCTGAAAATTCAGCTTTGATCACAGGAATAAATTACATTTAAAATATATATTCAAACAGAAAACAGTTATTTTAAGTTCTAATAATATTTCACAATTTTACTGTGTTTTTGATTAAATAAATGCAGAACTGATGGGCAGAAGACACTTTTTTCAAAAACATTAAAAATCATACTGATTCCAAACCGGTAGTGACCGGTAGTGTAAACAAGGAAAATGTATGAACGCAGCAAGCGTTTAGAGGACAGAAAGTCCATATAAAGCCCCAACCATGATAGGAAAACAAATGTTTGTGTGTGTGTTTGTGTGTGGTGATCTAAGAGCTTCAGAACACATCAGGCAGGAATTACCAGTGAAATATCTGCTATGAAACATTGATATGACATCTGATATCAGGATAACACCTGCTTCTCATTACCACAACAGAGGCCCAAAGATCACACTCACACACACACGTGTGGATGGAAACCTGAAGGACCTTAGAGAGCAGACAATGAGAGACGAGATTAGAAAATATAAAGAGACTAGATAAGATGGAGAATAGGAGAGACTGAACAGATCCATGAATAGGATGCTGAAGAGCATATAAACGATGGTCTTTGTGAGAGAATCGATCGTGAGTGCGTTTTCTGTCTTACGGGACGCATGAGGGATCACAGCTGAAAATGAACCATCGTGAAGAAGACAAAGAGAAAGAAAACAGCTGCCTGTGGATTTTTCTCTCTGTTGGCATTGGCACTGTAAATATCCGTTCATATAATCACTTTAAATAGCGCAGCGGTAATGTCCTCCTTACATCCCAACCAGGCTGTTATCTTTCCGGTAAGAAGCACTTTGTCTGTCTACAAACGAACACAAGCAAGCTTTTAGCGCATCACGCTGTAACATAAACCACACAAACCTCAATGTGTGAGGGAACATCTTAGTCCAACAGCAACCAGGATTTTATTAGACCAAGACCTCGTTACAGCTAGAATTACATGTGTCTCAGGTGATCTGATCACTAGTGGCTTAACATTTGTAGTGTAAGTATCAATGTGTCTGGATGGGACAAGAGCAAAGGAGTTCCTGCTAACCAAACACACAATCCCTCTGCCAAAACAAGAGTGGGTTACACAGCTTTAACAGAAACAACCAACTGTAGACCTCCAGTACACAACCAATAAATAGTACACAATAAAAAAAAAGCACACACAACATCTTTAGTACTCCAGACACTATAACTATAAACAGTGTTGGGAAAAGTTACTTTTTAAAGTAATGCGTTACAATTTTGTGTTACTAGCTGAAAAAGTAACTTAGTTTATGGAAAGTAATGTTACACGTTACTTTTGCGTTACTTTTTAAATCTGGGCAGGGCTTGCTTCTTTATTTTTAATATAAAACAATTCTAATGTAAAAGCCCTTTTACACCAAAAGTGAAATGAATTCACCTCAGGCTGAAAGAAAAGCACATTTATGCAGGAGATCACTCTTCAGCTATAAAAAATGAAGCACAAATGTTAGTTTATCTAAAGTAATTTTCACTTATTAGTATGGTTGAATTGCATCATCGAAGGTCAGCAGCAAAGACACTGGTTAATAAAATGGGATTAAATACATAAAGGATGTTTTATTTAACATATTTAATTATTGCAGGGTTGCGTCATATTCTGAGTTTGCATTTCACTGTTTTTATTCATTTGGAGGAATATTGAATCTGTTTTTTGTGAGTGAGATGAATTAATGCATGTTCACATTTAGTCTAGAATACAGTAACATCATGTTTACTCACAATTTCCTGACAGGATATTTGTCAATCAATAAATGGGGAAAAAAATTAACTGGCATTACTTATTTGAAAAAGCAACACAAAAGTAATTTGTTACTTTACTAGTTACTTGAAAAAAGTAATATTATTACGTAACTCGCATTACTTGTAATGCGTTACCACCAACAGTGCTTATAAATGTTAGAAATGTATTGCTGAAAACACTAGGTAGTACTGTTTTTTTGGGTGGGCCTGCAATCATGTCTCGATGCACTGGAGCCACTGAGCATGGGTCCTCCGCTAACACTATAACACCACTTGCGCATTAGCATTAGTGGTTCCTCTGCTCAATCTCCAGTTACTGTCTTTACTGTTAATTACTACAGCCTCCAGTTTGTTTGCTAGCTATGCCTTTATCACGTTAATGCGTATTACCTGGTTGTGATAATTTACAAAACATTTGTATTTGACAATTGAATGAGGCGCAGCTTTCCCACGAGTGGGTGTGGCTTCAGTGCAGACGGTGGACACACCCCTAGTATTGAAAGCAGAGAATACTGCTTATTTTGATTTTGATACCTCATTTTATTTATATCTTTTTTTTTATTATTCAAATTTGGCTGGGTGGTCAATAACACATTTTTCTGTGGTGTGACAAACCACCACCGAATAGGTGCCATTTCTGTCCCCAGGACATAACATGTACAAATATGCATGAAAATTAACTACAAAATACATTTTATTATTCCGCTAAGTCAGCTATTTTAATTTAAAATATTAAAAACTACCTAAAACACTGAAAATATAGCATTTATGCATGTCTCCAGTGTCTAATGCTACATTTTAACATGAAATATAATGTTTAAAATCCTTCAGAAATCATTTTTATTTTGCATTTTGTGTACCTCCATATCCCATCTGTGATTTAAATACATTTATTTAAAAGTTAATTAATAATAGTTTAGATAAAATACACATTTTAGTCACTATTGAGCTGTCACTATACTGTATTTTCATCAACTGTGTTCATGAGCTGTATTTCATCAACGAAAATAGTTCCAAACAAAGCGCTGTTTCGTTTATGAACGTTTTTGAACAAATCTAGTGAGTCATTGATTTAATGTCCCATTCATGAAAAGAATCACTTGTTTCATTCCTAAATGAATCAGCCATTTGAATGAATCGACTGAATGAATGATTCAGTGAATTGAGTCATTTAAATCAGTGCTTCTCAACTCTAGTCCTCTAGTTCCAAATCTGACACAGTCAGTTCAGTTCATGGATCTTTCTCCTAATGAGCTGATGATCTGAGTCAGGTGTGTTAAATAAGGGAGACATACAAAATGTGCAGAGCAGTGGGCCTCGAGGACTGGAGTTGAGAACCACTGATTTAAATAATTTAAATTTCTAAATTCAAAACTTTCTATTTAAAACAATAATCTCATAACATTGTTACTATAAAATGCATTAATACCACCTTGCCATGCAAAGATGAATTGTTGGTGCTGATATTATTTAACTGGTGACTCATTCTTCCTGATTGTATCTTGTTATTTTAATTAAATTTATTGTTTAATTAAATTTGATAAAAGTTTATACATCTACATTTTTTGGCCCAAAAGATGACGTACATTTAATAAAGTTGGCTTAAAAACCTTTAAGGAGTCAAATATCACCATAATGTGAAGGTTCATTTCTGTCATTCATCAGATCGATCGTGTTACAATTATTATTATTATTATTTTTTTTTTTTAGTGCTCCTGAAAAGAAATGTAATGTTACCTTTTAAAAACTAATTGCAAACTGTAAACTATTAAATATAATCTACAAATCATGCAATACTGTACCACTAAATGAGAAGTGTTTTGAGGCCTTGGCTAATCAGGTCAATGAGAGACAATTACTAATCATTCTCATTTTTCTGGCCAGAATTGCAGGTGCCTGTCTTAAAGAGAAGGTTTAAAGAAATTATGAAATAATTGGTTAATGAATGTTATTATGGATCATAAAGGGATTTATAATTAAATACATCTGAAAAGTCATCTAAAATTACCATTATCAATTTTTTATCTAGTTTAATAAATTGAATATTTTATGAAATATTATAAAATAGTGAAGCAAAGATATATTATAAAGATATATTATATATTATAAAACTGGATTCCAAAAAATAATTAAATAAAATAATTAATAAATTCAATATTATAAAATACTGGATTTGTTTAAAAATACAGCATTTTGTGCAGCATGTTTTTTTTGTATCATTAATACATTATTATAAATTCTGTTGATATTTTTTAAATTTAAGATTTCATTTTTATATTTTCATTAAATTTTAGTTAAAGTTTTTTTTTGTAATTTTTGTAGTTTTTTTTATATTAAGTTTTAGTTTTTAGTCTGTTGTTTTTGTAGTTCCTTGGCAACATTTTTATATTTTATTTCTGTTAATGTTGATTTTAATGTTCATTTTATTTCAAGTAATGAAAACATTTTGTTTTGTTTTTGTTTTTTGTTGTTTTTTTTTTTGTTGTTTTTTTTTAATCATTATTATTATTGATTTTAGTTTTAGTTACAATAATAACAGACTCTAAAAATGCTGGATTAAATCAACCTACTTTGGGTTATTTTGGCAACCCAACACTGGGTCAAATACAGACAAGCGTTGGGTTATTTTAACCCAGCTGGTTGGGTTAAATGTTTGACCCAACATGCTGGGTTGTTTAATTAACTGAAATGTTGATTGGAAAAATACTATTAATGGCTAAAAGTGAACCAAAAATAGTTTGGAAATTAAAAAGCAGACACAGAATTACTAAAGGCAGCAGTAATGATCAAAAGATGGACATTTTTCAATAAGTGAAAACACACATGGAATGCAAGACAAATTGAATTACACAGCATAATTTTCAATATTGCATTTAAACTCGTTAAACATTAATTTGTTGAAATACCAGTATGTGACCCTGGACCAGGGGTCACATAAGATCTTGGTCTTAAGTAGCACAGGAATATTTGTAGCAATAGGCAAAAATACATTGTGTGGGTCAAAATTATCCATTTTTCTTTTATGCCAAAAATCATTAGGATATTAAGTAAAGATCATGTTCAATGTAGATATTTTGTTAATTTCCTACTGTAAATTTCTCAAAACTTAATTTTTGATTAGTAAAATGCATTGCTAATAACTTCATCTGGACAATTTTAATGGTGATTTTCTCATTATTTAGATTTATTTGAACCCTCAGATTCCAGATTTTCAAATAGCTGTATCTCATCCAAATATTGCCTTAGTCTAACAGACCATACATCAATGGAAAGCTTATTTATTCAGCTTTCATATGATGTATAAATCTCAATTTAAAAAATAATTGACCCTTATGACTGGTTTTGACCCTTATGACTATAACATTTAAAACCAACATTTGTTTTAACCAAAATAGTTATTTTGTCAGAGGGAGAGAAAGGGTCATATAGCTCTAGCGGTCAGTGAGATTGACCCAGCCACTAACCTGCTGGTTACCAGACATAACAGGTTCGACCCAGCATTTTTGTAGAGTGCATAAATAGCCCTGTCTTGTTCTTCACTTATACTGTTAGACTGACAAAAGTTATGATATTAAACAAAATTCAAACAATATTATTTAATCTAAATTATATCAGTAGATAAATAGTTGTGTGTAGCTCCCTATATGTGTGCTATGGCATTTTTTTCAAGTGTTTGTTCACAGATCAGGTCAGAAAAACCTTAGAGTTCAGAGAAAGAAAAAAAGATGGAACAAAGTAGAGAACAGCTCACACATTACTAAACTACATACATGCACTATAATTGTACTTAATTTCATACTATATTGCTGACATTGTCCGTCAGCACGACTGCCCTTAAAACCATCTGCACTATGTGTCAACCAATCAGCGCACAGAAAGCAATGGGTGGGGTTTTCCCCAGAGCTCTCATTAGAAACAATACTGCTGCTGTTTGTTGTTGAGACAGAGACACACTTTCTGTTTTTCTGCATTATTAACTCTCTTACTAGCTTCTAAGCCTGTTCATCTTTTCACAGACTAACACATTCATCTGTACCCCCACACGCAAACACTGCAAATGAGACTGAGCACCTCATATGCTTCTGTTTGAACTATTATAGGCTCATATAAAGGAGACAGAGGAGAGAGAAGCACCACTAATAAAGCATCTGTGCATGTCACTCTCATGTAAAACACACAAATGCACCTAAAAATCACAAGACTGTATACCGCCCACTATATATCTATATAAGACAGCAATTAGTGCTTCATTCTCTTTTTGTTGTGATGCAACACTAGATGTTTTAATTGGCTCCGGTGATGTCATCCCTGTTAGCGCCTGCTTTCACAGCCTAATGGGGTCTGATGACGTGTGGTCATCTTAGGTCGTAATTGGGCAGGTGTGTGTTTGAAACGAGAGGACTGCGCCGGTTTATTAAATGCAGGATTTGTAGCGACGCCGTGCAGCAGGAAAGCGTGTGACTGGAGGTTTTTAATGAGTCAGGTCAAGAGTGTGCGTGTGTGTGTGCAGATATTTGTAAATGTGTGATCTCTGGCCCTGTGCTGTGGTAATGAGATGCAGTTGTTATCTTGATATTACAGTTTTAGTGAAGATGTTGTATCCGTGTTTAATACAGCAATAAGCTACTTGAGGCCACATACTACAGTAATAGTTCAACTAAGTAGAGCCCTGCATGGGCATCAAATGTAGGCTCTAGCCTGGCCCTTGTCCGACACCTTATCAGAATTCTCAGCCCGAGTCTGACCCGAGCCTGTCTTTGAAGCATTTTTTGTTTGTTAAATAGAAGTTTTTGTTTTTTAAAGTAACGGCCAAGCGGCCAGCGGAAGACTGATCAGTGTGTTTGATCAATTTTGTCTTCTCAAATCATCACGATTTGCCTACATAAAATCCATAGATACAAAACAGTTCAAGTATAAATGAATGTTAGTTTAAACGTTAAACCTAGATAAATGTGCGCTATTAGGCGCATATCCATTTGTGCAGAGAGTGGAAGCTAAAGAACATAGAGGTGCCAGCGCAATCACTTGCATTTTTTACAGTGGAAACAATTTAAAATGTTCTGTGATTTTGGCTCATAAAGGTAAGAGAAATACATCATTCAGAACTGTAAAGGGTCTACTTTTATTTGTGTGCAATCACAATATGAACAAAACGTTGCAAACGGTGCTTTTATAAAATAAAGAAAACAAACACGATGTGCTTTCTGTCATCTCAACAGGAGCGCTTCATATAAATGAACCAAAACTCAGCGAATACATACCTCACAGACATGATAAATATATCTATAGAAAGCTTTAAATTATTACTTACTTGGGGTTTGGGGTTACTCCACCCCAAAATGAAAATTTTGTCATTAATCACTTACCCCCATGTCGTTCCAAACCAGTAAAAGCTTCGTTCGTCTTCTGAATACAGTTTAAGATATTTTGGATGAAAACCGGGAGGTTTGTCACTGTCCCATTGACTAAGGTAAATACCACTGTCAAGACCCAGAAAAGTATGAAAGGCATTGTCAAAATAGTCCATCTGCCATCAGTGGTTCAATCTGAATTTTATGAAGCATCAAGAATACTTTTTGTACACAAAAAAAATAAATAAATAAATAAAAATAACGACTTTATTCAACAATTTGTCTCATCTGCATCGCCGTAGCGCCATTCTGAAGAACATCCGCTGGACGCAAACAGCGTACGCTGTTCTCTGTCAGACGCTTCACATGGATACGCTGTTTTCATTCAAATCAAAGTGTACAGAACGTAGAAGACGTATCCGCGCGGTGAGGCTGAGAGACCGGCAGACGCAGATATTAGGGACTTTAAGCAACAGCTTCCAATGGAATGGCTACGATGACCGGAAGTAGGCTGCAACCCCGCCAAAAATTAAGCAACTAGGTGCTGTTGCCAACAGCAGACATATCTTTGTACAAATGAAAACATCGTTAAAATTGGCTTAAGTTTAAAACATATCAACACAGATTAAATGAAAGACTAATGGTAGAATCGTATACTGATGGAATTACAGTGGTATATACTATAAACTGTAACATTTATCTACCTAATCTGTGACGTTGTAAAGACTACGGCAAAATGGCTGTTCTCCCGTAGTCGACGGCTGAGTAGAACGTCAAGAAGTAGCAGTTAAAGTCGCAAACGCACAATATGACGTTGGAATGCCGTTGCCGTTCCATCAGTGGCTGCTGCTTAAAGTCCCTATTCTTCAAAATCGCGCTACGGGTGATGCAGATGAGGCGAATTGTTGAATAAAGTCGTTATTTTTATTTTCTTTGCGTACAAAAAGTATTCTTGTTGCTTCATAAAATTCAGATTGAACCACTGATGGCAGATGGACTATTTTGAGGATGCCTTTCATACGTTTTGGGTCTTGACAGTGGTATTTACTTGGCAGTCAATGGGGCAGTCACAAACCTCCTGGTTTTCATCCAAAATATCTTAAATTGTGTTCAGAAGACGAATGAGGCTTTTACGGGTTTGGAACGACATGGGGGTAAGTGATTAATGACAAAATTTTCATTATGGGGTGGAGTAACCCTTATAGAAATAAAACAAATCGAAAACAAAAACTTTCATTATGTAATCTGCAAAGATGCATTTCTCTCTCAAGGCCCGTCCAAAAAGGAGATGGCGAGTCAGGATCGGCAACTTCATCCCTGTGACACTGACTCAGAAAACACTAGTTTAATAATAAATAATTTAAAAATCTCCTTATTATTCCCCTTATTATTTTTTTATCACTATAATAGGTGGATGTATAAAATATAAAAATAGGAAGAGAAGCCCGAAGCCAGGCCCGCGTCTGAAATGTGACATAAAAATTGTCCCGAAGCACGGCCCTAGGGGCCTTAAAAAAGTCGGGGCCCGTCAGGCTCGGGCTGAAATGCAGGGCTCTACAACTAAGAATAAAAACTCACTTACTCATGTCAGACTTTCATTGAGTGGATCACCTATATGCCTTCTGAAGATGTAACACAACAGGTTTTTTCTTTATGATGCCAAATTACATGCATGCACATGAATATGAACATGCATGTGTGTTAAGCACAATTACAGTAGCAGTCATATGTGTGTGTCACACTGTTAGCTGTAGCTGTGAAAACCTGACAGGATGTTTTGCACGACAGTGAGAACTCTATTACCACACAGACACGCACTCTTCACACTCACTCTGTGCCACTTGAGAGATGGAAGTAATTCGGAGTGCCGGAGAGCCGCAGACGCAGAGATGAGCTCTTTCTCCTGCTCTATAAACTGAGAGTGATGACCTGTCTCTGCCTTCCACTTCAAAACAAACTCACAAGTTCAGGCCCACCTGAGACCCGCCACCCCTGTGTATGTGCGTTCGGATGCAACGTAACGCACACAGTGATTGGAGACAGCAGCAGCAGGACGCTTAACATTATGCAACAGAGATACTCGTCAGTTAATGCAAAACATCTAAAAGTGGCTGTGACTGCACTAAGTGCATTTATATTCAATGAAGTAAGCATTTTTCAGAGTTCAAATTAGAATGTTGTCATATATATTTTTTACTGTATGTGTGCGTAATCACTTTATAGTATTTAATCAGTTTAAATAACAGCACAGAAAGAAAGAAAAAAAAAAAGGTTTATGTTTTTATATGCCTTGCAGACAAACAGACAGACAGATTTCTAGACAAGGGGTAGAAAAAACCACTCTGTTTCCCAGCATGCCAGTAATTCAGTAAATTACACTTCTTGTCATTCCAATTCAAATTCCAATTCAACTGGAGGGCAAAACGTATAACTGCAGCACAGACGTGCCAATTTTCAATCTGTTTCAAGCCACGAATATTTAGATCACCTCTCAAAAGAAGAAAAACAAAGATGTGTGAATAAACTGCAAGTTCTGCCAATCACCAAAAACAGCTGGACATTTAAAACATTTACCAAGAAAAACGCTTAACGCATCATAACGTATTAAGACAGTGATATTAAAAAGCTGTTGAGCCCATACGTAAAATAAATTGCAAAATTGCACACATAGGCTAGTGATATTCAAGGACAAATTCAGTATATACTTTATTAATAAAACATGCAGGCGAGCAGATGAACCCAGAATATAAAGTTTCATGCTTCATGTTTTCCTATATGGTTTTCCATAATAAAGAAAACCTATAACATCAAACTTCATATTCTAGGTTCATCTGCTTGCCTGTATGTTTTATTAATAATGTGCATACTGAATTTAGTCTTCCAAAATCACTTCTTAATGCATTAAGGCATTTTAAGTATTCACTTTATAATGGTTTTCTATGGGAAAGAAAAAGAAAAAGATTCTTACAATAACCTTTGTAAATTAGTGTGACAGTCTTGTTCCAAAAAATAAAATAAAATAAAATAAAAAAATCAAACAGAAGAATCGGTTTACATACACCTTGCAGAATCTGCAAAATGCTAATTATTTAACCAAAATAAGAGGGATGATAGAAAATGCATGTTATTTTTTATTTAGCACTGACCTGAGTAAGATATTGCACATAAAAGACGTTTACATATAATCCACAAGAGAAAATAATAGTTGAATTTATAAAAATGACCCTGTTCAAAAGTTTTCACACACTTGATTCTTAATACTGTGTTGTTACCTGAATGATCCACAGCTGTGTTTTTTTGTTGTTGTTGTTGTTGTTGTTTAGTGAACGTTGTTCATGAGCCCCTTGTTTGTCCTGAACAGTTAAACTGCCTGCTGTTCTTCAGAAAAATCCTTCAGGTCCGACAGATTCATATTACAGAAGTTTCAAACACTCACTGATGCTCCAGAAGCAAAAATGATGAATTAAGACCCAGAGGGTGAAAACTTTTTGAATTTGAAGATCAGGGTAAATCTGACTTTAACATTTTGCAGATTCTGCAAGGTGTATGTACACTTTTGACACCAACTGTATGTACAAGCAAGCAGATGAACCTAGAATATGAAGTTTCTGCATAGTACTAAATTTAGTTATTCAATAGCACTAAATTAATGCATCAAGCCACTTCAAGCATGTTCTTTTAGAATGTTTTATGAGAAAATGCTTAACAAGCACTTTAGTGTAACTATTTAGTGAAATAGCTATGAATGGCACCAGTTATAACTACAAAAGCCTTGATTGTTTATATCATCACAAAATAGCTCCAGTCTGCTAAATGCAACTACAAGCCATGAAGATATTAAGATATTATAAACATTAAAATTAAGATTTTCTGTAAAGTTCAATGTGATTAAAAAAAAAAAAAGCCTTAAAATACACACAGAGACATTTCAAAACAACACACTCCAGCTGTAAGGCATCAGATGAATAAACCATCATTTTTAGTGAAGGATAAGTACCTGGAAAAGCGTCTGGCCTCTCAGACGGCTCTCAGGCTTTTGATTGGCTATGAGAGGTTTGTGTGACTTTAGGAGAGCGCCGGACGTAATTACCCTAAATGAACCAAACCCTCTTAATCAACACGAGAGCCACCAATCACCGAGCTGTAATTGGAAATGCTGGAGTGTGCGTTAGCTACAGTATCTTTGGAAAACACATGGCTCATAGCGTCTAATTAATAATTTACACCTTTGCGACTTTGTTCTTTAATCCTTCACGACACTGTGACGGCCGCGCAGTGACAATATCACAGCGGGAGAGGTTCACAAGGCCGTCAAAAGCGCTGACATCTTCATGTAAGCCTTAAAAACCTTACATGCACACATGATCCCGGGGACAGATCGGAGGAAAGCATCCTTTCATCTGGGAGAGACTCCGATCGGAGGAGTTTCTCCTGCCGGCGCTGCCGTGACAGCCGGCGCAACATCGCAGCCGCAACCAGCACAACAAACGCTCGACAATAAGACGCCTGACAACAATGGAGCGCCGCAGGAGACTAATTGAAACTGTCTATCAGGTGAATCGAATTAACATGATCTCAGTAAAAAACCAAATATGCGTGTGAAAGTTCAAAACGCATCCTTCAGAGACGAACGCCAGCCCTACAGGAAATAATTGCCATAATAATTAATAGCAGAAGATAATTTCAGTAAAAAAGCAAGTCACTTCACATTTTGCCAATGCAATCAACAGTACAGACATGTAATTTTAACAGTAAAAATCTGGTTAACGTCAAGTTATTATAAAGTGAGAAACTGTAATAGATCTAACATGACATTTCATGTAATTTTACAGTAAGAAGTAATAAGACATTTTATAATTTAAAAGTGATTTTTTTTTTTTTTCATTGCAATAAGTGTTTCCTTTTCTTCTTCATATTTTTTTATCAGGTAGATTAGGGTTTTATGTTTTTCACCCTGCCCTACTTTTTTGAACCGGAGTACACAGATGAAGAACTAACCATGCGTGATCTGTCCAATGTGATTATGTAATGTGTCAAGTCATCGACACATATCACAAAGCTAGTGCAAGATAAAGCATTTGTGGTTAAAAAGTATGTACATTTTCATATTTTTTAGAAAATGACTGTTAGACAAAACCCTTATTCCTTGGCTGGGATCTTATAGAGGCCTCCGAAGCCCTTGTGCAACCTTTTGGACATTTTTGTCCTTTTCAGATTTGTTTTGTTTTATATCATTTTGCCCATGTTATTGCCAGCTGCATACATTTTGGCACAGGTGTGTATTTTTATTGGAATTTTACTATATCACCCCCATTTCCTTTAATAAATCTATTTTGCACTAGGTACAAAAAAGAATTCCTCTCCGGACCTTAAGGACAAAAATGTCCCCATTGAAACTGCAATTTATAATCGCAGTGCCATTTAACTGCAAAATGATGCATTTTTTGTTAACAGGCTTTTATTCTGCTGTTAAATCTGTTTAATTTTTTATTATTTTTTACCAGATGGTGCCATTTTTTCAGATTTGGCCTATAAAGCAATACATGCTTTATTGCTGTGTTTTGCTTCTGCATATTATAGAGCCAATTGGATAAATAATGCAGCTATAATTGTGTGGGTGTGTTATATGGATGTCAGAGTGTGGTTTGTAAAATTGTGTATGTGCGTGTGTGTGCTTGCAATATTTAAAAGAGGAAAAACTCTACTGCAAATTACAAATCCAACCAATGTGTGCACCAGCGGAGTTTTGCTGGCATCTAATGGGGACAAATCTGGCACTGCGTCCAAACAAAATCTTACTGAAAGCTCATTTTTTGAGATATCAACCTCAAATTTGGAACACAACTTGTTTAGATTCATGGCTTTGATTTTTCTGCAAGTCTAGAGTTCAAAATGGTTCATAAAATATATATTTTATATAAAATATTGTTCATAAAGCATTTTCATAAACTTAAACCTCTATAACATTTTTTTGGTTTCACGTTTTAAACCGTTTCTACTTCAGCAATAATCTGCCATGGGTCTTCTTTAAAATGAGACCAAACTTAAAGGAGGAGTCCAGTTCCAAAACAAAGACTCACATATAATGTACTCACCTCCCTGTCATCCAAGATGTTCATGTCTTTTTTTCTTCAGTCGTAAAGAAATTATGTTTTTTGAAGCATTTTTCTCCATATAATGGACTGGTATGGTGTCCGACACAGTCTTTGCAAAGTGAACATGCAAAGAAGATCAAACACCCTTAACAAAAAAGGTAAAACAGCGATATAGGACGAGTTTGAAGTTGAGGGAGAACATGAGATGGGAGTTTTTCAACATACCCTAAACTGTCATGAACCAGAGCAAAAACAGTCCAAGCAGAGTAAGACAAGATGAGCGTTTGACATTAAAAAGTATATAAATTGTTTTTTTTTTTTAATTAAAATAACCAATCGTTTCACTAGATAAGACCCTTCTTCCTCAGCTGGGATTGTTTACAACCGCATTTGGGATCGTTTGAAGCCGCATTTAAACTGCATTTTGGAAGTTCAAAATTGGGGCACCATATCAGTCCATTATATGGAGAAAAATGCTGAAATGTTTTCCTCAAAAAACATAATTTCTTTACGACTGAAGACAGAAAGACATGAACATCTTGGATGACAAGGGGGTGAGTAAATTATTTGTAAATTGTTGTTCTGGAAGTGGACTTCTCCTTTAAGTCTGTGCTCCCAAGCTCCAAATTTTATTTGGTTTTTTAACAGACATTTTTGTCCACTAACTTTTTTTTTTATTGACGCACAAGAGTTAGAGTCCACTATGGCCATGTACACACTGCAGCTAAATTCGGTTGTCAGTTCACCTTTTACTTCTTAATCAAGTTCTGTACACACATAATTCACTAAAATATGGGAGTGACAACCGCATTCGACTACCACATTAATTCCCAAAAAATACAGGTAGTGACAACCACATTTACAGAAATTCTACACAGTGTGTACGGAACTAAAGTTAACCAGCTGTTAATGATGGATTTAAACATGCATCAGAAATGTGTCTTTGTCTGTTTGTGATATGCAAGAAAAAAACATTGAAAGAAGGTTAACCTTAGCACATTTTGACGGGGCTCTCACGAGTCCTGCAGTAAAGTGTCAGTGTTGCCAGATCTTCATAGAAAAAAAAAAAACAACAACAACAAACAATAACAAGCACAAAAAACACTAAAACACCCAAATGCTTTGTTTTATAACACCAAAAAAATCATATATCTCATATCCACAACAGACCACTTTATTAACTCCATAAAGTGTCTAAAAGCATGTCTAAAAGCGCTTGTAAATATAAGGACATGGCAACACTGCAAGACAGCACTCTCTCAAGCAGCCTCCCAAGAATAAACAAACCACAGGACGTCTATCAGCGATAGTTTAGTTAAAATTTACAGACAAAAAAGTGTGTTTTTAAGATTTTGAGAGACCTGCTTTCAACTGTGCTGTGTCTCTGCCAACTGATACCCAAATGCAGAAAACTAAAACATAATCATGTGTTTGCATGTGTTGCCATATTTTGCATAAAGTTGTTACTAAAATTCAATCAACGTGATTTGATATATTTTGCCTTTTATTCTACCTTATTATACCTTTTACAGTTTATTGTTATCATCACTATTGGGTACTCAGGTGTCCCTATTCCTAGTTTCTGTGCTGTTGCTAGGTTATTGCTTGCCACCTTCTGGGTGGTTGCATAGGGCATTTTGCTATTTTGAATAATAGTATTTGTTTACTAGCATAACTCAAAATACTGAAGTGTGTGCAGTTGTTTGTAAGAAAAAAAAATGATGGAGGGCTGATGGAGTGTGTGTGTTTGAGTGAGATCTGAATGAGTTATCTGAGATTAACATTCAAAACATGCCATCTCCACGCTTATGAATTCACTTGAGCACTTTAATTCCATATGCTGAATAATTGCATTCAGACAGAGAGAGAGAGAGAGAGAGAGATGATGGGATTGAAAGCAGGATGACAGGTTAAGGTGGATGTTGGTGTAAATGGATGAATTCTCTCCTGCCGAGCAACACTTTTTTCATGTTATTAATATCATGTTGTAATATCTGCTCCAGCCCAACAACATGAACAGCATTTGACATTTGCTTCACTATTGCAACACATTTAATGAGCTTTGTTTACAAGCGCCTGACAACATTAGACAGAACTGTGTAAATGCCAAATGACTCAGCTGAATACAATAACTATTTATTAAATGTGCTGCAAAAAATTTGAAGTATGTTTTATAAGAAAGTACTATTTCATTCTTCTACTTTAAAACTTCAATTTAATTCAGTTTGTTACTGCTTCATAATTAAATATTTAATTAAAAAAACAGTAAATGCAGCGTAAATGCATTCAAGCCACCTCTGGGCTGCATTAAACACTATGTATATAGTGTATATGTATAATCCAAGGTTTTTATTTAGCACAGTGCCTAGATTAACAAATAACCAGACGCCACCTGATCTAAATATTCCTTTACAGTTTAATAGTAATGACTTTATGAATTTCTTCACTGATAAAATAGATAACATCAGAAATACAATAACCAATGTAGATTCTACTGCGTCTAACATGTCAACTTCTTTCGTCACACCCAAAGAAAAACTGCAGTACTTTACTGCTATAGGACAGGAAGAGTTAAATAAACTCATCACTGTGTCTAAACCAACAACATGCCTATTAGATCTCGTACCCACTAAATTACTAAAAGAATTGTTTCCTGTGGCAGAAGAACCGCTTCTCAATATTATTAACTCATCGTTATCTTTAGGTCACGTCCCTAAACCATTCAAACTGGCGGTTATTAAGCCTCTTATTAAGAAAACACAACTAGACCCTAGTGAACTGGCAAGTTACAGACCCATTTCTAATCTTCCATTTATGTCTAAAATTTTAGAGAAAGTTGTATCTGCTCAACTGTGCTCATTCTTGCAAAAAAATTATATCTATGAAGAATTTCAGTCAGGTTTCAGGCCCCATCACAGCACAGAAACTGCACTTGTTAAAATCACTAATGACTTGCTTCTTGCGTCAGACCAAGGCTGCATCTCATTGCTAGTTTTACTTGATCTTAGTGCTGCGTTCGACACTATAGATCATGACATACTAATAGATCGACTACAAAATTATGCAGGTATCCAAGGGCAGGCTTTAAGATGGTTTAGATCCTACCTGTCTGATCGCTACCACTTTGTTTATTTAAATGGGGAGTCATTTCAGTTATCACCAGTAAAGCATGGAGTGCCACAAGGATCTGTTCTAGGTCCTCTACTATTTTCAATATACATGCTGCCCCTTGGTAATATTATTAGAAAAAACAGGATTAGTTTCTACTGTTACGCTGATCATACTCAACTATATATCTCAACAAGACCAGATGAAACGTCTAATTTATCGATGTTAACAGAGTGTGTTAAAAATGTAAAAGATTGGATGACCAATAATTTTCTGCTATTAAATTCAAATAAGACAGAGATATTACTTATTGGACCTAAAAACAATACACAGAATCTTTTGACTTACAATTTACAACTAGACGGATGTACTGTTATTTCCAATACAGTCAAAAGCCTGGGTGTTATATTAGACAGCAACTTGTCTTTTGAAAATCATATTTCTAATGTTACAAAAACAGCATTCTTCCATCTTAGAAACATTGCCAAGCTACAAAACATGTTACCTGTTTCTGACGCAGAAAAGCGAGTTCATGCATTCATGACCTCTAGACTGGACTATTGTAATGCACTACTAGGTGGTTGTCCTGCATCTTCAATAAACAAGCTACAGATAGTCCAAAATGCAGCTGCTAGAGTCCTTACCAGGTCAAGAAAATATGATCATATTACCCCAATTTTAAAGTCTCTGCACTGGCTACCTATTAGGTTCCGCATCAGCTATAAAATAGTACTTCTTACCTAAGGCACTTAACCGTTTTGGCTCCTGCGTACCTAACTAATCCAGAACACTTAAGAAGAGATGATGCCAACCCCACACAGGACTTCAGATGATACCAACCCTGAAACAACATACAGCACTACCGAATTCTGCTACTAATTTATAGTGTTCTTTGTCTGTTTGATTACGTCATTAATTGATCTTTACCACGCATCTCTGCCATATGTACATCAAGCTACTACTACATATATTGTAAAAACGTTAATTTGGTGTAAAGTTGCTTTGCAAGGATATGTATTGTGAAAAGCGCTATACAAATAAATTTGAATTGAATTGAATTGAATTGAATTGTATATATCTAAATGCACATTTTGTGCCACCTTGCAATGTAAAGATGGATTTTGGTACCGATTAAAAATCACACCTCTAGCTCAACAACAATTCAAGTGACAACAATTTATGAAAACTCAATAATTGCATGAATTTGTGTAAAGTTCATTGTATTTATGCAATCTTAAAGGTGACATATCATAAAAATCGGACCTTTTTTGTGTTTAAGTCAGGGGTCACCACACTCAGTCCTGGAGGGCCGGTGTCCTGCAGAGGTTAGCTCTAGGGATGTTCATTTCAGTTATTTTTCCTAACCGACAGCTGACCCTCGTTAAACAATTATTAACCGTTAACCGACAAGATTATTTTAAATTACAATTTAATTATTTTAGAAAGGATAAGTGTCTGTGACCCAGTAAAAATACCAAAATTTGTTTTTACAGGGATTAATTTTACATACGTAAAAAGCAGCAAACAACAGAACATGAGGATTCACATGGACACATCACGCACCTGCAGCGCTTCTGCGGATGGAGGAAAACATAATAAAGCTAGACTATATACGTAATGAATGAATAGGCCTATACCATAATTATTTTTACTTAAAACAAAAGAAAAAAAAAGTGCGACAAGTAGCTAGTATCCAGAGTTTTGGTTCATTTTTTTTGTGCTGCACGAAGGAAGACGGTTGAAAGCGTCATTCTATTTTTCTTTGTTTTACAAATACACAAAGATTTGTTCTTACTGTGAATATACACAAATAAAAGCAAACTGTTTACAGTTTTCGATTACCTGTATGACTAGGAGGAGTTGTTTCCACTGTTAGAAGGAAAAAAAAACAAAAAAAAAAAATCAAGTGATTGCGCCGGCGCCTCACGCACAGACATAGTTAAGCATTGCTAACTTGACAGTACAGCCTTTCCATTATCATAATAAAATACAGCCAGCCAAAAACACACTGCTTAATCGTTATCACCATACTGCCGTGATATTATGCCAGACAATTTGTTTTATGTGGATATTGGAATGTGAGTGAAGTACAAAACCAGGTTTACATAATAAACATTATTTTGGCATTCAAATACATCTTGAATATGGAAACATTTGGATTTGTGTCATATGAGAGACCCAACGTTAGTTTCAGTTTCACTTTAGCCTACACAAATTCATTTTGGCTTGCTTCTTATATTCTTGTTCTTTTCTGAATACTGTTAAATTGAAAGTTTTTTGCGAAATGAGTAGAACTTAAAATAGCCTAGCCTATGTTTATAGTGTTTGTAAACATTTCGCATAGGCAAAAGTCTATTTCTAAATGTAATAATAAAATGTGACTTACTGTTATAGACCTATGTGATTTATCTTTTTTTCTCTCTCAAAAATGCAATTTAATTTTATTTTAACCATCCGGCAAACGTTTTAAAATATTTTGATAAATTACTGAAAATCCTTTTAAACCGTTTAACTGATTGTATTAATCAGTCAAAATTCTTCCTGTCAGTTAACGGGTAACCGGTTAAAATGAGCATCCCTAGTTAGCTCAAACCCTAATCAAACACACCTGAACCAGCTAATCAACGTCTTACTAGGTATACTTGAAACTTCCAGGCAGGTGTGTTGAGGCGAGTCGGAGCTAAACTCTGCAGGACACCGGCCCTCCAAGATCAAGTTCGGTGACCCCTGGTTTAAGTCGTATAATTGGGTCCCCAGTGCATCTACCAACCTAGAAAATGTGAAAAAGGATGACCCAGTAACTTTGTTTGGGTAAGCCTTTTACTGCAAGCATGTGAAAAAAGGAGCTGCTCAGATTTCCCACCCCCTGTGACGTAGAAAGGGTATCTTATTATCACCCCTTAATCTGCACGTTTCCATCCACATTTTGTTTTCGCAACAACGGTGTACCAATTCTAAAGCCATGGCAAAACTTCAAGCAAAGTATGCTAACTGTTCTGTCTTTGGCTACACAGACGAGTACAGAACACTATTTAGAGTCCCAGCCTCAGAGGAGACAAGAAAGTAGTGGATTTATTGATTTATTTACTGTAAATTATGCTGCTGCCACACAAATCTAATATAAACATGCAATTTCTTTCCCAGCTGTTTACTTTCACAGACATAACTGACTGTTTTTGTAACTCCTGTGTTTTTAACATAAACCTGTGTGTATTTGACAGTTTAAGCGCAATAAGACATGAAAGAAAGCTTTAGTACTCACATGCCGTGTGACAGACACTTTCAGTGCACTTCGATGTGTGCGCTCTGAGGTATGAGCTGTAAAGGCAGAAGCCCTATTCCAGAAAAGGGGGCGGGGAGCAGCAGCTCATTTGCATTTAAAGAGACATGCACAAAAATGCCATATTCCTGCTTCCACTTAAAATAGCCATTTTCAAAATAATAATAAATGATCTGTGCAGTATTTTGAGCTCATATTTCACATACACATTTTGGGGACATTTGAGACTTGCATTACATCTTGTAAAAAGAGGCATAATAGGCCTCCTTTAAAAAGACTAAATTAATAACAGGAGACTCTGAAAACAGCAAGAACTGATAAAAGACACCTGTCTGACACGTCAGAATACAGACTCAACATTTACAAAGCATTTGACTGATTTATCTGAGTACATGACCATCCGTAGCAACCACACAGAACACACTAGCAACCTGTGTGTGCGTGTGTGTAAGTGTGGATCATTAATTCGGTGAGTCAGTTCCTTTCAGCAGGTGTAATGGGACACATCACATGATGATGAATGAATGTGTCACCCGTGTGTGCGTGTGCATGTTAAAATCATTGTGTTTGTGTGTCACTACCCGCTTCGGAACATCTGAAACCTTTAAAAAGCATTTTAAGGCAAACTAACAGGTGCATTACTGTCACTTCTTCAAATCGTATAAAGTATTTTAGACACATACCCACAATCCTTTGCTTCAGCGTTTCAGGTTTAATTTGGCAAAAACATCCCCACGAACTCAGGACAGGTTTAACACCATTTTTATTTCCGCTAATCACTCAATTAAGCAAACGCCATCTAAATGCCCATAATGCACTGCAGCTAATGCGATTTGTGACTCATTTGGCTGTATTAATTACTGAGTGCAAATGATTACAGATAGAAAAATGATGAATGTTATAATCGTTAAGGAGAATTTGACTTTTATTTTCCTGTCTGCAGGAAGATCGAATTCAGGATGAATGACTGGGTGTGTTTGCGCGGCTACTGTAATGGTTTTTATAAGACGGGACGAGCGAATGATGGAGGTACCTGAGAAAAAGAACAATAAAACAATAACAATAAAAACGCAGCAGTCAGAGAGCGAACAGAAGCGAGCAGAGAAAGAAACCAGAGACGAAAGTAAAGATCAATCAGTGACAAACCCAGAAAAATGACACAGAAGCACCCCTGATATCTACAGACACGCAGCCTGAGGGCTTCCCCGTCGGCACACACACACACATATTCACACATCAACAGGCCTGGATGGAAAAAGGAAACATATTCTGCATTTTTGCGCTGATTTGGGAGGAAAATTGAGGAATTGTGCTTA
The DNA here is from genome assembly GCA_012976165.1 of Labeo catla. Classification (NCBI taxonomy): domain Eukaryota; kingdom Metazoa; phylum Chordata; class Actinopteri; order Cypriniformes; family Cyprinidae; genus Labeo; species Labeo catla. The sequence goes on from VONZ01000076.1 coordinate 1,677,617, forward strand.
ATAAATAAGTACTGAAAGTAAAATTAGAGGCAAAATGTGTCATGAACACAGTGGAAGGGGTTTCTAAACTTTTTATTTATTTATTTGTTTTTCAGTAAGATTTTTGATGTTTTTAAATAAGCCTTTTTTTTGATAAACAAGGTTGCGTTTATTTGATTAAAAATACATAAAAAACAGTAATGTTTTGAAATATTATTGTGATTTAGAATAGCGGTTTTCTATTTTAATATACTTTCAAATAGAACTTATCCCTGTGATGCAAAGCTGAATTTTCAGCATCATATGCTGATTTATTATGTTTGTGTGTGTTTTGCTTTTTTGGGGGGGGAAATGCAATACTTTTTTCAAGATTATTTGATGAATAAAACATTGAAGAAAAACAAAAAACAGTATTTATTTAAAATAGAAAAAAAATAGTAACAATTTACAGTTTAAAGTTTGGGGTCAGTGAATTTTTTCTTTCTTTCTTTCTTTTTTTTTTTTTTTGAAAGAAATTACTACTTCTATTCAGCAAGGATGTATTAAATTGATAAAAAAGTGATAGTCAAGACTTATATTGTTAGAAAAGATATGATTTGAATAAATGCTGTTTTTTAAGAGTTTTAATTATCAAATAATCCTGAAAAAAATATTACATTTCCCAAAAAAACAAAAAAAAAAAAAACAGTACAACTGTTTTCAACATTAGAGGCAAAATATTTCCTAAACTTTTTATTTATTTATTTATTTATTTTTTTTTCCGTTAAGATTTTTGATGTTTTAAATAAGCCTTTTTGATAATCAAGGCTGTGTTTATTTGATTAAAAATACATTAAAACATTAATGTTGTGAAATATTATTGTGATTTAAAATAGCGGTTTTCTATTTTAATATACTTTCAAATAGAATTTATCCCTGTGATGCAAAGCTGAATTTTCAGCATCATATGCTGATTTTTATTATGTTGTGTGTGTTTTGTTGGGAGTGGGGATGCAATACTTTTTTCAGATTATTTGATGAATAAAACATTTAAAAAAAAACAGTATTTATTTAAAATAGAAAACTTTTATAACAATTTACACTACAGTTTAAAGTTTGGAGTCAGTGAATTTTCTTCTTTCTTTTTTTCTTTGAAAGAAATTACTACTTCTATTCAGCAGGGTTGTGTTAAATTGATTAAAAGTGATAGTCAAGACTTACATTGTTAGAAAAGATTTCTATTTTGAATAAATGCTGTTTTGTTTTTTTTGTTTTTTTTTTTATGTTTTATTCATCAAAGAATCCTGAAAAAAGTATTACATTTCCAAAAAAAAAAAAAAAAAAGCATTACAACTGTTTTCAACATTAGAGGCAAAATATTTCCTAAACATTTTAGTTATTTATTTCTTTATTTATTTATTTATATTTTCGTTAAGATTTTTGATGTTTTAAATAAGCCTTTTTTGATAATCAAGGCTGTGTTTATTTGATTAAAAATACATTAAAAAACATTAATGTTGTGAAATATTATTGTGATTTAAAATAGTGGTTTTCTATTTTAATATACTTTCAAATAGAACTTATCCCTGTGATGCAAAGCTGAATTTTCAGCATCACATGCTGATTTATTATGTTGTGTGTGTGTGTGTGTGTGTGTTCTTTTTTTCTTTGAAAGAAATTACTACTTCTATTCAGCAGGGATGTGTTAAATTGATAAAAAGTGATAGTCAAGACTTACATTGTTAGAAAAGATTTTGAATAAATGCTGTTTTGTTTTTTGTTTTTTTTTTAATGTTTTATTCATCAAAGAATCCTGAAAAGAGTATTACATTTCCAAAGAAAAAAAAAAAAGCATTACAACTGTTTTCAACATTAGAGGCAAAATATTTCATAAACACAACGGAAGGGATTGAACTTTTTTTTGGATCCAGGTACAATAAATGCTCTTTCTGACCTGTGCAGGATGTTCTGAGAGTTACAGTATAGTATATACACTGGCATGAAAATGAGCTCTTCTGTCTGCAGAGATAAAGAAAATTGGATTTCTTCTGATATGAGCCATTTAAAATGAAACATAATTGAAATGCCATTAACTCCATTAGTCTCCCAAGCTTTAACAGAGCAACCTGAAAGAAAACAGTTTCCCACTACATTAAAGCAGCTAATGTAAACACCCACACCTGCCTTTCCCCTCACAAACCAACCTCACGCTGCGCATGTATATGGAGGTAAACATTGTATTGGGAAAAAAAGAGAGCAACCACAGTGTAAACGAGTGTGTGTGTGTATTTGTGTGTGTTAAAGCCATTTAGATCCTGTGTTCAATGGAACGGGAGCAGTCGTCTGATAATGCAAGGCTTTCCGCGTGTTAATACAATCAAGAGGGATTAAACTCAAGGGCAGGTTGAGAATGAATTCTCATGCCAAAACTTTGGATTAGTCCTGAGACATTCACCGTTCTCAGATGAAACAACATTTTTGTGAGTCTGTGTTTGAGCTTTACTGTTGGACTGCTGCACACTGAGCTCCCATTCTCCATTTTCATTAGTTTACAGTTCTGTCTAAAAATTTATGATGTATATACACTGGCATTCAAAAGTTTGGGATCAGTAAGATTTGTATTGTTTTTAAATAGAACAGTAAAAAAACAGTAATACTGTAAAATATTATTGCAATTCTATTTTAATATACCTTAAAATAGAATTTATTGAAAATTCTGCATCATTACTCCAGTCTTCAGTGTCACATGATCCTTCAGAAATCATTTATTGATTTATTATCAATGTTGGAAATAGTTGTGCTTAATTATTATTATTATTTTATTTTTTATTTTTTATTTTTTTTGGAACCCATGATACTTTTTCCAGGATTTTTTGATAAATAAAACATTAAAAAGTTAAAATAGAATTTATTGTAACAATATATACTACCATTCAAAGTATGGGGTCAGTCATTTTTTTTTTCTTTCTTTTTTCTCTAAAAAAAATTACCACTTTTATTCAGGATGTGTTAAACTGACAAAAAGCAATAGCAAAGACTTATATTGTTAGGAAAAAAAAAATCAATTTTGAATAAAAGCCGCTCTTTTTAACTTTTTATTCATTAAAGAATCCTAAAAAAAAGTATCACATTTCAAAAAAATATATATATATATTGAGCAGCACAACTGTTTCCAACATTAATAATAAATTTGCATATTAGAATGATTTATGAAGGATCATGTGACAAAATACAGGAGTAATAATGTTGAAAATTCAGCTTTGCATCATAGAAATAGATTATATTTTAAAGTATATTAGCATAGAAAATGGTTATTGTAAACGGCAAAAATATTTAATATTTTTTTCTGTATTTTTCATCAAATAAATGGAACTTTGATGACAAAATACTGCAGTAATGATGCTGAGAATTCAGCTTTGCATCAGAGAAATAAATTATATTTTAAAGTATATTAGCATAGAAAATGGTTTTTAAATTGCAAAAATATTTAATAATATTATCATCTTTTTCTGTGTTTTTCATCAAATAAATGGAACTTTGATAAGCATAAGAGACTTATTGAAAAAACAGTAAAAATCTTACCGATCCCAAACTTTTGAATGGCAGTGTATGTAAAACAAACAAACAAATAAAAAAGATAGAATTGTCCATTTTTAAAAGATTAATTGTTAGTGTTTTATGCTTGGATCATAAGTTCTGAAAAATGTATTGTCATAAATTCATAAACAACCCAGCATTTACTTTTTATTTAGATTTTAATAAATCGTATGAACGAATTAAGAAGTTGTAGCAATGAATTATGTCCTGTTCATGTCCCGCAAAGCATCCTCACAGTCACCCAGTTTAGTTCTACTTTTCTTTTTGTTTTCGTTTTGAAATGTTGTTTTTAGATTGCCAATTCGAAAGTGAAAGCATCCGAAGTTCGGCTTAATACATAGCAAAAGTGAACTTAATTCACAAAATTCAGATCATAAATAATGCTAGCCTACTGATGAAAAAGAAGAGATTGAATGTAAACCACTCGTTACTATTTATTTAATCCTAACAAATAAGTTATTGTTAAAAACTAACTTTCCAAACAAAAGGGTATATATCGGTATCGGTATCGGCCAAAATGAGATGAAAAAATATCGGCATATCGAATATCGGCAAAAATCCAATATCGTGCATCTCTAAAAAAAATATATATATATACAGTGCTTTCATTTCTATTATTAGTAATAGAAAAGCAAATACTGTAATATGTTTTTCATATTGGCCATCATCCACCCTGCTCTCTAAGATATCGGCCATCACAATATCAATATCGGTCGACCACTAGATATCATCTAGCTGTGCATAAGACAATGGTTAATTGAACTAGACTGTAGTTGAATTCTCTACAGAAAGCAGGAGTGTTAGTGGCATGGCTGTGATGCTGGAGTGCTGTGGGCGGCTGTCAGGACTTTACAGTGCGTTTGATAAGCGCTTTCGAGTGGTTTTAAGTCTGTGTGTGGGTTGTGAGGGTGTTCTGGGTCATTCTGCTCTGTCTCAAGTCTGTGTGATCCTGTAGTCTGTAGATGTGGCTCTGGTCGTTCAGTGTGCGTCTGTGGGATTTTATGGCCCAGCGGGTGAAAATGTTGCATCTGATCCACTATTTTGCCATGAAGGGCCAATATTTCTGACTGATTTCACAGCCATTTTTTTTCCACTGCAAGGGAATTTTCAGATTTACATTATTAAATGTATCTCTTTTGCAGTCATTACTTTTAGTATGAACCATGAAAACAACAAGAAAACCAAGTCAAAGCCCGGATTTTTGGCAATTTGGAAATCATGGCCAGGACATGTTGCCAAATTAATTAAATCAAACAGTATATATAAGCTGATACCAATCTGTAAATCATCTTTACACTGCAAAGGTGGAAGAGAACCCACAGGATGACACACACACTTTAAGTCTACTACTAAGTGTTTAAACACACCTCTAACCTCAAGTATGAGTTACAGTAATATTGATGCTCATTACTAATTATTCAGCCGCTAGAGTAATACACAAACCAAGAGTCCTGAAGAAATAATCAGAAGACAATATATCATATATGGGACTAGTTTTTTTTTTTTTTTACCTTTTTACACTTGTATTTTGTGTGTTTCTCAGTATATGTGTGTGTATTAGAAGATACAGGTCAACTAGAGGACACTTGGACTCGATCGATACGTCGAAACTCCTTCTGGCCCAAATGTCACACACACACACATACACACACCATGTCCTATGTTTTTTGGGGACATTCCATAGGCGTAATGGTTTTTATACTGTACAAACCATATTTTCTATCGCCCTTACCCTACCCTACACCTAAACCTAGCCCTCACAGGAGACTGTGCACACTTTTACTTTCTCAAAAAAACTAATTCTGCATGATTTATAAGCCTGTTTTCCCATGAGGACCTAAAAATGTCCCCACAAGGTCAAAACACTTGTATTACTATCTTTGTGGGGACATTTGGTCCCCATAACATGATAAATACCAGGTACACACACACACACACACATCTCTGTCCTTGTGTAACAGAAATAAAAAGAAACACTCAGACTTTGATAATGCAGAAAGATTTAAATAAACCGCTCTGCATCATATTTGCTGAATGAAATCCAGTAACTGTTTCTGACTAATTTTGGGATGCTGATTATAAAAATAGCATCCATTTTGCATGTCACACTTTCTCACATGATTGTAGCATTTTTACTTTCGATGATCATTTTTGTCCCTCAATCAGCAGAAAAACACCACAAACACGCAATTTCTGTCTTCCTCTGAGCTATATTATAACAATTTGATCAAGTCTCCTGTATGAAGGATTCAGAAGACATTAAATCAAATTAAGATTTTAAGGTCAAAATTATAGCCACAGACAGAAGAAAAATGCAAACATGAAGACGTTTTCTGCTATTTCTTTAGGTTTTACTACACCAGAACACGGAAAGATAATGAAAGCGATAATGAAAGATAATAAAGCTGATTTATTTATAAACTTGTGTTTGTGTAAAGTTCTTTCACATTAAATCGAAAATGTTCTCCTCTCTTTTGCATATTGTAAGTTAAATTATATATTATAAATACTTCCTTTTCTAATTAAAACCAAAACTTTTGACATTTGACTACTTATTATGTGAAATAAAGCTGACTGTATGTGATGAGAAATTTGTATAGATATTTTTGACATTAGTGTCATCAATTATAGGTAATATTAGGCCTCTCTTTTTGTCTAATTTATTTAAAGGAGAAGTCCAAGATTCACATATAATTTACTCACCCCCTTGTCATCCAAAATGTTCATGTCTTTCTGTCTTCAGCCGTAAAGAAATTATGCTTTTTGAGGAAAACATTTCTGCATTTTTCTCCATATAATGGACTGACATGGTGCCCCGATTTTGAAGTTGAGGGAGAACATGAGATGGGAGTTTTTCGACATACTGTAATGAACCGGAAAAAAAACAGTCCACGCAGAATAAGACAAGACGAGCATTTGACATTAAAGAGTATATAAATTGTATTATTTTTATGAAAATAACTTATTGTTTCCCTAGATAAGACCCTTCTTCCTCGGCTGGGATCGTTTACAACCACATTTGGGATCGTTTGAAGCCGGATTTAAACTGTATTTTGGAAGTTCAAATCGGGGCACCATATCAGTCCATTATATGGGGAAAAATCCTGAAATGTTTTCCTCAAAAAAATATTTCTTTATGACTGAAGAAAGAAAGACATGAACATCTTGGATGACAAGGGGGTGAGTACATTATATGTGAATCTTTTGTTTTGGAAATGGACTTCTCCTTTAACGTCGTTCTGGTCTCTGATTGGTCAATATCTCGCTCCATTTGTACTGCTGTCCATTCTCTCTCTTTCTCTCTCTCACATTCGTTCTGCCTCCTTCATCTCATTTGAATTCTCTGCCACAGTCTCAATGTGTTCAAGCAGGAATTTAAACTACACGCTGTTCTTACACGGGCTGTTTTCTGTATTTGATGTTTGTTAAAGTTGAATTTCAGCCGGGAACAGCTCGCTGAGATCAGAGAACGTGCATTACACCGTCCAGCTCAATATAAACCTGTTTTTCACACAATAAACAACAACCTTCTCATGCGCCTTTGAACTTCGTCTGCAGTGAAACTCGTCTCACTGCACAAACACAGAATTTAAAATAATTCGCTCCTAATTCTGATTCTCATCTCAAACTTTCCTGTCCTACCACTCTCCATCACCATGGTGACAACATCTACTTTCTGAAAGCCTGTACTGTACTGTATACTGCATACTAAGATTTAAAACACAGCATTTTCTCTCTATATATTCATTCATTCAAATTTATTTGTATAGCGCTTTTCACGATACATATCGTTGCAAAGCAGCTTTACACCAAATTGACATTTTTACAATACATGTAGTAGTAGCTTGATGTACATATGGCAGATATTCCAGTGATACACTATCATTCAGAAATTTGCAATCATCATTTAAAAATATAATTTTTTAGGCTGCATTTATTTGATAAAATATACCGTAAAAACAATAATTGAGCAATATTTTTATGTTTTATTTTTATTTTATATTTTTTGTAAACTGTGATAACATTATTATTCAAAGGTTTATGATAAGTACGATTTAAAAGCAGTCATTTTTAGGGCTGTCAAATCGATTAATCACGATTGTTACGAATCTGGTCGGTGTTCTGCGGACCGCTCACCACCAGATGTCGCTCTCACCTTGCGCCTCACTGATTGTTTCACCACACCCTGGACTACATTCCCCATCAGCCATTGCACTTCACCCGCGTCCAATCAGAGACACTATTTATACCCCGATCTTCCTGTTACGCACTGCCGAGTATTGGATTGCGTTTAGCACTGTTTGTGTTAGCATCTGTACGGAGCCCTAAATCAGTCGTGTTTCCTAGTCGAGTCTAGTTCCTAGTCATCCGTGTCCTGACCCCCTTGCTTTGTTATATCGTCTGATCTGTCTCGCTGCCTGCCTATCGAAACTCTCGCCTGTCTGACTACTCTACTGCCTCGCCCATTGGATATCGTTCGCTGTGGATCGACCCTCGCCTATATCACGGACTACTCACGTCTTGCTGTCTATATACCTGTTTGTCACTGTTTGACCCTGCCTGCCTTGACCATGTTTCTGTCTCGTCCTTTGAATAAAAGTATGCACATGGATCCGCTCGCCTCTCGTCTCACTCCCTCCGTAACAACGATTAATCATGACTAATCACATCCAAAATAAAACTTTTTGTTTACATGACATATATATGTGTGTGTACTGTCTATATAAACACATACACACATATATATTTAAGAAATATACGTAAAATATATTTACATTTACATGATATAAATCATATATAAATATGAATACACATGTAAATATTTATTAAATATATAAATGTATGTTTGAGTATTTATATATAAATATAGACAGTGAACACACACATACAGTTGAGGTCAAAAGTTTACATACACCTTGCAGAATCTAAATGTTAATTATTTTACCAAAATAAGATCATACAAAATGCATGTTATTTTTTATTTAGTACTGACCTGAAAAAAGATATTTCACATAAAAGACGTTTACATATAGTCCACAAGAGAAAATAATAGTTTAATTTATAAAAATAACCCTGTTCAAAAGTTTACATACACTTGATTCTTAATACTGTGTTCTTACCTGACTGAACCACAGCTGTGTTTTTTTGTTTGTTTTTTGTTTAGTGATAGTTGTTTATGGGTCCCTTGTTTGTCCTGAACAGTTAAATTTGCCGCTGTTCTTCAGAAAAATTCTTCAGGTCCCACAAATGATTTGTTTTTTCAGCATTTTTGTGTACTTCAACCCTTTCCAACAATGACTGTATGATTTTGAGATCCATCTTTTCACACTGAGGACAACTGAGGGACTCATATGCAACTATTACAGAAGGTTCAAATACTCACTGATGCTTCAGAAGGAAACACAATGCATTAAGAGCCAGGGGGTGAAATTTGCAGATCAGGGTAAATTTTACTTATTTCGGAAACACTGTCATTTTTATTGGATTTTTGGTTTTTAAAATGTTTACATGGATTTTGTAATTTTTTATTATTTTATTTTGAATTGGTTTTAGGTTTCATGTTTTCTGTTTTCATTTTAATTCTAAAGTTTTAGTAATTTTGTTGTGCGTTGACATTTTTATTAGATTTTTGCTTTTTTAAATATGTCTAAATATTTTGTCTTTTGGGAAACATACAAGTATCTTCTACCTTCTGTAAGGCAGTACTAAATGAAAAAAAAAATTGATATTTAGGTAAAATAAGAAAAATGTACACATCATCATACTGTTTAAAAAAATTTTAACCCCTGGCTCTTAATGCATCGCTTTTCCCTCTGAAGCATCAGTGAGCATTTGAACCTTCTGTAATAGTTGAACATGAGTCCCTCAGTTGTCCTCAGTGTGAAAATATGGATCTCAAAATCATCCAGTCATTGTTGGAAAGGGTTTAAATACACAAAAATGCTGGAAAACCAAAGAATTTGTGGGACCTGAAAGATTTTTCTAAAGAACACCGGACAGTTTAACTGTTCAGGACAAACAAGGGACTCATGAACAACTATCACTAAACAAAAAAAACAGCTGTGGATCATTCAGGTAACAACACAGTATGAAAAATCAAGCGTATGTACACTTTTGAACAGTCTTTTATGTGAAATATCTTTTTCAGGTCAGTACTAAATAAAAAATAACATGCATTTTGTATGATCCCTCTTATTTTGGTAAAAGAATGAACATTTAGCAGATTCTGCAAGCTGTAAACTTTTGACCTCAACTGTTTATCATGTAAACACAAACTTATTTTGGATGCGATTTTATTGCTTTCATTTAGCAAGGATGCATTAAATTGATCAAAAGTCACAGTAAAGACATGTATAATGTTATCTATTTCAATTAAATGCTGTTCATTAAACAATCCTAAAAAATAAAATGCATCACGCCTCAAATCAGCATATTAAAATGATTACTACTATATATAATATATTCAGTTTAACAGAAAAATAATCATATAATAATTTTATATATTATTATAACAATATTATCATGAATTATAATAATACTGCATATTATTATGAAATAATATTGCAAAATATTACTGTTTTTATTGTATTTATGATTTTAAAAAAATGCAGCCTTGATGACCAGACTTTGAAAAAACTTCTTTAGGGGGAAAAAAAAATTGCAACAATTTTAAACGTTTGCAGTTTATATTATATGTTTTGTTTATTCCATGCATAAAGAAAAATTTTATCTCGTGCACGGTATACAGTACATAACGCATCTAAAATCATCACACCTAATGAAACCTTTTTGGTAACAAAACCTGCAAACCAATAAAAGCACTGGAGCACAAATGCAGAGCACAAATCATGATGAAATCTGCAGTAATAGAATAATATGAAATTTTATACATGATAGAACAAAAACTCACAACCAGGGCGCACTAGGAGGCCTCAGCGAACGTCCAAGGAGGCTGTTTCACATGGATTATTAATTTAAAACAGTAAAATTACATTCTGCTACGCTACTCTCTGCCCACTCAAAACCAGAAAATAGAAATGCGGTCCCGCCATTACCGCGGTAATGCAGACCTCTCCCGCGAAAGCTTGGCAAACACAATAGACAAAGAGTTGGGTCTCATTAGTCGAGCGCACTAATCCACGAGTCTGTTGATTACACTCTTTCAAGGGAAGGTAAAATAAAGCTAAGCATTGTCTGCTGCAGCGTCTAAAAGCACATCATCATCATCATCATCATCATCAGAGACAGTCAAAGTGTGTCTCTAGTGTCCTAAAAACCAGAGCTCCACACTCCACAAATACACAAATACTGCATCACACACATACACACATGCACAATGTTTTAAAGGGTAAAAACAAACACTTACCTGATGGTAAGAACAGAGTGAAGCCATTAGAGCATGAAAGAGAGAAAAACAGAGAAAGTTCAGTGTAAGTTCTGCAATTATTAACATGTCTAAAATGCAGTTTTCACTCAGAAATAGCAAGTAACACATTGTCAAATGCACTGCAATCATCTTTATTTACAACTTTGAAAAATCACACATTTATTATGTTCAAACCAGATTGAATGTCTTTAATTCTGCTTTACTGAGTGATGTACTGTAACAATATGCTTACAGACACGGACAGTGAGTCCACTTTCATTTCAATCGTTTCTTTTTGTCGAAAAGAGTTTGTTGTATTTGTGCAGGTATCAGAATGTGAGCAGCTTGAGTGAAATCTGTTACACGCTCCACAAACCCAGAGAGAATAAAAGAAAAGAACTATCAGAGTGAAAATCACACACACAACATGAGGCAAACGACGTGTCGTTCTACACACACATTTAAAGTGTAACTTCTGCGCCACTAGATGAACAAAACACAATTGCACAAGTAATTGTTTTTCCCCTAACACTCTGAATCTGCCAGTGGTCAGATATAAAGATAGTCCCGGACCAAAGGTACACTATTGGCTGAGTCAGCTGACATGCAAGAACAACATTTTGAAGACAATTTTTTTAAAGAATAATGATGGATTATCAAAAGTTGTAATGTCCGAACACTCATTTTTTGTCACATAAGATGTTTCCTTAGTTCTGTGTCTGGTATTGTTGTTCATTATTGTTTATATGCTCCTTGTGGATTTATTAAAAAGGATTACCTGGACTCTACTCCCTCGTTGTGCACTTTATTGTACAGCCAACTCATAACAATTTTGTTTTCTCTGCAATATTATAAATGTCCTACACGCTTCTCCTACACTGCTTTTTTAATCATTGAAATGTTATTATATTTTATATATTTAAACTTTTTTTTCAATTTATTTTAAAGTTAGCATTTTTAGTTTTTGTTCTTTTTAAACATCTTTATACTTTTTATTTTTATTTTATTTTAAATGTTTTTTTTTCCCTTCTTTTCATTTAGTTACTTTTAGTAATTTTGTTGTACATTGTCATTTTTATTAGATTTTTAGATTTTATATTTTCTGTTCTCATTTTAATTCTGAAGTTTTCGTCATTTTGTTGTGAATTGTAATTTTCATTAGATTTTTGCTTTTTTAAATATTTCCACATTAAATATTTCCACATAGATTTTATTAATTTTAAGTATTTTTATTTTGAATTGGTTTTAGTTTTCATAATTTTCTTTTTTTTATTTTAATCCTAAAGTTTCTTTTTTTTAATTTTAATTCTAAAGTTTTTTTTTCGATTTTTGGTTTTTAAAATATGTCTACACAGATATTTTTAACTAATTTTTATTTTATTTTATTTTTTATTTTTTTTTATTTTAGTTAAGTTAACTTTTAGTCATTTTGTTGAGCATTGTCTTTTTTATTAGATTTTTGCTTTTTTAATTATGTCTACATAGGTTTTATTAATTTTGTATTTTTACTTTGAATTGGTTTTCATTTTCATATTTTGTTTTCATTTTAATTCTGAAGTTTTAATTTTTGTTGTATATTGTCATTTTTATTCAATTTTAGCTTCTTTTATTAATATGTCTACATAGATTGTATTAATATTTATTAGTTTTACTTTGAATTGGTTTTCATTTTCAGATTTTCTGTTTTAGTAAGCTTTAGTAATTTTGTTGTGTGTTGTCATTTTAATTCAATTTTTGCTTTCATAAATGTCTACATAGATTTCTATTAATTTTGTATTTTTATTTTGAATTGTTTTTTGTTTTCATATTTTCTGTTTTCATTTTAATTCTGAAGTTTTAGTTTCAGTTTTAGTTTTGTTGTGAGTTTGTCATTTTATAAAATTTTTGGTCTTAATTTTTTGTAAGGTTTTATTAAATTGCATTATTTTTATTTCATTTTGAATTTATTTTTATTTTTAACTTTTTGGTTGTAATTTTTTGTACTTCACGTAGGGCTGAGCGATAATTCGATAACGATAATTTTCTCTATATAATTTTCCTCGATAAAACGATATGAGGAGTTCGATAAATGTTTGATATAACTTTTATATGTGCCAAAAGCGGAACGAAACAGCGCGACTCATTTGAATCGCGCAACACGGACCATTTATCCGCTCTGACCAAAGTTCAAAGTTCAAAACAAAAGATGCATTTATTATCTCGATGCGGCGCGGACGCATCTGGAAAAACCGAGAACCTTCCGTTATGAGCGCAGCTGCCGCCCACCGACATTTAAAATAATGAACTTGAACGCGTAAAAAACGCCATATGTGAACGGCTCCATCATGCGAGCACTAAATAGCGTTGTGAGATCCAGTGTAAAACACTTGAATTCAGCGATGAACACAAATGACTCTGTGATTCAAACTAGTTTAAAGCTGTGTGCAACGAGACAGTCAGAAGGCTTTTCAATCTACACATCGCCATAATTTACCATGGATTTACTGTAGTAACACTCACTGCACCATGGTATTGTGGCAGCAATGTGGGATATTCACATTGAATTTTATTACAGGAGTAATGGTATATAATTATAGTATGTATATATTCATGATTAAGCTATAGCATGTGTGCATTTATACTGAATGTTTTTAGACTACCGTTTTTCATACAAATAGGCTACCTATAAAACCATGTAGTTATATTTTTACCATGGTATTGAGGTACCATTATGTGTGATTTTAACTGTTTTTATCCTGATTTAAAATATATGCTTGCTACTATGGGAGACCAATGCTTAATAAAAAAACGGTCAGAATAAATTTAACCATATAAAACTGAGGTTGTTACAATTTTTACAGGTGTTACTGATTGATAATGAACAAAAATTTACCTCTGCATCCTCAAGCTACTATGAAATATTATTATTATTATTATTATTACTATTATTATCATCATTATCATTATCATTAGCAGACAACCCAAACCTGTTTCTTGATTTGAAACAATATAACTCATTAGAACATGTAGAAATTAATTTTTCTGTTTAGATATTTATTTTGTTAAGGAAAATGAATGGTTTGGAGCAAAAATCTGACTTTAAACTGGAAAGAAATAAAGATTTGACATTTATCAGGATAATTATCGATATCGACTGATATGAAAAAAATTATCGTGATAATTTTTTTGCCCATATTGCCCAGCCCTAACTTGACGTTTTAGTAATTTTGCTGGTTTGTCTTGTATTATTTTTTTAATATGTCTAAAGAAATTGTACTTATTTATTAAACAATGTAAATGCTAAATAAAATAAAACAAGTTAAATTTTCTTTATATTTTCTATGATATTTTATATTTTACATTGTAATTTATTTTAGTTAATACTGGTTTTATTTAAAGTAAAGAATTTTTTTTACGGTTTTAGTTAACTATACAAACCCTGCTTCAAACAACAGCATGTAACAGCACAAACACCCGTCAAGAACAGAAGATCACAGTAAACAGCGGCGACAGACGGGTCAGTAATGCTGACAGAACAACCGTGTTGAAAGGACAGTCGAGCTTTCAGTGCTGCGCGTGTGTGTGTAATACACTGATTCCATTAAGACATTAGTGTTTTCCTCTAAAGCGCAGCGCTCTCACAGGTCTCTGTAAGCTGAACAAGCGTGAATGAAAAGCACAAAGATCAATAATTCGAGTCGTGTCATTGTTGTAGGTCGTGGTAGGTGCAGGACAACAGTCGCCATGGGAACTAGGTCAAAAGGCCAATGGGAGCATCACAGGCTGAAAACAAGAGCAAGTCAAAGTTGCTAACAGGCTAACTGGGGAATAAAACAGACCGGCAGCGCTAATAATAACAGCAATGCCACTGTAATAAGATGCCACCAGGATTAGGCTACATCCCAGTTAGCATGCTATTTGTATCCACAACAACTTGCGCAACGGAAACAGAGGAGTCTGTGAGGATTTTCTATTTTCAAATCAAGAAAAACAGCAAGAAATGTGAGAGAACTACCTAGCAACGATCCTACAACCTACTAACAAGTCATATATTCACTGTGTACTGTTTGTAAAATTAGCGTTAATTGGTATTGAAGAAAATATGATTTACAGTCCACCCAGACTTACCTGATTACTGTAAACATTATAAAAGTTTATTTTACAGATTTATCAAGTCAAAAAAGAAAACATTAAACATTAATTCATTTTCAAATTATTTAGTTAAAATGTAAAATAAAATTAAAATAACCAAGTGCACGGTTGGTTACAGTGTTTACTTGTGTTTATTCAATATTTTACCACTTTCTTATAAAAAATGCTATAAGATTACAAGTATGAAGTATAAATATTTAATTTTACATCAAGTTATCAAGTTAAAAAAACATACTGATACATTTTCAAATTATTTATTTCACATTTAAAATTAAATTAAATAAATCTAACAGTGGACTGTTGGCTACAGTATTTGCTGTTAAAAATAAATATATATAAATATAAAAATATATTTTTATCAGTTTCTTTATTAAAAATATAAATATAATAATAAATAGAAATTAGTATATATATATATATATATATATATATATATGTATATATGTATGTATATGTATATATATATATATATATATATATATATATACACACATACATACAGGGGTTGGACAATGAAACTGAAACACTGGCCAATATAGTGTTGGAGGTTTCATGGCTATATTTATGCAGCCTGGTGGCCAGTCTTTACTGATCGCACATTCCACCAATAAGAGCAGAGTGTGAAGGTTGACTATGTGCACCCAATAGCTCAAACATTGTACCCTGAAGGTGGTGCCGTGTATTAGGATGATAATGCACCAATACACACAGCAAAACTGGTGACAAGAGTGATTTGATGAACATGAAAGTAAAGTTAAACATCTCCCATGGCCTGCACAGTCACCAGATCTGAATATTATTGAGCCACTTTGGGGTGTTTTGGAGGAGCGAGTCAGGAAATGTCACTGTTCTGCGAAAGGAATGGCTCAAAATCCTTCTGGCTACTGTGCAGGACTTGTATTTGTCATTCCCAAGATGAAATAATGCTGTATTGGCTGCAAAAGGCCAATACACACACATACACACATACATACACACACATATATATATATATCTATATATATATATATATATATATATAAATATTTGTTTATTATTTTTATAAAATTTAGGATTAGGGTTACAAAATAGGATTACAAAATCAGGTTTATTTATAAAATAAATATAACTGAGTGCACTAAAGTTGGCTAAAGTATTTGCTGTTAAAAAATAAATGTATAAAATTATAAAAAATACAGTTTTATCTAAAAACAGCTTCTTTATGAAATAAAAACTGAGTGTATATATATATATATATATATATATATATATATATTATATAATAGTATACAATTTTGTTGCTGTTAAAAAATATATATATCTTTTTTTAACAGTTTCTGTAACAAATGTTTAGATTAGGGGTACAAAATGAGTATTTCTATTAGGATAATTTATTTTATGTAGTTTATAGTTTACAGTTACAGTTAATTGGGTTAAAAAAAATAAAAACATTGATTAAATCAAATTAATTCCTTGGATGATTTTAAAGAAAAAAAAAACAAGTTTTGAAGGATACATTAAAAATAAATAAATCTTCAGACTTGGACCATGTCAAAAATTATAAAATATATTAAGTAAAATCTGAGTAATTCAACCATTTTACTTTTTCCAAAAAACCTAATCATATTTCCAATTGATTTGGCAGTTATGGGCAAACATTATAATTTTTTATAACAAAGAATTGCTGCCCAACACTCCTGTCATTATTATCAAGCCAAGCTTTTTGTATAAAACTATTTATCCTTTCCCCCCCCAATCAAAACCAAGTTTGTGTTTGAACAAAACCAAACCAATAACTAGTAATTAAACCAAATCAATTTGCTTTAATGTATTAATCCAAACTGAACTGAATGCTAACTAAAGTGTTGTTTATGTCATTTGGACAAAAAGAACAATTTTTCAATACTATTAATTAAAGAATCACATATCGTAACACATTTGCATAAAACATAACATCTCACCTCATAATTAATTAACATTTACCGCCTTATCAAACACACCAACACACTAACAGCTTCCAATAAGAAATATCTCCAAGAAACGTCTCGCCAAATCAATTCCTGAAAATGATCGCTCACACACTCTCACTGATCGTACATCACATACACATTAAACATCAATCACGCTTAAAGCTTTTCTGATTGGCTGCTGCCATCCATCAATCAATCAGCTGACAGGTGGTTTTTGTAAAGGCAGGCGGCCCCGCCCTGCTCGTTGTCATAGTGACCCCGGGTTGACGGACAGGTTGATGGATGGCCGCAGCGTCCGCAAGGCCACTCACGAAGTAGTGGAGGATTATGGGTACTGATAAATGGCACATATCAACGCCACTCACACTTACGAAACAAAACGAGTTTGGAATCACACATACAGATTGGCCTTTTTAACCAGGATCACCGAAGGGGAAACACACACACTTTCACAGCTCTATCTGTGTCTCTCTGTTATTGGCCTCAAGCTCCATTTAAATGTCAGGCACTTTCAGCTGAAACTGTTTCTTTTATATATCGGGAGCAAAGCTGTGCAAATGTTAATAGGTTGTAGGTGGGTGGGTGTGTGTGTGTGTGTGTGTGTGTGTGTTTTACCCAGTAACAGCACAAGGCTCACAGAAAGGCAATACACTGCGACACTTGAAAACGTTGTCAACATCAACACACAACCATTTCACAACATAACACCTGTCTCTTCCTAACAGAGGACAATTTTACTGTTCCCCCACAAAAAAAAAACCTTAAAGGGATAGTTCACCCAAGAACGAAGATTTTGTCATCAGCTGCTCACTCTTACATCGTTCCAAAACATTCAGTCTTCAAAATAAAGATATTGTAATTGATAGTTCAATTAAGAACATCCATCATTCCACTAAATGTTCTTTGTAGTGCAAAAAAAATTAACTGAAAATACACTGACCAAAATTATAAACGCAACACTTTTGATTTTGCCCCCATTTTTCATGAGCTGAACTCAAGATGGCATGTACACAAAAGGTCTATTTCTCTCAAATATTGTTCACAAATCTGTCTAAATCTGTGTTAGTAAGCACTTCTCCTTTGCCGAGATAATCCATCCACCTCACAGGTGTGGCATATCAAGATGCTGATTAGACAGCATGATTATTGCACAGGTGTGCCTTAGGCTGGCCACAATAAAAGGCCACTCTAAAATGTGCAGTTTTACTGTACTGGGGGGGTCCGGGGGGTCGAAAACCAGTCAGTATCTGGTGTGACCACCATTTGCCTCACGCAGTGCAACACATCTTCTTTGCATAGAGTTGATCAGGTAGTTGATTGTGGCCTGTGGAATGTTGATCCACTCCTCTTCAATGGCTGTGCCAAGTTGCTGGACATTGGCAGGAACTGGAACATGCTGTCGTATACGCCAATCCAGAGCATCCCAAACATGCTCAATGGGTGAAATGTCTGGTGAGTATGCTGGCCATGCAAGAACTGGGATGTTTTCAGCTTGATCCACAATGTTGACATAAGCAAACCGCTCACCCACACAACGCCATACATGGTGTCTGCCATCTGCCCTGTACAGTGAAAACCAGGATTTATTCATGAGGAGAACACCTCTCCAAAGCGCCAGACGCCATCGAATGAGAGCATTTGCCCACTCAAGTCGGTTACGACGACGAACTGCAGTCAGGTTGAGACCCTGAAGAGTACGACGAGCATGCAGATAAGCTTCCCTGAGATGGTTTCTGACAGTTTGTGCAGAAGTTCTTTGGTTATGCAAACCTATTGTTGCAGCAGCTGTCGGGTGGCTGGTCTCAGACGATCTTAGAGGTGAAGATGCTGGATGTGGAGGTCCTGGGCTGGTGTGGTTACACGTGGTCTGCGGTTGTGAGGCCGGTTGGATGTGCTGCCAAATTCTCTGAAACGCCTTTGGCTTATGGTAGAGAAATGAATATTCAATTCACGGCAACAGCTCTGGTGGACATTCCTGCAGTCAGCATGCCAATTGCACGCTCGCTTAAAACTTGCGACATCAGTGGCACTGTGCTGTGAGATAAAACTGCACATTTTAGAGTGGCCTTTTATTGTGGCCAGTCTAAGGCACACCTGTGCAATAATCATGCTGTCTTATCAGCATCTTGATATGCCACACCTGTGAGGTGGATGGATTATCTCGGCAAAGGAGAAGTGCTCACTAACACAGATTTAGACAGATTTGTGAACAATATTTGAGAGAAATAGGCCTTTTGTGTACATAGAAAAAGTCTTAGATCTTTGAGTTCAGCTCATGAAAAATGGGGGCAAAAACAAAAGTGTTGCGTTTATAATTTTGGTCAGTGTATTTATTGTATGGCATTGCTGTGAAAACCCCTCCTTTGAAACTTTTATTTTCAAGAGTGTATGGTTTCCTTTCCATGTTTTTTTGTGGAATAGAAAAGAACAAACTTTTAACTGAATCAATAAGGGTTGTGCAGCTATTATTATTTGTTCATTCTACTTTAAACCCTCTAAAATACTTTGCCATTGACTTTTATTGTACACTGAAATAAAGTTGTTGTGGGATTTACTGTAAAACAATTTTCATTCAGACATTGCTAGTAAATTTCACAAATTACAAAGAAACAGCAAGTACCTCACTGAATTAAACAAAATTCTGAAGTAGGAAAAGTGAAAAAATACGTTCTTCTAAAATGTTCTGCAATTACAAATTCAGAAAAATCACCTGCATTACTGTATACATAATATATGCTGGTATTTATAACAGCTGGAGATGCTGTTCATCTAAAAACATTCCTAAATTACAAAACTCTAAACTTCAATTAAGAATGTTCTTTTTTATATTTTTTTCCCGCAATTCTGTGATCCCTGAATCCATTTATTTCTTTGCAAAATAAGCAAGCTTCATACATTTTGTTTGTTCTTTGTGTCATGTATCACTATAGCTTAATAAAATATGGTAAATGTTCTGTCATAATTATTAAAAACAGACAGACACACACACACACAAATTTTGTGCAAATATTTGGAAATTAACACCACAAAATCAGTCATTTTAAATGCAAAAATCCTGGAGGGACAGGAAAGAAGTCTCTTCTGTTTACCAAAGCTGCATTCGTTTGATTAAAAATACAGTAAAAACAGAAATATTGTGAAATGTTATTATGTTGTGTTATTACAATATATATATATTTTTATGTTTGTAGAATGGCACAGCTTTTTAAATATCTGAAAGTATTATGATAATATGATAATCAAGCATTATTGATAGAATTTTCATAATAGAACTTTCTGCAGGGTATGTAGAAAGATTCTCTCTCTCTCTCTTTTTGTGTGTGTGTGTATGAGAAACACTTCTTTTCAGCAAAGCGATGTCGTGTCCTGCACCTTCACACTAGAGTTTACGGTATGTCAAATACAGGTACGCATCCATTGATATGAAATGAAAATAGCACAGATCGTTTGATGGAGAGTAAAACTCTGAAGAGCTCAGTCAGAGTGTTCGGCGAGTAAAAATATGTGACCCTGGACCACAAAACCAGTCATAAGGGTCAGTTTTTTGGAACTGAGATCATCTGAAAACTAAATAAATAAGCTTTCCATTGATGGTTTGTTAGGATAGGACAATATTTGGCCGATATACAACTATTTAAATATCTGCAATCTGAGGGTGCAAAGTTGTCCAAATGAAGTTCTTAGCAATGCATATTACTAATCAAATGTTTTTATATATTTACGGTAGGAAATTTACTAAATATCTTCATTAAACATGACTTTTAATGATTGTTTGGCATAAAAGAAGATTCAATCATTTTGACCCATATAATGTATTGTTGGCTATTGCTACAAATATACCTGTGCTACTTAAGACTGTTTTTTTATAATCCAGGGCCACATATATTTGTGCTAAACTCATAGTTAGCCTCCGACTCACACACTGGTAAGTAAAATCTAAGAATTTTGTGGAAACCATGATAGATTTTATTTTTCAGGATTCTTTGATAAATAGAAAGTTTGAAAGAACAGTATTTATTAAAAGATTAGTTCACTTCCAGAAGAAAAATATACAGATGATGTACTCACCCCCTGTCATCCAAGATGTTCATGTCTTTCTTTCTTCAGTCATAAAGAAATTATGTTTTTTAAGGAAAACATTTCAGGATTTCTCTCCATATAATGAACTTCTATGGTGCCCCCAAATTTGAACTTCCAAAATGCAGTTTAAATGCAGCTTCAAAGGGCTCTAAACAAGAATAAGAAAAGGGGTCTTATCTAGCAAAACAGTCATTTTGTTCTGTTTTTTTTTATTATTATTACAATTTATATACTTTTAACCTCAAACACTTGTCTCATCTAACTCTGTGTGAACTCATTTTTTTTCTGGTCATGACAGTTAGGGTACGTCTAACATAACATAGCGTAATGATCAGTTATTTTCATAAAAATAATTTAATTTATATACTTTTTAATGCCAAGCGCTCATCTTGTTTTACTCTGCCTGGACTGTTCCGGTTCATGACAGTTAGGGTATGTCAAAAAACTCCTCACGTTCTTTAAACTGCATTTTGGAAGTTCAAAATCGGGGCATCATAGCAGTCCATTATATGGAGAAAAATGCAGAAATGTTTTCTTTAAAAAACATTTTTTTTACGACTGAAGAAAGACATGAACATCTTGGATGACAAGGGGGTGAGTACATTATCTGTGCATCTCTGTTTTGGAAGTGGACTTCTCCATTAATGCATCGTCCTAATAGAAGCATTCAAAATAAAGTGCAAATGAATTGCTGCAAACACAATTTTTGCTTGTATTTATAACAAACTAATGCTGTCCATAGGCCTACAGCTTGTTTTTAAATTCCAAAATTTTAAGAAACATCCAGTGCAACAGAATTGTTATTACTATGATCTGATATGTTGCTCTGAGAAGAAATACGAGTTACTGCAGTAACCTCTACCAGCCTGAAGTTCCTGAAACAGCCTTGCAAATTCCTGCTGCTTTTGTAATTTGTTCCCTGTCATTCAAGATGACACGTACGAACATACACACAGCAGACAATCTGCAGCGGTGCAGGTCTCTGCGCACCGTACCTTATTAGAGCCTTCACACACGCGCACACACACACACACACACACGCTCGCACAGACGCAGCACAACTGAAGTCCTTCACCTCATTGATTGTCCTCTGGCTCAACACACCGAATCTAGCACTTCACATCAACACAGCCTCCTTCCATTCACACCACAGCTGTCCATTTACTTAAACCACAAAACACGCAGCTTACACGTCACTGACAATCCAAATCATAAGTCTTATAACTAAAATCAATCTGTCAGCGTTTGACATATTTTGTGCATCCAGCTGGTGGATGTTAACAGAGCTTTTCTAAAGTGTCTTTCTGTCAGACTTTAAAAACTCTTACCCCTGCTGTGAATCGATTAAAGAGTTGTGGGATTTAATATGCAGATTTATTATGACATGTTTTGAGATATTACACAACTGCTACTGCTGTTGTACGGTTTCAAACTAATGCATAAATGATTGGGAAATGCATTCAGAGTAACATAACTTAGCAAGGGAAGCAGGCAGCACAGAAAACAAACATTTACAATAACCATAAAACAATAGCTCATAAAACTTACATTGTGTATTATATAGCACAAATTTAGGGCCCTACGATTTTGTGATGCAGAAAATGCAGACGTAATTGCGATATCAGGTCATAAAAATGTAATATGGAATGTATAAATCAAAAGTAGGTCATTACATTTTAATCAAAGCATGTTATGGACTAGTAGTGTCTGTTGAGATGCAAAAAACCGCAGACATGCGGTTTTGTTTACTACGCACATACTAAAGCGTGTGTGATGTTCACAGTTTCTTTTTTAGCCTCTGTCACCTCGATACGAGTACATTAACACATAAACAATCTCTAGAACTGCTCTGAAAGTCACTTCATGTGCATTTCACCGTTTCTTTTGAGAAAAACAATTGTCATATCATATACTAAATGAAACTTAAAGGTCTTCACAGCAACCAATCCAAATAAAAGTTGGGTTTAATATATTACTATTTTTAGGGAATTTTTACCAGAATTATTTATTGACCAGAATTTATTAACCAGAAAAATGTAAATATACAACACAGTATTTCTGGGGGAAAAGAGAGAGAAAGAGAAAGAGAGAAAAAAAAAATTATATATATATATATATATGATACACACACACACACACACACACACACATACATACATCAAAATTCTTTTGATTATTAAAAAAAATTATGAAACCATTACAATATAATCCATAAAATTAATGGAAAACAGAATTTTGGAACAATAAAACAAAACAATAAAATTAATGTTCGTTAAACTTTTAATAAATTACTGTTACATTTTGTAAATTTCATTATTTCAAATAATTAGACATGATAAAATTGAATTTAATTCCTTAATTCAAAAGGTTACTTTTTGTTTTTTTTTTTTAATTTTGAAAACAGTTGTGCTGCTTCATATTTTGGTGGAAACTGTCAAACATTTCCTTTTTCAGGATGCTTTGATTAATTAAAAAGTTCGAAAGAACGTTTATTTGAAATACTAATTATCAGTGTCACACTTGATAAATTTAATGCAAGAGTTTAACTTGTTCTCAACCTAGAGCACTCTTTTGAGATGATTTACTGTAAGTGGGCACAAGGGGAAAAAAATATTTTATCAGAAAATAAGGAAAATAAGACATCAGATGGTCTTTAAGTGAAAATGCTGAAGTTTTCATTGTGCTGTAGCAGTTAAAACACTGAAACACACAATATAAACTTAAATCTTTTACGTATTTTGCTGTAGTCTGATGTATACACTTTGCCATCTGTCTGCAATGAAACAGAAACTGCTTCAATCTTTAAGACAACCTTTACGCACTTCATATTTATAAGATTCATATGTAAAATCCTTTCCATCATTTTTCAAATGAGCTTCACTTCGTGTCAGAATTAATATGCGCCAGACCTATCACACATGGAAAATAGTTTAAAACATCTCTGAATGTTTTGACTCGTGAAAAAAATTACCAGGCAAGAAAAAGACGAGGTGAAAAAAAAACTTAATTCAGGCTTTTCTAAAAACATCTCACCTCAGCGCCGCCTGTGATAATTATGCTTATTCGGTTACTCTAATAAAATCAGGATGAGCGGAGAAGACTCCTGTAATGTCATCCACGGCTGTCAATTACATTTCAACATTTCAGATTTATGAAATAATTAAAGGAGATTTAGGCAAACGCATGCAAAATCAGCCACTGCATAAAAGACTCGTTAAACGATTACAGGACGAGCGGAACTGAAAAACTGAATGCCGGCTACACTGTACTAAACTGGCATATGACAGAACTATTCTGAAACGCCTGATCAGTTACACAGTTAATGTCATATTACATGCACAAAATCCAGCAGGATTGGGTGGGAAGTGCTGTTAGTGCTGGATGTTTTATTCTGTCAGATCAACACATTTGTGCGGCACGGATGCAGTGGCATGGGCACTTTACATAGAAATTGAGGCAAACTTCATTAAACACAAGAAAAAAATCAAAAGGAGGCCAGTATGAGAATATTTCAATAAAGGAGACGCTGTGATTTGCTGCTGCGCTCCGAATTAGCAGCTCAGTTTGATCCGTGAGACCTAAAAGAAAAATCGCACAAGAAACTGAAACTCTCCTACAGCACTCAGAGAACACTTCAGTCTTCACAAGAAAAACACAAACGAACTAAAGACACTTCAAGCTAGCTGCAGTCAAACAATACAGCCGTGCGGAGTTCACTTCCAGACATAAATAGAAACCATACAAACCAAAAAAAAAAAATGAAAAGAACTGAAATAAGACTAAAATCAATAAGATGCTGAAAAGAACTGATAAAAAAAATGAGTAAAAATATGGGAATAAATTATGAAAACCTGAAAAGAGCTGCTAAAACTTCAGTTTTGGACAGAACTGGGCTGCGTTTCCCGATAACGCTGTCTCTCAGCGCGCTACAAAGACTCTAAAGGTATATCTTAACTACAGGTGTACCTTTTCTAGGTGTGTTCCCGAACTATACCTTAGGAGGTTGCTTAAGATATACCTTCTTACATGTGACGTTACTGGGTGCTGTCCATGACGGTGGTGCTGAATTGGTTGATATCGATGGCTCAAATACGGATTATTCACTCTATGAAGGGCCTGCTTCAGTGCATTATATGTTCTTTATAAAATAAATGTTGATTTTAAATAAATACATGGCACTCTGTCCTGTAGGTTTACATTGTTGGGGGGCAGTGCTGGGCAAGTTACTCTGAAAATGTAATTAAATTACTGATTACTCCTTTGAAAAGTAATCAAATTACTGTTCTGATTACTTTATTTTAAAAGTAATTAGTTACATTACTCGTTACGTTACTTTTTTCTGTACATCCATGAAATTTACATGAAATAGTGAACTTGTACTCTCTGTTGCGTCTTGTCGAGTCCAGTGCCAGTGAATTAGAGACCACTCTCGCTGGACTCGACGCAACAGAGAACGGCGCAGTACGACAATAGAAGCTGATGCGTTGCTCTCCGCACCCGGCACGTTGTAAATAAGTTTTAATGTGCCGTGCTGCCCTTTCAGAGGTTTTAATTTGGATATGGAGTTTTTCACGGTTAAAAAAGGATTTCTTCCCCTCTAATTGACAACGCACAATAATGTTCTTGCCTTTGACAGAAATAAACTAAAAATAATGATTGTATTTCCAGCTATAGAACGTGTGCTTTCCTCTCTCCATGCTGACTTTGTTTTCATTGGTAGTATTCGCCTCACAGGCGCTTACCAGTCAAAGTAGTTCTCAGGAAAAGGACGTCACGTGTGCTAGCCAACACCCTTTTTACAATCTACATGATAAATCACATTCTGTCGGCAATGACGTAACGCAGCGGTAACGCACGCTTGTAACTATACTCTAATTACTCATTTGGAAATTATAACGCGTTAAATTACTCCGTTACAAAAAAATATTCAAATTACAGTAACACGTTACAAAGTAATGCGTTACTGCCCAACACTGTTGTGGGGCTTTGGTGGTAACTGGAAACCGGTACCCAACGGTACTTTTATTTGGTACTAAAAAAAGTAAACCAAAAATTTAGAACAATATATATATATATTTTTTTTTCAGAAATTCTTGTGTGTTTTAATTGTTCTGATAATCAAATGATAAATCAAACATTTTTTTAATTTTTAATCAAATGAAACCCTTTCATTTGTTGGCATACAAACAGAGGTTTACTGTTAATATTAATATATGGAAGAAAAATTGTGTGAATATTCAGTTAAAAAAGTTTTAATAATTCTAGTATTTTTTTTCTACAGTTAAGTGGTTAATCTTGTAATATTTATTTTTATCATTTAACTGTTTTATTTACATTTGGCAGAAATAGGAATATATAAACACCCACATTATACTGTACAAAAGTAATACAAGACTAATATATTTGTTACATGTTAAACCATACTTTTATTTTGAAGAGTTTTCTCAAATGAGATGGTAAAATTCACATGAAGTGACTCTCACAGTAAACAAAACCGTGTTTCCGCCATTCATACATACAGAGGCAAACGGAAATGCAGGATTCATATTTAAACCGTCTTTTTGCGTTTTAATATTCACAGACACTAGTGCATATTGCAATTCGAATTAAGTGACAGACCAACTTTTATTTTTTTATTTATATATTTAAACAAAAATCGACAAATTCCGTGGCATTCCGTGCTATAGAGTAAAATCCGGTTTTATGAATGGACTGGTTTTTGCGGAGGAGAAATTGTAGACGTGTCCGTGTAGAGACAGAAATGACATGCCATCGTGTGAATAAGATAAATAACATAAGACTATTTAGTTTGTTTAATAAAACAAGAAGGTATAGACCTGCTCTATAGGAAAGGTAACTTTAAATGACTTCTGTTGTAATGTAGCGCTATATTGAAAATAAAATTAAATAAAATTAACTTGACCTTCAAGGGGGGAGGGGGGCGCCCCCCTAATATAATGGTAGGGGAAACACTTTCTCTTTGCAACATACATCACATCAGGGAAGAAACTAAGATAAATACTAGGGAAAACAAACCTACATGAGACTCTGCTTAAAAAAAAAGCAAACAAAAACAAAACAAAAAAAAAAAACACATACACAAGCCCAACAATAAAACATTATGGTAAAAGTGCTTTCCAACAAGAAGCACCTCAGAATTAGTTGAAATTGCATTTATCAGTACTCATGGGATATTATAAAAATAATCTAAATTGCAAACTAAATCCAACCCTAAACATTTTATATAATTTCGAGCCAGCAACCTCATGCCCGAGCATCATTAACTGGCAGTCGGTCTATGCCTTCACTGGCTTTTAAAAGGGTCATTTATATTATGATAATATATTTTCCATAGTGTCTTTATTTACTCCACAACCAGGGTTGATTGCATCACATTGTTGGTGTAAATCTCTAATTTCTGTTGTTGGATGAGCTACTGAGCTACTATGCAGAGAAAAAGGAGCGCCAACAGCAGCTGAATTTCGGGACTGAGGGGGCACAGTGGCTCTGTCAAGTTTGTCTCGACAAAATTGGACCAACAAGGCTGCCATTTGATAATACAGCCAAATAAAAAAAGATATCGGCCATGAGTGTAATGCGACTTTTTTTTGCATTAAAACACTTCAGTTAGCCTAATTCAACACTGGGCGTATTAAAACTTTTATATTCGAATTATATTCGTATAGACTGAGGTGTAAAGAATTGTGAACTTTCAAAAGTGATAAGGTATAGCTAAGAGTGGTCCAGAACAACCTTACGAAAGTATATCTTTCAGAAGGTAAACTTAACTAAGATCGTTTCAGGAAACACGTATTAAGCATAAGGTACAACTTAAGGTATAACTTAAGAACGACGTAGCATTAAGAATGTTTCGGGAAACACAGCCCTGGACTTTTTAAAATTAAACTGCTAGCTACATATTTCAGTTGAAACACTAACCTACCTTATTTTTTGTATGTTTTTAGAAGTAAATATATGAATAAATATTTAAAATAAATAAATACTTTTATTCATCAAGGATTCATGAAGTTGATAACAAGTGACAGTAAAGACATTAAAACATATTTTAACCTGTAATAATATTTCACAATATTACCATTTTTACATTTTTAGAAAAAAAAAAAAAGAAAAGAAAAGAAACATTATACTGGACCTTAAATATAAACTTTCCAATGAACATTTGTAAACATTTTAACCTCTTCACTAAAAAACATGAAGGGGAAAACAGAACATCTAAAACTTGCTGAAATGCTGAAAAGAACTACTAAAACTTTCTTAAAAATGATGAAAAACTAAAAGTAAACGTTGACCTATTACAGGACTTGAAATATCAACTTTCCTAAAAAATTGTAAACATTTTAACCTAAAACCTTGAATGAAAATGGGAAAATTAGGGAAAAATAACATGTCTAAAACATGACTAAAAATGATGGAAAACTGAAAATAAACACTGATCAATTACAGAACCTAAAATACTAACTTTTCAATAAAAATCTGTACACATTTTAACCAAATATCTTGAATAAAACCTAAAATGACCTCCTAAAACATGACAAGAAAATAAAATGTGGCTAAATGTTGAAATAATAAAAAGAACTGCTAAAACATGACTAAGCAATGAATTTGTTGACTAGATGCTGCATTAGTGGAGAAAGGACAGCAGTATACTTTTGCCCGTTTGGTGATCAAATAAAGTCTCGTAGATCGCTGCTTGAGTTGAACGCGACGCGTCCAGTGTGTGTGATACCGGATGTAGCTGCAAGTTCTTCTAGACGCGGCGCTGCACTTTTGCCCGTTGTGTGACTAACATATTTTTATATTTTGATTAGATAACTGCAAATGCTCTAGAATAGAAGCAGTTAAATTGTGAACGTACACAATATCCATATGTATGCAATTTCAATACTGTGGCCTTTGTGTAGATATTTAAAGATGGCCATCTTTAGCTTGATTGTTGATGTAATTGATTAATCGGTATCAGCCAGTGTTGTCCAACCTAGTTATCGTATCAGTAAAATCCAATATCGGTCGACATCTAGTATATATACAGATAAAAATAATAACAGCTCTGATTTTATGTACTAGACAAAACAGACACTTCAACTCTCACAAATAAGGAAAGGAGGCGTAAAAATGACAGAGTGAGAAAAAGAGATGCTATGCGGTACTGACACATCTCCACGACAATCAGCTGCATTTTCCATGGCAACGGAACGCTTAGTGTGATGGGAATTTACTTTGATCTGAGAGATTAATAAAGGCTCTTTCAGCCGGTGTGTCTGTGTGTGGAGCGCGCTGAGTAAGTGTGATATATTACAGTACTAAAATGCTGTATAAAAGTCTCAAAAATGATGATGACGATACTCTCTGAGAGCTGAATAAAGGTGATTGATGGATGAAAATCTCTATGGAGTGAAGACTTTCTGTAATGGTGTAATACATCATAAGTGTGGTAAGGTAATAATATGAATATTTATGGCTTGTGGTCGAGGATTACGTGAATATTTATGAGTTTGGGTGATTACGGTCTCTAATGAAGTTAACGCTTATTTTGTTCTACAAGCTTTTTACAACCGGGAAAAGCATCAGAGAGAAATCACACACACACATGGTCACATGAGTCCTGCTCCACATAGCAGCTTCGTGTGTGTGTGTGTGTGTGTGTTTTGGGTACATAAAGCATCCTCCATCACAGTGGCACAGTTTGAGAAGAGCTCATGGAAATCAGCAGATGATCAAATGAAGCTGGACGTGTGGAGAACTTTAGAGGTCAACATGAGCTCAGAGAACCGCATTAGCCAAATCCTCATTTATCAGCTCTGAGGAAATGACTCTAGTAAATAACTCTGAGCTCATTCTTGATTACGTCAGTGTTACCAGAAATACTCACATTTGGCAGTTCAGACTGAATTTATCTTTTTAAGTGACACTGTTAGCAAAACATTTCAGCGGTACACTAAACCTGATTTATTTTGTTTGTTTCAGAAGTAAATAAATAAATATTTCTTAACAAATACACTGGGGTCAGTAGGATTGTATTTTAAAAATAATAATAATTTTCTATAATTAAGAACTCATTAATTTAACTAAAAGTGACAACAAAGACATTAAAAATGTTTTTAAAGGTTTCTACTACAACTAAAGGCTGTTCTTTTGAACTTTCTATTCATCAAAGAATCCTGAAAAAAAAAAACACATGTATCAAGGTTTCCACAAAAATGTGACCCTGGACCACAAAACCAGTCATAAGGGTCAATTTTTCCAAACTGAGATTTATACATCTGCTGAAAACTGAAAAAAAATAAGCATTTCACTGATGTGTGGTTTGCTATAATAGACCAATATTTGGCCGAGATACGACTATTTGATAATCTGGAATCTGAGGGTGCAAAAAAATCTAAATATTGAGAAATTCACCTTTAAAGTTGTCAAACGAAGCTCTTAGCAATGCATGTTACTAATCAAAAATTAACCCTTTAGGCGCCAGGGTTTTTTTTGAAAAATGCTGAATTTTGACATTAAGATTTCAAAAGCTTGTGGCTTGAAAGGGCTTAAAGATAGAGGTCTACTGTAAATTACAAAAATGTTGGGCATGACCAAAAGTTTATGTGGGGTGTAAATATACTAATCTAATTTGCATATTATGACATCACGAGGGGCGGCCATCTTGAATTTCACAATATTTAGGAAATAGTAGATATTGAATTGATGTTT
Organism: Labeo catla; assembly: GCA_012976165.1. Classification (NCBI taxonomy): domain Eukaryota; kingdom Metazoa; phylum Chordata; class Actinopteri; order Cypriniformes; family Cyprinidae; genus Labeo; species Labeo catla. The sequence continues at coordinate 1,708,412 of VONZ01000076.1, forward strand.
GAACTTATTTGCATGTTTTTTTGTTTTTTTTTTGGTCTTTTTATCCTCATTCCAAATTATCAGAAAAGAGGAAACCAACAATAACACAGGAGAAAGCACAAAATTATTACTATATTACTATACTAGTAGTAAAACGTATGTGAACAGTAGCCTACTTTTTGATCAGGTCATCAGTAATACTCAGGAAATAATAGAATTGAATGGATGAACTTATTTGCATGTGATTTTTTTGGTCTTTTTATCCTCTTTCCAAATGATCAGAAAAGAGGAAACCATTTGAACTTATTTGCATGTTTTTTTTTTTGTCTTTTTTTGTCTTTTTATCCTCATTCCAAGTGATCAGAAAAGAGGAAACCAACAATAAAACAGGAGAAAGTACTACATTATTACAAAATTACTATAATATACAGTAGTAAAACGCATGATCCTGATCACCCCGCTGCCTCTACCACGTCTCCCGGCTCTCGCACGCACAGCGCGGCCACTCCCACCTCTGTGGAGCGCTGGATCCAGAGAGCTAGTGCTACTTTCAGCCCCACGTTCACCCCTGCCACCCCCTTCCCCGTTGGGCAAAGGGAAGAAATGATTGCTTTTTTTGTGCTTCATGAACACTTTCGCTTTGACGGCAGCACCAATGCGCTGTAAAGATGTACCGGGAGATGCGCGATCATTAGACGACCGATCGTCATTTCCAAAAGGCAAATATTCCCCTTCAGAGTCAGAATCGGCGAATAACATGTGCAACACATCCTTACAGTACAACTTTGTACTTTTTATTTGGCGATTTTCTCTCACAAATCTCACAATTCACTCGCACGCTATGAACTGAACTGCTTCCGCATCAGAGATACGATAGCTCACTTGCTTTGCTATTTCCTCAAATACTTTGAATAGGAACATGACGTAATTTTGGTCTAGAATCAAAGTACTACATGTCTGCCATCTAGTGGTAGGGAATACAAATGAGATATTACACCATATTAGAAACTACAGTCTGTTTTAATGAGTATGACGTCTTGTCGCAATTTTGCGACTTTGGCGCTTAGAGGGTTAAGTTTTGATATATTTACAGTAGGAATTTTACAAAATATTTTATGGAACATGATTTTTACTTAATATCCTAATGATTTTTGCCATAAAACAAAAATCAATAATTTTGACCCATACAATGTTTTTTTTGGCTATTGCTACAAATATACCCCAGCGACTTAAGACTGGTTTTGTGGTCCAGGGTCACAAATATGAAGCACAACTGTTTCTGCAAAAAATGTAGCTTTGAATCACATTAAAAAATTGCATTTTACAATATATTCTAATCCGTGTATCATTCGTCCATTCGTTTTTTTGATGTAATATTGAAAGAAGAAACATGAGAAAACGGCTCCTTTTTCATTTTTTCATTCTTTCCAGAAAAACGAAAAACTCCGCTTGAGTTTTCGTTTTTCGTTCAGGGGTGGAAAAATGAATAAACAGCTTGAATATTCGATTTCTACAAGTGGGCGGAAGGAAACGCCCCTTTCTGCTGATTGGTCAGCCGAAGATTAAACCGTGCCCCCGTCAGTTCTTCCGCAGTTTTGCGTAGAATAAAAGTCCTCCGCTGCTGCAGTTGTACGGATAATTCACGCATTTATTGTAATTTCATTTAATCTTTTTCTCACAAAACAACCACACTAACGATAGCTCGACACTACCCGTACCGGGGCAGAGCCTAGACCGGGCTTTCGTCTATGTATACATTACTTTACTTACGTTTTGCATTAGTTGGCAGGGTTTGATGGCTGTCCTTTTGATGGCAGCCTACCCTGGTCGCCCAATAAGTTAAAGATACAAATAATTAGATTAGCTGTACATTAAATATTTTAAACACTAATACAAAAAGGAAAGAATAGGCATTGACTCTGGTGTAAGCCTAACGTTCACACAAGAACTGTCATTCTGACTATCTGACAACCGGAGCGTTGTGCTTTCTCTCTGCGCTGTCATTGTACACATAAACACTATTAACATTTACTTCACCTCACTTCACTTCAAATCCTTAAATGAATGGTATTCAGAAAACAAACAAGAATGAATCCCTTAAGAAATGCATCCCTCTGAACAATAAAGAAAACAATAGAATGCGATGCTTTCCTTGAACATCCTTCTGGCGTATGCCACAAACATGAACCATAACACAGCTGACGCGTCTACTTTTAACATGCTACATTAAGGTTAGTTGACTTTAAATGCAAGTTTTATTATTATTAAAGTTACTTTGGAATAAATCACAGCATGTTTCATGATAAAAAAAAAAAAACGTGGCACTTTGAGAATAGCACACAGAAGAAAGCCCTGTCTAGGCTCTTCCCCGGTACAGGTTATGTCGAGCAAAAAAAAAAAAAATGTAGTTGCAATAAACACGTTAATTATCCGTTCAACTGCAGCAGCGGAGGACTATTATTCTGCGCGAAACTGCGGAAGAACTGACGGGGACACGGTTTGATCTTCGGCTGACCAATCAGCAGAAAGGGGCGTTTCCTTCCGCCCACTTGTAGAAATCGAATATTCAAGCTGTTTACTCATTTTTCCACCCCTGAACAAAAAACGAAAAATCAAGCTGAATTCTTGTTTTTCGTTTTTCTGGAAAAAATGAAAAAACGGAAAAGAAGCCGTTTTCTCATGTTTCTTCTTTCAATACTACATCAAAAAACGAATGGACGAATGATACACGGATTTATTCACATAGAAAACAGCTATTTTAAACTTTAGTATTATTTCACAATATTACCATTTTTGATGACCATCAATGAATTCAGCCTTGGTGAGCAGAAGAGACTTTTTTTCAAAACATTAATTATTCATTTAAAATACATAAAAAAAACATTTATTTTTTAATAAAATTTTTTGCACTTGTAAAAAGAAAATTAATTGTCCTGCAGAAAAATAACTGAAAAAACATGACTAAAAATGATGGAAGACTAAAAATAATGACTAAAACGTGTCAAAAAATGAATGATGAAAACCTGAAAAGAGCTGCTGAAACAGGACTAAAAATGAAACATTTAGACAGGACCTAAAATATAAACTTACCAATAAACATTTGTAAATATTTCAACCTCGCATCTTAAAATGAAAAATGAAAGGGGAAAAAGCAGCTAAAACTTGAATGAAATGTTGAAATGCTGAAAAGAACTACTAAAACATGACTAAAAATGATGAAAAAAAAATTAAATTAACTGCTACAACTTGGCTTAAAAATAATGAAAAACTAAAAAGAAACATTGACCTATTACAGCACCTGAAATATCAACTTTCCAAAAAAAAAAAATTGTAAACATTTTAAGCTAAAATTTTGATTGAACTGCTAAAACATGATGGGAAAAAATGATCGAAAAATAAAATGTGACTAAAATGTTGATTTTAAACTGTATTTTATATAATATTTCACAATATTATAATTTTTACTGCATTTTTTATTAAATTAATTCAGCCTTGGTAAGCAGAAGAGACTTTTCTCAAAACATCAACTATTAATATAAAATACATCAAATAAAATATTTCGTTTCATTTTAATAAATTTGTAAAAAATTACATGTTTTATACTTGTAAATAGAAAGTTAATTCTCTTGTAGTAAAATAACTGATAAAACATGCCTACAAATGATGGAAAACTGAAAATAATGACTAAAAAATGTCCAAAAATGATGAAAACCTGAAGAGCTGCTAAAACAGGACATAAATATATACATAAAATATAAACTTTCCAATAAACATTTGTAAATATTTTAACCTCACATCTTAAAATGAAAAATGAAAGGGGAAAAAAACAGCTAAAAAATGTTGAAATGCTGAAAAGCACTACTAAAACATGACTAAAAATGATGAAAAAAACTGAAATGAACTGCTACGTCTTGGCCTTAAAATTATGAAAAACTAAAAAGAAACACTGACCTATTACAGCACCTGAAATATCGACTTTACAAAAATTTTGCAAACATTTTAACCTAAAATCTTCACTGAACTGCTAAAACATTATGGGGGAAAATGATGGAAAAATGATGGAAAAATAAAATGTGACTAAAATGTTGATTTTAAACTGTTACTATTACTATTTTTACTATATTTTTTAATCAAATAAATTCAGCCTTGGTGAGCAGAAGAGACTTTTTTCAAAACATTAACTATTAATATAAAATACATAAACTAAAACATTTAGTTATTTTCTTTTTTTTATATAAATTTGTAAAACTTACGTTTTATACTTGTGAATATAAAATGAATTGTCCTGCAGTAAAATAACAGATAAAACATGACTAAAAATGTTTGAAAACTGAAAATAATGACTAAAACATGTCCAAAAATGATGAAAACCTAAAAAGAGCTGCTAAAACAGGACTGAAAATTACTAAAAAAAAAAAAAAAAATTAAAAGAAACATTTATACAAGACATAAAATATAAACTTTCCAATAAACATTTGTAAATATTTTAACCTCACATCTAGACTAAAAATGAAGGGGAAAAAAGCAGCTAAAACTTCAATAAAATGTTGAAATGCTTAAAATCACTACTAAAACATAACTAAAAATGAAAATAATGACTGAAACGTGTCCAAAAATGATAAAAACCTGAAAAGAGCTTCTAAAACGACTAAAAACTGAAAAGAAACATTTATACAGGACCTGAATACAACCCGTCTGATAAACATTTGCAAACATTTTAACCTCACATCTTGACTAAAAATGAAGGGGGGGAAGCAGAAACTTGAATAAAATGTTGAAATGCTGAAAAGAACTACTAATACATGACTAAAAATAATTAAAAAAACTGAAACAAACAGCTAAAACTTGGCTTAAATATTATGAAAAACAAAAAAAGAAATATCGACCTATTACAGGACCAGTAGTATCAACTTTCCTAAAAAATGAGTAAACATGTAACCTAAAATCTTGCAAAAACATGATGGGAAAATTATGTACATACAAATTATGTATACATTTCACAATAGCACTGTTTTTACTCTATTTTTTAATTAAATTAATTCAGCCTTGGAGAGCAGAGAAGACCTTTTTAAAACTAACCATTAATATAAAATATATAAAATACAAATTTTCTTTTCTTTTTTTTTCTAATTTGTAAAAATTACACATTTTATGTTTGTAAATATGAAATGTATTGTCCTGTAGTATATAAAACCCATTACGAAACTAGATGCGAGGCAAACTCGACACAAAAAACGAACACTTGACTTACTGTAGACCTTTAAACACTTGCAAACTTGGCTGACCTGATGTCACAAACCAGACAAGCTTCAAACTAACAAACAAAACAGTAAACAGTAGAATGACAAACCTGAGTAAAACCAGCCAATCAGATTGAAGCTTGCCGCTTTGGCATGGACATGCAGACTCATATAACCCTGCATGCCTTTAAACCTCCTGCTTTGTTTTCCCTGCATGAACAAACTTGTATGAGCAGAACTTACACATAAAGAAATAATGAACTGTACTCCATCCAAAGGATCATGGAAACCATGGTGTGTGTGTTTGCTACCGTGGGGGGTAAAGCACTACTGGCTCTTTAAATATTTAATCTCAACTCAAAACACAAGATTTTGTCCCATCACACACTCACACACAGGGTTGTCTGTGATATATGTGCCTCTCCATGCATTTTCACTCCTACAGAGCACAAAGTGCACAATATGTGTGGTGTGAGTGACAGAGAGGAAGAGAAATGCATCTCTTCTTTGTGTTATAATTAATGCAGTTTACAGTACAAACAGCAGAAATACTCCCACACACACACACACGAAAGTGTGCGAGAGTTTCATTATGTAAGATCAAAGTAGACTTAAATGAACTGTATGTGAGTGTGTGTGTGTATGTATATGTGAGTGTGTGTGGCTTGTGGATCACCTACGCACCTTTGCACACTCTCAGGTAAACAGACTGAACACACACACACCTTGGGTTGAAAGCACAGAGACGAAACAAAAAAACAGGATTGCAATTAAATTTCTCCACATAAATCACCCACGCATCCGACTACAACACAAGAGAACGGCTTCCTTCCAAAACCTAAACCCACTGGACCGAAAAACTGAAACTCAAAATTCTAATTCTACAATGATCTTTTGTTTGGAGTAATTATAAATTGAATTAATATTATAATTTTTTAAGTGATTATGGTGGTGTAGCATAAACTGATTCTTAATCAACAAGCCCATCTGTATTACATATGAGATGCTGAGTTAGTCTATAGTACGTGTGTGTGTGTTGATGTACAGACTTGTGTTTGATTATGAATAGCAGCTGATTTTACAACCATAACTCAACATGTTAAAAGCCACAAGATCATGGGGTGTGAAAAGACTAATTTAAAGAAATGTAGCAATGTTTGAGAAAAACCCAGTTTCTAGAAATTATGAATGAGCTGCACAGCCTCATTACAGCAGATCTGAAACATGAAAAACATTTGCACTCAGTGGCCAGTGTTATTTTAGTAATATCTTAAATTAGTCTTTATTTATACATCTGTTTTAGTTTTAATTTAAGTTAAAATTTAAGCAAATTTGTTGTGTGTTTTGTCATTTTTATTAAATAATATACAGTTTATAATAATATATAGTATGTGCTTTACGGTCTATAGACAGCGTATTCAGTTTTTGTTATTTTACCCTTGTCAGTATGGGTCATTCTATAATTAGGGGTACATTTAGAATTTGAAAAAGGGGAAGAAAAATGTTTTCCTGTTTCCCAAAAACCCAAACATGACCTTACACAGCTGCTTTGAAACAATCTATACTGTATGAAGTGCTATATAAACAGTGTTTCCTCTAGGTTCATAGCTTTGGGGGATGGATGGGGCAGGGGTGCTGGTACCTAATGGTACTTTTTGTTGGTACCTTACTCTCTGTATAATAACAAAACATTTTTTTTCAGTGGAAAAAAAAAAAAAAAGTCCAGAACTCTCCGTTTCAACATTTTGAACAATAGGGCCCTACAATCTCTTTCTTTCTTTCTTTCTTTTTTTTTCAGAAATGTTTGTTTTAAGTTCTCTAATAATCAAATAAAGGCATTAAACATTTATTTTTAATCAAATGAAAATTAAACCCTTTTATTTTTTGGTAAACAAATAGAGGTTTACAGTTAAAATTAATACATGGAAGAACATTTGTGTGAATATTCTGTTAAAAAAGTTTTAATAATAATTGTAGAGTTTTTTTCTACAATTAAGTGGTTAATCTGGTTGTAACATTTGTTTTACAAATATGTAATATTATGTAATATTTAATAGCATTTAATTGTTTTATTTAAATTGGCTAGACATAGAAATATACAAAGACGTACATTATACTGTACAAAAGTAATACAATAGTAATATATTTCTGTTACACGTTAAACCGTACTTTTATTTTGACAGGTTGCCGTAAGTTTCTGTGTGTATACAGTATGATATGATGCTAGTTTTCTCAAGATGGTAAAATTCACACGAAGTGACTCTCACAGTCCTCTGGCGATGAAGTTAATGTGTACATGTCGTCATATAATGAGACGGAGAGGCCAAAAATCACCGCGAGCCTCACGTGTGCTTTATTTTTTGTGTAGTAAACAAAACCGTGTTTCCACCATTCATACATACAGAGCCAAGCGAAACATGCAGAATTCATATCTAAACCGCCTTTTTGCGTTTTAATATTCACAGACATTAGTCCATATCGCAAATCGAATTAAATGACAGGCCCAAGACAGAAATGACATGCCGTCGTGTAAATAAGATAAATAACATAAATAACATAAGACTATTTAGTTTTTTTAATAAAAAAAAACAAGGTATAGACCTGTTATATAGGAAAGGTAAACTTTAATGACTTTTGTTGTGATTGGTGCTATATAGAAAATAAAATAAAATTAAATAAAATTAACTTGACCTTCAAAGGGGGCGGGGGGTGCCGTGGGGGGCGTGCCGTTTGGGGACTTGGGGGTTGACACTGATAAATAAAGGTGATCTGTGGGAATATGTGCATAAAATACCATCTACGCTGTAAAAAACAATTTGTTGAGTCAACTTAAAATAATTTGTAACCTGGACTTAAAACTTTAAGTTCTGTCAACTCAAAAAAGGTTTATTCCGCTTGAAATGTTAAATTATACTACGTGACAACTTAGATATTTGAGTTGAATCAATTTAAAATTTTAAGACAGCTGGGTTACTTACCCATCTGTTAAGTTTAGCAAACACAAATATCTAAGTTGTTACTTAGTACAACTTAACATTTCAAGTTGACTAAACTTATTTTAGTTGACTCAACTTAAAATTTTAAGGCAGCAGGGTAACAAATGATTTTAAGATGACTCAACAAATTGTGTTTTTTATTTTTTACAGTGTATGTTTGCTACTGTCCACCATGTTACCTTTACTGAATAACACAGTTGACAGGTAACTCAGTTGACATTTTTAGTGTTTTGCCTATACTCAGCATGGAGGCCTAGAACTACTGAGCATACGGTATGTTTAGAAATATATTTTCATAAACAAAACATAAGTTTTAGTTAAACTGTCTTGTTAAAATTTGCAGCAATACTACTTGCGTAACACAGCTGACAGTCAATTAATCCACTCTTGACACAGGTTGGTTAGTTCAACCAATATTCGAGGAAAGAGAGAGAACATAACTTGTTTCATTCATGTGCTTCTAGAGGAAATATCATCATACTGTGCAAATTATGTGAGAATGGGACAAACCATTCCTTTTTGGGGAGGGGTTTTCTAGTGGGTAACTTAGTTGACAATGGTTTTTAGGACACAAATAAAACAAGTTATATCACAATAAACACTTATTATTGAAGCACACACCTAAATGTCTTGATAACCTAATCCAGGGGTGTCAAACTCAAGTCCTGGAGGGCGGCAGCCCTGCAGAGTTTAGACGCAACTCTAATTAAACACACCTGATTCAACTAATCAAGTCCTTCAGGCTTAAATGAAAACTGCATAGTATGTGTGTTGGAGCAAGGTTGGAACAAAACTTCCAAAAAAGGAACCGAGTTTAACACCCCTGACCTAATCTAATTGAAAGCAAAGCTACGAAACTAATTTGTATCTGAGGTCATTTTCATGCTTAAATGCAGAGTAGAATGAGCATGTGATACAAACATAATTTTTGAACAAAAGATATGGCTTTTTCAACATACAGTAGTGTGATTGGGAAAAATGTACTTGTGTACTAGAAAATAAAGCATTGGGGCTATATATTGATGAAAATATATTATAAATATACTTCACGGATATGAGAAGTACCCACAATTTTAGAACGACCCATATACGTTATATTTTATTTCTGCTAACATTTATTTTGTGAAGAAACAAAAATGCTTCATTTGATGGTTTTATTTGTAATTAACTATAATAACCCTGTTTTCAATCCACACCAGTAGTTTCATAATTGCCCATCTTCAATCTCATTTGCAAGCCACTTGCCATTTATATCAATTATTTGCTAAGAAATGTGGTTGTTTTACTGCCATTTTGTGGCTACACAACAACCCAGAGCACAAAATGATCAATATTAATGCAATAAGCCTGTGTGTTGCTGCTGGTACTATAAACCTTCTGCAAATTCAAAATGTTTGCCAGTTTTTTGGAAAGGTAAAGATGGGTAAAACACAAATAAAAAGAAATGCATTGCGTCCATGTCGCTCATGGAAAAAACTGCAGGCCTCCACAAACGACTACATGATTTGAGGAAAAAATATAAATGTGATCAAACAATTCCAGGGTGGCACAATTTGGCCAAAATGTTGTGATTATTACTATAGATGTCTTCAGTTTGCATGAGCTCCAAAACTGCATGTGTATGTCATTAGGTTGACACACAATCCAGAGAGTGAGATTCCTTTCATCATCTGTGCTGGATGAGAGTGACAGTAATCAATAACAGTGACTCTGAGCGTCCAGTGAATGCTGTCATTACAGCAGCAGATTCAGCCCACCATCATCACACCTGCGGCGCTGGGACAATAAAGGTCTATCAGTGGTCTACCTGTCCTCTAGTAACGTTTCACACTAGTTTTGATTGCTACGACCCCTGCAGTGTCACTGAATCTCTGTATGTTTGAATCACTTCTTTTACTCATGTTTTTGCCACTTATATGGAAGTTTTTTCCTACAAAATTTAATTAAAAACTCAAAAGCTCAAAACAATAATTCAAACTCTCAGAATGGCTTCTCGAATGAGAAATCAAATGCTCATACACAAATTCAAAAACATCCATATTAAAGGGCTAATATTACACTTATTTTAAATGTATTCCCCTGAGGTCCACTAATTCTGTTTTCTTTTTCATTAATTCCATTTTTATTTTTCCGGATTCCATTTTAATGGCTAAATTAAATTAAATTAGTTAATTTTTAATATTCAAAAAGCATATCAGAAAGCATGTCTAATTAATTAAAAACATGAAACTTACACAATTTAACAACAATCTATTACAGATTGAACAAAAATTATTTTATTTGATTATTTATTTCAAATTCTGTTTTGTTTTAGGTTTTTTTGATTAAAATTACATTTGAATCAAAAAGCACGCTAATCGATTGAATTCATAAAACAGAAATTCACAATTTCTTACAATTTAGCAATAATAGCACCCTATTAAATGTTGTTTTTTTATATTAATTTATATATTTTTTATATAGATTTATATGTTTATATGTTTAAAAAAATAGTTATGTACACAATTTAAAAACAATTTATTACAAATTGAAAAAAAATGGAGAGTTACGTTTATTTACTTATTTATTTAAATTCAGCTTTGCTTTGTTTTTTTTTCTATTTTAATTAAATTTTAATCAAAAAGCTAAATCTAAATCAATCTTTTAAAAATTCACAATTTCTTACAATTTAATGTTCATTTTAACCTTTGGATCTATGATTTAATATAAATTTATTACTAATTACGGTTTAATTTTACAGTAAAATTAAACTAATTACAGTTTAAAAGATTTAAAAATTTAATGTAAAATTTAATTTAAAATTGAATTTGATTACATTTTAAAAATATTACAAAAATTTAATGTACAATTTAATTTGATTACATTTTAAAAGATTGATTAAACTGGATGAGATACTGTACAAACTTGCATTTGTTAGAAAAAAAATTCGGAATTGCAAGTTTTTAAATCACACAATTCTGATTTTATAATGCGCAATTGCGAGTTTATATCTCACAATTCTGAGAAAAACACCAGAACTGCAAGAAAAAAGTCAGAATTGCAAGGTTTTTTTTTTTTTTCTCAGTTCTGAATTTTAAAAAAGTATTTATTTAATTAGTTTAATTTTAATTACATTTTAATCAAAAAACATCTATTGATTGACCAGCATATCTAATCAATCTTTTAGAAATTCACAATTTCTTACGATTTATTGTTTGTTTTAACCTGTGCATCTATGATTTAACATAAATTTATTACAAAAAATGCTAAATAAAAAAAATGTAATTACATTTTAAACATTTTAAAATCTTATGTTGCATTTTATTTAAAAAATTACATTTTATTACATTTTATTACATTTTAAAAGATGGATTAAATTTAATCTTAAAATTAAATTAAGACCTTTAAGTCTGTTTTTTATCACATAAAATGATGAAATGAGTGACTCTCAAAGCAGATTCTGTGATCCCATCCGCATTTGCCACATTATGTTTTTTGTGACAAAAACAGTTGCAATTTCCAAATATCCTCCCACACTCCCTAGTCTGCAAGGACAGAAGCAATTAGAAATGCATTTTTGCAACTTAGGCTGCATTGTATACAAACTGTAAACTGTTGAGCACACATAGTAACTGAAAACCCCAAACCCTTATTTTCATGCAGGCTCGGTCCTTTAGTGCGAGTTCAGTTTATCTGAGTTGAGAAAACAGCCTTCACACCAAAACAAGCAGACCAGCAGCTCTAGTGTACAAACACCCAAAGGAAAACATCCCCTCATCATTCACTAACATGGAAGCTCACGGCTATCCTTGACACCAACCTGGGCCTTTCGCTTGGCCTGCATGAAGATCAGGGGAAATGTCAGGCCATCAAAAGCACACAAGGACTTAAGAGTGACGCTCTTGTATTCTTGGTTGAGATCCTCCGAGAGCCGCCCAGGGTTCAGAAGCCGTGATATGACAACATGAAATCCAACAGCAACTGTGCCAAACGCGCTCGCGATATTCCTCACGGATTTGATATCCAAAACAGGCCTCGCTGCTCCCAGAGGAGCCGTTTCCACAAACAGCAACTGCTCCCATGAGGCCGATCACCTGCCTCAAGCAAAACTACATACAAGCATGTTACGTATAAAACACGCATTAACTGAGACTTTGATAAATATAACCAAAACAAGATGATGTTTTGTTTTGTCTTGTTTTTTTTTTCATCCTTTTGACAACATATTTTTTAAATATTTATGTATTTGATCTAAAATATCTTAAAATGGATATACTACAGGGTTTTGATGTATGTTTGACTAAACTGAACAAAATATATTCAACTGTGACAATATTTTGACTTTTTAAAAAAAATATTTTTAAAAATATAAAATAGCTTTAAAGAGAAATATTGCTGTTTTTTTTTTTTTTCAGAATTAGAAGATCCATAAGTCTGACCAAACAGATTTAAACGTGACAATATTTTGACCTTTTTTTAATGTAAAAAATGTTTTTACAAGAAATATTGCCTTTTCAGAAGATCACTCACATTGATAAAAATGATTTTGTGATGAAGTAAATAATACAGAAACATTAAAATTATATTAAATTTAGTCCAGCAAAGAATAAAAAATGTATAATAATTATAAAAATGTATAATATTTATAATAAAATCTACTTTATTTATTGTTTTTTTCAATGCAAAGATCAAAGACAATACTTGACATTTTTCCCCCTTTGAATTGATTATTATTATTATTATTTTTTTTTTTTACATGTTTAAATATCTGCAAGAAATATTATGAAATATCACCTTCTTTTCCAATCAGAGGATCTATAATTGTAAAAAAAAATCCACACATTACAGCTAAAGCAATGTAAATGTGACAGTATTTTAAATGTATATTTTTAAGTATTTTTACATTTTATATATATATATATATATATATATATATTAATTTCTAAAAATATTCTGAAATGGTTTAAAAGAGAAATATTGCCCTTTTTTCCCCAATCAGAGGATCCATAATTCTGAAAAAACAGCCATTATAGCCAAACAGTTTTAAATGTAATAATATCTTGACAATAATAAAAAAAAAAATTATGCATTTGTTTTGAAATAGCCTAAAACTGAGGCATTGCTGTTTTTTTCTCAATCAGATGATCTTAGACGATGCAAACAGACTCTTACATATATTTAATGTAAGAAGTAAAATATATAGAGAAAAAGCTAAATGGATTTACAACGTTTACAAATATTTATATATTTCAGAACAATAAATAGCAATAAAATGCAATATTTACTTTAATACATTGAACATTTTAAAGCATGTAAAATGCCACAGAGGCGTTTCAGTGAACATTTCTGAGGGAAATCATAAAATCATAAAAGAAATAAAAGAAAACAATTTCAGAAATTAAATTTCTCTAGCTTAATTTAACTGAACTTTACCTTAATTTAAATCAGTAATGCACTTATAACCAGTGCAAGTTTAGCATCGAGATACTATTATAGTTTTTATTAATATTTTGAATCAGCTTTTATTTTTATATTTTGTCTTTTTTAATATGTCTATGTAGTTTTAGTTGTAGATATTTTAGTGCAAGTTAAACTAAATGTAGCTGAAATAAAATGTTACTTTATTTTCAAGGAAAAAAATGCTTCTTTTAAGGTTTTAATTTTAGATTCAGTTTTAATTTTAGTTGACTATAATAACTCTGCTTACAACGTCTGTCTTTCTAATCTAATAATGTTCTCTTTGGGCAACAATTAAACCACATTCAAATGACGGTTCTTCACAATGTTGCTTAATTCTAAATCTTCAGCAAAATCACTGTGAATGTATCACCCAACCAATGACAAGCTATTATTACCAAAAAATATGAAATGGAATGGCCCAGGAGAGCAGAAGCGCCCACTTTGTGAATTATTAAAGATTCTGCAAAACACGCACAGGTCTGCATCTGTGGCCTCAGGGAGCGGCAGAGATAATGACCAATTCACTCTTACAGGGTTATAGACACTACAGAAGGAGAGCGAGAATGAGGTCATAAAAGCAGAAAGAGAAGAAAAAAGTAGGAGACCTTGAGCAGCAGAAAATTCAAAAGCGTTCTTTAAAAGTGTCAGAAAGACTACAGTCAAGCGGTACAAGCAGCGTACGCAAGAGAATGAGAGGGTGAAGAGAGGTTGTGAACAGGTTGTACTCAATTCTGAAGTTCATCAGGTGTTTTAGAAGCAGGCAGGGCAATTGTGTGATAAAATCACAACGCTCCGTTATAATGAATGAAGAAGTGTACACTGCAGGCGAGCGCGGTGATTGTAATGCAGTGTGAGCGTGGACAGTTTTTCGTTGATTATAATGGGAGCGTACTACAGTTGATGTGCTGCGGTGCGTTGTTCGCTCACTGAGCAGACCGGTGTAAAACATATTTAAATTACATTTAATTGGTAAAGTAATCAGATTCATTCACAAAAGGTTTCACAATCCATTGAGTCACATTTCTTTTCTAATAATCCTGCAGCAAAACATCAGGAATATGCAAATGCTCACTGACTGGAGCACAGTGTCAAAGCGTTTGCGGCGATAAGATAATAGCAGACTTCAAAGGCGGAAAAGATCATTTAACACAAAATGGACTGATAAATCTGCTCTCTTGTTTCATTAATCCTAGATCACCCTGATAGGACACAATCCTTCATTTTGCACATGAATTAGAGTCAATTTGTTTTATGTAAATGATTAAATATATGCAAAAGGCTAATCACAATTTAGTATGCAAATATTATGAAGATGTCAAAAGTTAAATGAGTTTTCAAAACTTAAAATGTTCAAAATTAAAGATTTTCACATTTTAAAATACCATGTTCAAAGTTTGAAAATCTCCTTTTGACTTAAATTGTCACTTAAAATTTGAACATTGCATTTTAATTTTGAAAACAGGTTTTCAACTGACAGGGTTAGTTCATCTAAAAATGAAAATTCTATCATTAATTACTCACCCTCATGTCGTTCCAAACCCGTAAGACATTTGTTCATCTTCGGAACACAAATTAAGATGTTTAGGCAGCAACACATCTCATGGTTCAAGGCCCATAACTGTAGTAAGGACATCGCTAAAATAGTCCATGTGACATCAGTGGTTCGACCTTAATTTTACGAGGCCACAAGCGTATTTTTTTTTAGCACTTTAGATACGGTTGCTCCTGTACACTTAAGGAAAACAGTCTGACACCGCTTTATAAGAGCACACTCGTGCCCTAAAGAGAGCAGCCTGGAAAATGGAGCGCAGCTGGAGGAAAACAAAACTAGAGGTATTTTGTATCGCATGGAAGAAAAGTATTTCTACTTACAGAAAAGCTCTAAAACTGCTAGATCTGCTCCAAAATGTAAGACCTTTGTTCATCTTCGGAACGTGAATTGAGATATTTTTAATGAAATCTGAGAGCTTTCTGACCCTGCATAGACAGGAACACAACTCATGGTTCAAGGCCCAGAAAAGGTAGTAAGGACATCATTAAAATAGTCCATGTGACATCAATATTTCAACCTTAATTTTATGAAAGCATGAGAATACACACTCTTCGCTTCCATATTAGTCTCCGACGCATTCACAAGAGTACTACAATGCATGTGTGTGTTGCTGGATTTTGAAGGATTTTGGGACATATCCTCATGACACTGACAAATTAATAACATTCAGAAGAGGATCTATGACTTCTGGAAGCACCTCTTTTATTAGCTTAGATAAATAGGGTCTAACATTCATGTTGTTGGTTTTAATGATTTGACAAGTTTATACAGTTCTTCCTTTCCGATAGCAGAGAATGATTGGAATTGTTATTCAGGGTATCTATATCTGATGCAATACTGTAGCTGATGACTGCATGGTTAGAATTTTATCTTTAATAGTAAAGGTCTTGGAAGTAAAAAGTTCACCAAGTCATTACTGCTGTACTGTTGCAAAAATGTCAACGTCTGTTGATGCTTTATTTTTCATTAATTTAGCCACTGTATAGAATAAATGCATGGGGTTGTGTTTGTCTTCTTTTAAAAGAGACGAAAAGTAAGCAGATACAGCATTTTTAGAGCTTTTCTTAAGTGGAAGTACTTTCCCTCCATGCAATATGAAATACCTCCAGTTTTGTTTTCTTCCAGCTGCGCTCCATTTTCCGGGCTGCTCTTTTAGGGTATGAATGTCCTTGTTACACCACAGTGTCAGACTGCTTTCCTTAATCTTCTTCAAGTGTAAAACCGTATCTAAAGTGATAAAAAGTACTCTTGTAGCTTCATAAAATTAAGGTTAAACGACTGATGTCACATGGACTATTTTACCACCTTTCTGCCTTGAACATGTCAGTTGCATTGCAGTCTATGCAGGGTCAGAAAGCTAAAAACAGAAATATCTTTTTTTTTTTTTTAAATTTGTGTTTCAAAGATGAACAAAGGTCTTACAGCATTGGAACAACATGAGGAAGAGTAACTAATGACATAATTTTCATTCTTGGGTGAACTCTTCCTGTAAATTGTCAATTAGAGTTTGAACAATCTGTGTTAAGTTCTAAGACTTGAAATAAAATTTGACAGACAATTGACCCTTCACAAACAGCTTGACTGACAGGTGATCTGACCAATCAATGCCAAATCCATCATTCTGTCCAACAAACAAATCAGACACGAGAACAGATTCATTTTGGTGGATTTAAACTTTAAACTTAAACATTCTGTGTATTAACGTCTTTCCACATAACACAACACATTAAAGAGAACGACAAAACGGTATTTATTATTTGAATTTCTTGAAAAATTACAACATTTTAAAGTTGAGACCTTGTTTTATAACAGTAATAAACCTGCTCTGTCTTCTCTGTTGGTGTGTTGTCAGTTTCCTCTTTGCTCCGCAATGTAATTTTAACTATGTTAGAACATGATGTGTAGTGTTTGTCGGACACAGTAACAGTAACTAAGGAGGGCGGGTTTTTGCAAAGGGTCAGTTTAAGTTAAAGGGAGATTTCCAAACTTCAACCGACAGTTTAAATCAAAAGGATATTTTTTAAATTTAAAGTACAATTTTCAAACTCTAGCAGACAATTTAGGTCAAAGGGATATTTTAGAACAAAAAAATGTTGATTAAATTTTGAATGCTCTATTTGAACATTCTATTTTAGATCAAAGGGATATTTTCTAACTTAATATAGACAAATAAATACAGACATTCACTGAATGGTGCAATAATGTAGAAAACTGCATGGTTATATATTGCTTTATTATTGTACACAGCCCTAACTTATGTTGTATAACTTCTGTCCTCTTTCTGCTTTTTTTTCAATGTCTTACCCCAAGTGGTTAAAAAACAGCAACGATGTCCCATTTTTAACAGTGTCTGAACCACAAAGCATCTTATTAGGATAACAAACACTTCTCCCTGCTGTAATGTGTACATCCCACAAGTGTTTTCCGCACAGAAAGACTCATTTCCATAAACTCCACATGCTGCACATGAACTCTGAAATGTCAGCCTGTAATCACTCTATATCCAGTTGACCCAATATTCCTCTTTGTCACCCCAGAACCTTACCCTTCTCAATGCACATCCATTTCAGAAAATCACAGGGATTTTCGTGGGGCAGAAATCTTCTCGAATCCCCCAGTACAGACAGAACCAGAACAGAGAGAGAGAGAGAGAGCGACTGATCTCTGGCAGTCCCTGCCGTACGGTTAAGCTGCACAGACATCCTGCTTATATCAGAAGAAGGGCTCTTGTGCGATCAGCACTAATGCCCACGCTGCAGCTTCTAGAATCCTGAAGAATTTATAGTGCACCCAAATTCGTAGATTATCTTACATAAATAATATCTGAATGTTAATTTGACCGTCCCAAATGTACTCGGAAGGTCTACTATCTACTATCTAAGTGGAGATCCATGCACAAAAAGGCCCTGGATTTAGATCAGAACTAGAAATGCAAATAAAAAGTGTTAATGTATGAGACAATTAAAGGAACCGGAATGGGTGCCATCAGAATGGAAGTCTATACATTGTAACCAATGCTTGATTTTTGCATATTTCTCACCTGATTCAGACTAGATGACTTTTTCACTGGAGTAAGTATTATTATGGACTATGGACTAATGGATTTGTTTCTTTTAAATATGCAGATTTTCACATCGCAAGACATTAATTGATTGACTGGAGTGGTGTGGACTACTTGTGGATTACTGTGATGTTTTTATCAGCTGTTTGGACTCTCATTCTGACGGCACCCAATCACTGCAGAGGATCCATTGGTGAGCAAGTGATGTAGTGCTACATTTTTACAAATCTGAAAAATAAACAAACTCATCATCATGATATCTAAAACACAGGTTTATGTGCTACCATGTGACTAATTGAAAGTGCTAAACAGTAAGTGCACAGTTCAACTCATCATTTTCTTTTGGTGGTCAAAAATCTAATTATTATTCCAGCAAATTCTGTTAATGTGGAGTGCCACTAGCGGTGCCACTACAGACATCCTATAATAATCTCAGCAGAGGAGCTGTCAGTCATCCAGCGTGAAACCCCTCCCACGACAATCAACACTACAATCAGCGTGTACAATCACTTATGTGTCTGTGTGTGTCTATGCCAGATAACAGTCTGACAGCGAAGGTCAAAGAATGATCTGTCTGACAGTAACTGTGATTCCATTAGACATTCACAACACAGGGGCTCATACGGGACACCTGAATGCTAATTCACATACTTCTACTACACAATACAAAGTATATACTTCACCATTATATCACTAGACAATCAGACTTATGATTTTGACTTGATGGGCGAAAAAAAAAAATTATGACAGTTATACACGGGCAAGCACTACTTACATGTTCTACAGAAAATCTAAAAATCTAGTTTAGCAGAGGTTTATTTTGTGATATATTCGAAAAAACCTTGTGCCATGTTTCATCTTTACAACAGTTCCTGTAAAAGAACAAGAGAAATGGACAAAGAGAGAGAAAAAGATGGTGGATGAGATGAGACAGATAAAAGAAAGTGTCAGAGATGCTTTGAAAACAGAGATGCTTCACTCAGACTCGTCTGAAGTATCTGAGAGATTCTACATGAAGAGAAAGAGAGCATGGACTTTCATCACAAATGCAATCTATATTTATGAGTGCATACAAATTATGACAAATGAATTAATAATTTTAAAACCAATGATCATACACACACACACAAAACTCCCATGCAAGCACATCAGGAAACTCACCAGCGCATGCATGTGTGTGTGTGTGTGTGTGTGTGTGTGTGTGTGTGCGTGCGTCTCTACTGGTTATCATAACGCTGACATTTTTTGAGTCTGAGTTTTTTTGTCGAAAGTAAAAGTGAAAGTAAACAGACGAGAAAGAAAATACATGTGTAACAGCATGTGCTGCCTATAATTTGTTAATCCAAGAACAAAAAAATCATTCACTGATCTTGACTAAATATCTTTAGTAACTTTAATAAGGATGAATCTATATTTTATTTATGAAAAGAAAACTATGCAGTGTTTTTAAACTTTTGATTTAAATTTCTGTCTGCAGCTGGTTCAGTTGTAATTATTTATGCTACTGATAATTTATTTGCTTGTTCCTATTTTATTACTGACTGTTTACTTGTCTTTAACTATTTAATGTTTGAAATTTATATTAGTCTAGTTGTGCTTGCTGTGGTATTTTTTGTTAAAACCATAGGCAAAAGTTTGTCTTATGCCTAAGTGTTCTGTAGGCTGCTGTTGTTTGCTCATGCTGCAACAGAAATCTTTGTAAAAATACAGAATAAAAATGTTTGACTTCATTTTTTTATTGACGTTTTTATGTTATTGGAATCGAAAGTAGGAATCATTAAGAATCAGAATCAATAAGCAGTTTTGGAATCGATAAATTTTAAATGATACCCAACCCTAATCCTAAGTGTATATGACTTTTTTCTTTTAGACGAATACACTCGGAGTTATATTAAAAAAATGTCCTGGCTCTTCCAAGCTTTATAATGGCAGTGAATGGGTGTTGAGATTTTGAATCATCATAAAGTGCATAAATCCATCATAAAAAGTACTCCACATGGCTTCAGGGGTTAATAAAGTCCTTCTGAATTGAACTGACGTGTTTGTGTAAGAATAATATCCACACTTAAAACTTGAAAGACTATTATTATGAAAGACTATGAAAAAATATTTAGGAGCACCAAGTGCAACTGACTCGATTAGTATATTTGTGTTTGCACTGGGGGGAGCTTCAAAGGTTTCTATGCGTTTTTGCAGCGTTGAGTAATGTATCACAGACAAATCTCACAAATCCTTTCATAAACAAAGTATAGAGAGAGTGTAAACAAGAGATTCACTGTGCAGTGTAGAGAACTTCGTTGATTATAATGGAACTTTGTGAGATCGCGATGAACTAAGATGAGTGACAGCTTTTAATGATTTTAAAGGGAGTTTGTAAATGAGATATTAATTTAATACAACAGTTAAACAAGAGGTTAATAATAAGTGACTTACACTGTCTGACTGTAACACTATCTATCATAAAAAAATAGTTTGAAACAAGTGAGTCACTCGGATCTCCATTCAAACACAACAGTGTTTCATTTATGAATGAACATGCGTTCTTAAACGAATCTAGTGAGTCGATTCAATTTCCCTTTCATAAAGAGTCACTTGCTTTATTCCTGAATGAATCAGCCGTTCGAACGAATCAAATGAATGAATGATTCAGTAATTAAATCAGTGACTTACAACCACCTACTGGCAGTTTTAGTTTTATTTTTTAAGTATCTTTTCAGTTATTTAAATCATTTAATATTTATCTATTTAAAATTTTATTTTTAAAACATAAATCTCAACATGAATTTATGAATACCCCTGACTTTCATTAAACAAAAGAAAATACACCTACAAGCCACTTTTGAGTTCTTCAGTGCCACCTCTGTAGTACAAATGAATTTTATTAATACTGATTTAATTTAACTGGTAACATATTCTTATTAGGGGCCAATCACTGAAGGTGCAAAGGCACCTATTGTATCCGCTGGCGTTCTTACCTTCTTCTTCTTCCGTTTCTTCCACTCTTGAGTCTATGGCAGCTCATAGAACCACTTGCGGGAAAGTTGTGAAATTTGGCACACTGATAGAGGACAGTCCCAACATTAGCCACAGCAAGTTTGGAGTCTCTAATGCCACTACTTGTCCAAAGTTTCACTCCGTTTATGCTATAACTTGCTATGCTAGAACCATAAGGCACAGGTTGAAAAAGATTTTTTTCTCTGAATTCTTGGCTCATGTAGAGGCAAGAGAAGTCCAAAATTCAAAAATTGTAAGGTTTATTTTTTTTCTCTGATTTTTGTTCGTAAAACCTACTTTTTCAAACTCATCCTAGACGGTTTGTCTAATTTTCGCCAAAATTGGCTCAGATCATCTTCAGACCATGCTGGCAAAAAGTTATGAAATTCAAGTTGATTACTCAAACCGTTGTCGAATAACGCGTAAACGAATTCTACGAAAAGCACGCAAAAATGGATGTGAGGCTACATCTCCACAATGGTTTGGCGTATTGAGACCAAACTTGGTGTGTGCTATAACAAGCATGACCTGAGGCTACCTGCAGTGTTTCGGCACAGTGCCACCAAGTGGTCAGGATACAAAAATGGCTATATTTGCTTAGAACTTGTGAATGGCCAAATCACAAAACTGGTCTCTTTAGTTTCGCTGCGTCATGCCAATTTGAAAAAAAAAAAAAAAGTAAAACCGTATAAGTTTTTTAAAATTTATTTTATTTGACATAAAAGATGACATACTTTTAATAAAGTTAGAAAAATGCCATTACAAAGGTAAAAACAAAATTCCCCTGTAAACTCACTTTAAGGAGTTAAATATCACCTCAAAATAGAAAGGCAATTTTTTTAATGAGATTTTTTGATTATTAATTAGAGTGCTCCTGAAAAAAAAAGTGCTCTTGAAAAGAAAAATAAGTGTAGAGCCCTGTTTTTTATCATTAATTTCAAATACAATAAGGCCTGAATGACTAAAGTGCGTTATAGCACCTGCCAGTGTTTCCCTAGTCACATTCAATTCAGTCTGTAAGCTCCCAATTCAGTTTACAATGTAATTTTGTGCCATAGCTGAGCTGCTGAATAGCCTTGTAGAAACATTGTGAGTGTGACTACCCTTAGGAGTGACCTTGAGTGCCTGTTTAACAGATATACTGTATATAAGGAGAGACAGGATCATCTTGTAACGGCTCCACGCGCCGTCATCGTCCGTGCATGTGAGTTTGCTTTGTGAATGTGTTCGATTACAACCTGAGATGTGGAGAATGAGCTGTTCACTTGTTATTTGTTGGTTTGTGTTGGGTAAACAAGAACATGAAAATGCTGTATACATTACATAAACATGGAGTAATGGCTACATTGGATAATCCAGTTAGTTTTTTACTTATAGACTGTTTAGCTGGAGCAAATTCTCTTCACTCCACGTTTCTCCATCGCTTTCACATGTAAATGCGTCTTACCCAGCTAATAAATCTATCGTGTCATAAACGGCATGACAAAGCCTTGCCGTCATTCCGGTCTGGTCAATGCATTATCTTAGCTAAGTGGATTTCTGCCATCTTTGCTCTCGATATTTCCTCCTACAAATGAAAAAGTGCTGGCGTACTTGCACGCAGCAGGAGATAAATTGTCTGAAGCGCACATATTCAAACTAGCACACGGAAGTACTAAAGCAGCATAATAAACTCCCTACTGTATGAGGTGCTTGACTGATCATCTGTCACCGCTTCTTATTTTTCTGCACCTTCATCCTCCATTTTTCTCCATCTTACTGCTCTAATTCCCTCTTTCTCTTGCTGTGTTTCTCGGGATTGTTTGATGGCGTCCGGCTGACAACTCGTTTCACGCATCACTAATTACTGATGACACGCAGTCCGAGCGTACAGTACGAGAAGTGTCTGAGTCAGAGACCAGAATCAGCAGTTTGCGGCGCTGGAGGGGCGATAACTCAGCGGCAGACAGGCGAGAAATCTGTTGGCGTCTCTCTGGAGGAGAGCTGAGCGCTGGACTCTCTAGGAGCAGGGACTCCGCTGTCTCACCTCCTCATTAAACGCTCCTCATCATTAATTCATCTCTCGCTGAGCCTGAGAGCGAGACCTCCACGACAAGAACCTTAAACTCTCCTTTAGCCAGATCAACGTCACAAGTTGAGTTTGTAATGAAAGGATGTTACTAACAATTGAAGATGTTTAGTAATAAGTGGACCTTCATGGAGTCTAAAGCAGCTGGATTTAGGCTAATTGGATAACGCTGCTACCATTTACCTGGGCACTACCACCAAGACCCAGAGTTACTTTAGTATCACTGATACACTGATATTTTGATAATGTTTTAAAATAATGGCCAGCACTGCGTCACATAGCACTGTTTGGTCACTTCAGACATTACAAGTTCAAATCCCAGCACACCCCCCCCCGCCCTCTCTCTCCCACTTCCTGTCATCATACTGTCTTACCATAATAAGGTCAAACATGGCAAGAAAGAAAGAAAGAAAGAAAGATTTTTTTAAAAATCATCACCATCATAATTTTACAGTTATTTACAATAGTAATATTCCTTATTTTGTTTAATATTTGTGGTAGTGGTAGTGGTAGTGGTAGTACTAACAACAATTATTATTATTACTGTTGTTGTTGTTACCACTAATAATGAATACAAATATTTAAAAAATACTATTGCAATATTTCTCTGTAAAATAACAACATAACAACAACAACGACAACAACAATAATAATAATAATAATAATGATTATTATTATTATTATTATTAGTATTGTTATTGTTGTTGTCGTCGTCAGTATTAAATATTACTAAAACCACTACTACTACTACATACAAATATTAAATTATTATTATTGGAATATTTTTCTGGAAAATAACAACAAAAAACAGCAATAATAATAATAATAATAATAATAATAATGTGTTATTGTTATTATTGTTGTTGTTATTTTCATTGTAATTTTTAACTGTAAAATAGAAAAGAGAAATACAAAAATTATTTTTATTATTATTATTATTATTATTATTATTATTAACTATATTACTATAACCACTACTACTAAACACAAATATTAAAAATATATATTATTGAAATATTTATCTGTAAAATAGCAACAACAAAAAACAACAGCAGCAATAACATTTAACTGTAACAAAGAAAAGAGAAATAACAGAAAAATAAAATATTATTGTTGTTTTTGTTGTTGGTGTTGACTATTTTTAGAATAATAATAATAATAATAATAATAATAATAATGTTGTTGTTGTAGTAGTAACATTTAACTGTAAAATAGAAAAGAGAAATAATAGAAAAATAAATTATTATTATTATTATTATTATATTGTTGTTGCTGTTGTTGCTATTTTATAATAATAATAATAATAATAATAATAATGTTTTATTGTTGCTGTTATTTTTGTAACATTTATTGAAACTGTAAAATAGAAAAGAGAAATGATAAGATTGTTATTATTATTGTTATTATTATTATTGGTGGTGGTGGTGTTTTTGTTGTTATGGTTGTTGTTGTTAACTATTACTAAAACCACTACTACTAAACACAAATATTAAAAAATTATTATTGAACTACTTATCTGTAAAATAGGAACAACAAACAACAACAACAACAACAACAACAATAATAATAATAATAATAACAACAACAACAACAATAATGATAATTATTATTATTACTGTTAGTATTACTATTATTTGTTGTTGCTATTATAACTACAAATACTAAATAGTAATATCTTTAGTTTTTTTTATTTTTATTGTAAAATGTAGAAAAAAAGAGAAATAAAATAAATAATAATAATTATTATTATATTTTAATTATTTTTTTTTATTGATTTATTTACAGAACTGTAAAATTGCAATAATAATATTCATGGCTGTCTTAATTTTTTAATTTTTAGCCGTTAAACACTGTAATTTTGGCAGAAAACCACAGAGTGACCTTACAGCTTCTCTTTTGTTGACAGCCGGTTTATTAGCGTTTCTCATTACAAATTGGGAAAGACAGTTGGCATGAATGTTGCTTTCCTAAAAGCATGTTATGAGTGACCCAAACTGCACACACATGCACACAAGCACACACGCACAAGGCAAAATGCTCTGCTTCAAGGAATATGATAAATCAGAAAGAGATGAATACAGTGAGAGAGGAAGACGGGGGAGGAGGTTAAAAAAGAGACAGAAAAACAGCCGAATTTTGAAGACAAACAAACAATAAAGCAGACTGACGGAAAACAACTTCTGCCTCTCTCTCCCATCAAAGACACGCTGCAACCATCTGACAAGACTGTCACCCACATAGAGAGAAATCCTCCATTCAGCGAGCTGAAAAAACCTTCACACGCCCGCCTCCTTTAATGATACGGACAGACAAATTTGTACGGTTTACTTTAAGATGCAAACAGCTTGTTAAACAGACACATGAAGGAAAATACTTTCACTTGCTAACCCCACTGACAGGGTGAAAGCTGAAGCTTCAAACACACACATGAAGGCAGCAGAAAACAAATACATGTCTGAAATATCATATCAAATACCTTTTCTGAGTAAATTAGCTGACATTCAGACTCTGAAGATGTTTTTTTAAAGTAATGGCTGTGCTCTTTTATTTCTCCTCCTCTGCTTTACATGAGATCAGCTTTCCCTCTGGTGTTTAAACCTCTCAAACCTGAACTCACAGTTAACATGCTATTAAAGTGCATTGCATCCTGGGAAGAGACTAACCTCCATACTCCCACACACATACCCGTGTGATACGTGTCTCTCAGCAGGACTTTCGCTCGCTTTTCAAGCGGCCGATTGATTGAATGATCGGCGTTGTGTCTACAGGCCTGTCAATACAAACGTTCCCTCACACATTAACACAGATCGCTGTCGGACGGACCACAGAGTGAAAGACCAGCAGACTTTTATTGTTCAAAAGTGACAGTAAAGACATTAATAATGTTACGACATTGATAATAATCAGACATGTTTCTTGAGCAGCAAATCAGCATATTAGAATGATTTCTGAAGGACCTTTTGACACTGAAGACTGGAGTAATGATGCTGAAAATTCATCACAGGAAAAAATTACATTTTTAAATATATTCACATAAAAAATAGCCCTTTTAAATTGCAATAATATTTCTCAATGCTTTTACTGTATTTTGATCAAATACATGCAGCCTTGGTGAGCAAACAAGTCTTCTTTTTATCTGTAGTGTAAACGTGACTGATGCTTTAGCAATGTAAAGCTTTTTTCTCATGTCTACTCAATCTGATTGTGAACAGAAAACCAGATGAACAGAGAGAAAGTGATAAAAAGACAGGCAGACAGATTCTGTGTCTCAAAACCTACGTTGCTGCCAACCTTAATCTTTTGTGCATCATAGACACTGATGATGCCCAAAACTGCTGTTTAGGTTGCCAGATTTGAGAAGCAGCCTTATGGAAGCCAAAAGGTCATTTCGACATTTTATCTCACAATTCTGTTGTTTTTACATCTCACAATTCTGACAATTTTTGCAGAGTTCAGCTCCAGCCCTGACCAAACACACCTGAACCAGCTAATTAGGATCTCAAGGAGCACTTCATAATTACAGACGGATGTGTTTGATTATGGTTGGAACTAAACTCTGCAGGAAAGTCGATCTCCAGACACAGGGTTGGGCACCTCTGACCTAGTAAGACCTTGATTAGCTGGTTCAGGTGTGTTTGATTAGGGTTGGAGCTAAACTCTGCAGGGACACCGGCCCACCAGGACCGGATCTGGTGACAGCTGTGCTAGTTTATATCTCACAATTCAGACGTTTTTTCTCACCACAGAATTAAAAAAATGTTAAAAACCATGAATTTTTTTTTGCATAATTGTGACTTTTTCTTTCATTTGCGCATTTATATTTTTACAGTTCATACTTGTTTTCATAAACATACTTTTTTTCTCTGCATTTAAACAGTTAATATCTTGAGTGGTGAGAACCAATAAGGCGTACACTTTACAGGAGGGCTAAAACAAAAATTAACCATAGTTTGATTTGACTTTGTGTACTGATTTCATTGGTTTATAATAAACATTTGTACACTAATGGATGGCAGTATACTTTTGTCAGTAGAAAGAGCTTATCAAGAGCTTTCAGCTTCCATTTGATATTTTATTAGAATCAGAATCAGAATTTGCTTTAATCGCCAGGTGTGCGCAAACACACAAGGAATTTGTTGTGTTTTTTTTAAGGTGCTCCTGGTACATACATGCATAAATACATACATAGATACATACATATCTGACATGAGAACAGAGAAAACATTTAAATAAAATAAAAACTTAAAATACATAATAATGTGTATGAATCTGGAACAGAAGATTTATGTATGATTTATGTTTGTGCATTATTTACTCTATATACAGCTGTATAAATAAAGAGATGTGCATATGTATTTACATAATAATACTACATAATAATAATAATAATAATAATATTATATATATATATATATATATATATATACACATACATACACACTGCCCTCCAAAAGTTTGGAAACGCCCTAGAAAAGTGGGGTTTTGGACAATATTGGCTTGAATCCTTTTAAATTTGTGACAATTTTGCACTGATAAGGGACAACACAAACTACGAAAACATATTTTATTAAATATAGTTTATACATAGAAAAAAACTTTTTCTTTCATTTTCGATTCATTAAATATCCACCATTAGCAGCTATTACAACACTGCATAATCTGGGCCTGAATTCATTGTATTCTAAACTGAATTGGCAATCAATTGTTGAAGCTATTACGGTGTGCTGACCCAAAAATCTTTTGAAAACCTGGGCCAAGTTTAAACCAGTAACCAGGCATCACAGCTGGCAAAGGGGGATGTCTGACTTTGACATGTATATATTGCCATTGTTATGTAATCAAAATGAAAATTATTATTGCTGGTCTTCAATGATAATGTGAAGTTACTTAATGCATTTGCACCAAAAAATGATAAGGATTTATGCTAATATCGTCCAAAACCACACTTTGCCAGGGGTGTTTCCAAA
Organism: Labeo catla; assembly: GCA_012976165.1. NCBI lineage: Eukaryota > Metazoa > Chordata > Actinopteri > Cypriniformes > Cyprinidae > Labeo > Labeo catla. The sequence continues at coordinate 1,736,708 of VONZ01000076.1, forward strand.
TTTTTGGAGGGCAGTGTATATATAGTGCCCTCCACAAATATATGAGCAAAGGCAGCTGTGGAAATAAATCTGCATTGTTTATCCTTTTGATCTTTCATTCAAAAAAATTCACAAAATTCTAACCTTTCTTTGGAATAAAACAATGGAAATTAGGGGGAACTCTCATTATGAAATAAATGTTTTTCTCTAGTTCACGTTAGTCACAATTATTGGCACCCCTAGAAATTCTTATGAGTAAAATATCTCTGAAGTATATTCCCAATCATATTTACATTTTTTTTAGCACACCAGGGTGGAGCTAACAGCATGAAATTTGCACAGGAATTTAAATATGAGGAACACAAAGGCCAAATTCCCTTAATTGTCCATCACAAGGAGTCAAACCAAAGAACATACTTCTGATGTGCAGAACAAGATTGTCTGAGCTTCACAAAATAGAAAATGGCTGTAAGAAAAGAGCTAAAGCATTGAAAATCCCCATTTCCACCATCAGGGCAATAATTAAGAAGTTCCAATCAACTAAAGATGTTACAAATCTGCCTAGAAGAGGACGTGTGTCTTTATCGTCATAATAGATGGCCAGGAGGAGACTTTGAATGGCCAAAGACTCTCCAAGGGTTGCAGCTGGAGAATTGCAGAGATTGGTTGAGTCTTGGGGTCAGAAAGCCTAAAAAAATCCATATAGCCCCTACATCACCACATGTTGTTTAGGAGGGTTTCAAGAGAAATCCTGCTCACTCATCCAAAAACAAACTCCAGCACATTTAGTTGTCAGATACGACTAGAACTTCAAATGGGACTGGCTTCAATGGTCAGATGAAACTAAAAAAAAAAAAAAAAGAGCTTTTTGGCATTAAACACTAAAGATGGGTTTGGTGCAAACAGGGATAAAAAGTACCCCATGCCCACATTTAAATAAACTGCTGGATCTTTAATGTACTGGGCCTATTTTTCTGCCAGAGATCCTGGACATCTTGTTTAGATACATGGCATCATGGATTCTATCAAATACTAAGAGATAAAAAAAAACCTGACTGTCACTGTTAGAAATCTTATAATGGGCCATGTTTAGATATTCCATCAGGACAATGATCCAAAACAAACACAAAAATCTGTCACTGAGCACAAAATGAAGCTTCTGCCATGGCCATCCCAGTTCCCTGAACCCTTTAGAAAATGAATGGGGTGAACTGATGAGGAGAAGCACCATCATGGAGCTGGGAATCTAATCTGGAAAGATTCTGTATGAAGGAATGGTCTCTGATCTTTTGTCAGGTGTTCTCCAAATTCACCAGAATTGTGAGACAAATTTCACGATTTGATTCAGTTTTGATTCACAAGCTTATTATTTAATCTGATTCTGATTTTAATCAATTTCTACTCAATATCAATTATTCTGGATATATATCAGGTACAGTACATGACAAATTCTCAAGGAAAAAAAAAAATCTCTCAACTAATGCCGTAAAATATACATTAGAGTGAGTTGGTACTACTTTACTCTAATATTGAAGGGTACAATTAAATGATTTGTATACAAAAGATTTTTAGAGTAATAAAGTTACAATTACATAATTATATTTCTAGTTCAATTCTAGTTTTTTGGAATATAAAAAATTTCAGTGGTGGCTGTCATAAAAACTTAACAGATTTATTCATACATTAAACATTGAAGAACAGTAAAAATTATGATATTACAATTATGATAATAATAGGTTTCATGGAGCATATACACTACCTGTCAAAAGTTTTAAACAGAAAGATTTTTAATGTTTTTAAAGAAATCTCTTCTGCTCACAAAGCCTGCATTTACTTGATCAAAAATACAGCAAAAGCAGTAATATTGTGAAATATTTTTACAATTTAAAATAACTACTTTTATGTGAATATATTTTAAAATGTAATTTGTTCCTGTGATCAAATCTAAATTTGCAGCATCATTACTTCAGTCTTCAGTGTCACATGATCCTTCAGAAATCATTCTAATACGCTGATTTGCTGTTCAAGTAACATGTATTATTATTTTCAATATTTAAAACAGGTTTTTTTCCATATTCTATGATGAAGATCCAAAGAAATAAAATATGGAAAATATTTTTTTTTTTTAATAAAAAGCTTTTGTAACATTATACACTACATCATTCAAAAGCTTGGAATCATTCTAACTTCCACTTCTAAAAAAAAATCTACTTTTTTTTAACATAATAATAATAAATGCTTTAAGCAGCAAATCAGAATATTAGAATGATTTTTGAAGAAGTAATGATGCTAAAAAATCAGCTTTGAAATCACAGAATGAATTACATTTTAAAAAATATTTAAATAGAAAACAGTCATTTTAAATAGTAAAATTTTCCAAATGTTACTGTTTTTGCTGTACTCTGGATCAAATAAATGCAGGCTTCTTAAAAAAAAAACATTAAAAAACGTACTGTTCAGAAAGTTTTCACAGGTAGTGTATTCAACAAATTCTCCTATCTAGAGTTTTTCTAGCTGAATATGTTTTTTCCAAGGTAAATGTGAAGTTAAGTGACATTGTTTAAAAGCAATTATATAGTTGAAACACTGATTGAGCAATTACATAAGATTGATTTGAACGTACCTTCAGATGTTTATTCGTGTTTATTTTGTGCTGAAAGTGGTATTAAAGCAGAGGAGATGATCAGTTTTCTCGAACTTAGACGCTACAGGAATCTGTCACTCCTCATTAAACAGCACTAAAACAGCATTTATTGTTTGAATACTCTAATAAAATGTACAGAATTTTAAATCTAAGACTTTATTTCCTATCAAAAGTAACAAAGGACAAAGCACAAAGCTTATAGTGATTTATTGAATGGGAGGTGCACTACAATGTTCCATTCATTAACTTACAACAGTCTAGACTAACCAATTCATGGAATTTAAGAATCAATATTGATTCAAAAAAATAAGAATCGATTAAAATCTAGAAATCTATAGGCTTCCATAGAATGGAAATGACTATAGTTCCAAACTCCGTCTTTCTCTCTTCAGAACAGATTCTGTCCTTGCAGCTCTCCTTACTCTTTCACTTCATCCCTCTGTTCTCATCATGCACACATTCACAGAACATGCTCAGCACAGTCATCATAGTCCCAGCTGTGAGCACTCAGTGTAATACCTTCTGTCAGCACACGCACACACGCACACGCACACGCACACACACACACACACACACACACACACACACACACACACACACACAGATCATTCCCGTGGGTTTACACACCTGCCTCTCTTACAGTCATGTTCCCTCAGCAATTCTGTTCGGCTTTTCTGCCCAGTCTAATGAATTAACAAATCAATAGAAACAGCCGCACACCTACACACACAAACTTGCCAAAGGTAGAAGGAACCAAAATATAAAATAGCACAGCTAGAAGCAAAAACAAACACACGCATATGCCTGGATCTGGATGCATGACCCTTCTAATGACGGCAGAAAACAGCGATATGGCAGCTGATTTAGGCAGGTGTGTCTGTGTGTTTAAGTGTGTGTTGCAGGGCTGATTTCACGGTTGACGGAGCACAGGGTCAGGATGTGTCAAAGAAAGTGAATGAGAACGAGAGAGAGAGAGAGAGAGAGAGAGAGAAGGGGGAAGGGAAGTCAGACGTAGGACAAAGGAGAGAATGTCGGAAAAGGGCTCCACGTCGACTCCTTAAACCTGCTGGTCTTCAACCAGGAGCCAGTAACATCAGAAAGCAGAGAGCAGGTCAGTAACGTAAACCAAAAATAAACCCAAACCCCTCTCATTATAAACAGTCAATCTGAATATATTCAAAGCGCCCGATACTTTGCTCAGATGTGCAGGTGATTTGTTTTCAGTCGACCGGCACTCAATTCCTATTTTTGTCATGCAGTAAAATAAGTTCAAATAAATTTATTTACAAATGTCATGCTTGTGAATTGTTTACTAGTCACTGGGATTGAATTAAGAATGCAATTCTTGAATTTCAAGTGAGGCAGTAAACAGAATGCTGTCTGAATTTGAATGCAAGTAGAATTATAATAATTTGAAATTCAAATAAATTGTTATAACTGCAATAAAACCGTAGAAAAAAAGATATAATGATAGAAAAACAGAACAATAAAAAGATGGATGGATGGATGGAGATAACGATACAGTGATAGAACAATAGAACAACACAGCTAGATAGAATAGATGGAACAATGGATGGGTGGATGCATGGACAGATAGACAGAACAACAGACAAACAATAACAACAAATACAACAACAAATCAAAACATAGAACAATAAACAGAACGATGGATGGATGGATGGATGGATGATTTAACAAAAGATAGAACAATAGACAGAACGATATATAGAACAATGGATGGGTGGATGGATGGAATGATAGAGAGAATGATACAGCGATAGAACGATAGAACAATACAACAATAAATCAATGGATGGAAAGATACAATGATAGACAGAACAATAGAACAAAACAAAAACAAATCAAATGATAGAAAGATAAACAGAATGGATGATGGATGAATGGAATGATAGAATAGTAGAACAATAGAAAGAATGACAGATAGAACAATGGATGGATGGATGGAACGATAGAAACACACAATGATAGAACAATAGAACAATAAGCAATAAATCAAACAATATAATGATAGAACAATGGATGCATGGATGGATGGATGGATGGATGGATGGATGGAACAAAAGATAGAATGATAGAACAATGGATGCATGGATGGATGGATGGATGGATGGATGGATGGAACAAAAGATAGAATGATAGAACAATGGATGCATGGATGGATGGATGGATGGATGGATATAAAGGTAAACAATGACGGATGAATGGAAAAATAGAATAATAGAATGACAGAACGATGTATGGATGGATAGATGGAATTAAACAACAGAATGATAGAACAACAGAACAATAAACAATAAATCAAACAATATAAAGGTAAACAGTGACGAACTGATGGAACAATAGATAGAATGATAAATGATAGACAGAACAATAGAATAATACAACAATGAATCAAACAATAATAAGACAGAACGATGGATGGATGGATGGATGGATGGGTGCATGGAATGATAGAATAATTGATAGAACAATAGAAAGAAAATGACAGATAAAACAATGGATGGATGGATGGATGGATCAATAGACAGAATGATAGAATGACAGATAGAACGATGGATGGATGGATGGATGGTAACAATGATAAACAGAACAATAAAACAGTACAACAATAAATCAATTGGGTAAAGATCATGTTTCATGAAGATATTTTGTAAAATTCTTACTGTAAATATATCAAAACTTGATTTTTGATTAGTAATATGCATTAGTAAGAGCTTCATTTGGAAACTTTAAAGGTGATTTTCTCAATATTTTGTTTGAAAATTAACATTTTTTTCTATGTATAAACTGTTTATGTAATAAAATATGTTTTCGTAGTTTGTGTTGTCCCTTATCAGTGCAAAATTATTACAAATTAAAAAGGATTCATGCAAATATTGTCCAAAACCCCACTTTTCTAGGGCGTTTCCAAACTTTTGGAGGAAAGTGTATGTTTGCGCGAATCATTCGTGATTCAGCTTCATTTACAGCAGAAGTGAGTATAAGGGTATTTTTATGAATCTTTACAATCACCTTTCCTAATAATGTGCTAGTGAGCAAATTTCATGGCTAAATGTGGCTAAAGTAAACAGGCTTGTCACTCCACAGAGAGAAGAGAGGGGCGGGGCAAGCAGAGCTCATTAACATTTAAAGCAACATCCACCAGAACAGGCTGACTTTTGCAGAGCTGATTTTGACAAGGTAAAAGGGGTGTTTTTTACACTACCATTGAGAAATTTTAAATAAAGCATGTTATAGACTTTTCATTAAGATCCTAAAAAATCATATCAACTTGTGGAAAATGGGCGATGATCCCTTTAAGGCCAGCTCAACTCAAATTCCAAATAATAAAATAAAACGCATGTAATTCCTCAGCTCTGAATTTTTGCCCCATGCTAGCACCCACCCTACCGGCAGTCAGTGGGCAGGTTATGTAGTAATGTAGTCAGCTAGGTCATTATTCATCTCTGAAGCTACTGGAAATGCAAGTCTACACACAGATCCTCTGCACTGACGTCAGCTCTATTTCCTTTGAAAAGGAGTAACAGAAAGCAAAAATGAACCAGAAAGAGAAAGACTGAAACTCTTAAGACACCGAATCCCTGTGATTACAGTAAATCACAAGCTGCCTTTCCTCTGGAGAACAATAGAGCATCAACAAAACCAAAAATTCCAGCCTCTCCTCTGCTGTCCTCAGCGCTCCTCTCGTTTAGACGCGAGTAGTTTCTCAGTAATGAGGCTCATTTACATGGCAGTCACAGCGGCCCCAGAGGATCCATACCACACACACACTCACACACACAAGGTCTCTCTTATGATTGTGCCCTTTGAGTTCTCTCATAAATGACTTAAAAGGACACCGAATCGAATCAAATTGAACTGTACAGTCAGTGTAACGCCTCCCGAATTTGTACTTTTCAAATGATCAAATGATGGTCAGATCTCTGTCGTCCAAACGCTGCTGCAAACGATTGATTTCTGCATTTGACACTCACTTTAATAATGACTTTATGAATCACAATCATCTAAATCAATGGCAAAACAATATTTCCAACCTTTGACAACTCAACACTGCACAGCACAAACCTTAAGCACTTCATTAATGACATTTTAAAAATCAGACCTCCTGTTCACATCCAGTCTTTTCCTGCTGTAACCTCACCTCTACTGTCCAACCGCATCCAATTCAGACCCATCAGCCCTCAGCAAGGATAGTCAGTCCTTCACTCCTAAAGAAACAACTTGACAAGGTCAATTTTGTTTCCTGCGTTGATGTGTTTCCTGTCGAAACAGGAAGTTGGGGCAGAACATATTGCAAGATGACTCATGAAAAATATTTGTTCGGTTTTCCCAGAGGAGAAAGACTGAATTTTTAATGTGTAAATCTGCTGCAAGTTAATCTTGTCAACTTATGAGTACACTTGCATACAAATGAACTCAACACTACAGACACTGACTGGTCTTTAAAAAGTAAAGGATATAATTAGAAGCAAAAAGAATTTTATCGCCCTGTGCCATATGAAACGCCTTGAGCTTCATCAGTCTTTTGCAAATCATCTATGCACTTGTTAGTCTTCTGTTAACAAACATCACCTTGAACCAAATGAGTGCGGCAGTCAGGGTTGCCAGGTTTTCACAACAAAATTCACCCAATTGCTAATCAAATCTAGCCAAAAACTAGCCCAATCACATTTCGGTGTGGAGTCCCCTGGTAAAAATTGCATTCCGGGGGTAAGATACACATTTTTTAGGGGGTTGCCCTGGTAAAATGTACATTCCAGGGCACAAATATCACCTTAACAGGGCATTTGCAACTGAAAACTACTGTGTGTGATTATGAAAAAATATTTAGGAGCACCAGTGCGACTGACCCGATCAGGATTTTTGTGTTTGCGCTGAGGGGAGCTTCAAAGATTTCTACTTGTTTCTGCAATGTTTAGTAACTATCATAAACATATATCTCAAATCCTTTCATAAACAAAGTATAGAGAGAGTGTAAATAAGATCTTCATTTTGCAGCGCAGAGAGCTTCAGTGATTATAATGGAAATTTGTGAGCTCGTGATAAACTAAGATGAGTGACAGCTTTGAATGATTTTTAAGGGAGGTTGTGAACGAGATATTGATTTAATACAACAGTTAAATAAACAAAACGTTAATATTAAGTGACTAACATTGTCTGACTATAACATTATTGTCAGATTTTGCTCTATTTCATCATCAAAAATAGTTCAAAACAAGCCACCCCTGAGCCACTGCACATCTCCACTCAAACATAGCGGTGTTGTCGTTTATGAATGAACTTGCGTTTTTAAACGAATCTAGAGAGTCAATGATTCAATTTCCCATTCATAAAAACACTTGCTTTATTCCTTAATGAATCAGCCGTTCAAACGAATCAAATGAATGATATGATTCAGTAATTAAATCTGTGACTTGCCGCCACCTACTGGATGTTTTGGTTTCATTTTTAAAGTATCTTTTCAGTTATTTAAATCTTTTAATATTTCTGTATTCAAAATGTTATATTTAAAACATTAATTTTAACATAAATTTATGAATTTGATTGCTGTAAACCCTGCTGTAGACAGATTAGAAAAAGACTGCTTTATGATACACACATGAGAGAATACAGAACTTGGTGTACAAATATCAGTGAATTCACAACAGGGTTGAGCATTCAGAATTGACTTAAGGATGCTTTTTGAATTCCAAATCAATTCCTGAGTTCTAAGTGAGGACGCAAACAGGATGCAGAATTGATCCATGGCTCTCTCACACCACACATCATGTTTTCATGCAGTGAAAATACATTTCAGAGCAGAGAAAACTGACAATGTGCCAAAATCCTAGCTTTCAAATGTTTTCATTTTTTAGGAAAGTCAAACAATAAACACCATTTTGTGTCTCTTTAATGCATTGTGACAGATCGCTGTAGCACCTCAGTACAAGTGGCACGTGAACCGATTATCTCTTCTTCTTTTATAGTTATAGCATAAAATAAACATAAATGAACATCAGAAGGTATCTTGTTTTATCTATGGAAAGAGGTCAATACACACTGTTTTTCAAGTTAGTCCACCGACGTTAATCTACTCTGCTGTCCGATTTGTTTGTCAGACAAAAATGGCATATTCGGTGTTATGATTGGTCAGATCGCCTGTCAATCAAACTCCCTGCAAAGGGTCAATTGGAATCCAAATTTGAATTTGGGGAAGTACAACTGACAACTGACAAAATGCAAAGTTGCAAAGTGTAATTTCTAACTAGAAACTTTATATTATGACTTGACAAGGCCTTGACTAAAAGTTTCAATAAAAAGTTGCACTCATGCCACCTCTAAGCCTCATTAAACATAAGAAAATACACCTACAACCCACTTCTGTGTGCTTCTGTGCCACCTTTGTAGTACAAATTAATTTTGTTAATACTGATTTCATTTCATTGGCAATTTATTCTTATTATACTACTTCTTATTCTGTTGTTTTAATTTAATTTTAATTTTAAAAAGCTTATAAAATATATTTTTAAAAAAATTTGACATAAAAGATGACATACTTTTAATAAAGTTAAAAAAATGCCATTACAAAGGTAAAAACAAAAATCCTCTGTAAACCACTTTAAGGAGTCAAATATCACCTTGTAATGGGAAGGTTAAGTTTTGATCAGATTTTTTTTAATTATTGATTATATTTTGACTGTACTCCTAAATATTTTAAGTTAGGATTACAAGTGCTCCTAAAAAGAAAAGTAAGCGTAGAGCCCTGGTTAACTGGGTCGCTTCAACTCGTGACAACCCGTTCAAGTAGCCCAATTCTGTGTGAAAACCGCAGACTTGGCAACACTGGCTGCAGTGATGACATATTTTTGTAGGCCAACCTAGGAGTTTTCATTACCCTGGTTTCTTCAATAGGATTTTACCATTGGCTTTTGGATTATTACAAAAAATAAACTCTGGGACCAAAAAAAAGTTGATTCCAATACATTTTGTTCATCATAATATTCACAAATGAGCATAACTTCATGAATCCTGAAGCCTAAATAAAATCGCTAGAAGTAAAACGCTAAACATAGGCTACAAACAAACTATAGTAAGACAACATGACTTCAACGTCACCAAATGTGATTCCATAATCCATAATAGTGCTTCCTCCAGTGAAAAAGTCCATCCACCGTTGTCCTCTCACATCAAAATCCACCCACGTATTTGTTTTGGTCTGTGCGTATTTCTCTCCTGATTCAGATCAGTTTCTTTTTTTTCCTGTAGAATGCAATATTATGAATGGAGGACTCACATTTTAGCAATGGTTTCAAATTTAAAATGTCTTGATGGATTTGTTCCTTACAAACATGTACCTTTTCACTTCACAAATGTTAAATGATGGACTGGAGTGGTGCGGATTACTAGTGGTGTTTTTATTAGCTGTTTGGATTCTGACGGCACCCATTCATTGCTTGAGCAAGTTGTTCTTTAGACCAAAAATGAATGGAAAAACAATGCCGAATCAAACCTGCTCAGCCAGAGCATTGCATTAGCCAGGCCTACACAGATTTCACAACGACCTTTAAAACGACCACTAATTTCAGGCTTCAGACTATTACTGGAACAGAAAGCTTTTCAAATGTGTGTGTGTATGTGTGTTTAAAAATGTCTGTCTGCACTAGATCCTCAGGAAACCTTCAGTTTAAAGCTTTTAAACCGTGGGCTCAACACTACCTGTCATCTCACCCTACAGACTGATGGAGCTTGTGGAGGTATTACACACATTCACACCACACACACTCACACATACACGAATACAGAGCAAAGTGTTATGACAATGGTAGGAATGTGTGACAAAGAGTTTGCATAGCATTACCCTGCTGTAGACAGATTAGAAAAAGACTGCTTTATGATATATATACACATGAGAGAATACAGAACTTGGTGTACGAACATCAGTGAATTCACAACAGGGTTGAGCGTTCAGAATTGACTTAAGAACGCTTTTTGAATTTCAAATCAATTCCTGAGCTTTAAGTGAGGACACAAACAGGATGCAGAATTGACCCATGGCTCTCTCACACCACACATCATGTTTTCATGCAGTGAAAATACATTTCAGAGCAGAGAAAACTGACAACATGGCAACGGACAGGACAGTGCAGGTTACGTTATGTTAGAAACGAAGTCCCAGCTTTGAAATTTCATCATTTTTTAAGAAAGTCAAACCATTTTGTGTCTCTTTAATGCATTGTGACAGATCGCTGTAGCGCCTCAGTTCATGTGGCACATGAACTGATCATCTCTTCTTCTTTTATAGTTATAGCATGAAATAAACATGAATGAACATCAGAAGTTATCTTGTTTTATCTGTGGAAAGACATCAATACACGCTGTTTTTCAAGTTCAGGTCCACAGACGTTAATCTACTTTGTTGTCTGATTTGTTTGTCAGACAAAAATGGCAGATTTGGTGTTATGATTGGTCAGATCGCCTGTCAATCAAACTCCCTGTGAAGGGTCAACTGCAATTCAAATTTGAATTTGGGGAAGTACAACTGACATAAACAAAACGCAAAAAGTGTAATTTCTAACCAGAAAGGAAGGTTTGCCAAGACAAACTTTATAGTATGGCTTGACAAAGCCTTGACTGAAAGTTTCAATAAAAAGTTCAAAAGTCTTTAAGTCTGAAAGTTTTATGCATTCAAAAAAAAAAAATAGTGCAGAAACAATTTTTAATCCAGAATTACAAAGAAACAGGAAGGAACAACACATAAAATTAAATGTGAGATTGTAAAATAGAAAAACTGGTAAATAATGAAATAAATAAATAATATTTTCTTGTAAAATGTACTCCAATAATCTGTTTTATTTTTTATAAATTTTTTTTATTTATTTTTATACTTTAGGTTTTTTATTGTTTTTTTTAATTGCCATTTTTTTTTATTTTAACAACTGACATTTTCATATTTAATAAATACATTTTCAAGTTTATTTTTCTGTGTCTGTGTGGAAGAACACTTGATTTCACAAAAAGAAATTTCTTTAAAACTGCAGTTGAGACCAATGCAATTCATAATTCTGATTCAACTTTACATTATGGCTTGACAAAGCTTTGACTGGAAGTTTCAATAAAAGTTCAAACGTCTTTAAACCTTAAAGTTTTATGCACTGGCAAAAAAAAAATTGCTAGTCAATTATTATTATTTATTTTTTATTTTTTTTTAATTGCCAACTACACAATATTGTAAAAAGTTTTTATACACATTTTCAAATTTATTAAATATACTTTAATTTTTTTTGGGTTGGGTTGGAAGAACACTTGATTTCCCAGCAATTGAGACCAATGCAATTCATAATTCTAATTCAACTTCCTGCAGTGCATGATCAATTCAATTCAAATTCACCCTAATGAATTCTAAAATTCTATTTTTTCACCCAGTGAGAGTTTTATAATACAACTTTTGCTCTTATATAATGTGAATCTGGCCTTATACCGATGCCAGGCATTATTTGTTACGAACAGCCTGACTTTTTGCTGTGTGTCCTCCAAATAAAAAGTTGAAAAAGACATGAAGTGCCTTTCATTTGTACAGTGTTTCATTTACTGGCTCATCTAAAAATACCATTACCAGATGGTTATTTAATACATTAACTATGTGCACATTGAATTTTCATTAAAAAAATGCCTACACTGTGATCTACACATGCCAAGATGTAAGATGTCGGTCATTCCACCCACCCATAATGATTTTTCCAAGTATTGGCGGTTGTTCAGTTTGAACCATATGAGCGTGTGAGTGTGTGTCTGTTCGTTTATGTGCTAATGTCCTTGTCACCTTCCTTTTCAAAGCGTCTCTCACTGCATCAGCATTCATAATATCACCTCTCATTAACACAGAAAAATTACTGACACAGAGGGAAAGAGAGGCCGAGATAAAGAATGAGAGGAGAGAGAGATGCATAGCGAAAGAGAGAGGCATGAAGAGACTCTTCATTTCACCTCCTGCAATCACTTCATCCATATAAAGAGGCTCCGAATCTCACTCTCATACAGATCCCACAGCTGAGGCCCTCCGAACACACTTACGGACAGGTGCTTCGTTTCCAGATCTCAGACTCTCTGGTGTAGATTACACAACACATGCACGCTACGCACAGGCTGCATCCCAATTGGCATGCTTTGACGGCATACTAAAGCTACGCACATCAGTTTTGAAGTGTACGGCAGTACTGGGACTCACTACAACAAGACTCTAAGCACATATTAAGGATTTAGGGGCCAAATGTTCTCATTTATGAATTAGATTTTGAAACCCTGCAAAATTCGATTCCTTTGTGTTTTAGTTGGTTATTATGTAAGCACGTTTCTGGCACAGGATAATAAATAAATAAATAATGTACCTTTTTATCTCAACTTTTTTAAATTTTGGGTTTACAGTTCACAATTGGGTTGTTTTTTTTGTAATAAAAAAAGGGAATAATCTAATTTTTTTAAAAAAATGGTGATTACAACTTTTTAGCTCACATTTCCTACTTTTTTTCACAATTCTAAAACAAAAAATCATAACTGTGAAATATAAATTCAGAATTCTGACTTTTTATTCTCACAATTATTACTTTTTTCTAGAAATTCTGGGTTTACATCTCACAATTCAGTTTTTTTTTTTAACAGAATAAAAAATGGCAATTGCAACTTTTTTATCTCACAGTTCAGACTTTTTTCATAGAATTCTGAGTTTATATCTCGCAATTCTGTGTTTTGATTTTTTTTTTACAGAATAAAAAATGGTAATTGCAACTTTTGTCTCACAATTCTGCAAATTTTTCACAGTTCTAGAGGGAAAATGTCATAATTGCGAGACAAATTGAGAATTATGACATTTTTTCTCTGACTTTTTATTTTTTGACTTATCTCACAATTCTTACCTTTTTCTTTTTACACTTTTACAACTGTTTTTTATCTCATAATTCATATAAAAAAAGACAAAACTGTGAAATATAGATATAACATCCGAATTGTGAGATAAAATACCCCAATTGTGAGATTTAAAAAAATGAGGTAACTGTGAGGTAAATCACTATTATTTATTTTTTATCCCCTGGCAGAAACAAGCTTCTAGTGTATGGCCCTAGTCCAAAATCATAAAACAAGTAGGCCTACAGTTCAACTACAACTGACAACTTTCTTGATACCTACAGCACTAGTGTACATTTGAAAAGCTCTCACGGTTCCCTGCCAATTCTTTTTCACGTTTCAGCTCTCAAATCTGACAGCTCCTATGCAATTATGTGTTCAGACATCATCTGACCTACTCCCGTTCGCATACTATATAGTAGATAAGTGTGCATATTCATCCTCTACCATTTCTTGACAGGTTGTGAGCAATATATACACCTAAAAGGCATTAAAATACTATCTAGCAGGAATTTTAAGCTATTTTAATCTTGCATACTACATAACAGGAATGTAAACACAGCCAAACACAGTCAAGATAACACACATTTCCAGGTTTTGAGGTATATTATAAACAGTAAACAACAACACCTAACCCTAAAATACACTTTTTGACCATTTAGATTTTAATTAAACTATTTAGCTAAGCTTTTAGCTTGTGGGAAAACCAACAACATAATGTTCAGTCAGCTTCGCTGTTGCTCAGGGGATATTAGAGAAATCCCAAGCTGGCTAGCAAAACACAAAGACCTTCCTTTGACTTTTGTTCTAAATTAAGCTAATTATAATGACTACAAGACCTTTGAGGGGACATTTGGTCACTGTATAGAAAGCAAAACACACACACGAGTGTCCCAGCAGATGAAGAAAATGTAGTGAAAAACTCACGTCGCGGAATTTGTTCCAGTATTTGCTCTTGTCGTATTGGGACACGGTGCTCATCCACTTATCATTGTCCAGCGGGTTTCCGTCACTGCTGCCGGTAAGGGACACCGTCAAAACCACCAGAGACACGACCAGACCGAGACTCAACATCATCTGAAAGAGAGAGAGAGAGAGAGAGAGAGAGAGAGAAGGAGAAAGACAGCAGGTGAAATTAGACGCGGGGCAACTGAGGTAAAGACGCCAAGGCTTTTTGAGTTTGAAAGGACTTCGGTTTAAACACGCCCAAAATATAAAATATTAAAAAGCTCACTGTCTGATTCTCATCCAATAAATAACTCCAAAGCCTCACAGACAGGACACAGATTATATCTGGATTATAAATCCGCTGAATATGTCCATCTGATATGATTAATCGTCCCTGAGGAGAAAATCCTGGCAACGGACTTTAACGGACGCGCTTCCCGCGTTCAGCTCCTTCCTTGAGCGTCAGCTGAACTGGCTTCTAATTTAATTGGCTTCATTTTAGACAGACGTTATTTATCATTCGCTTCGCTTACCTCAAGACGGGACGGTTCTCTGCTCCCGAACGGGTGACTGGAGAGCGGGCGGGCGGCGCGTCCGTGGGACCGTAAAGTATCCGAGACAGGGGAGGGTGAGTGAGTGAGTTTCCTCAGATCCTCGCAGCTGCTGCACTGAACACGACCGGGAGAAACGGACTCGTGTAATGGAACGGTGAGCGTCTCCGCCCACTCTCACCGTGACTCCGCCCACTTTCCCTCGATCTTTCTCTCTTTCTCCCTTCACACTGAGCGACGCCACAAATGCGTGCCAATGTGATAATCACGTGACTCAAGCTCTAATAACTAAACCAACGCAGCTGTTTGAATGATCAAAACCTTTGAATTATAGCTTGTAGTTTTGTCGCGTCCCTCCCACGTACTTTCAGTTTCAAAAATGATGTAGAACAAAGGGAGTGGTGCATTCACTCGGGAGGTGTGCTCGAGGTAATACGCAGGTGTTGACTTTAAGCTGTAAAACATCCAGTGCTGCGCTGAGGGAATCAACAGACGAGGACTGATCACTCCTAACAAATTAAAACCAGCCTGGGTTTTTATTTGGAATCAGCCTGTAATGGTTTTAAACCGCCTGCTGTCCGCTGCGGTGAATTCAGCTGCGGGGAGAAAGAGTGATGGGAATATTGGCTCATTTTTAATTAAATAGAATAAATAAGTCAATAGATTAAGCTCATTAGTAAACATAATGCGCGTGAGTGATGTTTGTAGGTGTTCCCTGTAGTGCAGAGTGCTTCAGTGAAGGAGCTGTCCGTTCAGCACCACAACATCACTGCACTTACGCCACCCTTAACACTGCAAACAATCCGCTTCTGTTGGACGTACGCTGTTTTTCTTGAATGTGCGAGGTTTACCATAGGTATATAACTAGAAGAATAACAAAGTGGTAGTAAATCTGCTTTACAACACCAGTTTGCAATAATAACAGATTAACATAACTGACCCTTCTCACAAAGTTCTCTCAAAGTTATAAACAGTATCATTAACAGAACGTTTAAATGCTTGAATCTGATTGGCTGATGAACGTTCTAAAGCGTGCAATTACTTTAAGGGAAACATACGGCGAACGTAGTTCCAGGCAGCTCTTGACCGAATTACATGTCTATATCACTTCGCCACACTGTTATTATTTCAAAGGACCTTACAGTCTAAAATAACAACAAAATAACCAAAACCGACATTGGCCAAAGAAATAAATACAGTAAATATTAGTATGAAAGCAGATTATTTCCATGTTTTGCCACAAAATTACGTTTTATTAAATCCACTTTACCACTCTCTCTCCCTTACAGAAGCACACATGTTAGCATACGTGCTAACGTTGTTAGCGCTGCTCTGACGATTACTAACTTTAAAACTACATGACATTTCTTACAAGTGAGTTAACAACAGCGCTGTTCCTAAAGAAAATGAACTTAAAGTTTCACTATTAGTAGAGACACTGCTGCCGGTTACTTTTGAGAGATCACAGACTCAGAGGTATTCACAAGCGTAATCTCTCTCTCTCGCTCTCTCTTTCTGTCTGTCTGCTTGTCTGTCTGTCTAAACTTCATTATTAACTGCATTAGTCTGTTATCAACGGCTCAAGAGTTGTTACTAGGTCTAAAACGAGGTCGTGGAATTAGCAACGGGTTGAATGAGCTGCATAAGAAATGAATCCTACTCGCAATAGCCTTTTAAAGGCAAAAACGGACGAATGCCTTAAAATATATATCTGATGATGTCTTGAGGTGTGGTAACCCTAGTATAAGCAAAATGATTTATTTCAGTCCATTGAATTCTTTGAAAATAATGCACACCTGAGGTGTAATGGCCACTTTGCTTATTCGCATTATGGTGTGCATTATTTTCTAAGAATTCAATGGCCCGTCGTCAATTATTCTTTACTTAATCCACCTTATTTTTCAAGCAAGAGCGGCCACTGCCATTTGTAAAATTTTATGTGTGTGGCTTCCGGTCTCATCCCCATCCAGCTATTTTTAGCTGTACAAAACAGCTGGTTTCGGTGTGCAGATTGGTGTTTCTTACCACATTATTTTAATGCATCTTAACTATGAACTAAAGTCCCTTTAAGGCAAGTTATTTCACTCGGCCGCCATCTTTGAAACGCCTCTCGGGCATGCAAGTGCAGCTCTTATCTCTTTAAATGGGGAAACATAAAACTCCCCAAAACAGTTCACCAAGCTTACGATTAAATTTCATATATGAAATCACCAATGAAATCTGACAACTGCCTCATAAATGTTGTTCCTTATGCTCCAGTATTGTTAAAAAAAAGGCTTATTTTTCAGGCCAGAGCCTGTGCGCATGCACAGTCATGAGCGCGGGTTTGCGAACGAAATAGAAATATACAGAGCTACTGCACAATCTTAAATTAAAAGACAATATTCTAAAGATGGTGACACGCTTGTTTCTCTGGAGAATAAAGTGAATAGCAGCTAATGAACTGGAAGTTTCCCTCAGAGGCTTACTTCCGCTTTGAAGAATAGAGGAGTTTTCACGACACATCATCAGTCAGCCATACTGGTGGCAATGAATGCAAAGAATGCCACTGGGCTGAATGAAACTCGCATATTTTGCTGATTATTGCTGCTGAAAATGGTCAATTATTGTCATATTTTGGGCTGTATTAATCGGTTAGACCGGGAAAAACATTTGGAGTACTCTACAGACTGCCAAAAGTTATAACAAATCAAGGAGAAGAGTGCAAAAAGCTATCTGAGGAACAAAAGGCATTTGTGGTTGGCCAAAGTGAACCAGGATTTCCAGGGAAAGAATCTTCCCAGATCGCACATATACGTCTGCAAGATGTCTGTTAAAGATCTCTTGATTTGGAAAGCATCTGCTGTGTACAAACGTCTGGCAGACATCTGTAAGATGTCAGTTTTACATACATTCTAAATCATAAACATCTTAAAGACATCTAATAGACGTCTGTTTGACATCTGATCGAAAACATCCAATAGACGTATTGCAGATGAGCAAACTACGTCTTGCAGAAATAAATGCAGACGTCAAATAGACGTCTCCGAGATGTACGTGTGCTATCAGGGTTGACAACATCTGTGTTTGCTCTAATCATTTCCGGTCAGGTCGGTGAAATATTAGGCTAATATCTTAATTGATACTGCTCGTATATATCTTTACCACCTATTAACTTTATTTTGTAAAAATATTGCACCCCTTCCTGCTTGCTAACTCCTGTATATGATTTAGCAGCTTCGGCACGTTTAGGCATCATAAATTAGCAGAACAGTGTATTCAGTAGTCCATTAACCGCGCAATCCATTCTGTTGTTTACGTCGCCATTATACTTTAGTATCGCCAATATGAAGAGTGAAAACCCTCTACAAGGTGGATAACATTCTCAAAACATTAGCACAAAAATATTATTTATACATAATTTATGGTAGGGAACATTTTAGGGAATATTTAAAAATAATATTTCCATAATGTTTTAAAAATAAAGTCCCCATAAACCGCTAAAAAAATGTTAATGTTCAAAGAATGTTCGTTTTCACAACTATTCATAAGGTTCTAAGGAATTCATAAGGGACACCAGAAGTTTTGTATATTTATGTTACCAATGGCTGTTTAAAGGTTCAACCCCAGACTACTTTTTCTGAGATTTGAGCAGAGGTGTTTGTGTTGCACATCATAAATAACAATGTTGGCATCCATTAATTTTAATTGTTGGAAAAAACTGGTTAATTTTAAGCTTTTTTGCTCTATTTTCATCTTCCGGGATTAAAATCTACATTGTGCTGTCGTCACACTTTGTGACGTGACAATGGACTATAGTACATCGATGACGCGTCCGTGGCTCATAATTATTCATGAGGCTGCGTGTTCTTATCCTATGAGAAGACTCTTCGTCAAATTATTCACGATAGCGCGTGTCGATTTGCTATGACAGACGCTTCAGGCTGTGAGATTGCGTACAATAACTGAGAGAAACGTTAACGGATTGAAGGAGAGTGTTTGTTTTTGTTTGCTTTGTAAGTAGAGTTCGGCACAAACGCGATTCATTCATAAGGTGAGTGTAATAGCGGTTTTTACAACTCCTTAACGCAACCTATCAAAATAAGCCTTAAAAGTTAATAGAGGTGCAACAGCACGTTCATATATACGTTTTCGATGCAGAAGGCAAATGTGTGTGCATTTATTTGTGTTGTTAACTCAATGGGAGCGAAATGAAACTGTCTGAACCCGAAGTTGACTCTCTTCCCTCTCCCCCCTCCGCTCCGCGGCGCACCACACCCACTTTTGCAGCATTTTTCAAAACTATGGTGAGAACTAACCAGTGCTGAAACAGGGGGGTTTCAGACCCTTTAATGCTGCTTAGAGGCGTATATATACACAAAATTGCTATTGCAGAAATAATGTTTTGAGACTCATTCCACAAAATGGGTGCTTTTAAAAATTACTTTCAAAACTATAAAATAGTGCCTAGGTTTTAATCATTCCATTCCAACAAATCCGACATATCCAACATAACAAAATGATAAAAAAGAGGAGACACTTGCTTGTCCTTGAAGAGTTCATAGCCTGAAAGGATGGAGTAATAGCGGTTTTATATATTTTTATTCTATATGGTTTTGTAAGATGGCAGGGCTAACCTGGAGAAATAGCACTAGCTAATTATTCATTTAGCACACTGTATATTTGTTTAACAGAGAACTGTGGCGAGCTGGTAATTTTCAAGGTTATGAAATTACATCATTTGCTCATTTCCTAGGAAAAAAATATTCCCAGGAAGAGTTTTAATGCACAAAATTCAAGCAAAGAGGCACAGACAGTGACAGGACGCCCTCTATTGGCTGAGGTTTTTGTGTAACAAAAAATGATTTAAATTAAAATAATAATTATTTGACTTATTTTAATGAAGGTTTTGTGTCACAAACATGATTTAAGTTAAAATTATAATTATTTTATTGCTTATTTTAACCAAGGTTGTGTGCCCCCAAAAATTACATTAAAATAATAATTATTTTATTCTTTATTTTAATGAAGGTTATGTGTCACAAAAACTATTTACATTTAGAAATCATTATTTTTTTTTACTTATCTTAATCAAGGTTGTATGTCCCCTAAAAAATTACATTAAAATAATAATTATTTTATTATTTATTTTAATGAAGGTTATGTGCCTCAAAAATATTTAAATTAAAATCATTATTTTATATCTAATTTTAATGAAGATTTAGTGTCACAAAAACAATTTACATTAAAATAATAATATTTCATTACTTATTTTAATGAAGGCTTCAAGTCACAAAAACTATCTAGTGAATATTATATCTGTTTTAATATTAAGGTTTTGACACAAACAATTATTTTATTACTTTTTTAAATCAAGGTTTTTTCACAAAAATACATTAAAATAATAATTATTTTATTATGTACTTTAATGTTGTGTGTCAAAAATATTTAAATTAAAATCATTATTTTATATCTAATTTTAATGAAGGTTATGTGTCACAAAAATGATTTAAATTAAAATAATTATGTTATATCTAGTTTTAATGAAGGTTTTGTCACAAAAACTATTTACATTTAGAAATAAATATTTTATTACTTTTTTAAATCAAGGTTCTTTCACAAAAATTACATTAAAATAATAATTATTTTATTATTTGAAAGTTATGCATCACAAAAATGATTTAAATTAAAATAATTATTTTATATCTAATTTTAATGAAGGGTTAGTGTTACAAAACAATTTACATTTAGAAATAATTATTTTATTATTTATTTTAATTAAGGATGTTTTTCACAAAAATGATTTAAATAAAAAAATATTTTCTTATTTTAATGAAGGTTTTGTGTCACAAAATATTTACATTAAAATAATAATTCTTTAATTATATAATTATAAAGATAATAAATATTATTCACTGGAGGTTTGTGTCACAAATATTCTGTGATTAATTCACGCTTACAGCAATCCAATATTACTTTCCTTTTTATTATTGATTCATTTTTATATTTACCACAACTCTGAAATCCATCATTACTTCAAGTTAGTACAGAAAACTGTGTTTTTGTTTTCTGGCTTTTGGTTTAATGGAAGATCCAAATTGAACTGACATTTAAACATGGTCTGAAAGTATTCTTATATTTGATCAATACATAAAGAAAATAAAGTTTTGCATAGAATAGCAGTAGACAGAGAAACAGAGGTAGAGAGAGTCAGAGGCTTGCATACTAATTATGGGTTCTGGACGGGCGGTCGGTCGGTTCACGTTGAAGGTCACACTTCTCTGCATGTTTCCTCTGAGAGCCACAGCACATCTGTCCTCTCTGTCTTATATGGAAATCATCGATCAAGTCACACTTTGATTGGTCCCCGAGGGCCACATGACAGGAAGCACAAACTGGCCCCAGGTGCATTATAGGAACCTCTATAGCGGTCACATCGTCCCGTCACCAGCGGTTACTCTTGGCAGCCACGTCCTCATTCATGATCCGAGGGAGACGGCCGCTCGCGCCTCCCTCCAGGTATCCCGACTTTACGCTGGACGCTTCTGGAAACTTCCTCTTTTTGCTCAGATCTGTTGAGGGGAAAATGCAGCAAGGGTTAAAAAAAAAATACATCAACTGTTTATATTTATTCCCCATATGCTGAGATGATCAGATGGATTTCTGTGATAGTTTGGTTAATGAGAGTGACCCGTGATGGCGAGGATCATCTTGCGTCGCGCTCCAAACGTGCTCACGCCCACTTCCTTTAAATCCTCATCTGAGAGCGTCAGGAACGTCTGGTAATCGATCTGTCGGAGCAGAGAACATATTTACAGTACGTGTGTGTTTTTGTGTGTCTCATGTGGTTAGATGTTGAACCCCTCATTAGAGCAACATGAAGAGACCAAACACCGTTTGATTTAGTGGCACCTTTATCCAAAACAGATACAATACTAACAGACTGGTGTAGAAAATTGCATCTGTCTGTCAGTGTCTATCTAACTGTCTATCTATCTGTCTGACTGATTGACTGACTGTCTGTCTGTCTGTCTCTCTATCTACCTATCTGATTGTCTATCTTTTTGTCTGTCTGTTAATCTATCTATCTGTCTGTCTCTATATTTATGTTTGTCTGTCCATCTATCTGTCTATCTATCTACCTGTCTTTCTGTCTGTCTACCTGTCTGTCTATCCATCTACCTCTCTGTCAGTCTGTCTATCTTTCTGTCTGTTTGTCCATCTACCTCTTTGTCTGTCTATCTTTCTGTCTGTCCGTCTGTCTGTCTTTCTGTCTATTTTTCTGTCTGTCTATCTACCTGTCTCTGTCTTTTATGTCTGTCTGTCCACTGGCATCCTACCTCTCTGTCTGTCTGTCTTTGTTTCTGTCTGTCTATCTATCTGTTTGTCTGTCTGTCTGTCTGTCTATCTCTTTGTCTGTCTCTGTATCTATCTGTTCTGTCCATCTACCTCTGTCTGTCTGTCTGTCTATCTTTTCTGTCTCTCTGTCTGTCTGTCTATCTATCCACATACCTGTCTTTCTGTCTGTCTATTTACCTCTATTTACCTCTTTGTCTGTCTGTCTTTATGTCTGTCTGTCCATCTATCTATCTATCTATCTACCTGTCTTTCTGTCTGTCTACCTGTCTGTCTATCCATCCAATTCTCTGTCGGTCCTGTCTATCTTTCTGTCTCTCTGTCTATCTATCCACATACCCTGTCTTTTTTGTCTATCTATCTACCTGTCTTTCTTCTTCTGTTTGTCCATCTACCTCTTTCTCTGTCTATCTTTCTGTCTGTCTGTCTTTCTGTCCATCTTCTGTCTGTCTCTCTATCTACTATCTGTCTGTCTATCCATCTGCCTCTCTGTCTGTCTGTCTTTCTTTCTGTCTGTCTGTCTATCTATCTACCTGTCTGTCTGTCTGTCCGCGCATCTACCTCTTTTGTCTGTCTATCTAACTGTCTATCTATCTGTCTGACTGATTGACTGACTGTCTGTCTGTCTGTCTCTCTATCTACCTATCTGATTGTCTATCTTTTTGTCTGTCTGTTAATCTATCTATCTGTCTGTCTCTATATTTATGTTTGTCTGTCCATCTATCTGTCTATCTATCTACCTGTCTTTCTGTCTGTCTACCTGTCTGTCTATCCATCTACCTCTCTGTCTGTCTGTCTATCTACCTCTTTGTCTATCTTTCTTTCTTACTGTCTATCAATCTACCTCTTTGACTGTCTATATTTCTGTCAAACTATCTATCTATCTATCTATCTGTCTGTCTATCCATCTACCTCTCTGTCTCTCTGTCTGTCTATCTATCTACATACGTGTCTTTCTGTCTGTCTATCTACCTCTTCGTCTGTCTATCTTTCTTTCTTACTCTCTGTCTATCCATCTACGGTATGAAAATTTCTTATCACGATTATAGTGACCAAAATGATCAACAAATAAAACTTATCTTTGTTCGCATAATCATTAATTTAAATGACAACATGACTGCTCTTAGAGCATGCTCAAATATCTAATGTAAATTTTCAAATAAATTTATGGAAAAAGTTTAATAAAAAAAGAAAAAACTCACATTTCAGCCTTTAAATAAAGAAAAGGGTTAATTCAAAATGATAATTGATTTAATAAACTATTATATGTATCTTATCTGTTCAATAAATAATCTAGATAACTGGTCTGAATTTAGCTTCATCAACTGGTCAAAATTTTGTCTACAGCAGGGCACGCAAATTCTGTCCCTTTTTTGGCCCGACAAAAACTGCACACAAGCTGAATGTAAATATAAGTCTTTCTAAATACACTGTATGACACTAGATGGCGCTTATGGAAAAGCTGAATTACATCTCCCGTGAACTCCGTGGATTAAGCAGCACTGAGATTAAGAACACTGCTTTAGGCGTTACATGGAGCGAAGGTGAAAACACAATGCCATCGAATCTTTTCTGAAGAAAGTCAGAACCTTAGAGGCAGATTCATATAATTAATTCATTTAAATATTCATTATAATTCCCGATTTATGTTTCTGCCGGTGGGTGCCCAACCCCCAATTTCAAAGTGAAACGTAAGGACTGCAAATACATTAGTGGGGATTAGCGCATGTGCCCTTAGCACTCTTTTAAAACATCCGCCAACATTTCACACAAAACAAAACTACTTTTTATCATCAGTTGTTCAAATCGCGGTAATCAAATACGGTTTTAATGATAATTAAAATATGAAACGGTAATACTAACCCTGGGGAATTTTATCTTGATTTATCGTCAAACCGGTAATCGTTACATCCCTAATGTCTATCTATCTATCTATCTATCTATCTATCTATCTATCTGTCTGTCTGTCTGTCTGTCTGTCTGTCTTTCTGTGTGACTTTCTATCCATCCATCCATCTAATAATCATAAAAACAATAATACTTAAATGAATTGTATACAATAACTGAACAATACTATCTTTACAAATAAAACATAAGTACATACAACAATAAAAATAACAAATAATTAATTTTCAAGGAGAAAGAAAACATTCAAAAAATGCACATATCTGAATTTCTGTCTGTAATACACTGCAAAAAAAAAAAATATATAAAATAAAATAAAAAGATTTTATTACTCTGTAATTTTGTCGTTTTCCAGTACAAATATTTTGCCATTCTTATACACTTACATGAGATGCAAAATTGCAAAATTCAAACAAGAACAAATATCTGCCAAAGAATCAGTAAAATAAACTTAAAGGCAAAACAAGCTTTATAATTATTTAATTATTTTCAAAAGAATTTTAAATATTTGTACTGAATAACAATACAAAAATACTTGAATATCAGGAAATCATTTTTTGTAGTGTAAATACTGATTCATTTCTCTAGAGCAAAACAGCAGAAAATAAAGTTATTCTCATGGAAATCTAGTTTTCTTGCCGACTTAAACAAAACTCAGGGTGTATCATTTAAAGATCTAAACTTTGGCAAACCCACTGACTAGTTCAAACTCAAACCTTCAGACATAACTGTTTCTAGGCAGACTAAAATAAACCTGTGTGCTCTGACTCCTAAAAGCGCTCAGAGCCAGGTTTGTGCGCGATATGCATCAGACAATAGCGGTGTGGGCGTTTGTGGGTGAGCCGTCTGGGATGTGTGTTTGTGTGTGTGAGAGGGGGTTGTGTATTTACCTCCTGTTGTTGGAAAATATCGATGTATTTCTCCAGCCCCAGCTGTGCCAGTAACTCAATAAGATCGTCTGCGTGGGAGGGACTGGGAGACCTGCCAATCAAATGTCTGGATGCCCCGCCCTCAGAACTGGTCAGGTATCCCTCTGCTGCAGGTCAAATGTCAGAAATGAGACGCTCATAATATTTTAATTTCCCAGTAGGTCCTGAATCTCGAGACGTTTCGGCGTAAGTGATTGTTTCACCTTCAAGAATTAAACTGTGTAATGAGCAGCTGAACTAATTTAATCATTACTGTTAATTAAACAAGATATGTCACACCCTCTGCAATTAAAGAGCAGAGCGGTGAGTTTAGCAGCACACTTGCATGTTCGGGACGCTGACAGACTGTAGGGAGGGAACGAGGATGAGGAGGACGATGATGGAGGTGGTGATGAAGACACAGATCCACGTCTTTCTCTCCAGTTTTCTGAGTCGCTGCCATTCCAGTTGCGTTCCTTTCCACTCTGTGAACTCCACGACTACAACCAGAAAAACGTGAGAGTGATGAAAATAACTTTCGCTTTTACAAAAATATGAAGCAGCAAAACAGTTTTAAACATTGATAATAATCAGAAATGTTTCTTGAGCAGCAAATCATCATATTAGAATGATTTCTGAAGAATCATGTGATACTAAAGACTAGAGTAATGGTGCTGAATATTCAGATTTGATGACAGAAATAAATTACATTTTTAATATATATTCAAATAGGAAACAGGTATGGCAAATTGTAATAATATTTCACAATTTTACTTATTTTTTCTGTATTCTTAATCAAATAAATGCAGCCTTGGTGAGCAGAAGAGACTTCTTTCAAAAATATTAAAAATCTTAACTATTCCTTTTTTTTCTTTTTGGATTTTGATGACTCCTAATCACTGTCTGCTTTCATTACATTGAAAAGAGCAGCAAACATCTGCTTTTATGTTCCACAGCAAACATAAAATCATACAAATTAACATGAGTAAATGATGTCAGCACAGATAGCCTGGTGGACAGTGTGCCGACATATGGCGCAGTTGTGCTTAGGGTGTCCCGAGTTCGAGTCCCGCCTCGTGGACCTTTCCCAACCCTGTCCACCTCTTTCTGTCCCACTCACTTCCTGTCCTATCTCCACTGTCCTTTCAAGAAAATGCAAAAATAATAATAAAAAAAAAACACAAAAAAAAAGCCTTAAAGGGGTCATCAGATGCAAACTTTTTCATGTTGTTTGAACATTAATGTGTGTTGGCAGTGTATGTACAAATCTACCCTATAATGATAAAAATCCATGCAGTGGTTTTTAATTAAACTGTAAAAATAATATCCCCTTTTTCAAATCGAGCCGTTCTCAGATGCCTGTCGGTGTGCCGTCACACCCACAGAGGCCGCTCCCACGATAGTTGATTGACATGAGTGTTTTACCTCAGACCAGCTGTAACAGTCCAGTAACTTTCCTTGTTTCGATGCCGAAGCAGGGATGTAAGTTAGACAAGAATATCTCCGATTGAGTGACTGAGGTGTTGTGTTGCTGGATGTAATAATGAACATAGTGGTCGTCATTTACTCCCGACATCTGAGCCGCTGAAGATGCAGTGAATTACATTTGTTTGTGAAGGGAATGCGCCTCCTGATCTACATATAATCATTCATGATCCAGCTTCACTTACAGCAGAAGCGTGTATAAACGTTTTTTAATGAATCTTTGCGATCGCCTTTCCTTATAACGTGGTAGTTAGGAAGTTTAGCGGCTAAATGCAGCTAAAGTAAACAAGATCGTCATTCCACAGAGAGAAGAGAGGGGCGGGGTGAGCAGAGCTCATTTGCATTTAAAGGAACAACCTCTTAGAATGAGATGATTTTTGCAGAGCTGATTTTGACAAGGTAAAAAGGGTGTTGTTTTACACAACCATTGAGAATTTTTAATCAAAGTATATTAGAGACTTTTCATTAAGACCCTAAAGAATCATATCAACTTGTGGAAAATGGGCATCCGATGACCCCTTTAAGTAAATAATGATAAAAAGGTCATTCTTGATTGAAGTACTCTTTATATAAATAAATCACAACAGAAAGCAAGCAACACAAACAGATTTCAATAAGTTTTCAATTTGAATCCTTCACAGGGTTTCACTTATTCTCAGAAACAATGTGATTCAAGCAGCAGTAACAATCAAAAACAGATTCAATCAGCGCTGCAGTGCGGCGCTAAACCGCTTCTATTGAGATCTTTAATTGAGAGAGTCTCATTATCCCAGCAGAGAGGAAGTGAGGGTGGAAGTGAAGGGAACAGGGATGTGCTGCTGACTGTGTGCTCATACACGCTTGTGATTGGAGTTTAGAGACTTTTCTCCATGATTACACTGCTCTGAATGACAGATATGTGTGTGTGTGTGTGTGTGCGTATACAGACTCACATGTATTTAACTGATCAGAAATGAATCTGTATATAAACCCATCACACACCTCCTCTGATCCTTTCTGGTGAAATCAGCTGAATATGCTAGTGCTCCTGTATTGCAAGACATTTTGGTGTGGCTGCTAAATGCATAAATTCAAGTGTAGATGTGTGTACCTGCTGGTTGTGGTAGGGTCTGTAGCAGCGGCGGCTCACAGCTCTCAGCTCTTTCACAGCATCAGTAGGCATCGATTTTGAGAAGCCTAAGCCGCTCCAGGTGTCTGTAGGGGTTCGAACCTCCGTCACCACGGGCTTCTGCTGCATGGCTATCACACACACACACATGTTTTTACAGATTAAATCACAGTCATTATGAAACACACACACACAAAATTGTGAACGCTTGGAAACATTATACGCTCAGAACCGCATCCAGATTTACACCGGCATACTACAGCAGCTCTAATTAAAGTGTGTGTGTATGTGTGTGTGTATGTGTGTGCATGTGGATCCCCCTGCATTATTAAACACCTGCCACCTAATTAAGCAACTTAATCAAAAGCAGTCATGCAGAAGAATGTGCTGCTACCTTTCCACATCTCTCTCACAGTGTGAACGAAGTGGTTTAAGTGGGAGTTTATTTAAAAGTCACTGTATCAGTTGCTGGAGTGTGTAACAGGGTTATCATTAGCTAAAACTAAAATTAAAAATTAAAATTAAAAGACCATAAAAAATTATACATATAAGAATAAATAATAATAACAACAACAATAAATAAAATACACATTTTAAATAAATGTTAACTGAAATAAATTGAAATAAATTGATATTATATATATATATATATATATATATATACACATATATACATATACTGGCATATATACACAGTCACGGCCCAAAATATCTCCACCCTTGCAATTTTTTGCTTTTGTGCCTTTAGTGGACAGGACAGTAGAGGAATGACAGGAAAGTACTGGGCAGAGAGAGTGGAGCGGGATCGGCAAAGGATCTCGAGACGGGAATCAAACTCGGGTCACCGCAAGCACAGTTGCACTAAACAATATTTCGATAGCACCCACTTTGGAAAAAATATCTGAAATCAATCGCTACCTGTAAGCATGAATAAGTTTCTCACACCTCTCTACTGGAATTTTTGCAAACTGCTCCAGGTTATTTAGATTTGAAGATGCCTTCTCCCAACTGCTGTTTTGAGATCTCTCCACAGGTGTTCTATGGGATTCAGATCTGGACTCATTGCTGGCCATTTCAGAGCTCTCCAGTGCTTTGTTTGTAACCATTTCTGAGTGCTTTTTGAAGTGTTTCGGGTCATTGTCCTGCTGGAAGACCCATGACCTCTGGTGGAGACGCAGCTTTCTGACACTGGCCACTACATTGCACCCCAAAATTCTTTGGTAATCATCAGATTTCATGATACCGTTCACACAGTCAAGACATCCAGTGCCAGAAGCAGCAAAGCAACCCCAAAACATCTTTGAACATCCACCATGTTTGACTGTAGGGACTGTGTTCTTTTCTTTTTCTGTAAACAGTGCCATGATGTCCTTTACCAAAAAGCTCTACTTTTGTCTCATCTGACCACAGTACGTTCTCCCAGAAGGATTGTGGTTTTGTCACATAAGTTTTGGCAAACTCCATTCTTGCTTTTTTATGCCTTTGTGTCAGCAGTGGTGTCCTCCTGGGCCTCCTACCATAGCGTCCCTTTTCATTCAGATGGCGACGGATAGTTTGAGCTGACACTGTTGTACCCTGTGTCTGCAGATCAGCTTGAATTTGTTTGGAAGTTAATTGGGGTTCTTTGTCCACCATTCGAACAATCCTTCATTGTAACTAGGGCTAAAACGATTCCTCAAGTAACTCGAATACAAAAAAATCATTGAGGCAAATTATTTGCCTCAGGGATCATTTAGTCCATTTACTGTAACTACACACAGAACACTGTGTTTTTCACCACGGACCATTATTACTGATGCACAACCCGATAAATGTTGGACATATTTAAGACCTTAAATTATCGGTGGTTAGTTATGATGTCCATAAGTTAGCTATGTATTGTGAAAGACTAAGTGCCATTTATGTTGATTGTCTCATTCTCTCTTTGTGACACAGAAAGTTAGAAAGTTAGTGAATATCAAATGGAGAGTGCCTCAGCATGATTACAAATGTGATACTAATATAATATAATAATAATAATATTAAGAGACTTACATTTTAGACATCATATTGCCTGTTTTTGCTCTATTTTGCTAACAAATAACCATTCCAAACACAGCCACAGCACTGTTTTGCGTTTTTAAGCAACATGATGGTGTTTCGTTCATGAATGAATCACCCGTTAAATGATTCAGTTCAATTGCAATGACTCACTTACTTAACAGTGACTTACTGCCACTTACTAGCGGTTTTGATTTCACATTTAAAGTATCTTCATTTTGAAAATACATGTAAATATCAGTATTCAATGTTTTGTTTAAAATAACAAAATATTATTTATGCATTTGTAACTTCAAGTTAAATGCATCTATGTCCCTCTGAGCTGAATTAAACATCTAAATGCCTCAATTTCTTGACTTATGCCTTAGTTTTAGGTTGTAATGTTTACCTTTTTCTAAAGTAATGTAAAATCATATATATATGGTACCTATATATATAGGTAGTGTTAACTGAAAATTCTCCGTCATTGAAGAAAAATTTTTTTTTATCAGTGACAGAAAAATCTGAAGGCCATCCATGATTTTGACAGATTACACTGAGGGTGATCTGTTGTAAATTCTAGCTGTGATTCCCACCCCTGTCCAGTTGGTAGTGAGTGTGCTCCAGTCTGGCAGCAGAGCACGGAAACCAGAACAAAAAACAAAACTGTCATGAATGTTTTCCTATGCGTTTGATTACGCACAGGCGAGTACACAGAAGCTACAACGATCTATCGCGCCACATTAAAGAGTGCCAAAACAGTATTTATTGCTTGAATTTCCCAAGGAAATTGACAGAATTTAAAATCTGAGACTTTGTTTCATATCAAAAGTAACACAAAGCCTAGCCTATTGCTATCTATTGGAAGGAAGACGCACTATGTACTGTTCATTCATCAACTGAAAACACCATACATCAAGAAATCGATTGTGATTTAAGAATTGATATTGGTTCATTAAACTGAGAATCTATTAAAATCGAGAAATCTAGCGTATTTTTTTAAACACTGCGCTGTCGTCCTGTAGGTTCATGATTAAAAACAAAAATGTGAACAAAAATAAAAGCAATTAAATGTGTTATTCTAATTAAAATCTGAAAATTAAAATGACTTTTTTACGACCCTGTCCGTCAAAATGATGGACAATGTTGAAGTCTAGCACAACCTTTGATAATATATATATATATATATATATATAATAATTAATAATAATAATAATATATTTGTATTTGCATTTTGAATGTAATTTGGCATATAAATGCATTAAATGAGTTTAGTTTTCATGGTTAGAAATGTATGCAATTTCAGCAATAAAAGTGTTAATTTTTCTAAAAAGGAAACAAATTAGTTGTTTATTTTAAGAGAACTATCTTATTTTCTCTTGTACATTTAGTATTGCTCTTTAATAAAGAAAATGACTTCTTATCCAATTACTTGATTAATTGATGGAATAATCGGTAGAATGCTCGATTACTAAAAATATCGATAGCTACAGCTCTAGTTGTAATGAGGTTTTTATTCCGTCCACGTCCAGTGAGGTTATCTACAGTGCCATGGTTTGTAAACTTCTTGATGATATTGCACACAGTGGACACAGGAACATTAAGATCTCTGGAGATGGACTTGTAGCCTTGAGATTGCCCCTGTTTTTCCACATTTTTTTTCTCTCAAATCCACAGACAACTCTTTACACTTCTGTCTTTTCTCCATGCTCAGTGTGACACACAACACAAAGGTTGAGTGAACTTTTGAGTCAACTACTTTATTATAGTTGGCAAAGCATAATTTCTCTTTTCTTTTTGTATAATTTGAAGTACTAAAATAACTAAAATCTAAAAACAAAATAATAAGAAATACAGACATTATAAAATAGTAATAAAATAAAAAAAGTTGTAAACATAAATTATAAAAACATCTTGAAATTAGTATGGCAATTTTATTTTGACATTTTATGTTTAATTCCTGAAGCAAACATGAAATATTATAATTTAAAAGTTAACTAACCACATATTTATTTGAACTCTGTTTCTTTAATAACATATTCTTCTTCTTCTTCTTCTTCTTCTTATTATTATTATTATTATTATTATTATTAAGATTTTATTATTTTCACAAAATTTAACTTAATTGAAATTAAACCCACTCACATCAAATATGGATAAAGAGTTAACAGCATGTTCCTGAATTTGTATTTTTTATTTTAATCTTTTACATTTTGATTTAATTTTTTTAATCTTTTATTTTTGTATTTTTTTAAATGTTATATATTTTATTAATTTATTATTATTATTATTATTATTATTGTTATTAAGATTTATTTTTATTTTTACCCTAAATGCAATACAACAATATAGTTTTATATAGATTTTAGAAATATAGATTTTTTTTTTCTTTTTTGAAAACAGAAAAAGCAACATAACAAATACACATATGAAGTATAAATACTTCATAAATTGAATTTATATTTTTATATATTTTAATATAGATAAAAAATAATAAAAATAATGTTATCTAATATCTTTATATAGTTTTATATTTGTATAAATATATAATTTAAAATATTTTCTATTAGCAAAATATATTCACACATACATGTTTTTATTATTATTATTATTATTATTAATAATAATAACAATAATAAAAATTATTTTGTCAAAAATGTGAATAAAACAGAGATTACAAAGGTTTTACAAGAAAAAACCTTTGATTCAACGAGTTATTAGTTGTTTCTTAGTCATTTTTTGTGAAATTTATTAGCAGTCTGTAAGTAAAAAATCCTTCAAACTAAATCTTACACCTGAATTTCTTTCAGTGTAATTCATTTTAAATTATAGTAGAATTAACATACAAATATTCCTTGTCTCTCAATTAAAAATAGGTGCAGAAGAGATGAATGTAGTGGAGCACGTCACACGTCTCATGTCATCTAGCCAGAACGATTTGATGTGAGGTTTCTCGGTGTGACTGTTCATCTGTCTGCATATTCAGTAGGTGGAGTGGCTGCACTCCATTATAAATCTGGCAGCGTGTTACTCTGAAATGGGTCCCTCTATCACCCTCTCTGGCACTGCGTAACGCTTAAATGGCTCCCCTATATCACCTCTCTGGCACACTCAAGCTCTTTAATCCATTTTGAGCTTTATACAGCATGATGAATGCCAAATAGATGAAGCCAGCGGCAGCACGAGTCCATTCAGCCACGGCCCAGAATAACAGTCTCAACTTAAATCACTCAACTTAGGGGCTTTTCATCGTCACATTTGATCACATGAAGATTATACTTTAATGCGAGACACTGAAAATGATGCAGAAAATCAATCTGTAATATGTCGAGCTCATCTTGGTCAGTAAAACATATATTTCCTGGAGGAAATATAATATAATATAATATAATATAATATAATATAATATAATATAATATAATATAATATAATAATTAGGGCTGTCAGTTGATTAAAAGTTTTATACTAATTAAGTACATGATGTTTTGATTAATTAATCTAATTAATCGTAAAAGTAATTTAACTGAAAATACCCACAAAACATTATTTAAAGCTATATTTGTGTGATGTATTAAGCATACATTACAAATTGTAGCTTTAGAAAGGTTTTTTTTTTTTTTTTTATTACACATAAACATTTAGGCTTCAACGGTCTAACGTAAACTATGGAACATAAAAGAAGATAATTTGAGAAACATCTCAGTTTTTTTGTTCATATGATGTAAGTCATGGTGACCAACAGCTTTGTTACCAACAGTCTTCAGAATGCCTTATTTTATGTTCCACAAAAGAAAGGTTAATGTTTGTATTATTATTATTATTATTATTATTATTAGATTTTTCTTTTAATGAAATGATACTCTAAATAAGAAACTAAATCTGCCAGCAGGTGGCGGTAAATGTCTTTATGAGTCATTCATTCATTCATTCATTCAATTCGTTCAAATGGCTGATTCATTTAGGAATGAAGTAAATGGCTCTCTTTATGAATGGGCTTTTGAATCATGGATTCACACAATTCGTTCAAAACACGGATTCATTCAGAAACTAAAAACCGCTGCCCTGAGATGCGCAACAATTCTGCTATGGTTTCAAAGGTAATATGTTCTCTGCAAAATTGAGCAAAAAATACAATACAACATCTTCTTATTTACTGAACTGTTGGAAAAAATTACATTTAAGCTCGTGATAGATCGGGACAAAATCAGCACTTTATGATATTGTGTGATATGTGATATATATATATATATATGAGACAAAACACATACGGGGCATTTTTTGCACCAATACCTTGAATTTTAGGGCATAACTGCATTTATGGAGTTGTTGCCTTGCATCATATCTGTCATCAGTCAACTATATGAAATATAGGTCTGGGGGCGGGGCTAGGGCTGTGATGGTAGCAATGACAACTGCACCACCGCGGTAGTCGATTGCCACTGGCATTACTGCACGTGACGTCACACAATCTATAACAAGCATAAAATACAGTGTTTCTGCAACAATTATTCTGCCGTGGCCATGTTTAGTCGCCCGGGCGGCAGTAGCAACGAACGCAAGTGCCTTCGCAGCTGCTGGAAGAGATCTGCTTTCATACGCACACAATAGGCTAAAGCTTGCAAAGCTCCGGGAAAAGTAATTACCATGAATGTGTAAGAGGGAAATGAGGACATACTTGAATGAATTATTAATAAACTAGTGTTTTCTGAGCCAGTGTCACAAAGACGACGATCCTGACTCGCCTTTAGAGAGAAATGCATTTTATAATGAAAGAGTTTTTGTTTTTGATTTGAATTTTTATAGTTTTAAAGAAGTATAGTAATAATTTACAGCTTTCTATAGATATATTGATCTGTAAGGCAAGTATTAGCTGAGTTTAGTTTCATTTTTGTGCAGTGCTCCTGTTCAACACCGAGACATCAGAAAGCGCATCTTGTTTGTTTCTTTATTTTTACAAAAGCGCAACATTTTGTTGATATTGTGAGTGCACGTAAATAAAATTAGACACTTCACAGTTCCGGATGATATATTACGCTTACCTTTATGAGCAAAGATCACGGCGTATTTAAATTTTTTTTGCAAGATTGCACTATCGCCTCCATGTCCTGCAAAGCGCATTTAACTTCCACTCTCCAACAAACGATTGTATGCGCATAATAGCGTGCATTTATCTAAGTTAAACCTTTAAAATAACATTGTGATATGCTTGAAGATTTTATTTTAGGCAAGTCGTGATGATTTGAGAAGGCAAAACTGATCAAACATAGACTGTGATCAACTCACTGCCTGCCTCTGGCCACTTGGTCGTTACGTTTAAAAGCAAAAAGCTTAATTTAACAAACCAAAAATGTTCCAAACGTATTTCTAAATTAACATTATAAAGAAACAAAAAGAAATATAACCACGTTCCTATTAAAAACAATTTTAATGGATGCAACAGTGTAGGCTAATGGGAAAGAGAGAGAAAAGACTCGGGCTCCAGTCGGACTTGGGCCGGTAATTTTGATGAGCCGTCGGACAAGGGTTGGGCGAGGTTACGAATTTATGCAACTAATGTTTGTTTAATATTTACCGTTCTAATTTTGGCTACTTTCTTATTTAACTGTATCATTTCTTTGATATTTACGTTAGTGTTTTGTAGGCTGAAATAAACATGCATGTTTGTTGTTGTTTCAAAATTATATATATATATATATATATATATACAGGTGCATCTCAATAAATTAGAATGTCGTGGAAAAGTTCATTTATTTCAGTAATTCAACTCAAATTGTGAAACTTGTGTATTAAATAAATTCAGTGCACACAGACTGAAGTAGTTTAAGTCTTTGATTCTTTTAATTGTGATGATTTTTAACAAAATCATCATATATATTAACCATCATCATATATATTAAATTATCATAAAGGCAAAAACATACACAGTATAATATAACAATAATTTAACATTTTATACCATTTTGTAGATTTTTATATGACTTATTAACTGTCTTTTGGCACTGATGTTTTAAGTCTTACAAATAAAAAACAAACAAACAAACCTTGAGTTGCCAGAAGCTTCTTTCTCTCATATTCATGATCCTGTTAAAATAAACAGCAAACAAAAACTGTTTTAATAACTGGTAAGACAAGTGATTTTATTTGTTAACTATAGCTGAGAGCTAAATCTGACAAAACGTGTCTTTCTGAAAATGTATTCACACAATAGATACAATAGATACAAAGTTTTGTTTTCATTTAAAAAATGTGCAAGTACTGTACCTCAGTATTAGAGTCTATAGACGGGAATATTCTCAGACTACAGCGTCTGTCTCTGTTCAGATAAACACCATCCACCTCCACTCTCACCGACCTGAAACACACACACACACACACACACAAACACACACAGAGAGAGCTTCATTCAGTGCTGTAAATCATATTCCACACTGGAATCCAGAGCATCGTCTGACTGTCTGTCTGTGTGTCCCAATTCAGGATGGAGGCTTTTACCTTTCAGGTGTGAGCGGTGGGTTCAGCTCCCTTTGGGCCTCTGATTGGCTGCCTCTCCTTAAGGAGACAGGGGGCTTGACAATGACCTCTCTGACCTCTGTGACCTCCGCATGTGACATCTGTGTCTCTGCTTGTGTCGGCTGATCCTCAGTCTCTGGAATCTGGTTTAATTATGTTATTAAAGTTTTGGCTTTGTTTACTCTCAAACATGTTGACTGTCAACAAATGTCATTTACTTTAGCATTTTATTAAATGCATATTTTAATTGAAGAAATAAAAGTAGCATATATCAATTAGTATGATCTTATAGATTTCTATACAAATAGAGCACACTGTTTGAGACACTGCATCCCATAATACAATGCATTCAACTTAAACATGAAGGTAACCCAAACCTTCTCTAATTTGGACTCCACTCCTTTGATTCCTATCCGTCCATCTTCTGAGGAAACAGCCAATCCGGGAGGAGGCACGGGGCGTGGCTTCCCAGAGAGAGAGCCAATCATGGCATCAGGAGAAGGCACAGCACCTGAAGAATGACATGTACATAAACATACCATTTATTTAGCACAACACACAAGCATGAGTGAAATTAAAGAGGATGAAGCACACACACACACACACACCTGTCTCAGTGAGGCGTAGCTGTTGCATTAGTACATTGAACCAGTAGCCTGTGATGCCATTATTGGCCACCAGAGGGTCCACAGGGGTCTTGGTCATCACGGAGACCTCAGACACATTCTTGGTCATCATGGAAACCTCAGTGGTGTCCAGACCTAGCAGCAGACGTCTGGCCTCGTACAGACTGCCGATGTTCCTCTCCAAACCTTTAACAACCACTGACTGGAAACAGACATTTAAAATAGTTAGCATTTAACATTTTATACGAAAAAAGAGAACAGTATTATAAAATGAAATTATATATGATGAGCAAAAAAGAAAACCTATGAAAATATGGTTGAAAAATAATGTCAGACATTGTTTTAGCATTGAAAAAAAATGCTAAAACAACGGCTCAGTGTACTAAATGCTGCTCCATCTGAAAGAACCTGTTGGAGATTTACTACAGATTACACAACCGGTTTTACTGAAAAAATGCGCATGACAATTGCCTCCGATTAATCATACAGCCCTACACAATTCTGGCTGTTTTACCTCACAAATGTGAGATAGAAACTCACAAAACTGACCTTTTTTCTCAGAATTGCATGATATAAAGTCACAATTGCAAGTTATAAAGTCAGAACTGTGGAATATTAACTCACATTTATGAGAAATATAGTCAGAATTGTAAGATACAAACTAGAGTTATACTGACATTCTCAGAACTGAGTGACATAAAACTTGCAAATCTAACTTTTTTAATTCTGACCTTTTTTTCTCTTAGAATTGTGAGATATAAACTCGCAATTGCAAGTTATAAAGTCCAAGTCTGAAAAAAAAGGCTTTTTTACAACTGCAAGTTTACATCTCACAATTCAGATTTTATAACATGCAATTGCGAGTTTTTATTTCACAATTTTGAGAACAAAGTCAAAATTTAGAATTAAGGAAAAAGTCAGAATTACGAGTTTATATCATGCAATGCTGGGGGAAAAAGTCAGCATTCCGAGTTTATATCTCCCAATTCTTAGGAAAAAAAAGTCAGAATTCCAAGTTCATCACACATTTCTGAGAAAAAAGGTTCAGAGTTTATCATGAAGTTCTGAGGAAAAAGTCAGAATTCCAAGTTTATCTTGCAATTCTGAGAAAAAAAGTCAGAATTCTGAGTTTACATCATGCAATTCTGAGAAAAAAAAAAAGTCAGAATTCCGAATTTATATCATGCAATTCTGGGGGAAAAAGTCATAGTTCCGAGTTTATCACGCAATTCTGAGGGGGAAAATTCAGAATTCTGAGTTTATATCATGCAATTCCGAGAAAAAAGTCAGAATTCCGAGTTTATATCACGCAATGCTGATATAAGAAAAAAGATGATGTAAACTATGTAAAATATCTTTTTTTTTTCATTAAATTTTTATTCAGTGGCGGCAACGCGCTTCCATAGGTTACGATACGAAATACAATAGAAAGTAATTCAGCACTGAAATTTTAAGCTTTTTTAAAAAAAATTTTTTTTTGAACTAAAATTCATCCATTCTGTACACTATTAAACTACTTAAGTTTTATAGAGTTTTGTTTTGTAATTTCTCTTGTTTTAATTTTTAAGCAAAATTTGATTTTTTTATCACTGTAGCATGTTTATTTATATCAGCATAAAAACTGTTTAAATACTTTATACATTTATAAAGTAATATATATTATGGGGTGAAATATGACCAAGACATGCTCTAAGTGTTGCAATAAATGCTTCAAAATCAAAACAAATCAAAGCAGGAAAGTAAACCTTGATCCATGACGTTGATTCACTCGTGAATACATGTTGAAATGTATGGCTGCATAAAAAAGTAACTCAACATACTATCCATTCTACTAAACATTGTGTTTAGTGCATCTTAAATCATAGAATAGTACATTGAAAGTACATTAGTATGTCAGCAGTGTCTGAATGGTGTTGTATTTTTGGTGGATTATGAGCTATGCATGGCTTTTGACCTCATATGACCCATAACCCAATGCTCTTTGAACCTAAAAGTAAAATGATGAAAAAGGTAGTGAATGCAGTGATTTAACTGCTTTCAGTGTGCACATCCTAAAGGTGGTGACTGTGGTATCAAGAAATAAAAGTATGCAGCCATAATTGTCATCTATAGTAGAAGTATATGAATCTGTATGCATCCCTTTTCTCTTGAGTGTTTGGTGACAGGTGTATGTGGGAGCTGTGCCGCAGTACCTTCGCTGTCTGCTTGACCTTAGGTTTGACGCTGATAAAAACACCCAGGTTCTGCATCATCTGGGCGAGTTTCCGAGGGTCAGACTCTCCCTCGTCCTTTAAATCAAACATCAGGCAGACGGGCAGACAGTCCTGAATGAGAAAAAACACACGTCACACACCAGCAGGAGACAAACCAGATGTGTTCTTAACAAGATCACAGGACATATTTATTCATATCAGAGTAAATGTACTTTATGACAAATGTCTATTATATTAAGCATAGCCTATACGGCATAACTAAAAGCATCCTGTATGTTGCCAATCGTCTCAGAATTGTGTTTGTGCATCTGCTTTCACATTAAATGACATTTGCTTTTCAGGCAGTTAATGCAATTACTTCAGGCATTTTTAACTGGGACACAATATACGTGTTGTCTGGGGCCTGAAAGCTATAAACTTGTTCACACACCATTAGATGTGCATAAAAAGTGATGTGGTGATATAGTAATTTAGTAATTTAGTTTGGTCTACTATTGTTCAAAATGTAATTACATTGAAAATAATAAAACTGATGAACACGAAAGAAGCACTTTGGGTGAAATTACCTGTTAATTATAATGAGTTCAGACTGACGTAGTGTTTTTTCAGTATCAGTAATGTACTATTATAGTCTCTCTCTCTCCTTCAACTTGCTCCCTTTATCAGGGGTCGCCACAGCGGAGTGATCCGCACAGCCGATCTGGCACGTTTTACGCCCTTCCTGCCGCAACCCACACACACACTCACTCACACTCTTTACTTTGTCCAATTCACCTACTGCATGTTTTTAAAATATGTGTCTATTTAGCTTTTATAACTATAGTTTTTCAGTTTTAGTAATATTAGAACTTAAGCAAAAGAAAAATTAGAAACATTTTTGCCATTGTAATTATTTATTTATTTGTATGTTTGTTTGTTTGTTTGGATTTTTTTAAATATATGTCTATTTAGTTTTTATGCTTATAGATTTTTCATTTTCATGTGTTTCAGTACTGTTAGTACTTAACCTAAACAAAAATTTGAAAAAATTCCTTGGTGACTAACTAAAAAGATTTTATTAATTAACTTATTTGTTTATTTATTTATTATGGAAGACCGTTTCCGCCACTGAAAAAAAAAGGCTATTGCAATTCAGAATTGTGAGATATATAGTCAGAGTTGTGAGATATAAAGTCGCAATTCTGAGAAATAAAGTCAGAATTGTGTGATATAAACTGGCAATTGTGAGTTATTAAGTCAGAATTGTGAGATATAAACTCAATTCTGTGAACATATCAGTCTTTTTTTTCTCCTCAGGACTGGACTTCATAACTCGCAATTGCGCAATCTCACAATTCTGAGAAAAAAGGTCAGAATTGCGAGAAACAAACTCACAATCACAAGAAAAAAAGTCAGAATTGCGAGTTCATATGACATAATTCTGAGAAAAAAAGTCTGACTTGCGAGATGTAAACTCAAAATTGTGAGAAAAAAAAGTCTGAATTGTCAGATAAAAAGTCGCAATTACCTTTTTTATTTTTTATTCAGTAGCAGAAACGGGCTTTCATAATTTATTTATGTATTTATAAATATATAATTAATGATTTGTCTTTTTTAATGTTATCGCTGTAGTTTTTTTTTTTCAATAGAACAATTTCGTTGGCAACTAAGTAAAAATGTTTTATATATATATATATATATATATATATATACACACATTTATTTAATAAAAATAAATTTTTTATTTATTTATTTTTATGTCTATGTAGGTTTTATAATTATAGGTTTTTATTTTTAAGTTTTAGTAATGTTAGTACTTAAACTAAAATATACACACACACACACATATATATATATATATATATATATATATATATATAAATATATACACACACACACACACACACACACACACACACAGTATCTCACAAAAGTGAGTACACCCCTAATACTTCATCTTCTTAAGGAACAATACTATAGAAATGAAACTTGGATATATTTTAGAGTAGTCAATGTGCAGCTTGTATAGCAGTGTATATTTACTGTCCCCTGAAAATAATTCAACATACAGCCATTATTGTCAAAACAGCTGGCAACAAAAGTGAGTACACCCTAAGTGATATCAGCACTATGTCATTTAACCATGCAAAGCCACATGTCTTATTCATCATGGTTATGTTTTTGTCTGCTTGACAGGACCATACAAAGTTGTGTATCTTGTATTAGAGCAGTTAAAATGTGGTGCTTTGAGTACAGTTCTCTCATACTGACCACTGGATGTTCAACAAGGCACCTCATGGCAAAGAACTTCCTGAAGATCTGAGAATTAGAACAAAGATGGCCTAGGCTATAAGAGGTTCAGTAACAACCTGAAACTGAGTTACAGTACTGTGGCCAGGGTCATACAGAGGTTTTCCAAGTCGGATTCCAATCGGAATAGGCCTCGCAAGGGTCAATCAACGAAGCTGAGTGCTCGTTCTGTGTGTCAGGTGCAGGACCTGGCTTCAAAAACAGATGCATGAGTGCTGCCAGCATTGCTTTAGAGGTTGCAGAAGTAGCAGGTCTGCTTGTCAGTGCTCAGACCATACGCTGCACACTGCAACAAGTTGGTTTGCATTGGTGTCATCCGAGAAGGAAGCCTCTTCTGAAGCTGGCTTACAAGAAAGCCTGCAAACAGTTTGCTGAAGAAAACCTGTCCAAGAGCATGAATTACTGGAACCATGTCCTATGGTCTGATGAGATAAACTTGTTTGGCTCAGATGGTGTCCAGCATGTGTGGTGATGCCCTGGTGAGGAGTACCAAGAAAATCATGTCTCTCCTACAGTCAAGCATGGTGGTGGTAGCATCATGGTCTGGGGCTGCATGAGTGCTGCTGGTACTGGGGAGCTGCGGTTCATTGAGGGAAACATGGATTCCATTATGTACTGTACATTTCTGAAGCAGAACATGAAGCCTTCCCGCTCAGAAACTGGGCCAAACGGCAGTTTTCCAACATGATAATGACCCCAAACACACCACCAAGATGACAATTGCCTTGCTGAGGAAGGTGCAGGTGAAGGTGATCTGACCTGAACCCTATTGAGCACCTATGGGGCATCCTCAAGCGGACGGTGGAGAAGCACCATGTGTCTAACATCCAGCAGCTCCATGATGTCATTATAGAGGATTTGAAGAGGATCCCAGCAACAACCCGTGCAGCTCTGGTGAACTCCATGCCCAGAATGATTAAGGCAGTGCTACATAACAATGGTGCTAACACAAAATATTGACACTTTGGACACAGTTTTGACAAGTTCACTTAGGGTGTACTCACTTTTGTTGCCAGCTGTTTTGACAATAATGGCTGTATGTTGAGTTATTTTCAGGGGACAGTAAATATACACTGCTATACAAGCTGCACATTGACTACTCTAAACTATTTTATGAGGTAAAGTAATAAAATCTACTATAGTATTTTAACACTATAATAAAACTTTATCTTACTTCTTGTGACCATCATTTCCCCAAACAGAGCACAACACACACACAGAGGTCTGTACCATGAGCTGTTGTCGAGCGACACACACTCCATCGGCCGTGCCCTGGATCAGCAGTGAGGGTGTGTGTTGGGGAGCGCTGAGGTCGGGCAGGATGATCTGCGTGTGCGTCTGATGCATGACGGTCAGGAAGTTTGCTCCGTTCTGACCCAACAGGAACAGGTGCTGCTGCGAGGTCACGTCCAGCTGTGTGCTCACCATCACCCCCGTGACCCCGGCCAGCGCCTCCGCGCCCAGCAGCAGCTCCATCAGGACGCAGGTGGCCTTCTGCAGAGGTTAAAAGTCAGTTATTGGCGCTGCATGTGGCACCGTGTGTCTGTGTTGTACGTGAAGGCGAGTGTCACCTTGACGGAAGCAGCATTTCCCTGTGTTCCTCTCACGCTGCAGGAGCTGCAGTAGAGTTTGGGCTGCGTCCTGAAGCTGACGCTCACTCCAAACGCCTGAGCCACATGTTGAATCACAGGTGAGCCTGTATCGCACACCACACCCCCTGCGAGGGTCACAGGGAGGTCAAAGGTCAGCACCAGGGGCTGCAGGTCCTGCAAATCACACCAGATACACATGCACACACCCATAAAACACACATCTGAATCTAAATATTTATTTAGAATGACAACCATTTTATTATTCTTAATGGTGATTCTCTACTGTAGCACATTTGTGACCCTGGACCACAAAACCAGTCATAAGTGTCAATTTTCCAAAACTGAGCTTTATACATCATCTGAAAGCTGAATAAATAAGCTTTCTATCGATGTATGGTTTGTTAGGATAGAACAATATTTGGCCGAGATACAACTATTTCAGTATATGGAATCTGAGGGTGCAAAAAAATCTAAATATTGAGAAAATTGCCTTTAAAGTTTTCCAAATTAAGTTCTTTGCAATGCATATTACTAATCAAAAATTAAGATTTGATATATTTACAGTAGGAAATTTACAAAATATCTTAATGGAACATGATCTTTACTTAATATCCTAATGATTTTTGGCATAAAAGAAAAGTCTATAATTTTGACCCATACAATGTATTTTGGCTATTGCTACAAATATACCCCAGTGACTTAAGACCACATAAGGGTCTTAAGGGTCACATTTTTTATTTATTAAATCAGCATAAAAATTTTAAGTAGCATGAAAAATACTACCATAATGTATAAATATTTATACAATATATATAATATATAATTATAACAAAAATCAAATTCAAAATATTAATAAAAACTGTAATACTATATATAATAAGTTACTAAACAGATAACCCTAATTCTAGTTTAATTTGTATGTATTTTAATATATTTGATTTATACTGTAATTATTATAATAAATATTTCAAAAATGTTACATTGCCATTAAAATAATGTCACTTAGTTAAATTTCAATATATCTGAATATAATGAAAATTTATTAGAATAAAATTTTAATTCCTCTTATTCTTAATGGTGATTCTCATTATATAATTTTATTACTGTAGCACAGTTTTTTAAAGCACCATAAAAATTAAAGGTAGCAACAAATACAACCACAATGTAAAAACACTTTATAATGTTTTATCATTCAAAATCATTATATCTTTAAATCAGTCAATAAAATTACTTAAATAAAATAACCACTGAAATAAATAAAATATAAAATACTTTTTTTAAGTTGAAGTGCTAAAATAACGTCTAGGTTACGTACGTAACCCTCGTTCCCTGAAGGAGGGAACGGAGACGTTACATATGGGAACTCGCTTGAGTGACCATTCACCTCTGAGCTTTATAGAAAAGGCCAATGAAAATTGGCGAGTGGAATTTGCATGCAACGCCACTCCCCCGTACATACGGGTATATAAGGAGGCGGCGTGCATCCACTCATTCAGGTTTTTGCTGAGGAGCCGAGCAGCAGCCCGGCGTCAGCACAACCTAGGGTTGTGGCAAGGGGATGTAACGTCTCCGTTCCCTCCTTCAGGGAACGAGAGTTACGTACGTAACCTAGACGTTTCCCTTCAGTCGTTTCACTTTGACGTTACATATGGGAACAGACCCATGGAAAAGGCCACGACCCTAAGGCCG
This sequence comes from Labeo catla, assembly GCA_012976165.1. Lineage (NCBI taxonomy): Eukaryota > Metazoa > Chordata > Actinopteri > Cypriniformes > Cyprinidae > Labeo > Labeo catla. The sequence goes on from VONZ01000076.1 coordinate 1,781,408, forward strand.
CGTTATGCAAGAGACCAAATACTGACAGGCGGACGTGTCAGACAGTGGAGTCAATACGTAACCTTCCCAACACCCTGGGGGCCAATAAGGGGGCCCCACAGGGGTGCCAGTTGTACTGAAGCATGGGTTGGGGGGGCGGAGCACATGTGGTTTAGGCATGTGGAATAAAGAAATTGAAAATATCTATTCTGGTTATAGATATATGAGGGAAAACACAGCCTTCTGGCTGACTGTGGAAAAATACTGAGACATGTTGCCACAACCTTCTGGGCGAAGGAGACCCAGTCGGAGCACAGTCGTGGACTACTCCGCATCTAGTCCTGACTGCGGGGCATGGAGGACCCAGGGTTCACCGGAGGGAACAGTCTGGGAAAAATAGCGCACAGATCCCGTGGGAATGGCGCAGCAAGCCGACACCTGCCGGCCTCCCGCAGATTACCTGATGTTTACCTTAACACACGGGAGGACACAGGCTCGACGCGGAGATTTTAAAATCTCACGAAGGTGTTAGGTGTCGCCCAGCCCGCAGCTTTGCAGATGTCTGCTAGCGAGGCGCCGTGCGCCAGCACATAGGAGGAGGCAACACTCCGGGTGGAGTGAGCTCGAACTCCTAGGGGGCACGGCTCCCCCTGGCCTTCATACGCCAGGGAGATGGCATCTACCACCCAATGGGACAACCTCTGCTTGGAGACAGCATTTCCTTTCTGCTGTCCCCCAAAGCAAACAAAGAGCTGCTCGGAGCATCTGAAGCTCCGGGTGCGGTCCACGTAAATATGCAAAGCTCGAACGGGACATAGCAACACTAAGGCCGGGTCTGCCTCCTCCGGGGGCAGCGCTTGCAGGTTCACCACCTGATCCCGAAAGGGTGTGGTGGGAACCTTGGGCACATAGCCGGGCCGGAGTCTCAGAACAACATGAGAATCAGCCGGCCAAACTCCAGGCACGTTTCGTTGACAGAGAAGGCTTGTAGGTCCCCAACCCTCTTGATAGAGGCGAGCGCGGTCAGGAGCGCTGTCTTAAGCGACAGAAATTTAAGCTCAACTGAAACCAGCGGCTCGAAGGGGGTCCCCGCAGGCCCTGAAGGGCGACGGAGAGATCCCAAGAGGGTACGAGGTGCGATCTAGGGGAATTAACCCTTCTCGCACCTCTGAGGAACCTCACGACCAGTTGATGCTTCCCAATGGATGCTCCGTCGACTGCATCGTGATATGCCGCAATGGCAGCGACATACACTTTGAGAGTTGAAGGGGACAGCCTGCGCTCCAACTTCTCTTGCAGAAAGGAAAGCACCACTGCAATCGGGCATCTCTGTGGGTCCTCACACGGGAGGCACACCAGTCAACGAAGAGACCCCACCTCAGTGCATAGGCCTGCCTCGTGGAGGGAGCTCTAGACTGAGTGATAGTTTCTATCACGGCCTGTGGAAGGCCGGAGAGGTCTAGCGTGTCCCGTCCAGAAGCCACACGTGTAGGTTCCAGAGGTCGGGACGCGGGTGCCAGATTTTGCCCATCCCCTGAGAAAGAAGGTCCTTCCTAGGGGAATCTTCTGCACGGTTGAGCTCTCCTGGTATGTGAACGGCGCGCAGCGATTTCAGCCGCGTCTGACTCCACAGGAGCAGATGGCGGGCGAGTTGCGACATACGACGGGAGCGTAGACCACCCTGACGGTTGATGTACGCTACGGTTGCAGTGTTGTTTGCACGGACAAGCACATGCTTGTGGCGGAGCATCGGAAGAAAGCGATGCAGCGCAAGAAGCACAGCTAGCAACAGGCAGTTAATGTGCCAAAGCAGTCGAGGTCCTGTCCAGGAGCCTGAGGCTGCTTGCCTCGATCGTGTAGCCAGCGCTGAAGCGGTCTCATATGAAGCAGGCCGAGCGGCGTTACTGCGGCTGCGGCTGCCATATGCCCCAGGAGCCTCTGAAAAGTTCTGAGAGGGACCGCTGTCTTGTGTCTGAATAGTTTCAGACAGTTCAGCACCGACTGCGTGCACTCGTTGGTGAGGCAGGCTGTCATGTTGACCGAGTCCAGCTCCAAGCCGAGAAAAGAGATCCTCTGCACTGGGGAGAGTTTGCTCTTCTCTCGGTTGACCCGAAGGCCCAGATGGCTGAGGTGTCGGAGCACCAGGTCCCTGTGTTCGCACAACACATCTCGCGAGATGAGCCAGTCGTCGAGATAGTTGAGAATGCGAACGCCCTTCCGCCATAGGGGGTTCAGGGCGCCCTCCGCGATCTCCGCGGGGGGATAGGAACAGGCCAAATGGGAGGACCTTGTACTGATTCGCTCGACCCTCGAAGGCAAACCGTAGAAAGGGTTTGAGTCAAGGTAAAATCGAGACATGGAAGTCCGCGACCTTCGGGTCAAGGACTGCAAACCAATCCTGACGAAGTCATGAACGGCAGCCTAAAGGGGACCGTTCAGAACTCAACGTAGGATCAGTCGAACCCACCATATTTAACGGGCACGATGAAGTCAGGAGTTCTGCAGGACCCTGAGCAGCGGGCGGCGCCGCACCACTGCGACTAGCTCGACGCCGGAGGGGCTGCCTGTTTATTCTTCTGGAGGCAGCAGGGGCGGAGCTGGAAGGCCGCAGGAGGGTGCCCTGGGTGACGAGCAGGCTAAGGCTGAGCACCCAGCTGCCCATTGTGGTCTTACGCCGGGGCGAGATTTCCTTTTGTTTTTACAGCCTCCATCTGCTTTGTACTGCCAAGAACTGCTGAGACAGTCCCCGGCAGTGTCACCGGAAAGGCCGGCCTGGGAGACGGGTGCATCAAGAAAGCGTACTTTGTCGACGTCAGCCATCTGAGGATCCCAGACTCAGCCAAATGGGGCTCTGGACCCACCGAGGTGGACATCACCTGACCAAGGGACCGCACTGTGGCCTCCGTCGCCCAGGGGGCGATATCAGCCAAGTGCAGCTCCTGCATCTACCTTGGTCAACACTACCCTCGTGCAGCTATGGTGCCTCGGTATGGTGAGTCTGCAGGATAACCATGGCACAGCTGATGGCGGCCAAATCCGCAGCACTGCAAGCCTTGACAGCCTACAGGCTACGGGCGAGAGACGTGGATGACTCCATCAGGTGGCGGCGAGTTGCGAGCACGAATGCACCGCAACCGCACTCTCGACAAGAGGAGCATCCACGTAACCGTACGGCTCGCCGCACCGCTGAGAAGAGGACGAAGGCTGCCGTCTCGCGAACGAGCGGCAGGATCTCTCGCAGTCACGGTTCATGCGCTCGTAATGAACGCGCAAACCATCCACAAAAGCCGGCTCAGCGTGCTCTTGCGGCAACACACAAGCCAGCGATCGTGTTCGTAACAGAGAAGTGAGAAAGTCACCACTACCCAGAGACACACGGCCGGAAAGACGTCCTGAGGGAATACTCTCGACAGCCGTGTGAGAGAAATTTGCTCTTTTAGAATCGCGGTTTGCCCAGGGAGGACCGCGGCACAACCGTGCACTTAGTATCAACTATATCTACTAAGTTAATAAACTTATACTAATTCAAATTTAATTTGTATGTATTTTAACATACTGTAATTATTATAATAATTAAATATAAAAATAATTGTTAAAATGTCACTTGTTTATATTTCAAAAAAAAAAAATATATATATATAAAATAAGGGGTAAAATATTATTTGATGAATATTACGTAATGAATATTAATGATAATGAGTCACTGACCCTGATCTGTCTCCTCGCAGACTCCACCCCCTGAACTGGCCCGGCGATTGACACCTGCAGGTACATACTTACTTACATATTGACATAAAAGTTAAGTGAAGCATGTAGTATGTAGTGTGTACAGCAGTACTATAATACTGACAGGGAATTGAGTACCTGGTTGCTCTTTTCTCCTGCACTGTTGTTGCGGTTTGAATCTGGGAAGTGAATGTGACATGAAGTGTCCTCCATCACCTTCTTAATGTTCCCGCCTCCTTTCCCGATCACATGAGAGTGCTCCGTGTGCGTGACGTCCATCTTCAGCGTGACTTTATTTACCTGTGCACAGGTGGGCTGCTGTGAGATCTCCACAGGACAGATGAACAGAGAAATCAAAGTAGCTCAGATCTCACCTTAGTCTCCAGAAGCTCCAAAATCTTGCGTTTGGCCTCCAGAACATTTGCTCTCTTTCCCTCCACTTTCACATGTGGATCTGGACAGAAACACACAAATCATCACAAGGCATTTTGTCAGTGCAAAAAGTTATTACATTTCAATAGATTATGAAAATATTTTTCCTTTGATCTTATTGTGAACAATTCACAAGTGCATGTTATTACACTTACTAAGACATTTGGTATTTTGGTATTGGTAAAGTTGCTTTTTCTTAATTCTTATCTGCATATTAAAAGTTGTTGCATTAGAAAGCTACTACTAACTGAAAATAAAATAAAATGAAAACGAATTTTAATTTTTTAATATTTAATTTTACTTCCATTCATTTTATTGTGAACAGTTTAAGTTTGAGTAATTTTACTGTGGTGTTGCTGTTGCTGTTTTAAATATTTATTTTTTTATTTATATATATATATATATATATATATACACGTTTAATTTTTATTAATGTTTATTTCAGTTCTAGTCATTTTAGTACTTCAAATTAAACTAAACTAAATTAGAAATTTTGCTGTTGCAACAAACTTAAAATAAGTTTAAGTTTTTTATTTATATTTTATTTCGGTTAAAGTTTATTTAATTTAAATTAGAATACTTAAAAAAAAAACAGTTTTACTTTTTGTTTATGATAACAATGGACTATCCCAAACCCTAAAAAAGGAACATTTTGTAGAAAATAAATAAATAAATTAGTTAATTAATTAATTAATTAATTTGTCATATTTATCTAACCAGGGTTTTTATAGTTAACTAAAATTTAAACTATTCATAAGATTTACAATATCTGAAGTTTAAATAAATGAATGAATGAATAAATAAATATTGGTTTGGCATTTTTATCTAACCAGGGTTTTCATAGTTAACTAAAATTTAAACTATTCAAAACATTTCCGATATCTAAAGTTAGTTGGCAAAAGCAAGTTTAACTTGAAATTGCAAAATAACTAAAAGTGAAATTAAATTTTAAAAAAACTTCATAGACTAAAAAAAAAAAAACTAAAATGTAATTACAAAAAATAAGAAAATATTTCAAACTATTCTTTTTTGTCATTTTAAGTACTTGAATTTAACAGAAAATATGTTAATAAGTTAGTTTATTTGAACTTTAATTTGATGTAATTATTGAGGATTGCATCGTATAGAAAGTGCATGAAATTGTGAGAATTAATGTTTCCCACTGAACCTTTAATTTAATTATTCAAAAGAGTCTGTAGTCATAATTAATATTTTAAGCTTTGGCTAACATGCTCTTTAATGTGAAATGCTGTTTGTATTGTTTTCTTGCAGTTTTGTAATAACATAATGCGGTCAGACTCTGAAGTGCTGCGCATACACATACACATACACATCCCCTTTAAGTCACGAAATATACGCTGGGATATCTTCCTTGGTTTCACAATATTCAATTAATGATTGAACATGGAGTTTGGTATTTTTAGAAGACGTATCTGTGCTGAGTTTTACATAAATAAATCACAGGTATCTCGTGGTATGGGCATAGCCATTGATAAAGGCTGCAGCGGAGTCACTTCAGCTTTCGAACACGGAAGTGTGATAAAGGCCCATTATGTACCCAAACTCAATCTTGGTTATGCGTAAAAACTGAAGTGCACCTGTATTCAAGACATGGTGCATGAAAATGTATTGCATCAGGTCAAATACATTAGCATAGTGCTTGGGTCACACTGACTAGTTTTACAACACCTTTGAAACTTTTTGGTCATTGTATGTAAAACAGCAGCTTGGACATTCAACTAAATGTCTGTTTTTATGTTTGGACCAATATGAGGGTGAATAAACGCTGACAAGAGTGTGACATCACTCACCTTTCTTTGATTTGGCACCGATCTTCAACTTGGACGGCCATTTCACCTGCGTGTGTGTTTCTCTCATCACCTGAGACAATGAGTGTGTGAGGAAGAGAAACTTGTGTTGAAAAGACACTCAGTTTGCATTTTCACATCCTCCATTCAACAGAGACAATAGTTCATTAGCATCTCAAAGCTCTTATAACAGCGAATCTGGTCTGTGTGTTTGGGACAAAATCACTTCAGTGACTTTCTTCTTTCTCTTCAGTTAACAAAAGACCAGAAAACTGCAGCGCATCAGCATATGATCTTTATACTGACACACCAGCGGATCTCACACACACACACACACACACACACACACACACAAACACACTGTTAATGTCTGCAGACGGCAGCTGCTTTCACAGGATTATGAATGTTTAAAGGGATAGAAGATGAAAATTCTGTCATTAATTACTCACTTCATGTTCTTCCAAAGACTTTCGTTCATCTTCAGAACACAAATTAAGATATTTTTGATGAAATCTGAGAGCTTTCTGACCCTGCATAGACAACAGCGCAACTGACACGATCTAGACCCAGAAAGGTAGTAAAGACATTGTTAAAATAGTCCATGTGACATCCGTGTTTCAACCGTAATATTATGAAGCTATGAGAAGCTACTTTTTATGCACAAAAAACAAAAATGATGACTTTATTCAGCAATTTCTTTTCTTCAACACATTCTCAAGAATATTCTCATAGCATCATAACATTACGGTTGAACCACTGATGTCACATGGACTATTTTACCAATGTTTTTACTACCTTTCAGGGCCTTGAATGTGTCAGTTGCGTTGCTGTCTATGCAGAAAGCTCTCGGATTTCATCAAAAATATCTCAATTTGTGTTTTGAAGATGAACCAAGGTCTTACAGGTTTGAAACGACATGAGGGTGAGTAATTCATGACAGAACTTTCATTTTTAGGTGAACTATCCCTTTAAATATGAAAATGTAAATGTGGCCCATATCAGGAACTGATTAAAGATGAGTTCACATCAGGCTTATTATAGTTAACCAAAACTAGTTAATAACATTTCACGTTTTTGTTTAGCTGAACCTGAATACTAAAATAAATAAAACTAAATAAAATAAAACTAATTAAAAAAAACTATATAGGAATTAAAAAAAAAAAAAAAACTAATAAAAATGACAAAAATGACTAAAATGTTAACTAAATTTAAAGTGAAAACAGAAAGTATATATATATATTAACAAAAATATAATAAGATATCAATGATATTAAAGCAACACTGGTTAATATTAGATTATTAGAGTATTACTTGAATTTTTTCAGTTTCTTACCTTCTCAAAGAACTCCTCGCCTGACAGTCCAGAACCTTCTGTAGGAGCTGAAGACAGAGAGAAAGATTTATACACCATATTTTATATTAAAACATCATAAAACGATAACAAAATATTTCAAAACTACTAAAATATATTTAATTATACATGGTACAAAATATAAATATTAAATGAAATTTAAACATTGGATTATATTGCCATATGTTGCATTTATAAAACCATATTTTGTTTATATTGTGCTGTTTACATGTCTATTACATATGCTCTGTTTATATAATGTCTATTTATTAAGTATACTATATGTAGACAAATATACACACACACACACACACACACAATACGCTTTACAAACAATGTAAATGGCACTTAAATAAACAAATAAATAAATAACTGCATGTGTTTTGTGAAAATCGTATAAAAATTGATAAAATTATATTGTATATTCTGCATTCATAACAGCATATTTTGTTCATATTGTTCTGTTTTCATATTGTCTATTTCTAAACTATATGTAGACAATATATAGGCTACAGTATATAATACTTCATATGCTTTACCAAAAATGTACACTACCAGTCAAAAGTATTTGAACAGTGAGATTTTTAATGTTTTTTTTTTTTTTTTAAAGAAGTCTCTTCTGCTCACCAAGCCTGCATATATTTGATCCAAAATACAGCAAAGACAGTGATATTGAGAAATGAAGAGTTCAGATGCAAAACCAGCTAAAAGCCATCTCGGTCAAAAATGAGATAATGACTCTTCTTCTTCTTCAAACTCACTAAAATACCACCCTTAGCCCAATCAGAAGTACCGGTACTTACATAGAAACCTATACATCTGAGCCTGATAAAAATGCATTTTTTAAAGAAAGACGTCAGATGGATTTAGCTGGTTTTGCATCTGAACTCTTCAAATATTTTTACTATTTAAAATAACTGCTTTTTATTTAAATATATTTTAAAATGTAATTTATTCCTGTGATCAAAGCTAAATTTTTAGCATCATTACTCCAGTCTTCAGTGTCACATGATCGTTCAGAAATCATTGTAATATGCTGATTTGCTGTTCAAGAAATTATTTTAATATTATTATTATTATTATATAATATTATAGCAGCAAATCAGAATATTAGAATGATTTCTGAAGGATCATGTGACTGGAGTAATGATGCTAAAATTCAGCTTTGAAATCACAGGAATAAATTGAATTTTAAAATATATTCAAATAGAAAGCATTTATTTTAAATAGTAAAAATATTTCAAGTTTTTTTTTTTTTTTACTGTTTTGCTGTACTTTGGATCAAATAAACGCAGGCTTGCAAGCAGAAGAGACTACTTAAAAAAAAAAAAAAAAAAAAAAAAAAAAAAAAAAAAAAAAAACTTAAAAATCCTACTGTTCAAAAACTTTTGACTGATAGTGTAAATGTTACTGAGATAAAGTTACAGTGTGTGTTTTTGGATTGTTAAAACACCGCTTCTATGTGATAATTCTCTAAAGAAACTACACAAACAACATCTAATTTCAAACTAAGTTAAAGCATGTAAAGGCAGTGTGTGTGTACTGGTGTTCCCTTAATTATGTGGACCAAATGTCCCCAACAAGCTTATAAATCATCCAAAATGAAGTTTCTAAAACAGCAGAAAAGATGTAGGTCTAGGGTAAGGAGATTAAAAATACAGTTTGTACAGTATAAAAACCATTACGTCTATGGAATGAACCCATAAATCATGGATAGCAGTGTGTGTGCGTGAGGGGGTGGTAAAGTTAAACACATTTGCCCCAGAGTGACATTTACAGGGTTAGGGTGAACATCCCTCCTTTCATTAACTACTGCTCATCGCCACGGGTTACACAGCTCTGCAAGCAAGAATGACTGAACAACCCGCATGTGTGCGAGTGTGTGTGCGTGTGTAAAAGAAAAAGACCCAAAGCTGCTTCTGAGAAACGCCGTCAAACAGCAAAGTTATGTCACAGCAAACGATGCTGACGCAAAACTAATTCACCTCCCAGTGAAAGAAGCAAACACAGAGAACTAAAGACACAATGAGCAGAAACTACAGCACAAACACTGAGAAACACAGACGGCTGAAACAAGAATCAGAGTGTGTAAGTGCAGCGTTTGAGAGTGTGATTCCTCAAATCCTGTTTATGAGGAGAGCTGTGTTTGCTAAGTGATCAGAGGCACCATTTTCACCCTGAAACAGGTGAGAGAACCCACAGATGCACACTGAAGGAAGAACACGAGTCAAAACAACAGGGCAGAAGATCATGGAGATGAGAGGGTGCAGGACAACTGAACACCAGATGATCTTAAAGTTAACAAGAATGTAAACTCCTCCATTAAGTCTCTGAAAGAGAAACACAACACAAACACTTTCGCATTTCACCGTTCTCCTCTCTGACAAGCTCAATCTGTCACTCGCTCTCATCTCTGAGGGATTTGAATGTCAACCCCAGCTCGTGTTGATGAATCGCAGGCGGTTAAACTCGACTCAACTGCAGAATCTTCCTGGACAGCTCATGATAACAGACCATTAAACCTGTTCATCACAGCAGAACCGCCACACAAACGGGCCACATCCATCTAACGCTGGCTGATATCACATCTCGCACAGCATTCAGAGGGACATTTTGCTGGAAAACCATGATGAGTGGCTTTCCAAACGGGTTTAATTTGCATGCACAGAAAAACAAACAGATTAATGAAGCTTCTGGAATAATTCTAGAGAAAACCAAGACAGATTACCATCATCAATCAAACACTCACAGTACAGCATGAGCTCAAGCTTCTTCCGGTCGATCCGGAATCTCTCCTCCACACACTCCGGGTCTGAAGGTTCCTGGTCCTGGAGTTCAGATCCTTCATCTTCCTCATCTTCCTCATCCTCCTCCTTCTTGTTCTGGTATTTCTCCTGGTTCTGGTCCAGTTGTGGTCCATTGCAGGACTCTGGGTCAGGAGATTCAGGAACGGTGCTGCACGTCTCTGAGGCCGCCATAGTGAGTGTGTGTGCCTGTCAGTGTGACCAAGGAAACAAGAAAAAAGGGGCCCACACACACACCCCTTAGAACAGAGCATTACACCACATCACACCCCTCTAACAGATCACATGACCAGAAGACAGTCTCAATGAGACACAGCTGAGAACTTCTGTATCATTGTTGTTTCTTTTCAAACAAAACAGACTCAGATGAGTCACTACCCAGCTAACAGGAAATGTTCTCAGAACGTTCTGACAATGTTCTCTCAAAGTTCTCTCAAAGTTCTTAACAGTAACAGAATGTTCTAGTGACAACATATGGAATGTTTTTCTTAACCGTTTTTTAAACTGTCACTACTTATTTCAGAATATTTAGGAAACATTCAAAACGATCAAATGGAATGTTTCCCCAATGTCCGCATGACTAAGAAGAAAAAATGTTTTTACAACATTTATGACTGGTTTCACTGACAAGGTTTAAAGGAGAAGTCCGCTTCCAAAACAAAGATTCACATATAATGTACTCACCCCCTTGTCATCCAAGATGTTCATGTCTTTCTTTCTGCAGTCGTAAAGAAATTATGTTTTTTGAGGAAAACATTTCTGCATTATCAGTCCATATCATGGACTGATATGGTGCCCCGATTTTGAACGTCCAAAATGCAGCTTAAATGCAGCTTTAAATGACCCCAGCCGAGGAAGAATGGTCTTATCTAGCAAAACGATCGGTTATTTTCAATAAAAAAAATACAACTGAAAATTCTATTTAATCTCAAATGCTCGTCTTGCCTTTCTCTCCCTGAACTCTGTGTATTCTGGCTCAAGACAGTTAGGGTATGTCGAAAATTTTCTCAACTTCAAAAATCATTTCAAAATCATCCTACATTGCTGCAGAAGTACCGACACAGTCTTTGCAAAGTGAACATGCAAAAAAGATCAAACACCCTTAACAAAAAAGGTAAAACAGCGATATAGGACGAGTTTGAAGTTAAGGGAAAACATGAGATTGGAGTTTTTCGACACACCCTAACTGTCATGAACCGGAACAAAAACAGTCCAGGCAGAGTAAGACAGGATGAGCGTTTGGCATTAAAAAGTATATAAATTGTATTATTTTTATTAAAATAACAGATCGTTACACTAGATAAGACCCTTCTTCCTCGGCTGGGATCATTTGAAGCCGCATTTAAACTGCATTTTGGAAGTTCAAAATCAGGGCACCATATCAGTCCATTATATAGAGAAAAATGCTGAAATGTATTCTTCAAAAACAACTTCTTTATGACTGAAGAAAGAAAGACAGGAACATCTTGGATGACAAGGGGGTGAGTACATTATATGTATATATTTGTTTTGGAAGTGGACTTTCTTCTTTAAGCCAAGTCCTGTTTAAAAGCTGTCTTAAAGAGACAGTTCACCCAAAAATTCTGTCATTAATTACTCACCCTCATGTCTTTCCAGACCCGTAAGACCTTTGTTCATCTTCGGAACACAAATTAAGATATCTTTGATGAATTCTGAGATGAATCTGAGCCTGCATAGACAGCAACGCAACTGACACATTCAAGGCCCTGAAAGGTAGTAAGGACATCGTTAAAATAGTCCATGTGAAATCAGTGGTTCAGCTGTAATATGTGACCCTGGACCACAAAACTAGTCTTAAGTAGCATGGGTATATTTGTAGCAATAGCCAAAAATACATTGTATGGGTCAAAACTATTGATTTTTCTTTTATGCCAAAAATCATTAGGATATTAAAGATCATGTTCCATTGAGATATTTTGTAAATTTCCTACAGTAAAAATATCAGAACTTAATTTTTGATTAGTAATATGCATTGCTAAGAACTTCATTTGGACAACTTTAAAGGTGATTTTCTCAATATTTAGATTTTTTTGCACCTCAGATTCCAGATATTCAAATAGCTGTATCTCAGGCAAATATTGTCTTATCCTAACAAACCATGCATCAGTGGAAAGCTTATTTATTCATATAAATCTAATACATTTTATTAATATAAATCTAAGTTAGAAAAATTGACACTTATGACTGGTTTCGTGGTCCAAGGTTATATATTATAAAGCTAAGAGAATGTTTTTTGTGCATAATAAAACAAAAATAACGACTTTATTCAACAGTTTTTTCTCTTCTGTGTCAGTCTTCGTTTACGTCATCACAACGTAAATCTGTGCATAGTTTCAGAAAATGATGAGATTCTTCTGAAACTCCACAGAAGAGTCTTTTTCCTCAGGAGAAATATTTGAAAAGTAGGAAACTTCAAGAAAAGCCAACATTTGATGTCACTGCTGTGTCGGAGAGGCAAGTGAGACATTAAAGACAAAATATTTTTGTTGGGAAACATTCTTTTAAAACAAAACTTCTCTATTGGACTATCCATACCCTGTATGAGAAAACAGAAGTTCATAAGACTTTCAAACTACAAAAAACCAACAGCATCAAACAAACATCAAACTTTCAGCAGGATAATTTTTGATTCTACAGAATTTCTTTTGGATTGTTTCCAAATAACAAGTGACCCTGGACCAAAAAAACAGTCATAAGGATCAGAAAAAAACTGAGATTTATACAACATATGAAAGCTGAATAAATAAGTTTTCCATTGATGTATGGTTTGTTACAATACATCAGTAAACAATATTTGGCTGAGATACAACTATTTGAAAGTCTGTAATCTGAGGGTGCAAAAAAAAAAAAAAAAAAAATCAAAATACTGAGAAAATCGCCTTAAAAGTTGTCGAGATGAAGATCTTAGCAATGTGTATTACTAATTAAAAATTAAGTTTTGATATATTTAAGGTTGGAAATTTACAAAATATCTTCATGGAACCCAATATCCTAATGTTGCATGATGCATAAAAGTAAAATCAATAATTTTGAGCCATACAATGTATTGTTGGCTATTGCTACAAATATACCCGTGCTACTTATGACTAGTTTTGTGGTCCAGGGTCACCAATAATTCTAGTAGGAATAGTGTAAACATTCCTCTAGGATGGACTGTAGGAATGTGTTCTTTATTCGTTCCCGTAAGTGCTGTGGCCTTCATAAAGCCCGTCTCCTCCCTCCCGCTGGAGAAAAGTGTTTCAGACTCCTGGTTCAGGGGGAGGGGAACATTTCGGGAACAATACTGGCTGAGACCCTCCGTTAACAACCACCTGTTGCCTAGCAACACGTTTGTTTACAGACAAGCAGGGAGATAAAGGATGAAAGTCACAAACTAAAGAACCCTGTAAACAAGTTTTGTTTCTTCATCTGAACAGATTTGGAGAAATTAGGGGTGGGTGATATGAACAAAATCTTATATTACGAATCGATGTGAGTAATTTTATTTCACAGTAGTGATATATATCACAGTATAGTTATTTTGTTTTTTTCAAATTTGTTGTTTTCAAATAAGGCTTTTATGATATCAAAACTTTTGATACCATAGAAATTTGATAATTCTTGTCAACAGCGTCTGGTATCACAAAAAACTAATACTGGCCTAAATTTAAAAAAAAAAAAAAAAAAACTCCTCAAGCTCACTGAAGACAAGTAAACAATTAGTGATTAAACCGAGTAAGAAACTAATTACAAGCAATAGGACTTAAAAAATGCTGTAGCACAAATAAATAATAATTGCTACATACATTGTATAAAGTAATTAAATTGTATAATATAAAATTATATAAAAACACTGCAATGTGTAAATAAAACATAGCCTATATTTCTTCTTATCAAAGTTATAAAGGTGATTTAGTAAAGAGCAGTGAGAGCTTTTCTCTTGCTGTTTGATTAATAACATGAATGACAGACAGCAGAAATATTAAACTGCTGTCACTTTAATGGCTGCCTGGATCCAACTGTTACACGTTTATTTTGTATTTTTTTTTCAGCTGTTTACTTTAACTTGAGATGTTTTGACACATACAAGTGTGTGCATTTAATCATTAAAGGCCTATAAAGCAGCAAAAATAACTTTGTTCAATAATCCCATTCTCTATAAGCATAGTCGTCATGTGCACACACCTCCTTGACAGCGCTAAGACATTCTCAGACAGCACGCGCAAATAGCAAAATGAGTTCTCTTTCGCCGCTGATTGGATTTTAACAGCTTAAAGGGGTGCTATTATGCTTTTTCACTTTTTGAACTTTAGTCAGTGTGTGGTGTGTATCTTTGGGCATAAAAAAGATCTACAAAGTTACAAATCTCAAAGCCAATTTTTGCAATGATGTCACAACGCGGTCCATTAGAATATCATTAAAAAAAATCCCGCCCATGGAAATTTGGATTGTTGGAGGGAGGGTAGGGACGAGGTGGGGGATTAGCCTAACTTTAGAGATGCAGCGTGGAGAACCGCTTCAACGAGCCGCAGCCGGGTATAAACACAAGCATTGACTAGAGTGGCCGCTCTAGAGCTGTAACGCGCTGCAGACGTGTGCAGTACAGGGGTTCGAAAAACATGCCGAAGCCGGGATCTACGCCGGTTGTGCATCGGAGCTGTAATGTGCCACAGACACAGAGATTGCTCATCATACAGTGCCGATAACGCGAGTGTTTTTTAAAATGCATATACTTTCACTAGAATAGGCTAGACTAATCAGTGATAATGTTCTTTGATGATGTTAGCCTGCTTTTAGCCTTATGCTGGAGCTGGTTTCGGGCAATGAAACTAAGTATGTAAATAATTAAATACATTAACACGATAATATCATGTATTGGCGATCTCACAGGCTGATGATAGGACCCAACACTACTTTAGCGTATTATTTACTCACCCTCCATGCATCCTCGATGTATATGACTTTTCAGACAAATGCAATCTGAGTTATATTAAAATTTATCCTGGCACTCCCAAGCTTTATTAACCCCCCTCCGGGTTAATAAAGGTCTCCTGTAGCAAATCTATGCGTTTTTGTAGGAAAAATATCCATATTTAAAATGTAAGAATCACTTTAATCTAGCTTCTTCGACAAGGGGCGTGTCAGTACTGAAACACCGTCTAAGCTGTTCACCAATCGCAACGCAGTGGGACAGCTAACCAATCACAAAACATTTTTTTTTTCGGAAGGCGGGCCTTCATTATGTGAAAAATAATGCGTTTTTCGAACCAATTCAATTCAATTCAATTCAAATTTATTTGTATAGCGCTTTTCATGATACATATCGTCGCAAAGCAACTTTACATCAAATTGACATTTTTACAATATATGTAGTAGTAGCTTGATGTACATATGGCAGAGATGCATGGTAAAGATCAATTAATGACGTAATCAAACAGACAAAGAACACTATAAATTAGTAGCAGAATTCGGTAGTGCTGTATGTTGTTTCAGGGTTGGTATCATCTGAAGTCCTGTGTGGGGTTGGCATCATCTCTTCTTAAGTGTTCTGGATCCAGACTGGAGCTTGTGACTTCCTAGTTACCACAGGATGTCAATCCCATGGCAGAAACAAATAGGAACATAATTAGCGTAGCTGCTGTTCAAACTAAGAAAAGAAAGATTTGTTAAACCAGAGCTAAAAGATTAATAATGAAACATTTGAACAGATATAACTGCAGGAAAAGTTTATGAGATGCATTATTTGAATGCTTGGCTAGAAAGATGCGTCTTTAATCTAGACTTAAACAGAGAGAGTGTGTCTGAACCCTGAACATTATCAGGAAGGCTGTTCCAGAGTTTGGGAGCCAAATGTGAAAAAGCTCTACCTCCTTTAGTGGACTTTGCTATCCTAGGTACTACCAACAGTCCAGAGTTTTGTGACCTTAGGGAGCGTGATGGATTGTAGCGTGGTAGAAGACTAGTTAGGTACGCAGGAGCTAAATCGTTAAGTGCCTTAGGTAAGAAGTACTATTTTATAGCTGATGCGGAACCTAATAGGTAGCCAGTGCAGAGACTTTAAAATTGGGGTAATATGATCATATTTTCTTGACCTGGTAAGGACTCTAGAAGCTGCATTTTGGACTATGTGTAGCTTGTTAATTGAAGATGCAGGACAACCACCTAGTAGTGCATTACAATAGTCCAGTCTTGAAAGTCATGAATGCGTGAACTCGCTTTTCTGCGTCAGAAACAGGTAACGTTTCGCAGCTTGGCAATGTTTTTAAGATGGAAGAATGCTGTTTTTGTAACATGAGAAATATGATTTTCAAAATATGATTTTCACCCAGGCTTTTGACTGTAGTGGAAGTAACAGTACATCCGTCTAGTTGTTAATTGTAAGTCAAAAGATTCTGTGTACTGTTTTTTGGTCCAATAAGTAATATCTCTGTCTTATCTGAATTTAATAGCAGAAAATTATGGGTCATCCAATCTTTTACATTTTTAACACACTCTGTTAACGTCGATAATTCAGAGGTTTCATCTGGTCTTGTTGAGATATATAGTTGAGTATCATCAGCATAACAATGGAAACTAATCCTGTTTTTTCTAATAATATTACCAAGGGGCAGCATGTATATTGAAAATAGTAGAGGACCTAGAACAGATCCTTGTGGCACTCCATGCTTTACTGGTGATAACTGAGATGACTCCCCATTTAAATAAACAAAGTGGTAGCGATCGGACAGGTAGGATCTAAACCATCTTAAAGCCTGCCCTTGGATACCTGCATAATTTAGGGACGTGACCTAAAGATAACAATGAGTTGATAATATTGAGAAGCGGTTCTTCTGCCACAGGTAACAATTCTTTTAGTAATTTAGTGGGTACGGGATCTAATAGGCATGTTGTTGGTTTAGACACAGTGATGAGTTTATTTAACTCTTCCTGTCCTATAGCGGTAAAGTACTGCAGTTTTTCTTTGGGTGTGACAAAAGAAGTTGACATATTAGATGCAGTATAATCTACATTGGTTATTGTATTTCTGATGTTATCTATTTTATCAGTGAAGAAATTCATAAAGTCATTACTATTAAACTGTAAAGGAATATTTAGATCAGGTGGCGTCTGGTTATTTGTTAATCTAGCCACTGTGCTAAATAAAAACCTTGGATTGTTTTGGTTATTTTCTATGAGTTTGCAGATATGCTCGGCCCTAGCAGCTTTTAAAGCCTGTCTGTATCTGGACATACCGTTTTTCCATGCAATTCTAAAAACTTCCAAGTTAGTTTTTCTCCATTTGCGCTCAAGATTGCGAGTTTCTTTCTTGAGAGAATGGGTATTACTGTTGTACCATGGCGCAATGCGTTTTTCTCTAACTTTTTTCAATTTGATGGGGGCAACAGCTTCTAACGTATTGGAGAAGCTGGTGCCCATGTTGCTAGTCATTTTGTCTAGATCCTGTGTATTAAGGGGTACACAGAGCAGATGAGATAAATCAGGCAGGTTATTTGTAAATCTATCTTTGGTGGCTGGAACAATAGTTCTGCCAAGACGATAACACGGAGCCATATAGTTAATATCAATGATACGCAGCATGCACGATACAAGGAAATGGTCAGTAACATCATCGCTTTGAGGTACAATATCTATATCAGTAAGATCAACTCCATGCGATATAATTAAATCTAGCATATGATTAAAACGATGAGTGGGCCCGGTGACATTTTGCTCGACTCCAAAAGAGTTTATTAGGTCAGTAAACGCAAGCCCTAAGGCATCATTTGTATCATCAACGTGAATGTTAAAATCTCCGACAATTAGTGCTTTATCAAAATTAACCAATAGTTCTGAAAGGAATTCTGCAAATTCTTTTAGGAAATCTGTATATGGCCCTGGCGGTCTATACACAGTAGCTAAAACAAGAGATAGGAGAGATTTCTTTTGCATATCTGGCAGAGTAACATTAAGCAAAAGTATTTCAAATGAACTAAACCTGTATCCTGTTTTCTGAGTAACATTGAGAATATCACTATATATTGTTGCAACACCACCACCCTGACCACTCTGACGGGGCTCATGCTTATAATAGTAGTTTGGTGGAGTAGACCCATTTAGACCAATATAATCATTAGGTTTTAGCCAGGTTTCGGTTAAGCAGAGTACATCAAAACTATTATCTGTGATCATTTCATTCACAATAACTGCTTTGGGTGCAAGTGATCTAATGTTTAGGAGCCCAAGCCTTAAAAATGGTTTCTGTTCATGTATTTTGCTTTTTTCTGGTTTAATTACGATCAGATTTTTTCTAGATCCTGCATTAAATTTATGTTTTGACCTCACTATTCGAGGAACAGACACGGTCTTTATAGTTTGGACAGTGCAAGTACCATCATTTAAGCGTTCAGAACAAAAGCCATCATAGCAATCATTTGAGAATGTACTTACTAGTCAAATGGAGCGTAGTGTCCTGGAGATGTTGTCCGACAGCAGTTCCGCTCCGACTCTGCTGGGGTGCAGGCCATCAGCACGGAAAAGCCTAGGACGTTCCCAGAAAAGAACCACCAAGCATGAAAGCATGTTCTAATACACCCCCAAAACAAAATCTAGACTTTGTAAAAGAGCATAATAGGACCCCTTTAAAATCACTTGGTTTTAAACAGCAGTGCTTAAAAGCACATGTAAACGAAGTGTTTTCATGTTCATGTAACATCACTTGAGCATGTAACCGCAATAGAGACGATAGTCCAAAATATTTACTGGTTGACAAATTTCTAGCGGTCGGTCGTGTCAGTATATCACCCACCCCTAGGTGACATGTAGCATTACTCTTCAGTGAATGGGTGCCGTCAGAAATGAGAGTCCAAACAACTGATAAAACACAATCACAATAATACACAAGTAATTCACACCACTCTCCATTCCATCAAAGAACATCTTGTAAAGTTTAAGTTGCATGTTTGTAAGAAATAAATCCATTATCAAACCGTTGCTTCTGGCAATAATCTATAATAGTGCTTCCTCCAATGAAAAAGTCCATCTCATGTTGTCCTCTCACATCAAAATCCACCAAATATTTATTTAAAACTGATATGGCTTGTAGTCCTTGATTTGAAGCTTTGTTTCTTTTTTTGCTGGAGGCCGCATTACTGTGGATTGAAGAAGTATTTTTAGCTGGAAGAAAGTTAAAAATGTCTTGATGGATTTGTTTCTTACAAACACGCAGCTCTTCACTTCGCAAGGTTAATTTGTGGACTGGAGTGGTGTGAATTATTGTAATGTTTTTATCAGCTGTTTGGACTCTCATTCTGACGGCACCCATTCATTGCTCAGCAAGTGATGTAATGCTACATTTTTCCAAATATGATGAAAAAATAAACTTATTTACATCTCCGATAGCTTGAAGGTGAGTAAGCTTTCATTTTTGGTTGAATTATTCCTTTAAATGTATTTATTTATTTTTCTCAAATGACTCATAGAGCTAATTTGGTTATACCTAAAAAAAATAAGGCAGCAACTTAGTTGAATAAGGCAAGATACAAAAAAAAAAAAAAAGAAAGAAAGAAGGTCATGCAAACTTATAATATAACATTTAATGTTGTTTGACATTTGTTTTCCTGTCTGTCCTTCAAACATCTGCTCAGTTCCACTCAATCTCTTTTCTGCTCAAGAATCAAATCACATAAGAGCTACATGACCTTCAAACTTCATGAACTTTTAAAACTTTTTTAAAGTTCAGTACATTCAGTATTTGCTTTGACAAACACTTTCTTGTCTATTTTTTTTCCTTTCTTTTTTTTTAACAGTTGTGTGTAACTGATGCTTGAAGACTCAAAAGAATAAATAAAGGTATGTTGACACATTGAGTCTCAGGTGAACACCAGTGTTGATCATCATGCATGGACTTTTTTGACATAAAGATTACTGTATATGTGTAAATAAGGACCAAATTTATAGTAAGGAAAAACATCCCTGTCAATCAAAGCTTCAAAGGGCTCTACATGATCCCAGCCAAAGAAGAAGCGTCTTATCTAGCAAAACGCTCAGTCATTTTCTTAAAAAATAAAATGTATATAGTTTTTAAAGACAAATGTTCGTCTTGCACTAGCTCTGCGATGCACATCTTCACAACTTTTTTTTGTAAAGGGTATTTGACTTTCTTTGCATGTTTGCTTTGTAAACACTGGGTCAGTACAGGATATATTGCTTAAGGATTGAGCTAGTCCAAGATGAGCATTTGTGGTTTCAAACTATAGAAAATTGTATATTTCTTAGAAAATGACCAATCGTTTTGCTAGATTAGACCCTTATTCCTCAGCTTGGATCATGTGGAGGCTTTTGAAGCTGCATTAAAACTGCAATTTGGAATTTCAGCCCGTTGATCCCCATTGAAGTCCATTATAGGAGACAACTCTCCTGTAACTAATTTTTTAAGAAGTCTAGGTTAAAATGAGTTTGAACATCGTCTTTACATTAAAGAATTAGATTACAACATGCATTACCTGAACATTACCGGGTAAAATGGTGTTAGTCATCCATTAGAAGCTTCATCTTGGAGATTAAGTGATGTAGATGTTGATTCCAGCCAGCAATGATCCTAGAGAAACTCATAACCATTGTACAGTAAAGCTCAGATCACCTTAACCCACCATAAAGTACCTAAAATAAATAAATAAATAACCCAAAGACACGTGACCAACAACAACTCGACTTACTACTCAAACTTACCAGGAAAAACAACTGTAATGAGCAGTACAGTCACTGTACCTGAGACTGGAGGCCATCTTGGACTAGCAACAAACCAGCTAGCATGATCCAAACAAGGCTAAAAGCTGAAAAGTAAAGTTGTTTGATATGTGGAGCAGGTTTAATTATAAAAATAACTTTTTGACTGATGAATCATTTACAAAAGACCGAAAAAAGAAAGAAAACTGATTTTATCACCTCAAAAACGATAATTATATTAGCGTCCACAGCAAGGAAACATAACGTTCTGTTTGGGCGCGCGCTACAGTTACGTCATCTGCCGCTTAAATTTTCGCGCTCTTTAAAGTCAAGTAGATTCTGATCGACTGTTTATATAAGAATCGGTCTGAAAGTGATTTCAATCATATCACTGGTCTAAACATAGAATTAGAACAGTTATTAAACTTTTACAGTTATCATTATAATATGTTCTTGGTGTTAAACGGGTTTTGAGGCGGTTTTAAACAAGCTTTCCACCAGGAAATCATGTTCAGACACGAGATTGTTTCAGCTCTCAAAAACATCTGCTGCCACCGTGTGGTTGTACACATGCACTACAACATTTTTATAACACTAATGTGTCACGAAATGTATTTTCAAAACCAGCAAACCAACAAATAAAGTCCTTGCCCATAACTAATGGCTTCAAGAAGTTCGCAAGAAAAGCCTCTTACATCAAAAACTCACATTAATAATCTAAAACTCTCTGGAGCTTTTCAAACCAAAACACAATATGAATGTAATTAAAGTCATAAAAACATTTAGGAGATGATGAAATGTGTAACCATAGCAACACCATGAAATGGAAGAATTACACACACAGACAGATCTCCAGCATTAGTAACAGTGTGGTTTATTCTGCTCCAATCTGCATGTGACCAGATCAGATCTTAGGCAAAGATAAAACATGAGAATTAATTTCTGAATCATGTAGTGAGAGACGCTTCAATCTGTGTACATATATTGATATTCCCATATCATTACTATCATATAAACCCTGTAGTAATAAAACAGCAATGGGTTTTCCAAAGGTCACAAGTGATTTTTTCAGCCAAATATTCAATGAATTATTGCATAATTTCACCCTAATGCATGACAGAAATTCACAGCTCTAGTGAACAAAAATGACAGGTGACCTTTATGAAAAATAATAATAATAATAATAATAATTAAACATAAAAAAAACACCAGGAATAAGAGCAGGTGGTTTGTTTGATTTCACCAACATTAAACTTTGTGAAACCTTTGAAAGGAAAATCTAAATATTTTCTGCTCCATTTAAGTTTAATACAGGTTTTACACAGTTTTAATACAGGTTTTCAACAACAATGAAGGCAAACAAAAGACAATTTTAGTGTTTAAGTGAACAATTGCTGTAATAACACATTCATCTTTAATAAAATCACCAGTTTTGTGTTTCAACCATAATGAGAAAATAAACCAACAGGCTGTTTTCACACAAAAAACACAAAACTAAATTCATGTTATAGGAGTCACACTACAGTAAAAAAGAATTCCCTGATTTAGCAGTAATATTCAAACTATGTATGATTTAGATGGATAATTCACTCAAAAACAATGATTCGCTCACACTCACGTCATTCAATCCTGTATGACGCTCTTCCGTGAAACACAAAAGATGATTTTTTTTTTTAATACAATCAACATAAAACTACAACAAATCATTCAGTTTTCAGTCGGTTTTTCATTAAGAGCATCACATGACAGTGCACTACTGTTCGAAGGGACTTTTCAGTCATTTTTGGAGCTCAACAAAGTTTTACAGAATGAAAGTCCTCAGTTAAAAGCAACATGAAGGTGAGTAAAGCAACTCCTGTAAACGTCCATGTTAAAAAAAAAAAATGTAAAACTGCCCCGAACGCACAAAAACAACAGAGAACTAGTTAAAAATGTAAAAATAAAAAGTAAAAAAATGCAAACGTCCCCATCAAACGTCACAGTCCGTTGGCAAGATTTTTGACTTCATAAAATCTGTATCAAACTTGCTGAGTTAAAAAAACAAGAAGTAGTTTGAAGATCTTCATATTAGTCCATCCAATGTCAATAACAGGACAGATATGAGTCAGTTCATAAATACTGGCCTTTAAACAGTTACAAAATTAGTATCAGTAAGTTTTTAAAGTACTATGTCAGTTCTTTAAGTTGTTTTTAGTTCAAACTCATCTATCAGACGCGGTTTGTTCCTCCTGTATGTCCATCGGTGGACTCAAATCTCGGCAAAATGAGAGTCTAATGGCACTCCAGAGGTTTGTGGCGTTGACCAAACAAGAGCCTCTGTTACCTGATGTTGAGCAGATCCTCTCTGAGCCAGCCAGGCAGAACCTGACCCATTTTATACAGCAGTTTAGAGAGCTGGATGTTGCCGTCTCTGTAGTAGCTCCTCAAAAACACCTGAGACTGGTGAAAAGAGACAGATTGTGAATATGCATTTCCTTTACGTCTTTTCACAATAAACTCAAATATATTCAATGACCGAAAAGAGTTACTTGTAAGTCCATGTCTGGGTATCTCTGTCCTTTACTCTTCCCTAAACACTTGGTCTTTCCTCCTTCCAGCAGCTGACACCAGAAGCCCTTCTTTGGGTCAAACCTGCAAAACAGCATTTGGAAAAATGTAGCAAAGAGATGAAAAAAAAAAACCCTGCATGAAGCTGTAGCAGCAGAAACTACTGAAAAAAAGAAATACTTTCATTCAGCAAGGATGCATTCTGCAACTCCTTTCTGAATAAACCCATAACATTATTTGTTTACTGGAAATCAACATGTTCTGATGTATAGACCTAAACTAACCTTAATTTGAGTTCACTGAAGCTTTTTTGAATGTATTTTTTTTAAACTATGTTCATTTATGCCTTAAAGATGTCATTGGATGCCCATTTTCCACAAGTTGATATGATTCTTTAGGGTCTTCATGAAAAGTCTCTAATATACTTTGGTTAAAAATTCTCAATGGTTGTGTAAAACAAAACCCTTTTTACCATGTCAAAATCAGCTCTGCAAAGATCATCTTATTCTGGTCGAGGCTGCTTTAAATGCAAATGAGCTCTGCTCACCCCGCCCCTCTCTTCTCTCTGTGGAGTGACGAGCCTGTTTACTTTAGCCACATTTAGCCGCATTTAGCTGCTAAACTTGCTAACTAGCACATTATCATCAATAGGGGTGTAAGTAAATATATTGATACACGTGTGATACTGTATCGATTCTCAAAAATGGAATATCGATATTTAAAAATAAATAATCATACAAGATTCATGACAGTTGCTTCCTTTTGAGCTTATATCCTGACCGCTAGAATGCAGTCTTCTTATCTCTGAATTTAAACAGTGAAAGGAAATACTAGCATAAGGGCACGCCACTAATGTTAGCGTTAATGGAGGATGAAAGAATAGTTCCTGCTTCCACCTCGGTGTAAAGTGTGGCGTCATTTCGGCTTTTGAGGTAACGTTCGCTCCAGGACGCAGCAAACAGCGGAACCTCCGCGCGGCCGCCATCTGTCTGTGCAGCAGAAGCGCCCCATGCAACCGAGGCGGCGTCCGCGCTGCGGTTCCGCTGCTTGCAGCGTCCCCTGGAGGGGCCTTCGCGCCAGGTGGGGTGGGTGGTCTCGGCGATTCCACACGGAGCATAATTACAAACTGAAAAACTTGCAAAAACCAAAACTAAGAACAAAAAGGTTCTTAGAATGTCCAATATCTGTTTTTATAATTCTTTTGTTTTCTTTAGAAATCCTGTAAGCACTTTATTTTTTATTGATATTAAAGAAAGAAAAAAAGGATGATGTAAGCAGGTGTAATTCTTAAGTTCAGATCAAAATGATTTGACATGGTTACAGCTGTAAACTTAAATTGTAAAGCAGGGTCTTAAAATATATATGGTCTGCTTATAAAAGCTTACATTTTATACATTTAATAACTAAAGAATCTTGCAAGCACTTTATTTTCCCCCTTTACTCGTACTGCACTCGTACTGTGTTCTTAATTACAGCTTTCCTAAAAGTATGTCCTATTCATAAAATAAGAAATTTCCCAATATATCGCCTTGTTTACAATATCGCAATGTATCACAACAAATCAAATCAAATCAAATCACTTTTTATTGTCACCTCACATTACTGGTACAGTACATATGAGTGAAATTCTTGTGTGCAAGCCTCTCAGCAACAGTGGCATACAAATAACGAAAATATAGAATAAAGAATAAATATACACATAATGAATAAATATGCACATGAATATACACATATATCTATATATCTATATATATATATATCTACATATATCCCCAGTATGTGTATACACAATGTAAAGTGCTAAGTGCAATATGTGCAGTATGAAGTGCAAGTGACAGAGGGTGTCTATATAGTGTTAGTGATCAGTTTTCGGTGTTCAGCAGTCTGATGGCCTGATGGAAAAAGCTATCCCTCAACCTGCTGGTTCGGGACCGGATACTACGATACCTCCTGCCTGACGGAAAAACTTTGAACAGATTGTGACTGGGGTGACTGGAGTCATTGATAATCCTCCTCGCTTTCCTCAGGCACCGCTTCCTGTAGATGTTGTGGAGGGAGAGAAACTCACCACCAATTATCCTTTCAGAGCACCGCACCACTCTCTGCAGAGCTTTGCGGTTATGGGCAGTGCTGTTGCCGTACCAGGAAGTGATGCATCCCGTGAGGATGCTCTCGATGGCACAGTGGTAAAAGGTCCTGAGGATGCGTGGGCTCACACCGAATCTCTTCAGTCTCCTGAGAAAGAAGAGGCGCTGCTGCGCCTTCTTCACTATTTTGTCCGTATGGACTGACCATGAGAAATTCTCCGCCAAATGTACACCCAAGAAACGAAAGCTGCTTACTCTCTCCACAGCAACGCCATTGATGGTGATGGAGGTATGTGTCCCTCCACACCTCCTGAAGTCCAGTATCAGCTCTTTGGTCTTAGCTACATTGAGGGTCAGATGGTTCTCCTGGCACCAGTGTGTTAGGGCACTGATCTCCTGTCTGTATGCCGTCTCGTCACCACTAGTGATGAGACCCACCACTGTTGTGTCGTCCGCGAACTTCACAATGATGTTGGAGCTGCTAGTGGCCTTACAGTCATAGGTGTAGAGTGAATACAGGAGAGGGCTCAGTACACACCCCTGTGGAGCGCCAGTGTTCATTGTGACGGAGGATGAGGTAATGCTGCCCAATCTGACCATCTGGCGTCTGTTGGACAGGAAATCAAGGATCCAGCTGCAGAGAGAGCTGCTCAATCCTAGCTCTTGTAGTTTCATGTCCAATCTCGAGGGTACAATGGTATTGAATGCTGAGCTGTAATCTACAAACAGCATTCTCACATACGTATCTCTCTTCTCCAGGTGGGAGAGGGCAGTGTGTAGTGTCAAGTTTATGGCGTCATCAGTGGACCTGTTATGGCAGTATGCAAATTGTAAAGCGTCCAGTGAGTCAGGTAGCGCAGAGCGGATGAAGTTCCTGACCAGCCTTTCGAAGCATTTGCTTACGATGGGGGTCAGGGCTACCGGTCGCCAATCGTTCAGGGATGTGATGGTAGAGGATTTGGGTACAGGGACAATAGTGGCCATTTTGAAGCAGGCTGGGACCACAGACTTGGAGAGGGAAAGGTTAAAGATATTCATGAACACTCCAGCCAGCTGAGCCGCGCATGATTTAAGGACCCGGCCAGGGATTCCATCCGGGCCCGCGGCTTTGCGTGCGTTCACCTGTCTGAAGCACTTCCGTACATCCTCTTCAGACACAGTATGCGCATTAACGTCATCTATGATGCGTACCCTGTCCAGTCTTGTGATGTTTGCTGTGTCAAATCTAGCGTAAAATACGTTTAGATCCTCACACAGGGAGGCCGAGGTCTGTGGTGTGCTGATATTTCCTCTGAAGTCTGCGCTTGTATTAAGTCCCTGCCACATTCTCCAAAGATTGTCAAGTTTTTGTTCCACTCTGTCCCTGTACTCACGTTTTGCTGACTTAATTGTTTTCCTAAGTTGGTAGTTGGCGTATTTATAGTCCAAAGTGTTAGCGGAGACAAAGGCAGAATTCCGTGCCGCCAGTGCCATACAAACATCCCTATTTATCCATGGTTTCTGATTCGGATAAACTTTCACTGTTTTGGATGGGACAACATCGTCCACGCATTTCTTGATGAATCCACAGACTGACTCTGTGTATTCATCGATGTTGTCTGCCGCCGTACGAAACATTTCCCAGTCCGTGTGATTAAAACAGTCCTGTAACATGGATTCTGATTGATCCGACCAACAGTGCACCGTCCTAAGGGTTGGAGCTTCCTGTTTCAGCTTCAGACTGGCAGGAGCAAAATGGAACGATGATCAGATTGGCCGAATGGGGCGCGGGGGAGGGCTTTGTACGCATTCCGGAAGGAAGTGTAGCAGTGGTCAAGCAGCCGCTCTCCTTGTGTGTTAAACTGAATGTGCTGATAAAGTTTTGGTAAAACTTTCCTCAAGTTAGCGTTGTTAAAGTCCCCGCTCGTGATGAACGCCGCCTCAGGGTGCGTGGTTTCCTGACTGCTGATCGCGTTATACAGATCCCTGTGTGCTCGGTCATTGTCGGCTTGTGGGGGAATGTAGACAGCCGTAATAATGACTGCCGAAAATTCCCTCGTTAACCAGAATGGTCGACACATAAGCATCAGATACTCCAGATCCGTTGAGCAAAGGAACTTTATCGGGTGCACGTTTGCATAATCACACCAAGAGTTGTTGATCATAATGCACACGCCACCGCCTCTGCTTTTCCCAGTTAGCTCCTGCGACCTGTCCGCGCGATGCACGGAGAACCCCGGGAGCTGAATAGCGGAGTCCAGTATCCTATCCGATAGCCAGGTTTCTGTAAGGCAGATCACACAGCAGTCTCGTGTCTCTCGCTGGAATGAGATCCGTGCCCGAAGTTCGCACAGTTTGTTCTCTAAAGACTGCACATTAGCCAGTAATATACTGGGAAGCGGTGGTCTGTTAGCGTGCCGTCTTAGGCGAGCCAGGGCACCAGATCTTCTGCCTCTACGCCGGCGTTTGCAGGTTCCAGGGACCCAGGATAAAGGTGTCTCAGACAAGATGAATGGGGGTGATGTAAACGGAGGATCTGTGTTCCAATACTGAAACTCCGGGAAACGGTAAGAAAGTCCAGCTCTTATATCCAGTAAGGTTTGACGATCATGTACAAAAAGACATAGCGTGTTGCTAGTGAAATCAAAAAAAATTTGAATTAAACACAAAAAACCACTGTTGCTTGGGAGAGCTCGCAACAAGGCTGCCATACTCAACGGCGCCAAGTACATATCATATCGCAACACCAGTATCGTGATACGTATCGTAACGCCAGATTCTTGGCAATACACAGCCCTAATTAGCAAAGGCGATCCCAAAGATTCATAAAAAAACCCTTATACTCACTTCTTCTGTAAGTGAAGCTGGATCATGAATGATTCACGCAAACATAGACGGATATATGTAGATCGGGAGGCGCATTCCCTTCACAAACAAACATAATCCACTGCATCTTCAGCGGCTCAGATGTCGGGAGTAAATGACGACCACTATGTTCATTATTACATCCAGCAACACAACACCTCAATCGCTCAATCGGAGATATTCTTGTCTAACATGTCTTACATCCCTGCTCCAGCATCGAAACAAAGAGGTCGGACTGTTACAGCTGATCTGAGGTAAGACGCTCATGTCAATCAACTATCGTGGGAGCGGCCTCTGTGGGTGTGACGCAACAACGACAGGCATCTGAGAATGGCTCGATTTGAAAAAGGGGATATTATTTTTACAGATTAATTAAAAACCACTGCATGGATTTTTATCATTATAGGGTAGATTTGTACATACACTGCCAACACACATCAATGTTCAAACAACATGTAAAAGTGAACTTTGCATCCGATGACCCCTTTAAGAAAGTCATGAGACTGAAACATCGTGATTAAAACATAATACTCACGCTAGGATCTTATGGTAATCGACTCGATTCTCTAAACCCAGAAACGTCTGGATCTTCTCCATGACTGATGCTGGATCCGTTTTTAATGTCTGACCGTCCACAACTAGAATCTGTGAGGGTTTAATGCATGAAAAATGATAAATAAGTCTGGTTTATTAGAACATGTTTTCATATATGGTGATAAACGCACAGACCTGGTCGTGGTGGTAGTGTTGGAGCCAGCGCGAGAGGTGTTTGGCGTACCATCCTGGAGCCAGACAACGGTTCTGGAGGACCTGCAGCTTCACCGGTGCATTGTGGGATGCTGTGATGACATCATGAAAAGAGTATTTCAGAGCCACAGGGTCAGCATGTGCTCTCTGATGCTGAAGAGTCAAAAATCAAAAAATCAAAATGTTAAAATCAACATTAAAGAAAGAAAGATATTCAGTAAACATCAATATTAATATATTTGACCTGATATGACTTGAAAGAAAAGAGAAACGACATTTCAACCAAACAATGTAGATTCAAATGTTTAATACAAACAGTAAAATACAGGAAAAATGTAGTTGAAAATGATCAAGACATGTTTTTAATAAATTCACTCAAGGAAGAATGATATTTGATCATTTTATTGATAGAGACCATTGAAACAAATATTAATACCTTCATTATTTACCTACTTGTATAATAATCAAGACACTTTTTTAAATAAATAAATAAAAATAAAAATAATTTATTATTATTATTATTGTACTTTTTAAATAATATTGAATTAATTAAATTGTTAGTCTACATTGATGGTATAAACTGTAATTATTAATTTTATGGCCAAAATTATACAAATAAACTTGTGTACAACAAACCACGTTTAGCATAGAAATGTAAATGAAATACTATGATAATCATAAAACTATAACTATAGTATCATTTTAAGTGTTTTCTTGGTTAAATAAAAATATGAAATGAACTCAAGGAACAATGGAATTTAATCATTTCACTGATATATACCAATGAAACCAATTTTAATAATCAACATAATTTATACGCTTTTATAAAAATTAAGACATGTTTTTAAATAAATACAATTTTTATATTTATTTTTATATTTTTTAAATTAATTTTTCATTTAATTAAATAATTTTAAATAATAATGAATTAATTATATTCATGGTTAATTAAAAATAATAAATGAACAAGGAAAAATAGATTTGAATCATGTTACTGACATAGACCAATAAAATAAATTATTTATCCACTTTATTTATCAACATTATTTATCCACTTTTATAATATAGATATGTTTATAAATAAATAAATAGATTTCCTTTATGATTTTTTTCTTTTAATTAATTATTTTACATTTTAAATAATGAATTAATTATGTTCTGTCTTTTACATTGATGATTCAAAATGTAATTTTTAATTTAGAATCAAAATAATACCAAAAAACTAAAGTACAAACAATGTTTACCATATAAGTTTACACAAAATACTACGATAATCACAGTACAATAACTATAGTATCATGATTTAAATTTTTTTATTGTTAAAAATATGAATGCTAGTACTGGTACCATACAAAAATACTAAAAAATTTAATTTTCATAAAACATGAACATAACACATTTTAATTGCAATTTGATTTGCAAATTGTTCTGTAAAGCATGCAGTTACACAGCTTTCTTTATTTTTTTTCCCCCCTTAGTCGCACCTCCATAAAATGTGTGTTTGTAAGTGAGTCTCAAGTAAATGGTGTAGTAGATGTACCTGGTACCAGGCGTAGGCTCGGTCCACAGGGTCACTCAGGACCGTGATGATTTTGGCTCTGGGCAGCAGCGCTGCGGCTCTGACCGCGGCTACGTCTGAATCAAAATAACTGGCACTTTTCTCAAAATAATAATCAGAGCTGCTGTTGGACGGGAGGGGGAAATACTCCATATACCTGATGTAGAGATCGAGAAACTGATTATTTTATCATTTATTTCTATTTCAGAGATTGAGAAAACAGAGACAGCAATATAAACAAGTAGTATTATATTCTTTGCAGCTCCACTGACACTCACCAGTCGATGCCCCGCTGATAGTTATGACCACTGAAGAACTGAATCTCCTCAAACGTCTCTTTATTGGGGTAATTACTGCTCAGATCAGGATGCATCCCCAGAAACAGATAGAGAGCCGTCGCTCCTAAGAAAAAAAAAAAAAAACGCAAGAGAAACATGGAAAAAAATCTTCCAATTTACATCTGATAAAAATCTGGTATTACAGTGCCATTCGTATACTTTTTTAAAATAATTATTTATTTATTTTGTATTTTTACATTTTATTTTTATTTTTATATTTTCTGTGTAAAGTTCAGATTAAAAAAATGTTTCTTTGTCATTGTAATTAATTATTTAAATGTCTATATATTTTTTATTAAGTTTTGGTTATTTTAATACTTTCATTAGTATTTTTTTATTTTAGTATTTCTAACATTAAAAGTTAAATGAAATGAAAATGAAAAATGTTGCATTAGCAACTAGCTGAAATAAAATATCTTTCAATAATAAAAAAAAAGGTATACTTTATTTTCATTACTGGTTATTAAAATTTCATTTAATTTTTAATAATTTAGTTGTAATTTTTCAAAACATTTTAAATTATATTTAAAAACAATACTATTACTATATTATTATTAACGTGTAATCTAAATAAATCTTTCTGTAAATATTTTCATTTTATTTCTTTTCTGATGGGACTGGTCATCATTAGTTTCTAACAAAAATGACAATTAGTACTGGAAAAGTACCAATTATGTAATTTTTGTCAGAAACTAAGGCACAAATTTATATATATATACATATACATATACACATACACATACACATACATACATACATAGATACATAGATACATATATATATATATATACACACACATATATACACACACATACACACACACACACAGTTTTATGTTTATTATATATTTTATTCATAACCTTTTGAATGTTCATTTGAATTATTACTTTTTTTTCTTTT
Source organism: Labeo catla (assembly GCA_012976165.1). Classification (NCBI taxonomy): domain Eukaryota; kingdom Metazoa; phylum Chordata; class Actinopteri; order Cypriniformes; family Cyprinidae; genus Labeo; species Labeo catla. The sequence continues at coordinate 1,813,233 of VONZ01000076.1, forward strand.
TTTTTTCTTTTAATTACTTGTTTGGTGTACACTTGACATTATTTAAAAACACAATCATGCCAATGAAGTACAGGTTTGATTGTAACAGTGTAAAGTGTGTGTGCAGTACTGTATGCGTCCATCGGGTGGCGCTGTTGCTCCTCACCTGTCTTCTGAGGGCCAATGAGCAGCAGTTTTGGGAAACGGTCACAGATTTTCTCTTTTGACCAAATGTCCTTGTGTCTTTTATCCTCACACGGGTCCTAAACACAAGATCACACTGCTAAGAGATTTCACTGACACTGAGAGAAAGTGTACGGTGCAGGACGGGAAATGCTGGGCTTTATGCAAATGAGCAGTGAGCAGCAGCCAATCACAGTGAAGCTGCTGAAGGCTCTGCTGGATTCAGTGCTTGTAATCACACTGTGAAGTCATTTAATTCAGATTTCAGATGCAAATTTAGATTTTGTTTCTGTACGGTCGACGTTTTGTTGTTTTAAATCACACTTGGACTAAATCGGCATCGTCACAGACCTGCCAGAGCGGCTCGGTGTCAGATGGGAACAGCTGGAAGTATTTGTCGGCGAGCTGCAGCGGAGGAAGCGTCTGTAGTTTCAGGTGAGTCCAGGTGAGCAGGAAGTTGAGCAGTCGTTTGAAAGTGAACAAACCTAGACGGTCGTTCCCGTAGTTTGACAGGTGCGTCATGAAGATGCTAATCTGAGAAACAACCACAATTTAGCCAATCAATCAAAGCCATTTCACTTCAAATACGATTCGTGATTGTATTCAGCAGTTTCAGATTCAACAATTTGTTTGTCACTGAAATGTTAAGAGTGTACACTATTTATACATTTAATGTCATATATTAAAATGCTTTAGCAAAAATACAAATAGGTAAACAACAACAACAACATTTCAAATAAAACTTCTTTAAGCAGTATTTCTGTAAAATGACCAGTTATAAATATAAATAAGTCTTTTTTTATATCTATAAATAGATTTTTTAAATTTACTATTATTTTATAATTATTTAATATTTTATAATTATAAAATGATTTAAAATAATTATGAAAAAATATATTAATTAGCTATTAAAATAGTTATTTTCATAACTTTATACAACACTTATAATTATTTATTAATTAAAAATTGATTTATATCATATATTGTTTCATAACAAATTAATCATTGCATTTAAAATAACTATAAAATATTGATTTTATAATTACAAAATAATTAATTATATTAATAAGCCCTGGAAAATCCATCATATTTTTCTTCGAATGTTTTGTAGATTATTTGTTTTATCTGAATAAATTAACTTATTATACACTAATGAATAATTTTGATTATTAACATTTTTTTCAATGGTCTATATCAATAAAATAATTAAACATCATTCTTCCTTATATTTATTAATTAAAAACATGTCTTGATTACAACACCAACATTTTTCAAAACTTGTTTTTTTTCAACTGCCAGTTATTAATAATAATAAAGTGTGAAGCAATTATATCATTATTGATTAATATTTAATATTATTTCAAAATTATTTTACATGTAATAATTATTTTATATTTTAGATCATTTCATAATTATAAAACATCAAATAAATATTAAAATAATTGCAAAATTATTTCAGTTATTTTTATAATTCATAATTATTTCTTCATGATTTTGTATCATTTACAAACCAATGAAACAAGTACTAATATAAAACATGATTAACCTACTTGTATTTTCATGAAGGTGGGAGGAAAAAATATCTTTCTTGAGTTCAACGTGTCATTTATACTGTATTTTACTTTTTTAATCTAGCATGAATTTTTTTGACTACACTTACTGTTACTGTTAGGTTAAAATTATTTCTCTGATTGGCAAGAAAACTAAAACACCCTTTTAAGTCATATCAAACCAAATATCTAAATATTAACACGTTTACAGAATATCATCAAAGGGTTGAAAAACATGAACCTATGTTTATAGCAATATCTCCGAGTCCTACTGACAGTAAGATCATAAGCACAGCATAAGCTGATGTAAAGAGTATATAAAGAAGGACTGACGGGGTTGAGCAGGACGGTGAGGAACAGCTCTCCTCCATCAATGATCCGCTCCAGCTCCTGCGGCCCGCCGGGATAGTCCTTATGAAAGATGGTGTGTGTGAACAGACCGCACGTCTGTCTCGGCAAAACCTGAAAAAAAAAACACACACACACTCGTGTGCTCAGTTCTCCACTCACACAGAAACACACACACTCTCTTCTCATGGGCTCCAGGACAGCGCCTGTCGCTCTGGAAATAAATAGATGTGAGCTAATGCAATATTCATAACATCTCATACTGAACTCAGGAGCTCAAACTCGTTATAGAATCGAAGAAGAAAGAGCGAGCCGAATATTAATCTGCTCCTGAAATACAGGACAAATCAAACAGGGGATGAGACGCAGGGACAGTATTCGCCATATTGTTAATTGCTGGTGTGTGAATAAGATGAACAGCTCAGTTACGGGGCGAGTGTCTGTCGAGTGCTGACTTTAATAGGGGGACTGAAAGTCATTATTTTGCATTGGAGAGCTGCACGGGAGCTGTGCATGTATAATATTTGGATCTGATTTGAGCTCTGAATATAAAATATTTCAGCTGCTGCTGTTAGTCAAATGCAGCCGTCCGATCGGATGTGGTGTATTTATTAAAAATAAAAACTAATTTATACATACAAATACATACATATACATATATATATATATATATATATATATATATACATATAATTTAGTTATTATGTGAAGAGTTTGGTTCCAAAATGCTATAAATCCATTTTGATTAATTTGAGTAAAAATGTGTTTTCCCTGGCTAGATGAAAACCACTATTTTCTGTTTCAAACTTTCACATAGCATCTTTAGGTTATAATAACATTAAAAATTCAAAGCCAGATTTTGATTATAAAGACTTTATTATAAAAACTGATTACTTTTCCCAAAATGCAATAAATCCATCAGGGCTCTACACTTACTTTTCTTTACTTGCTTAAAAACACAGAGCACAGTCAAAACTTTAGGAGCACCTTCTAAACAATAATCAAAAAATCTGATCAAAAATTAGCCTTTCCATTACGAGGTGACATTTGACTCCTTAAAGTGAATTAAAGGGGAATTTTGTTTTTACCTTTGTAATGGCATTTTTTAAAACTTTATTAAAAGTATGTCATCTTTTATGTCAATTTTATATAAAATATATATTTTATAAGCTTATTTTTATAAAATTTCTAATTAAAACAACAGAATAAGAATAAGTTACGAATCAAATTAAAGGGGTCATCGGATGCCCATTTTCCACAAGTTGATATGATTCATGGGTCTTAATGAAAAGTCTCTAATATACTTTGATTAAAAATTCTCAATGGTTTTGTAAAACAACACCCTTTTCACCTTGCCAAAATCAGCTCTGCAAAAATCATCTTATTCTAAGGCGTTGTTCCTTTAAATGCAAATGAGCTCTGCTCGCCCCGCCCCTCTCTTCCTCTCTGTGGAAAGACGGTCTTGTTTACATTAGCCGCATTTAGCCGCTAAACTTCCTAACTACCACGTTATAAGGAAATCGCACACAATCCATCGGCACAGTCACACAAACAAATACATACAAATCAATTCTGCGATGTAACTAATCCTACATTTGATAGAAACGAGTCATCAAGGAAATATCGCTGTTCGTGTGTTAACATGTTCAGTAAGACTGTGAGTGGCACATGCCGCTCTCTGCTGATTCACGTCAATGAAAACCGGAAGTGCCACTGAGCATTGTGGCGTGTCCCAATGGCTTTCGTGCGTCAGATGTCATGTCACTTCATCTGCAAGAGTCAACGACAGATCTTTTACTGTACCATCCTCGATCAGCAATAGTTTGTGATGCGAAAAACATGAAAAAGGCGCCTGAACTAGAAAGACCAAAGTAATCGAGCTGGAAAGGTGACGCCCCACTATTGTTGAGCGACGTGCCGACAACCGCAAACCTCAAAATGAAATGTGGAGGCAATAAATACATGCAGAAATAAATGCGTAAATAAATAACCAAATATTTAAATAAATAAATAAATAAAAAGTTAAATAAATAAATATTTATACATTTATTTATGCTTTCAATAATTAAATGATGCATTTAACGATTTATTTATATATTTCAACATTTATTTAATTATTTACTTTTGAGTAATTTGGCCCTCCATAGGTTATAAATAAAGTGTGAAACAATTTTTAAATTATTATTATTATTATTATTATTATTTTATATTTTAACAATTTTCCATATTTATTTTTAGATAATTTATATTTTATAATTACTGTATAATTAGTTCAGAATTATTTTAAAGCAATTATGAAATAATATTAATTATGAAATACTATGAAATATAAAATAACTATATATATATATATATATATATTTAACACTATATCATAATTACTTTACTAACCATAACTATAGTTATGAATATTAAATGTATTAATTCTTTCTAATATTTTATAATTGTTGATTATTTCATAATATATTATTTTATAATTATGAAATAATTCTTAAACAAAAATCATTTCGTTACATTATTTTATGATTACAAAATAACTATTTGCATTGATAAGCAATGGAAAAACTATATATTTCAGATTTAAAATGGTTTCATAACTATTTTACAGTTATTTTACATTATTTAATTATTTTTATTGCTCATTTTTATTTTATTATTTTATAGAAATCACATAATTCAGTTATTTCATTTATAATTATTTATAAGTTCATAATTATTTTAAAGCAATTCCAACATAACATTATGAAATATAAGATAACTATATATATTTAACATATCATAATTACTACAAAGTATAAAATGACTATAAAGTAGTTATCAATGAATATTAAATATATAATTCTTCTATCTATTATAAATGTCATGATTATTTCATAATACATTTTAGAATTATGAAATATCACAAAAATGTAAATATAAATTTGTTACATTATTTTATAACTATTTTACATTATTTAATAATTATTAGTTATTTCATATTATTAATTCAGTTATTAATTCAGTTATTTCATTTATAATAATTTATTGGTTTCTAATTATTTCATGTTTTGTATAATAGTTATTTAATATATGTAATCACGTTTAATAAAATGCTTACTAAAGTAATTATTAAATACAAAGTAATGACAAAACAATTATTTCATAATTATTTTTTACAAATTACAAAATAATTATTCACACTGATGAGTGCTAGAAAACCCATCATATTTTTCCCTCTGATGTTTTGCAGGTCATTTGATCTATTGTGGTGAATAAATGGAGGGTAAATGATGTTGCGCTTCATGGCCGAAAAGATGAGACTGTCATTAGAGGACAAAATGACTGACTCTTTATCCAACTGTCAGTGAAAAGGCGTCTTTGAATGTAACTGAACCACAGACCCTCAATCGGACATGTTAGTGTGGTTCCTCTAGAAAACTTTCAGCAGCTTTCAGATTGGCCTAATGAACCAAACACACACACACTCACTCTGATGCCGCGGTGAATGAATCCACGTCTGAATCGAGCGGGTTTAAGGTGTGGATACTCCTCAGTGCTGGTCACTCTGATGTCCCAAACACGCTTCCAGGCCTCATACAGCTGGATGTGGACAGGATACACACCGGAGTGATGAGGAGCCACCGCGTAACCCAGATGAGTGGGGATGGAGTGATCCTACAAGACAAACACCAGATGAAACATCACTCCAGACCTCTGTGTGTGTGTGTGTGTGTGTGAGCACATGTGTGTGTGAGTGAGTGTATGTATACACTACCAGTCAAAAGTTTTTGATCAGTAAGATTTTTCATGTTTTTTTTTTTTTAAAGACGTCTCTTCTGCTCACCAAGCCTGCATTTATTTGACCCAAAATACAGCAAAAGCAGTGATATTGTGAAATATTTTTATTATTTAAAATAACTGCTTTCTATTTGAATATATTTTAAAATGTAATTTATTCCTGTGATCAAAGCTACATTTTCAGCATCATTACTCCTGTCTTCTGTGTCACATGATCCTTCAGAAATCATTTTAAAATGCTGATTTGCTGTTCAAGAAACGTTTTTTATTATTATCAATATATTAAAACAGTTGAGCACATTTTTTTAGGATTCTTTGATGAATAGAAAGATCCAAAGATCAGCAGTTTTCTAAACCAATATGATTTTGTAACATTATACACTATAGCAGTTTGCCATTCATTAAATTCTACCCCAATTTACAGTAACATTAAAACGCAGCATGTATTTCTGACAAGCAAAATACTGCTTTTAGTATAAAACAGGAAAATTTGTCAAATGATATCAAATTACCTCATCTTTTGCAGTCAAAACTGACTGCATCCACACAAGCAGCGTGCGTATATGCTGCTTTAGCAAATGGCGCTGCTGTTCATTGTACCTTTAAAGTAGATTTGTAGCACTTAATAGCATGAAGAACAAATATTGACACAGAGTGTAAATAGAGATCAATTTAGGAAACTCTCGTCCATACAGAAACATGCCCTGTGTTATTGCTTTCATGTTTAAAATACGAGCAAAAACAATTTTCTCTGAATATCCAAATGTTTGCAAATGTTGATTTAATATCCAAACGATTGAAAATGTTGATTTTATGTTATGTGTTCTACAAAAAGTCCAAGCAAAAGTGGTGTTCTGTTAGTGAAAGAATCTGCAGCTTTAACGATTCGTAGAGTCAGTGATTAATAACCCATTCATAACTACAGCTGCTTCCTTACTGAATGAATGAAGCAAAGACGTGACGACGCGCTCATTAAGTCAGTGAATTACCGTCCCCTACTGGAGATGTTAGTTTAAATCTACAAGTATCATTTAATTTTGCCATCATTTATTGCTTTCTTTAGCATATTAATACTACACATAATGTTAAGAATATGACATAAAAGATGGCATACGATTAATACGTGTAGAAAAAAATGCCTCTATACAGGTAAAAAAAAATGCACCTGTAAATCAATTTAAGGGGGCAAAATATCCCTTAAAGGGGTCATCGGATGCAAAGTTCACTTTTTCATGTTGTTTGATGCAGCTAAAGTAAACAAGATCGTAAGATCGTCATTCCACAGAGAGGAGAGAGGGGCGGGGCGAGCAGAGCTCATTTGCATTTAAAGAAACAACCCCTTAGAATGAGATGATTTTTGCAGAGCTGTTTTGGCAAGGTAAAAAGGGTGTTGTTTTACACAACCATTGAGAATTTTTAATCAAAGTATATTATAGACTTTTCATTAAGACCCTAAAAAATCATATTAACTTGTGGAAAATGGGCATCCGATGACCCCTTTAATGGAAGTGGGGGTTACTCAGAAAAATGTTAAATGCCCCAGGGGGTACGCCACTGCAAAATGTTTAAGAACCACTGCACTATAGCATTCAAAAGCTTGGAGTCAGTATATTTTTTTTTTTTTTCAGGGTGGGATGATAGAAAGTAATACTTTTTGTTTAGCAATGATGCTTTAAATTAATGTTACAAAGATTTCTATTTTAGATAAATGCTGTTCTTCTGAACTTTTTATCCATCAAAGAAACCTGAAAAAAATTCTACTAATTTTTTAACATAATAATAATAATAATAATAATAATAATGGTACATGTTTTGAGCAGCAAATTAGAATACTAGAATGATTTCTGAAGGATCATGTGACTGGAGTAATGATACTAAAAAATCAGCTTTGAAACTAGGAATAAATCACATTTTAAAATATATTCAAATAGAAAGCAGTTATTTTAAATAGTAAAATATTTCAGAATTTTACTGCTTTTGCTGTGTATTGGATCAAATAATTGCAGGTGAGACTTCTTTAAAAAAAACATTACAAATCTTACGGTCCAAAACTTTGACTGGTAGTGTATCTGTGTGTGAGACTACATACATATATATATATATATATATATGTGTGTGTATGTGTGTGTCTGACCTCAGCAAGTCGGTTTCTATCTGCTCTGCTAACACTCTGGTTATGGAAGCTGCGTGTGACTCCACATGTGAGAAACCAGAACTCATCAAATCACGACAGCAGCAGATCATCACCCGATCCTCCTCATCAGTACCTAACATATTTATAAAATAAAATAAAAAAAAGTTTAATTTTTAATATTTTTTAATTACATTTTAAATAATTATTTTTGAAAATATAAAAATATAATTTTAAATAATATTTATATACTTCTGATTGGGCTGAGGCTGGAATTTAGCGAGTTTGAAGTAAAAGTATTTGATGGATTATACTATGTGTCAGGAGCATTCTCAGTATCATTATCTCATTTTGACGAGATGGCTTTAGCTGGTTTAGCATCTGAACTCTTCATATATATATATATATATATATATATATTTTAAACATATTAATAGAAAATCTAGTCAAGACTCCTCAGAAGCTGATTTAGTGTGGTTTTCATTTTACCTGCATGGAAAAATTTCCCTAGAAGCCCAGGTTATGGAAATCTGTAATCGACCTAGCTCATTCTGAGTTTCAACCAACGCCTGTGAAGATACACACACACACATTATTCATAATATTCACACCTAAACATGAAATGAAATCATGTGTTCCAAATGAAGACATCTAAAAGTGTCTGTGAAGGAAAGTTTATTAGATTTCTCTAATTTCTTTCATCTCAGTCTTTATTTATTCCTGTGGTTTGCATTCATCATCAGATGTTTGTTTACATGCTTCAGATGATTGTGTGTATTGCTCTGAGCTTCATCACACTTATCTACACACAACAAACACACTCCAACACAAACACCATGTTTATGTGACAAGTGAATAAAATGATTTCATTAAACACTTCTCTCCTGCAGTGACCAAAACACAGTTTGTTTCACTATAGTAGTGAAGAAATTCTATTTTACATGAAGAAAATGAAGCATTTTAGGACTAAGAACTGTTTTGTATTGTGGTATTATTTTCATGATAAATCCATCCCTGATTCTCATTACTGTGGCACAAAACAAATAAATAAAAGAAGGAACATTTTATTTATTTGATTATTTAGATATTATTTTAAAAGTAAAATGCATGATTAAATATTTCATTGCTTTCCCTGCAAATGTGTTGTTAAATTATTTCAAAATAGGATTTTGAGAAAATATTATTATTTAAAGGGATTCATTAAATAACCCTTCATAAACATTAAACAGTGAAAATGACTAACAATTTTCATTGATGATTCTCTTTAAACTCCAATTACTGTAATAAAGGTAAAATACCTGGAAGCATCACAGTAATGACAAATTGGAGGTTAAAGCGGCCCTAAAATAGGCGTAATATGTTTCATACAAAACATAATTTGAGGTGAAATATAATCGGATGTGCTTTCCCAGACATGTTTTTGTGTTGCATGAAAAAATTTATAAAAACCTTGTGATTTCCCAACCACATTAGCTCTATTTTCCGTTTTTATTTTTAGTTTCTTCATATAACAATGAAAACAATTATTGTATCTCTTTAACACACCTTCACATCTGCCACCTTCATCCTGGTCCCTTCCTTTCCCACAAATATATCATCGATGTCCACTAGTATGAAGCGGTCGAGGGACAGTGACAGTCTCTTAGCGGTGAGGAAGGACAGCGCGTCCACAAACACCAGCTTGTGAAGCCAGAAGGAAAGGTTGTGTCCGAACAAAACCCGTTGAATCCCGTCATGAAGCCCGAGGTCCTGAACCACGGACGTGTGCATGAGTCCAGTGCTCTCGGCCGAACGGGTTTTAGCCAGCAGAACCGGCTCGTAGGTGGAGTGATTGGACTGGAAGACGGTCCAGTCGTCCCCAGGGAGAGGACCGCTAAACACCTGAGGCATACAGATAAAAAGACACACTTTATTTGGGTGTGAAGTTTGTGAAAAAAATGTTGGTTGATTTCTCTCCGTTTTTTTTTCCTCTAAAGAATTCTGCTACTCTTTCCAATTTTGTTCCTCTCCAAAATGAAAGAGATACAATTTTGAAGAGAAAAAAAAAACATTTTTGAACAGAGAAAAAAAATGTTTTTGAAGCATCAGGTCACCTGTCGTGCTCGTGTGACATGCAGTAGAGGAGATTTGGGGTTGACGGTACAATCCTTCAGGCCCAGGTTGGAGCGCAGGAACAGAGGGAATCCTTTCAGCTGTGCATTCAGTAGACTGTTCTCATTGGCCTGACGGGACAGACAGGAAGTGACGTCACAAAATCTGACATGCATGCCGCGCTCTAGACACAGTCTGGGGTGGATATTCATACTCGATGTCTCAGACCCCCAACCACAAAAGCTGCACAACAAGTCTTATTTATATATATATATATATATATATATATACACACACACACACACACACACACACACACAGTATATATAAAGATATATGCACACACATATACAATGTAAAACAAAATATGTAAATATTAAATATATTTAAATGCAATGACATAATTTAACATATATATATATATATATAATTCTATAAAATACAAATATTTAAAATAAGGAAAGATATACTTATATGGGTAAATGCCCATCAATGGAGAAAGATGTGTGTCAGAATGCTGGTTGGTTAATTATTTATTTTTTTAAAGAGGTAAATCAATAAATAATAACATAAATAATCAAACAAACAAATATTTATGGATATATATGCTTGTTTGTTATACATATATAATTTAAAAACTATGTAAATAAATTAATAAAAAAGAAGCAAATAAATAAATGTATTTTTAAAAATAAAAAATACATAAAATAAAAATTTAAATTATAAATTAAAAGATATTTAACTATAAATGTTAATAAATACATATTAATAACAATACAAAACATAAAAAATAAAAAAAAATAAATAAATACATAAACATTTATAAAAAAAAAAAAAATGTATAAATACATAACTACATATGTAACCAAATAAATAAAAACAAAGAAACAAATATAAACCTGCACTTAGATATATAATAAATAAGTAAATAAACAAAATGTAAATAATTATCATCAAATATACAGGTCTTATATTTGCCCTGTCTGCTGTCTGAAGAAAATCCTTCATTGCATTTTGCCCAATTAACCGGCAAAAAACTGAAAGTGGCGCATAGGGTTGTACAATTAATTAAAAGTAAAAGTAATCGAAACCGAAATTCAAAACCTTTTACCGACATAATTTTCCCATGTCGGTTATTTCATTTTTTAATCCTGTTAATACTTTCCCATTAAAAACACACTACCGCGTGTGTAATTGGTACTATACGGAGCTATTGCAGTGTCTCGCACATGAGTGACGTTTAAGATGCTGTGACAAACTTTTTCCACGCAATGTTAGTTCTAAAACAGTGCACCAATCAGAAGACCACAGAGGCGGGGCAAGAGTTGCAAGCTTTTGTTTACAGTAGCAGGTTGGCATGGCAACTTTTGTATTTGTCGCCAGCATGGCGGAGTAGGCATTTTTGCGCTGCACTTCTTTCTTTTTTTTAAACCATTCCTGAGTACCGCGTCTCGCATTTGAGACATTTTAGATGCAAAGACATGTTCTGTCTGAATGGCCAGTAAGAACCCAGAGTAAATACTTGTGGATGTAGAGTGACAGGAGTGACAGGACAAGATCACTGAGAGGAAGATCGCATGCGACAGCGATCATTATATAAATAAATAAAAGCATTAAGAATACTAAAATTCAGTTAAATAAACATATGCACTGCTGGTTTAATATGCGCTTTATTTATATACGTGTAGCTTACGTGCATCTCAGACTGGTTTTTGTACACAGTAAATGCTGCTCCACACAAACGGTTATCATTTACATACACGGTCCGTCTCAAACTCCATCTCTGCAAATGCTGTGAGTCACTTATGATGTTCATCTGGGAACAATGTGCACCATTCTATCATATTTATAAGGTAAATCATTTATAAACCTACAACACAGCAGAAACATTTTCTTTGTAAATATGCTAATTGTTCATCACAAAATAAAAGTTTAAAGCCTCACTCTGAGTTTGCATATTTTGTTGTCCACATATTCAAAAAATGAGAGTGGCTGTAGCATTTCTGTTGTAAAGAAGTGGTCAATTATTAAAGATTAAGTGGACATTTTAATTAAATGTTGTTTGGTTTAATATTCAACAAGGATTAGATCGCGCAGCACAGTGTAAAAACAGTCGTTAGGTTGTTGATGCCCTCTGCAGGCATTTGTTACAATATATAATGTACAGTACATAAGTTATGATTATTGTTTTAATACATTATGTATTTTAACAGTTTTGTTCAATAAAGTAATTTGATTACTTGCTTTTGATACTTTCGTGAGCTAATTATTATTGCCTCATTGCTAGTTCACTCCCAGAAAATTTTTTTTACAGATAATGTACTCACTCCATTGTCATCCAAGATGTTTATGTCTTTCCTTCTTTAGTCGCCTAACAGTTCAGGATTTTTTTCCATATAGTGGACTTCAATGGTTCTCAGGAGTTTGAACTTCCAAAATGTAGTTTAAATGCAGCTTCAAATGGCTCTAAACAACCCCAGTTGAGGAAGAAGGGTCTTATCTAGAGAAACAAAAAATTTTTAAAAATAAATAAATAAATAAAATTACAATTTATATACTTTTTAACCTCAAATGCTCGTCTCGTCTAGCTCTGCGTGAACTCTGTGTAATCCGGGTCAAAATTAGGGTATGTCGAAAAACTCCCATCTCATTTTCTCCTCCAACTTCAAAATCTCCCTACATCGCTGCAGAAGTACCAACCCAGTGTTCACAAAGTGAACGTGCAAAGAAGATCAAACGCCCTCTACAAAAAAAGATTTTGAAATTGGAGGAGAAAAAGAGATTGGAGTTTTTCAATATACCCTAACTGTCTTGAACCGGAATACACAGAGTTCACGCAGAGCTAGACAAGATGAGCATTTGAGGTTAAGAAAATAACCGATTGTTTTGCTAGATTAGAGCCTTCTTTCTCGGCTGGGATCGTTTAGAGCCCTTTGAAGCTGCATTTAAACTGCACTTTGGAAGTTCAAACTCGAGGGGCACCATAGAAGTCCACTCTATGGAGAGAAATCCTGAAATGGTTTCCTCAAAAAACAATTTCTTTACGACTGAAGAAAGAAAGACAAACATCTTGGATGACAAGGAGGGTGAGTACATTATCTGTACATTTTTGTTCTGGGATGAACTTCTCCTTTAAGTCATTTTAAAGTCTATTGTTCACTTAGCTCCATTTTTATTACCACAAAAAAAAAAAAAAAAAAAAAAAACAATTGATCGATTAATCGTCAGAATAAACTACACTAAAAACAATTTGTTGAATCAACTTAAAATAATTTGTTACCCTGATGCCTTAAAATTTTAAGTTCAGTCAACTCAAAAAAAGTTTATTCAGCTTGAAATGTTAAATTATACTAAGTGACAACTTAGATATCTGAGTTGATTCAACTTAAAATTTTAAGGCATCTGCGTTACTTACCCATCTGTTAAGTTCAGCAAACACAAATATCTAAGTTGTTACTTAGTACAACTTGACATTTCAAGTTGACTAAACTTAAAATTTTAAGGCAGCAGAGTAGCAAATTATTTTAAGATGACTCAACAAATTGTGTTTTTTATTTTTTTCAGTGTACCGATTACTGGATTACCAGAATAATCGTTAGTGACAGCCCTACTCATTGGAGCGATGAGACTACTAGATCACTTTCTCCAAGTATTACAAATCCCATTGCTTATAGCAGTGTACTTTTCCCAGTAGGAAGTTGGTCATTCAGACTAAAGCAGTGACAGAGTCACTCACCTTAAAGAAGCCGATCATTCCCACTCCAAACTCGATACAGTATCTGTCCAGCAGCTCCCTATTCCAGGCGTCCATGTTCACATACTTCAGTATATTTTCATACACGATGAGCACAAAGCGGCCCCGCCGTCCATCAGTTAATGTAGGCATGTCTCCTTTTCCGGGAGAGATTTCCATCCGGTACCGGAACCTCGCCGACTCCAGGATGGCCACGATCTCCTGTCCGAGCTGCGAATACGGACTCTCCACGAACACCAGCACGACCGGATCCGTCCGAGAGCCATCGGATGACAGTGTCCCGCCCGCTCCAGACAGGAAGGGGAGGGGCCTAGACGGGGTCACGTCCAGGTCATCGGCCGCCCGTCCTGATGCGAGCGATGGTTCCAGCTCTCGTTTGACAACGTACAGGAAGTAAGAAGAGAGGAAGACGCTAAGAATGCACAGGAGAAAGAGGAAGACGAAGCTGGTCTGTAGCGGCACCTGGCGAACGAGACGGCGCAGGCAGAGCACACCGAGCATCACACAAACAAATACAAAAAAAACAGCTGAAGGAAGGAAAACAGGTGGATGAAGTTCAATCTACATGATTGGGATACAAAACGAGTGCAAGAGAAATGTCTCTGTGCTTTTATGTGACCATCGCTGAGCTGAAGAGAGGGGCCGGGGCTCTGAATTTGAGTGGAGGTCTTGTGTGTCAGTCATCAAACTGGTTCCGCCCTCTTTCCCACCTTTGATTGGTCACGGACTGCTGTGGGGGACGGCTCTGCTGTGATTGACATAATCATCACTGCGGTATCCCAGTGGACACCTGCACACCTGAAAGACACGAAAATGAATACTCAGGGAAAAAGGTTTAAAAGGACGAGGAGATTTTGTTATTAATATTATTATTTTTTTTTTACTTAACATTGAAAAATATTTCAATAACCCTTTTTTCTTATTTGTTTAACATTTTATTTAACAACATTATTTAAAAAATGTATAATGATTTTTCTTCAATAGTCATTTTTTATTTCACAGAGAATTTCTTTTTAATAATTTAATGATAATACTTTATAATATATATATATATATATATATAGACAATATTTGATCATATTTTCCTTAAATATTCATATTTACAATAATAATAATTTCTTGTTTTTAAACAGAATATTACAATAGTAATATTTCTTATTTTGTTTAGTATTTTATTTAATTATAATGACAATAATAACTTTAATAAATGTAATAATTTTAATAAATATGATAACAATAATACATTTAATAATAATAATTCTTATTATTTTTCAATTTTTATTTTTACAGAAAATTACTTTAATAATTAAGATTTTTTCTTAAATGGTAATTTTTACAGTGAAAATTGTTTACAATGAAATAATATTACCGTACAGTAATAGTAAAAAGTTTCATGTTTAACAACAACAACAACGACAACAACAACAACAACAACAACAACAACAACAACAACAACAACAACAACAACACTTGTTTTTACAGTGAATATTACGATAGAATTTTTTTTTTGTTTTGTTTAATTTAATTTTATTTTATAATCATGAAAATAATAGTATTTTACCATGTGTGTCAATTATTATTAACAATTATTTTTACAGTGAATATTACAATAGTAATATTTCTTATTTTGTTTAGTATTTTTATAATGACAATAATAATGTTTTGAATCTTTTGGATTACAATAATATTTTTCTTCAAAAGTCATTTTTACAGACATTTTCATTTTTAAAATGTAATAATGCTAATAATTATTCTTAAATATACATTTTTATAGTAAAAGTTGTTTACAGTAAAATAATAAAGCAATATTTATTTAGTTTCATATTTAATAATAATAATAATAATAATAATAAATACTTGTTTTACAGTGAATATTACAATAGTAATATTTCTTATTTTTAGTATTTTATTTAATAATAATAATAATAATAATAATCATAATCATAATAATATTTTGAATCTTTTGACAACAACAACAACAACAACAACATTATTAAAACTACAAAATTTAAAACACATTTTGCAATCACAATCTGATTTTCCCCCAAATCATGCAGGCCTAAATTTTAATAAGCATAAAATTCATTGTAGTTAATATTTATTTAGAACACTTTTCCCTGGAATGCTTAATTATGATCGCTTAATCGCATCATTCTGTGGTCAGATATCTATGTATTACACTAAACTGAATAATCTACCAATATTACAGTGTGTCAAATATTAATGACACCCTTTGGTTTTATGATGACAAATTGATTATCAATAAACTGACAGACAGACCAGGGAAATGAAAAACAAATAATACCTGAATAAACAGATTTTGTGTGTGTGTGTGTGTGTGTGTGTGTGTGTGTGTCTCCTTACACATTTTTCTTGCAAGACAATAAATCAAAGGTGTGTGTGTATGTAGATGAGAGAGAAACACACACGCAGTGTTTATGTGATAAAGACACAACGCTCAGGGCATGAAGAGGAATATCAAAGTCAGATTAGAGCCACGGTGTTTTTAGGCACAAGCAGCGGCTCTGGACGCCGGCGGGTCGCTGTGGGCCAATGGGTTTACTCTCATAGGGTTTCAGGAACTATGTGGACTGAATTTGCATAGATTTCACAGCATCTTTGGATGGGACGTGCTTTAACAGAGCCGTGAAATTGCGTCCTGATTCTCTGCCGGTGTAAAAATACACATCAGATTCATCCACAATTTCAGAGAGAAGGCAAAACTGCAGTCAGTCGATGAAAACAAATGCTGTGGTCACATTTTCAGTGGTCAAAAACCAAATGTGGGTCACTATGCATACAGACATCTAAAAAATCTACAAAATTATTATTATTACATAAAAAATATTAAAAAGAAATTACTTTAGTACTTTTAATTTTTCTCTGCAAAAATATTAAGAAAAAATAATAAATAAAATACAAAAAAAGAAATATTACCACTGTAATGTTTCATTGTTAGAAATGAGAATTTCTGAAAAATATTATAATTGTTAATATTAAAAAAATTAAAATAAATAGATTCCATTTAAAAATTAAATTGGTATATTTTACTAAAAATAAATTTAAGAAAACATTATTATTATAATTATTATTTTTATTATTATTATTAAATACAATATTAAATATTGTAATATTGCTATATACACTTTTTTAAAGAAAAGTAGCATTATTATTATTATATAAAATATTAAAAAAATATTAAAATTGTAAAATTTCACTGTAAAAAAAGTACTACTTAAGAAAAATTATAACTATCATTATTATCATTAAATACAATACTTAAAAAAATAAAGACTACTCTTGTAATATTTCACAGTACATTATTATCATGAGAATTAATATTTTGGATTTTATCATTATTTGTGTTTTCTTTTCTTTAGATTTTTTATTTTTTTTTAAATCAAATAAAACATTAAAATCAAATAAAAATTAGCCAGGGAAGCCTCAGAAATTTGGTTGAATCGATGTAGAATGACCTATTTGTTAATCTTACTTAAAAAATAATTTAAAGAAAATTAGAAAAGTTTGCCCTGAAAACTAGCTAAAGTATTTATTTATGTATTTATTTATTTATTTAAGTTACCATTTATTTTATCTCAGGTAATGTTTCAAGTAATTTGCATCATTGTTTTTTCAGGTTTAGCACTGTAACTCCTTACAGACATGTTTGTGTGCACAACAATTACATATTTAAAATTTAAATAAGCTTTTTAATGTAAATTATAAAGATAAATTATGAATTTTGTCAGCGCTACTGCACATACAGACAGACAAGAACTAAAAAGAAGGAGCACAGAAGTTGTTTGGTGACACTCAGGAGGGGGTTTGTTCTCATTTCACAGCACTTGCATGTGTCGAAATCACAGAACGTCCCCACTGGGTCTTTGATGTGAGCGTGTGAGTGTTTGAGGACAGAAACGGCCCTGGAGAAGCATTGTTGCAGCCGCTGGCAGGAGAATGCGTTTGATATATGAGTGTAGCAACAAAAGCAGCGCTGGGACTCTGGAACGGGTCAGCCCATTGTGAAAGGGGCCAGCCGAACCCTCGGGGTCACAGCGAATCCTCAAGAAGCCCTGCACTGACACCAATAAACCACGCACTGTAGCAACCAACCGCTCTCCATGGAAACGCTGTAGGAGCGCTGTGGAAACGGTGAGACAGAATGAAGACTCAATTGGCTTGGAATTCTGAGGAGAAATTCTAGAACTCCTTTTAAAACTCAGGAACTCACAGCGGAATTCTCATTATAAGAATTTTAGAATTGTGGGAATTCTACTTTAACTCCAAGGGCTGGTTGCATAAGTCTGTTTAAACAATAACCTTGTCCCTTGAGACTGGTCTTAACTTTAAGTAAGTTGTCTAAAAACTTCAAGTAATTTTAGACCAAAAAGTCAGACTGCAAACTTGGAACGGGTCGTTACGTTTCAACTAAACCAGAGGTTCACAGCTAAAATTGATTTTGAATTATTTTTCTGTTGAAAGCAATACATAAATGAAGAAGAAATCCAAAATATTCAAAGCCATGGATGAATATTTACCAAGTAATCCACAATTTTGTAGAGGGGGTCAAAATGACAATTTTTCACCTAAGATTTGGAGCCAAATTACAGGATGGAGAAAATGACTTACGCTATGGTAGGAGACCCACTGCTGACACAAAGGCATAAAAAAGCAAGACTGGAGTTTGCCAAAACTTATGTGACAAAACCACAATCCTTCGGGGAGAATGTACTGTGGACAGATGAGACAAAAGTAGAGCTTTTTGGTATAGAAAGATGCCAGCATCATTTTATTTCGACACAGAGATTAGTTGGTCTATTAATAAAATCAGTTGACTTTGCCAATGATGAAATTTCAAAAATGGGAAAAAGCAGTTTTCCCCCAATTTTGCATGCCTGTAAGTCAAGAAATATTAAAGATATCTTACTATCCCATTAGATTTTGGTTCTCAACAGACTTTTCTTTTAGCATCTTAATTTTTTAGGCCCCGTATGGTTCAATTCCAAAAATATGTGGATTTTAATGAGGCTCCTTCAACAATCTTTGTTGTAATATATGCCAAGGGTGACAGTTCAAGAATGGGAAAAATGCTTTTTTTCAAAGTTTGCATGTCAGTAACTCAAGAAATATTAAAGATATCTTAGTATCCTTTTAGATACTGGTTCTTGACAAACTTGTCTCTTAGTTATGTCAATTTTAGGGCCCTATATGGGTCATTTCCAGAGATATGGGGATCTCCATATGGCTCCAGGAGTAAACTGTTAAATTTGCACACATTTTCAGTGATGGAAAAACTAAAAGTGGGCCACTTTGCATGCAGCTGATATGAATTGTACTTAAAGAGGAATGTCTGATGAACAAATAATGTTGAAACTAGAAATGTATCTTTTTTCCCCTCTATCAAAGCAATTGCATAGGACACACATAGTCAAAGTGCCAAAAATATTCTTTTTCTGAAGTGTGTACCTATAACTCAAGTAGTATTAAAGCTATCCCAATATCATTTTAGATTGAGGTTCTTTACAAAACTTTCTTTTGGTATCTACATTTTTATGGCCCCATATGATTCAATCCCAAAGATATGGGGATCTCAGTGTGGCTCCAAACTGAAAACACAATGTGGGTGACTTTGGATAACGCTGAACATTAATGTGTATTGTTAAAGAGACAGTTCACCCAAAAATGAAAATTTTGTCATTGATTAATCACCCTCATGTTGTTCCAAACCCATAAGACCTTCATCATAAGAAGTTAATTTCAAATTAAGATATTTTTTTTTTGAAATCCAAGAGTTTTCTTATCCTGCATACATAGAAAGGCCCAGGACCCAGAAAGTTAGTAAAGACATTGCTAAAGGGATAGTTCACACAAAGAAAATTCTGTTATTAATTACTCACCCTCATGTCGTTCCAAACCTCTAAGACCTTCCTTCGTCTTCAGAACACACATTAAGATATTTTTGACGAAATCTGAGAGCTTTCTTGACCCTGCATAGACAGCAAGGGTCCTAGGCCCAGGTTCAAGGCCCAGAAAGGAAAGTAGTAGGACCCTTGCTGTCTAAGCAGGGTCAGAATGCTCTCAGATTTCATCAAAAATATCTTAATTAGGGCTGCAACAAATTATTTTGATAATTGATTAATCTAACGATTATTAGATCAATGAATCGACTAATCATCGATTATTTCACTGATTGATCGGTAGACTTTGATTATTCAGCTTTTGCAATTAGTCAATTAGCTTATTCAATTAGTTAGAATACTGAGTTATACATATTCTAATTAATGAATAAATACATTCACTTCAGCCTTGTGAAAGTCATATTATGTTATTATACAATTAATATATACAAATACACTGCTTTGATCTCTGCAAACCAAAGTATCACTTTAATGAGAATTAAAACTGTAATTCTTTCCCCCCACTAATAAAAAGACATGATCATTAGCTAGCTCCATACTACAAACCTGTTTTATAACATAAATTAAGTTGATATTCTAGCTGAAAGTGACACTTTTTATGTTTAATACGGTAAAGCTGCTTGATTTAAGGTTATCTATTGCATAAAGTACTATATAAATAAACGTGACGTCACTAGACTTTCCGAACAGTTCTTAACTGCAGAGCTCATGCAAACATCCACGTTGCTGAAATCAGATGAGCCCTTAACTGCTGCTTTCTCACCGCTGTCAGTTTTTGTTGTTTTTATTTCGTTATTGAGAGGAAAGCGCGCAGCATATATTTACATATTCATCCAAACACTGTCCAAGTTCGGCTGTGTTTACTCTGAAGTGCTGTGCGTCTTCTCTTGAATTACATCCAGGAGGGCTGAATTACAGTCTTGTGCTACAGCGCCACACTGGTCAAACTGCATCATTGCAGGCTCTTACATTAGGTCATATGAGATCAAACAGCTGCTTGACCAGAAAAATATTTGTTGACAACTTTTAATTGTTGATAATGTTGACTAATCGTTTCAGCCCTAATCTTAATGTAGTGTTTGGAGATGTACAAAGGTCTTAGAAGTTTGGAATGACTTGAAGGCGAGTAATTAATGACAGTTTTCATTTTTGGGTGAACTATCCTTTTAAAACAGTCCATGTGACATCAGTGGTTCAGCTGTAATGTTATGAAACTGCGGGAATACTTTTTGTATGCAAAGGAAAAAAACTTTATTCAACAATTTATTCTCTTCTGTGTTAGCCAACATGTGTTTACGAGTTCCACAATGCATGAAGATGAACAAAGGTCTTACGGGCTTGGAATGACAACAGGATGAGTAATTATGACAGAATTTTCATTGTCGGGTGAACTAACCTTTTAAATCTCTAATATTTGTATGACTCGACCGATTATTAGATGATCAGATTATCAGCAATGATATTGAGCTTTTTTATGGTTATCAGTATCAGTCAATTTTCAAAACCGATTTGCTGATAAAATCATTTAAAAGCATTTCAGGAAAGTTTTTGTCATAGCCCTTAATATTCTTAATTGTGTCGAATCAAAATATCGGTTATCGGCCTTCTTGATTTGTCATAAT
Organism: Labeo catla; assembly: GCA_012976165.1. Lineage (NCBI taxonomy): Eukaryota > Metazoa > Chordata > Actinopteri > Cypriniformes > Cyprinidae > Labeo > Labeo catla. The sequence continues at coordinate 1,834,586 of VONZ01000076.1, forward strand.
CGGTATCGGCAAAGACCCTGAAAAACGCATATGGGTCAACCACTAATATTTTGTCTGTCTTCACCATTTACATTTGTCTTTCTTCAGAAAAAAATACTACCATAAACAAGAATTTTAGTCAAAAGGTCTAAACTTTTTTACATAATTGAGATTGAAATTACCCGTTATTAGCCACTGAAATTGCCTGCTGATGCCCTAAGTTTTTTTATTTTTATTTAGCAGAGTCATTTTGGAGCATAACTTTGGATGTCCAACTAAGAAGATGCACACCAATTTTCAACTTTATGGATCATACGGTTGCAGAGTTATAGTGGTTTATCAGTTGTAGCGCCCCTTAAAGGAGAAGTCCACTTCCAAAACAACAATTCACAAATAATTTACTCTCCTCCTTGTCATCCAAGATGTTCATGTCTTTCTGTCTTCAGTCGTAAAGAAATTATGGTTTTTGAGGAAAACATTTCAGGATTTTTCTCCATATAATGGACTTCATCGGTGCCCCGATTTTGAACTTCCAAAATGTAGTTTAAATGCAGCTTCAAAGGGCTCTAAACGATCCCAGCCGAGGAAGAAGGGTCTTATCTAGCGAAACGATTGTTCATTTTTCAGAAAATAAAAATTTGTATACTTTTTAAGCACAAAAGCTTGTGTAGCACAGGCTCTGGGATGCGCGTTCACGACGCTAAGTACTATTGAATCACGTCGATACTACAGACCCAGTGTTTACAAAGCGAACGTGCAAAGACTAAGAAAGTGCAAGTAAGTCAAACGCTGTTTACAAACAAAAAGGTACAACGATGTCAGACGATTCTGAAGTTGTAGGAGAAAATAAGATGGAGTTTTGCACCATTCTCTACTTTTTTGAGCCGGAGTACACAGACGATGAACTTAAACGTGATTCGTAGTTGTGATGGGAAGTTCGGATCATTTTACCGACTCGGATCTTTGAGTGTCGTTCAGCAAAATGAACAAATCTTTTTTTCGTTCATTGTAGCAAAATATAATTAAAATGTTAGGTGTTACTTCCCTAACACATCTACTGCTTACACGAACTTGATCACACTACAAACAAGACAAAACTATAATGCTATGAGAAACAGAAAAGAATAATTCATTGTTTACCTGGGTCTTTAGTCTATGATTAGCTCACCTCACCTCTTATCTGACAAGTTTTCGGGTTTGAGTCGTTCGTTCATCACGTGACAGCCCCATAAGATGAACGAACAACTTGAAAAACCTGAAGACTCGAAACAGGTGAACTAATTCCAGTACAGAACCTAATAGGATTTTGCACATGCGTGACAAACGAATTTTGAACGAATCACTCCCCGAGACGACTCGTTCTTCCCGAGTCATATTAAAGAATCGTTCAAGACCGACTAATTCATAGCATCATGAACGTGCATCCCAGAGCCTGTGCTACACCAGCTTTTGTGCTTAAAGTATACAAATTTTTATTTTTCAAAAAAAATGACCGATCGTTTTGCTGAAGATGCATTTAAACTACATTTTGGAAGTTCAAAATCAGGAGAACCAATCAAGTCCATTATATGGAGAAAAATCATGAAATGCTTTCCTCAAAAAAACATAATTTCTCTACGACTGAAGACAGAAAGACAAGAACATCTTAGATGACAAGGGGGTGAGTAAATTATTTGTAAATTGTTGTTCTGGAAGTGGACTTCTCCTTTAAGGCATAATTTTATTAAACTTGGTGTGTCTCCTCAGAATGTCCTGTTGTCTACATGTGTCAAGTTTCTTTAAGCTTGAACATTGTGTCAACTCATAAAATACTGGTCATTGTGTCATCAATTAATTAACTTATACATTATCTTTACAACCTTTGGACGTTTAAAAAATCTTTCGATAATTTATTGATGAGAAGTCCCTGATGAAAAGTCAAAAATTCTAAGTTCTAGATCTCTAGATAACTTCTAGCATCCTCTCAGCAGATTCTAAAACTTGATCCACATCTTCCCACAGATCCACACCAGTCAATTTCATTAACATGTGTTTTCAATTCCTTTTACCCTGCAACATCTCAATTCTTCACTCTCTCTTCCCATTAAATATGAAACAGATCAATCTTTTCTTCTGCAAACACGCCAACATTTCTGTGGCCTATATTCTGCCTCATAACCTCATTCTGACTGTGACGGATTCAGAACATAAAAGACTTTTATTATGAAGTCAGAAGTGGGTAAATGATTGAAGCAGAACCCCAGAGAGCAGCACAAGAGGACGAGGTCATCAGACATCAGCGGGAAACGCAATCATGAGTGACAGATCCATGATGAGAAAATTAACAGTAACACCTCAGGCCATGTACAACACACCTCACACACTTAACTCAACCCCATCGACCCACACGAACCAACCAACACATACGCGTGTTTATGTTATTGGATATGCTAGAGAAACAAACCGCCCAGATTCCCCTGAGATTGCCAATAGAGACCTGAAGGGCAGAGCAGGCCGCTCATTTATCACTTTTGGCAGCTCTGGGGTTTGTGGGTTTGCGCTGAACACAATGACACGCGGGAGCAAGCGGCCCATTCAGTGCTGCGTTTAGCAGCAATTGCAATCAACACTTCAATTGCAATCAAAACTCAAAGTCAATAATCACTTCAGTTGCTCTGTGCAGGTGTGACGCCACCGGCGATGATGCTAGAATTCGATTCTTACCACAGTACTTAGTTCTTGCTACGGTTATGCAGGCTAGCAGACCAAAACATGCTTTTATGGTGGAAAGAACATGAGAACATGTATCTATCTAAAGTATCTATATACAGTATTTATATCTATCATCTCTAACAATATCCATCCATCCATCCATCTATCTATCTATCCATCCATCTCTATATACAGTATCTAACTATATTTATCTATTCATCGATCCATCCATCTTTCTATCCATCTATCTATATCTAGCTATCTATTCATCCATCCACCTCCATATACAGTATCTAACTATATCTATCATTTTTAACTCTGTATCCATCTATCTATTTATCCATCCATCTCTATATACAGTATCTGTCTGTCTATCATCCATCTATCTATCCATCTATCTTTTTATGCATCCATCTCTATATACAGTATATGTCTGTCTGTCTATCTATCATCTTTAACTCTATCATCTATCTTTGTATCCATCCATCTCTATATATAGTATCTATATATCCATCCATCTATCATCTTTAACTCTATCTATCCATCTTTGTATCCATCCATCTCTATATATAGTTTCTATCTATCTATCTATCTATCTATCTATCTATCTATCTATCTATCTATCATCTTTAACTCTCTATCTATCTTTGTATCCATCCATCTCTATATACAGTATCTATCATCTATCATCTTTAATTCTATCTATCATCTATCCATCTTTGTATCCATCCATCTCTATATATAGTATCTATA